>OX638298.1:42916559-43544309 GCA_951812265.1 Taphrorychus bicolor | reverse complement strand
CCATTCTGAACAATTTGTAATAAAGTGTTACGAAACCCAATATGTTGCAAGAAATGTTGTGCAAAATCTCTATTTGCAGATACTGTATGCCATTTTTTCGAAGCTTTTAAGACTAAAGTTTAGGAAAATATTCTGTTTTCTGAATATATTAGCCAGGCAAAGAAGCACATCTGGTTGCAATATTCTTATTTTTTGTCAAGAAGACCATGCATTTGCTTTCTTAGTTTTGGCAGGCACTTACAATCATTTCTTGGGAATTCTAGTTCTAAAACATAGAAACCGCCTTCCTCCCATCCCAATTTTAGGGAAACCCCGGAAACCCGACACTTATTATCCGTCTTCCTAACTCTTCAAAGCCGCCCACTTAAAGCGTCAATTTTTTTGAGTGATGTTTATGACTTCAACGGTCTTTTTCTTCCTGGCAGTGATCCAAACAATAGGAAAGTAATTAAAGCAAATTTCGCGAATGTCGTTAATTGAAATTAAAATTTTACTCTCTCATCAGATAGAGCTTTCAATTTCACATCCTTTGAATGTAAATTCGAGCAATTTATGTCGTAATTGACGCGCCAGGAAGTTGACGGTCAATTTAAATAAAAAACTTTAATTGCTAACTTAAGTATGTCATGTGAGGTATGATTTTGAAGAGCATATATTGCTCTATACAATTATTCGATTTTCCAACATGTCTTTTTCTTAGATATTGAGTATTTCCCGAAAAAGTTAATTTCGTAAATTCCTTCCTAAAACTTCATCATTTGTGGAAGTAGTTTATCGTCCGTCTTCTAGCCAATGATAGCAAGCTGCACTCTTCTTTCGCGTGCTACAAAGACGGTACCAAATGGTCGGGAATGAAGAGGAGAAAGTGGGTTTGCGGACTCGCTGCTGGTTGAACCCGTTGCAATTCAGATCGTCGCGCTCTGATTTGTTTTGTTTTTATCGCACATTTTTGCATCCGAGTTTTTCTAAACGTCAAAACCGCCGCGCTAATTACTTGTGTTATAATTAGTGCCTTAAATCGCTATTTTGCTAGCCTACGGAAAAGCTACGCTCGAGTGTCTTCGGCTGCGCCCTGTAGTGTGACCCACCTCTGCCCTTTTCCTACAACTAGGCCTTCTTTGCTGTTAACTGATTCTAAGGACGACGTTGAATTACTCTCGGAAATTTACTTGTAGAAATTGAATTTTATAGTGTTTGTATAGTAAATTTATATTCCCCATAATATCGAGAATAATAGGACCAGGTTTTCTCGCGGCAGTTTTCTTTTCACTTCTACCCGGTGTAGTGTAGACTTTTGTTTCTACTTTTTAGTGAAAACTCGTTTACCCGTCAAGAACGTTTCTGGGGACCACTATCGCGAAAAGTTCACGTCCGCCGCTTTTTTATTTCAGGTTCTTAAGCAGACACTTACAAATCAAATATTTAAAGTCAATTCATTAAAACTGTTTTTTCTTTCAGACGTTTTACAAGTTTCCTTTAAATTTACTATAAATTAATAATTTGAGGGCATCCCGATATTTATTAATTTCTAATATTATCAGATTTTTATTTATTAACATTACCTATTAATTAGAAAATCTTATTACCTAAATTAAACCATCTATAATCCCGTAAACAATGGTCGGATTTTTCGACATCTTGGACGAAATCCCCCGCCCCGCACCAATAGGTGGCATTCCGCCCGTCATATTATCCCCATATTTAGCGACCTCAGGGACAATAAGGAAAGATGGTCCTATTCGGGAGAAGTGCGCCCCTCGTGGATAGAAGAAGTCGATTTGATTCCTACAAGGGACGTAGAAACTTCCAATTTACAAATCGCAACATCGCAACCACGTGACCCAGAGTCAAACGGTTGAAAGACAATTGTCACTATCATTATTTTTATTACTTCTTAATTAAAATCCAATCAAACCAGACGTTAATACACAAGAGAAGAGAATCCAAAAGTGTAATATACTAGCTCGTCGGCTTGAGTGGACGTCAGTTGCAGTCAATTGATTCCATGTTGTGAATGACGGATTTTCGGCCAAAACCATATAATTAACAATTAAACAAATATGAGGATATGACAAAAACGAAAAAACGACACAATATTAGGGAAATGTCGGCATTTGTTTGCTCTGTCCATACTTCCTAGCTCGGCTCGGGCGGTCGGTAACCCAGATTTCTGTAATATTTAAAAAGGCACTCTAGAATTTCTAGCCAATGAGGTTCTGTCCGGTCTGTCGTTTGTCGTCCTTGCGATATGGCCATCTCTTTTTATTAGGTTTCCTTTTCTAAGTTTTTTGACTTTTGACGGATTTATTTGTGCATCAACATTAAATTTGTTCGCCGAATTTCACAGACTTTGGTAAATTTCTCTTTATTTCGTTAATCCAAAAGTTATTCCGGTTGAAATCTACGAATTTAGGTCTGCAGAAATGCTTTGCAAACTTACCAAATAATATTTTTGTTTTTATATGCTTTATTCATATACCTAATATATCTAATCTTTTCGTGGTGGAATCCCCTCCTTCACCCTCTGCAACCCTTATTACATAAATTTTATTCATATTAATTTTTTAATTATTACATTATTTTCACACACTATTCGTATGATGATACCCAACCAAGGTTTCGCAATATTTCAATTTTGAAATTGCAGTTTATTTATGATATATTTCTTGGCAGTCTGAAGTCTACAAAAACCTTCCTTTCTTTTTAAGCTACATTGGCGTGATTATCCCCTAACAAATAAAAATATGTTTATTGTAGGCTCTCAAAACAATCAAGATGCCTGAACTAACTGAAGTCGACAAAACAGCCCCAGTGGAACCCAAACCTGAGAAGCCAGAGCAGAGTGCAGAATCTTCCACTGGTAAGCTATTTTTATACCTTCAATTGGGTGGGTCTATAGGGTATAGTCTTCAAACCCCTCTACACTTTGTATTCAGTTTAGGTTAGTTATCAAATGTTTTAATTTTCAGACAGTGACTCTGATGAAGAAGTTCCAGAACTCGAAGATGCAGGAACAGCTAATGCCACAGCAGCTGCCTTTCCAGGAGCTTCTGCCACAGGGCTGCCTATTGATATGGTTTCCAAAGCCAAACAGTCTCGAGGCGAGAAAAAAGCCAGGAAAATTATGTCCAAGTTGGGATTAAAACCTGTGCAAGGTGTTAATCGTGTGACCATTCGCAAATCAAAAAATATACTGTTTGTAATTAACAAACCCGATGTTTATAAGAACCCTGTTAGCGACACTTACATTGTCTTTGGAGAGGCTAAGATTGAAGATCTATCCCAGCAGGCTCAAGTGGCTGCTGCTGAGAAATTCAAGGAGGTAAGGCTTAAACTTCTATAGATCAATATGAGGTGTTTATGTGATTGTTTTAAGGTTAACCCTGCTGGTGATGGTGCAGCAGGCACGACTACAACTTCTGTGGCACCGATTGCTGAAGAGTCTGATGAAGACGAAGACGTGGACGAGACGGGAGTTGAAGAAAAGGACGTCGAGCTGGTCATGTCTCAGGCGAACGTCAGTAGACCTAAAGCCATTAAGGCCCTCAAGAATAATCAAAACGATATAGTCAACGCGATAATGGAGCTCACGATGTGAGCCCTACGGGCGTTTGGTTAATTTTAGTTCCGAAACTAAATTTTCTCTCAGTTAATCAGTAATAATCTTAAGTTGGCGTTTTATTTAATATTGGTGTACATAAAAAGCAGTAATTTGAGTAAAGTAAACGGATAAGGCGACTTCGACATTGAATAATGGCTTTTATTTCTTTTTGTCTTGTGACCTGTTTTGAGGCAAGTGTTACGTTACGTGGACGTAATGGCGAAGGAAAAATATTAACGTATAAACTATTCACTCATTTTTGACATCAAGTAGGCGTTGTATTTTTATTATATCTTCATACATGCGCTGAAAGGAGATTCCTGTCGTTTTTCAGCTCCTGCATTCGGTTCCCTTAACATTACACAGTCATGCAAGATGCAGAAGTGTAGTACGAACACCGCCGAATGTCATAGTCATATATAAGAATTTTAAAATAAAAAGAATGTTTCTATCATATGAGGTGTCAGGTATGATATGTTAAGCATAACATTAAAAGTCATGTTTCAAATTTTGATTACGCACTAATTATAATCAGTTCTTAGTGCTCATATATAGGACGATTTAAATAATTTAGTTTTGCATGTTTTAACATCCCACAACCTTCTGAATTGTTTGGTGAAAGTTTTTATGTGTTTTTTTTTTAGTATGACAGAGAGATGATGGTTAATAACTATAGCTAAGACCCATAGAGATTACGAGCAAAAAAATGTAGTTGCATATTAAAAATAACAATTTTAAGTAAGCTGATGCTCTTGTTTTGTTGTATTGAAGAATATGTAATTGTTAAATGCCTATATAATATAATAAGCATTGCTCCTTCTCTCATTTCAGAAATACCTACTTCAAATTATATACATATTATTTTATTATACCGGGTGTGGCATGGTCGTGCGGGACAGGAAATCCCATGTAAATTTTGAAAGGGTCTATTATTGGCTTCCTTAATTATATTAGAGGAAAAATCTATTTAGATTTTTTGAAGATCATTAAAACCACAACTAAATAAACAATTTCAGAAATTTTTGTTTTACCCGTTTACGAGTTATTTCCAATAACTTTTTGAATATTTTGTCGTTTTTATCGCTCTGTATTTACGGACACCAGGGTTGTTACGGACTGATGTATGGTATATGTGTACAAATTTCAAATGAAATTGTGTAGCATTGTGCACCAATAAAAAATCAAAGATTTTCAATGATGCTTATGGCGTTTTCGATTGACAATTTTAGTGCAAAACTAGTATATTTCCATACTACTTCACTGACGTTAAATAAAAAGACAACAATACATTCATTTTGCACTAATTCTGCCAATCGAAAACGTTATCAGTTGTTTGCAATGTTTGCATATACCTGTATATACGGAGAACCTCCCAATAGATTTGAATAGATCGAAAATGAAGCTCCCCAGTTGGCTATAAAAATCTTGTAGATATAGTCCATTTCAAATAGATATTCATCTAGTAAGCTCAGAAATTGACATATAAATGACATGTTTACATGGATGGAATAGGACGAATCTGTCAATTCCTCAGCTTGCTAGAAGAACATCTATTTGAAATGGCCCATAGTAAAATAGCAAAATCTGTTGGCACATAGTGTAGACACTAATAATTTATTGTTTCTGCTCCATTTTCTAACAAAATTAGATTACAGAGTTCTTTGTTAAGGTAATAATGAAAAGAGCAGAGTTGCCAACCTTTCCAATTCAGTGTCGCCAGATCAAGAAAAAAAATCGCGAACTCTAAGAAAGAGAAAATCGCCATTATTTCGCCGCGCCAAGTGAGAATTTTGACAACCTTGATTGGTCAAAAAATTCTTTTGACGAATTCCATTGGCCAGCAATTCTCATTTTCACTCCTTCCTTAAAAATAAGCGTCAGGTGAGGTGAAGATGACAAGACAGGACAAAGGCGGATGCCGCGGAAGGACGGCTGGAGCTGGACATGAACATGAACAAGAAAGAATAACGAAACAAATCAAACAGCCAAGACAAAGAAAGACGAACACGTAACAGAATTAACTGACAGAAAGAGGTCTTTGAATATTCAGAGTAAAAAGGGTAAAATGTATAAAAAGAGCAAAAGAAAAACAAAACTCGAACTGGTTCATGATTTGTCGCCACATTTTCACCAATCAAAGCTTAAATTCCGCCAATTTTGTAGCCAATCGCCATTTCCAATTCGAAGTCGCAAAAAGTGACAAAAAGTCGCCACTTTGGCTAAAAGTAGCCATGGTTGATAACTCTGGAAAAGAGCGAGCAGTGTGACTCTTGCCTTGCTACATGCGAGTGGTTCAAGCAGTTACAAAAAATGTATTCGAAATACGAGGTCCGCTTCAGTTGTGTAGTTTTCTGTGCAGTTTTTTGATAATGTGCAGTAAAATGGGCTTATTTACAATTGGGGTGTAGCCGTGCAGTTCGTTAATGGATTGTGTAGCATTTTGCACAATTGTGTAGCTTGTAACAACCCTGACGGACACCAGTAAGAACTTGGCTATCGAACGCTAAAAATTTATGAATGACAGCTTTATTTGACAGCCAACTCATCTTACCTTGACTGGTGTCAGTGAATACGGGGCGATAAAAAAGACAAAATATTCAAAAAGTTACTGGCAAATAATTCGTAAACCGGTTGATCAAAAATGTTTGAAGTTATCCTATTACTCTTTAAAAAATCTCAATACTTTGTTTCACCAAGATAATTAGGGAAGCCAATAGATGACCCTATCAAAATTTACATGGGGTTTTCTATGTCCCGCCCGACGATGCAACACCCCGGTATAAGGAGAACATCAAGCCCTCACAATAGATCGAAAGTGAAACTCCCCAGTTTGGCTATGAAAATCTCACAGTGGAAAAGATCTCACTGCGCATGTTTTTAATTTGACGTTTAGAAATTTTGAGGTTATGTCGATTACGACATTTACATTGGCGGGAATAGGCAAGGCGCACATTGAGACATGCGACACAACCCACGCAAGGCGGCTCAAACGACACGAGGCACGAAATTCGTCGGCTGAGCCAGCTAAACTCATATTGTCACGCACAGTTGTGTAGATGTGTTGGTTCCTGCGTAGGAGTAGTCAGGGAAAAAGTAGTTTGGGATTTAAGTTCTGAGTCAGTCAGACGCAGACTTCGAAACAGAAGTGCTGCTCGACTTATCAAAAAAAAATCATATTGGAAAAGCAATTACATGAAAAAAAGAAAAACTCATGGAAAAGTTAATTTGGCTTCGGAATTCTCGGAGTCAAAGTTCACAAACTTTTTCCGATTAAATAGAAACCAGTTTAATGAGTTCTTCCTGCATTTTCATACTAACGGAAACTCCGAAAAAGTCACGCGCGCACACGAAATCTGTGTTTCAAACACTGAGCGACGCAAGTTTTGTTTGGTGTTTAGACACAACCGGTTTAGACGTCCTCAAAAAGTAGGGTTAAATGTCACGTTGACAGATACGTAATTTTTGTTACCGCTTATAGGTGTTAAAAAAATCATTTTTATGTGATATTTATCTGTTTTATAATATTATACTTTCTGTAGTATTGTATGTGTATCCTGAATACACTTAAAAACACTAAGTAAAGGTAATTATAGGTAATTTAACTAATTCATCATATCGCGTGACGTCAGACGCATCGACGAGTTGGCAACCTAGAAATTTCAAATAATTGTCAAACTTCGCGCATGCGCTGTTAATGTCTTTCCAGTAATTGCGCATGCCGATCTTCACAGCTGTTTTGAGTTGAGTTCGGGAATTACATCCCGAGCGCCGATAATATCAGTCTATCTCACTCTAGCTTGTTAAGATTTTGGGAGATAGTCTGTGTTTGGAGCGCTCGGATGGAATTACCGAACTCTGCTATCGGCTTCACTTTTAATCCAAATAATTGCGTGGCATTGGTGCATATTGTCCTAAATTAACCCATCCCATAATTGTCACTACCCTTTGTGCTACTATAAGTGATAATCATTAATTTTTTTAAATTAGGTGTTTAAAGCATTATTGCAGGTACAAGGCATTAAAAAAATCTAAAAAAGTTATAAGATATAAATCATTCAGTCACACGAAGTATTAATTTATTATTTATATAGGAACTAAATTGTCAAAATTTGGAGTCTTGAAAACCATTTTCACTTAATAATTAACTTCCACAGAAAAGTCAATGCAAATTCAGATTATTTCTTCAACAACGAAACATTACATATTCATAAAGTTTGATGACTAAACCATCACAGAATAAATTTACACAATGACTCACTACCCGCACTAACCTATAAGGGGTGCCTTCGAGTATATTAATTGGAAGACATTTGCAATTTAATTGTTATATTTTACTAGTAGCTGAAATCATTTTAATAAGACTACTCTAGGCCTTTTTGGAAAATTGTCATTGTGATCACACATCACATGACATGGTGATGAATATTACTCACGCTGCATCTTTTCTTCTTTCGTTACACTCCAAAAGAATTACCCGCAGACACCGCCAAGTTGGAAATTACAAACACAACGAATGAAGGTTCAAACTATTATGGCTCTCATGAAGGTTTTCATCTGACTGACAATCAAAACAAAATGTGTGTTGATCACAGAGTTATCTAATTGATTAATATAAAAATAAATTGTAAATTAAGTCGTGGACAAAGTATAGTATTAAACGTGCATATAATAGGCTTCATTCCCTCAGGTAAATTGACCCACACGCTACGCTCGCGGGCTCAAACGACATCTTTGGGTAATGGTGGTCTACATTCGAATTTGTTGGATAATATACTGTTAATGCTGGGACAAACGTCCCACAATGCCAACTTCGTGTCTACATCTAGACCATTCAATTATTATCGACATCAAGGCGTTGGAAATTTGACTTTGACATTTTTATCTTATCTGCTCACAATGTGCTCAAAGGAGATATGTATAAAAAAAATTAAAGTTTCAAAGGTAACGAGATCTCAAAGATAACCGATTTAGTTATAGTTATAAGTGGTGTTTGTTTACCAAATTAACAATGTCGGGCACAGGACAATAGAACACCTAACACTCTGTGAAATGCCGACGTTTTGACCTCTGCTGGGCTTTCTCAGTGCCTGGATATAATCAAGTCTTGAGAAATAGATGTTGAATCGTCGCCATTTTAAAAAGTGGAAAGTGTTTGAAGAAATAAAACTACAAGTTAATGAAGAAAAAATTTTAATGTGGATCTTAAAAGCTTCCAAACTGTAAAAAAAACCTGCCAAACATCTAAGGATAAGCTTAATTATTACTAATAAAAGTTGCCAAAAATGTTTGTTCTTTTTGATCTGTTAAATCCGGTTTTACCGATAGAAGAGTCCGCTATGTAGCGGTGCTTTAATGCCTATTTCCCTGAACATAAAATACGCAAAAACATATAAATAGTTACAGAAGAATACAAATAAACACAGTAATGAACAAACTCAGTCTTAAGTGAATAATTTCTTTAGAATGGAGGAATGTCCGAAAAAAAATTTAAAACATTTAAAAAAGCTGATTACTTTGATAAAAAAAGCTCTGATGTTAAGGTGTCTGGGGGATAGTTTAGTTCTCGTCAACTTCCTGTTCTTGGTCTTCGTCAAACTCAGCATCTTCGTCGGCGGTGGCTTCTTGGTATTGTTGGTATTCTGATACTAAGTCGTTCATGTTGGATTCGGCTTCAGTGAATTCCATTTCGTCCATACCTGAAACAAATAAAAAAATGTTAATTAATAACAAATAACAACATATATATAATAAAAAAAATTTAACAGAATTTTGACAGAGTATAAAACGTTTCTACTTTTATGAAGCTTCAGCATTTGAGTTGGGCAGACAGTTTAGGCTCGATTGTACAAGTTACCCTCAAAGTCGGCCCATAAGAAAAGCATTGCTGTCAACAAGTCTCACAAATGAAATTCATTTGACAGCAATGCGATTCTTATGGGCGGGTTCAAGTACCAGTCGAATTTAGCTGAACCCGACTTGTACAATCTGGCCTTAAAGTTTAATATGAGTCAGGTCAATAGTCAAAACAGTTCTTAAGTATAGAAAAACAGTAGCATCATTTTAAATTCTTATAAGAAATAAAAAAAAAGAAACTTTTACAATTGAGCACACTCAAGATCTAAGGGTCAATAGATCAATATTCGTCTGTTAAGAAAAACCTGCTTAATGCTAAAACTAAAAAAAGTGAGAAAGGATAATGAAACACTTTTAAATTATTGTATAGAATTAGAGCATATAACCAGTATTAGAGGGAAAAATAATAATAGAAATATTAAAAAATTTGCTTTTATGACTTACCTTCACCAGTATACCAATGCAAGAAAGCCTTTCTCCTGAACATAGCGGTGAACTGCTCTGAGATACGTTTGAACAACTCCTGGATGGCGGTAGAGTTTCCGATGAAGGTGGCGGACATCTTTAAACCTCTGGGAGGGATGTCACAAACGGCAGTCTTAACGTTGTTGGGAATCCATTCGACGAAGTAGCTGCTGTTTTTGTTCTGAATGTTCAGCATCTGTTCGTCGACTTCCTTCATCGACATCCTGCCTCTGAAGACGGCGGCTACCGTGAGGTAACGACCGTGCCTGGGATCGCAGGCGGCCATCATGTTTTTGGCGTCAAACATTTGTTGAGTGAGTTCAGGAACAGTTAGGGCCCTGTATTGCTGGCTACCGCGCGACGTCAAAGGAGCAAATCCAGGCATGAAAAAGTGGAGACGGGGGAAAGGAACCATGTTGACGGCAAGTTTACGTAAGTCTGCGTTCAATTGACCAGGGAATCTAAGACAAGTGGTGACTCCAGACATCGTCAAAGAAACTAGATGGTTCAAGTCTCCATAAGTGGGGGTAGTAAGTTTCAATGTCCTAAAGCAGATGTCATAGAGAGCTTCGTTATCGATGCAATAAGTCTCATCTGTGTTTTCAACAAGCTGGTGCACTGACAAGGTGGCGTTGTAGGGTTCTACTACTGTATCAGATACTTTGGGCGAGGGGACTACTGAGTATGTGTTCATGATCCTGTCGGGGTATTCTTCCCTGATCTTTGAAATCAACAGGGTACCCATACCGGAACCGGTACCGCCACCAAGAGAATGTGTCAACTGGAATCCCTGCAGACAATCGCAGGACTCGGCCTCTTTCCTGACTACGTCCAACACTGAGTCGACCAGTTCGGCTCCTTCCGTGTAGTGACCCTTGGCCCAGTTGTTGCCGGCACCGCTCTGTCCAAAAACAAAGTTGTCGGGTCTGAAGATTTGACCGAAAGGTCCGGACCTAACGGAGTCCATGGTGCCGGGCTCCAGGTCGACCAGGATGGCACGGGGTACGTATTTGCCTCCGGAAGCCTCATTGTAATATACATTTATTCTTTCGAGCTGGAGGTCTGAGTCTCCGTGGTAGGCTCCAGTAGGGTCAATGCCATGTTCGTCGGAAATTATTTCCCAGAACTAGAACAAAAAGAAAAAAAAATTGTTAAACATCCGGATATTAGACATTTTTTGAAAACTTTAGAAAAAGTAATAATTTTGCCCCTAGTGACTGAATGCAAATAGTCGATTATGTCACTAGGAGTAAAAGTGGGTCTTTTCGTGCTGAGCTCAGAGATTGACGCCCGAACCGAAGCTGAGGACTGCAGACTGAGGAGCCCATTAAATGCTTTTTTGCTATGTTGCCTCAACAATGTTTTAAATCATCTTGTGAAGGAGTAGCAACATCAGAAAGTAACTGCCTTATGATTTAAGGCAGTTACTTTCTGAAGTAGAAATATGACTTCGATGATGAACCTAGGAAAATTGATCTTTTCCACAAAAAAAAAATTACTTATGTGCAATTTAGTTTAAGTTATACAGGGTGTCCTCAGTTGGGGTTGTATAACACTAATGGACAAAATTGACTTTAATGCCAAGAAAAAAAAAACAAACGCAAAATTTGATCAAAATGTGGTATAAGCAACCCCATCTGAGAACGAGAACACATTATAATATATGTATTTTCTTTATGTATGTATTACAGCCAGTGACTTTGTACTACTACACTCAAGTATGGCTATACGTCGCCGAAATACGCGATGTTTCCAAGACCTCCAACATTATTTTTTCTGATCATTTCTTTCTACATTACGGTATCTGCGTTAAGTTTACCTCTCTTGTGGCACCCTTTATTGTCAAAACAAAGCACCGACGTATACATGACGTTTCCTGATTTTCTGACTTTCCTTTATTATAATAAATAGCGTTTTCGGGAGACCGCTCTGAGAGTATTGCTATCCTTACATTCTTATTAAGAAACCAAAGGATGGGAATAGTCAATTTTTAACTTCGTATGTCACCGTTGGTGTCACTAATTGTGCCGGTTCCACGACAATGACAAAATATTGGGAGTTTTGTTACGACGAAAGAGACAGGCTTATATAAATACGTCGATGCTATATTTACAACAAGTGGTGTCGCCATGCCTGGGTCTGGGTCTACTAGTACAAAGTCACTGATTGCAGCCGATACTCTCATAACAACAATTTTATCCAGAAGAGGAATAAATCCGTCAAAATCGAAAACGACTCGATACCTCCAACGCCTTCAAATTGATACCCCAATGCCTTCAAACTATAACATTTTTACAAAACATCATTAATCAAAACCGAGAAAAGGAAGAGTTTCACATACAAAAAAGAAAAAAAACTAACTTAATAGATTAAGCAACTAATTTGTAGTCAAATCCCTTTCAGCGACATTCACTTCCAAGAGCTTTGAGTAACAGAAGATGTGATAATAATGAATAAATATATAAGAAACGACCTAAATTCAGATGTTTATAAGAAAAGTAAACTGAGTAAATTTCAATTCAGACTTCCCTTTGAACAAACACACCAGACAAACCAGGGTCGAGCCTTATCGATTTATCAAAGAACCCCAGGGAAAGGAAAAAACTGCGTGTATTGAGCTAATAAACTCGTTTCGCCTGTTTGTTCCCCAAACACCGTCTGCATGACGTCAGACAGCTAAAAGTAAAAAAGGGGGACGGAAAAGCCGCCTCTAATTCCATATATTGAGTTTCAGGGGAATCGTAAAATAGAATAGTAGAAAACCGCGCTTGAAGGAGTCTTGTCGCCAGGCTGCTCCTCCATACAAGCAAAGGTGTGGCTAAAAATCGATATAACTTTCCGCCTGTTGCGAGTCTATTGATCTCTAACCACTTAAACAGATCTCTGTTTAAATTTATTATTAGACCCACACATTTAACTATGGAATCCTACACGCATACACGTTCAACTAGAAGGCCACGCTTGAAAAATTACATGCATGCACTTAGGAACCAGCACAAAAAAAACAATTATTTATGCTCAAAAACTTATTCAGGTAAAGGTCTAGCGAATTTGTTTAAAAGTGACTCAAGTCACTACTATATATAGACAAACAACGCATGGCATTGCGTCACCAATTAACGACATCCCGTTTATGGTTAACAGAGTGCAGAACGGTTAAGTAAGTAGTCTGCCCACTGGAAATGGATCATTGCGAACGGGTTTAAGCGCTTTCAATGTCCTTTTATTGATTGCCAATGCTGAATGTGTGTTGAAATGACAGGATACTTGTAGGTGTTTACATTCCATTGACTGCAAGAATCAATCATTGATAGGAAACGATTTTAGAAGAAAATTGGCTATACCTACCACAAATACATTATTTGAAATATGTTAAAAACTCCTTAAGGCTGAGATTTCAAGAAGTTATGTAGCCCTCGTTATGAAAATTGCCCTTCAAAGATGCAAATTTTAAGGCATTTATATCCTAAACTAGCTTCGAAATTAATTACCTGAACTAACTGGTTGAAATCTGAGTTTAACTTAGGCCATATTTAGTTTTTTTTTTATTAAAACAGTCACCTCAAAATGTCTAATCAATCTTTCAATTCCAATAATCATATTCCTTCAAAAATGTAAAAAAACAATTTATTTAATGTAACTAGAGAACCACATAAAACTTTATGGAATCAATAACGATTTTGAGTGAAAAGAGAAATGTGGCAAAATTTAGATCATTGCTATTTCTAGAATTATTCATGCATATTTATTAGTACTGATAAATGGAAATCTGCTGTGACTTGGCGTGCGATGAATGGCCGACACGAAACCTATATATACAATGGGTAAAATAACTATCAATTTCGCAGACTTTCTTTTTCTAAGCTTTTATCTGTAACTGGGCGTTAAGGATCACTAATTAAAAGTGAGGTAATAATGAGATAAGAGGTAATATTTAAGAACATGACTTAGACACGTCAAAATTAGGAAAACATTGCATTACGTGGAACGTGACCTTTCAAATGCGACGTTATCTCATAATCTCTCTGAGCACGGTAATACCGAAATTATATAGCGAGCAGTTATTTTTAGAAGATCACGCAAGAATACTTCCAATACACAAATAAAGCAGTTAAAATTAAAACTGTCACCATGGTCCATTAGGCCCCAGAAGACGCCCCAATCAAATGAGACCTTATTGAATGCGGTGTTTGGAAACTTGGAAACTGTTGTTTTGGTAGTGATGGGCATATTTTTTTTTTCAAATGCAATAACAAGTGATGATGTGGTTTTATTTTAAAATGAAGCCAAGTTCGACCGAGAGGATGTTGAACTTTGCAGTCGCCATGAAGGCCAAGGAAGTCACTGAAATCACTGGACTGAAGAAAATGGCTGAATCGACGCGCTCTGCCGGCTCTAAATATGCGATCAGACTGTTTTATAACGGAAATGATCATCACTGGCATCTGGCGGTTTTATTTCATTTTTTTCCATGAGTTACATATTGCTCTTACCAAAAAGTTGATGAGGATCTTTTTACAATATAAAATTGACGAATATTATACATTTGTTGTTAAACATTCTATTAGAATAATTGGGCCAAGACTGTTCACTCAGAGCCTTGAAATGCAATAGCATGAATTGCTGGTCTACAAATCATAAAAAAGATTTTAAAATAATTTTTTAGGATTGACAAATGTTTGGAACATCAAACTGTAACTAAGGTAGAAATGATGACCCTGAAGCTTCACAATAGTTGACTTAGAGAGGAATCTAGAGGCAATTGTAAAACTAATCGTGACTGAATTTTTTTCTAGGAATTTGCAAGTTATTTTTGAAGTAGTGATCAGATCATCTTTAATCTCTTGGATCATACACGTATAGGAAAACTTCTGAGTTGATCATTAATAATATCTATTTCCTACAACGTTTTGATGATAATATGATATAATAAAAGGGTGTTAAATTTGACCTGAAGTTTTACAAGTCTACAAGTATTTTCCAATGAATTTTATAGTGGTTTTCACTACAAACCATAATACCAAATTCCTTGACCAAATTAATATTTAGTTAGATTTCTTAAAACCCAATAGAATTAGACCTCATTTTTGTTTATAAATGGGAACTTGAAATGTAACAAATAATTTATATAAATATATATACAATCATAAGGATAGCTTAAAATTTAAAGCATTGTTATAGTTCGACATAATAATTGGGTCCACACACTACCAATTTAAAGCATTATTTGTTGAAAATAAGAAATATTAGACTACCTGTGGCTATGGAAAAACTCGAATTATTCACACAAACCTAATATGTACTATATTTTCATTTGAGAAAAGCTGCATCAAAACTGGTTGGTATTTTTCAATATCTGCATAAGAATAAAGTAGGGAACTATTAAACTTGATTATATAAGGTGATCAATTTTCTTGAAGCTTCAACTGCTTCATATTACCTAGAGGCATAGAGCAATGTTAATTATTGTTAAAGACAATATTTTTATTTATTGATGTTTTTTCTATTAAGTTTTTTTATGGTATATTTTTTTAGTACTTTTTTCATGTATGAGTGGAGTGAGGACTTTATGTAATAAATGCTTGGTTATATCTCAGTTAAGAAATAAAACATCTACTAAGGGTGACTTTTACAACTATCAGTAAAACTTCAGTTTGAAGTTAAAATACCAGTAATGACATATTGTTACAAACAATACAATCTACATCATAACTGGTGTTTTAACGTCAAACTGAAGTTTTACTGATAGATGTAAAAGTCACCCTAAAATTAAACAGTGACCTTAACAAATATCCCTGGTTTAAGTTTACTGTAAAATGAAAGCATTAATGATCCCATTTGTAAAATTGAAAGCAGCAGGCATAACGCAGGTTGATTTAATTGATGTCCCTCACCAGTGTATGTCTATCCTTTGGCAACTCAAGCAAAATTTGAAGAATAGAAGTAAACAAGTGCAACAGTAAGAAAAAAGTATATGTAAAATAAGGGTGAACAATTGGCCAGAATAAACTTATTCTGTTCTTTTGATCACTCTTTTACAGTGCCACCTATTGCTCAAACTCGAAGACTTTTGCCAATTGGGAAAACCAGGAAGTTGACTATAGACTTCTGAAAGAAAAGCATGGAGTAATAAAAGTAAATGACACTTTTCATATTATCTTTTTCTATTGATACTGGAAAGCATTCTATAAAACACCCCCTATGCAAGGCAAAACAACTTTTGGTTTTCACTACTGAACTGTACTTTCCTATAATGTATAATAAATATATCCATCTGACAGGCTAAGAAATCAAGTGACCAAGTGAGTTGTCTTATGTCATTCATGTAAATATATCATATATTACCCTCTGGTTGGTATATCGACTTTAAATGGTCATAACTTTTAAACCACTAGATACATTTTGATCCATTTTTGTGTGTCTTCTTACTGTTATTTTCTCTAAGGAATGAAGTATTTTTAGTTAATTTTGTACGTTTAGGTAGTAGATGCCTGCAGTTCTTTTACTTCTTCAATATTCTTTTATCTTTTTTTTTAAAGCGGCTGTGTAACTTGCTTGTGATAATAGAAAAACTTTTCACACCCTGTATGACAGGAGAACTCTCCATGAGTTTAGAACACTTTTTAGTTTTTGAATATCTGTCCTACAATTTAAGACAACATAGTTTTTGTAGTCATATGCATTTTCCAATAGGGTTTTATTAACAATTTGATAAGTTGGTCATGGCGAAACAATGTTGGGTGCCATTATTACAGGTACAGCTGCCACAGTTGATGCTTTTTTAAATTTTCGCAATCCTCCTGTTATACAGGGTGTCACAATTGAACATTCTTAGTTCTTTAGAAAAAGGAACCATAAGTAAACACTAAAGAAAGCATTTTGACAATTTAAAAAACGTCAACTGTGACAGCCATATGGCAGCTATTCCTGTAATAATGGCACCCATCATTGTTTTGACATGGCCAACTTAACCATACTGAGAAAATGCAGATCAGTACAAAAAGCAATTTTTTTCTTAAATTGTACGACAGATATTCAAAAACAAAAAAGTGTTCTAAACTCATGAGGAGTTCTCCTGTCATACACGGTGTCACAAGTATTTCTATCATTACGAGCAAGTTACACAGGTGCCTTAAAAAAAAAAGGTAAAAGAACATTGAAGAAGTAAATGAATTGCAGGCTTCTAACTAGAAGTAAAAAATTAAGGGAGAATACTTTATTCTCTAGAGAAAAGAATGATCAGTAAATACACAAAAATTCATTAAAATGTATCAGGTGATATAAAAGTTAAGGCGGTTTAAAGTCGATTATCAATTAGAGCTAGAGAGATCCACTTCAAATTAAAATTAACCCGAGTGTATATCAATTTCTTAACCTACTAGGTAAATATCTGTTTGACTTACACTCTAAAAATATAATGCTGTCAAATCAATGATTTCTTAAAAAGGGAAATAAGCCTGTGCATTAGCTTTTTTTTTATAGGGTAGAAATCAAGTGATTTATAAACCATTCACTTATTTTTGACATAAAGTAGGCGTTGGCAATCTGACTTTCACATTTTTATTGTATCTTTTCACCATGTACTGAAAAGAGACAAGGGAAAAAAAATTATGATAAGAGGATGTCAAAAATAAGTGAATGGGTAATAGGTAATAAGATTGTTAGCCAATTTGATATAATGTTAATTATTAAGGGCAAGTTTACCACAAAATACAGCTGCCATTAACTTTAGAATGGAAAGGGAAATGAAAACAATGAATGAAATAAGCAAAAAATTCAAGCAAGAAAGGTAGGAAAAACAATGAGATTTTAATTCCAGACTCTTATCAAGAAGCGCAAAAATTTCTATAAAATAAATCCTCTATCTAAGTAAATAATGGTAATTTAGTATTAAAAATTAAAATATTTTTTAATAAAAATTAAGCCTATTGTTGTAGCGGACGAAAGACCCAGGATTATCGATCGAAGTCCGAAGCAGCTGATCCAATAGAATTACACGTATTTCAAATTGGACCAATAGGGAGAACGTAAAACACTCACGATACACAGACGCCAAAAAACCGTTAAATTTCCACCCGTCTGATTCACACATATGGTCGACGTTATCAGAACGACTAATATAATTTGTCATGGATGTTAATAAAAGTCTTAATAGGAATAATACAAACACTAATAAAGCCGGGTTTGCCGGTTTTTAGGAAAATTTGATGTTAAACTTTACGTTTGCGTATTTATTGGATTATAGCGGCGAAAATAATGACGATCGGTCGATCTTACTAAGGAAAATCGGCCGAGGCGGCTAGGGAACGAGGTCAAGCCAATGGCCGTTAGGCCTCAAACACAAACCAGAAAACCCAGCAATTTTACACGCAATATCAATCACTGAAAAATGGACACTTACTTTGGCTCCAATCTGGTTACCGCATTGACCGGCTTGAATGTGCACGATTTCTCTCATTTTGTATATAAAATATATAAACGTATAACTATTATTAGAAAACACAAACGTTCAAAACGCAGACTTTCTCGTAAATGCAATATGGCCGCCCCGGCGGATTCCTTATATACGGCATCCCCACCTGCGCAAGATGGCAGCACCGGTCGCCGGTTCGCGCTCGATTTGGATTTGCATCTTTTGATTTAAAAAGTAGGGCGGTGTTGTTTATTCGTTTAATTCCAATTCGATACTTTTAAAGCAATTATTAGTTATGAATAATCGGTTTACAACTTCTGGTGATTTATCATCGGCGACCAATATGGACAAACGCGCTTTTTGATGGCAAATTTGCCAGTCAATCATTGACTTACGGTATTTTCTGTAATGTATCTGAATATCTACAGCCGTATTCACCAAATTATTTTCATTCTAAGTCTAAGTCCACATGTAAACGGAAACGCGGAAAAGCGGAACTGGCTCGCATGTTTTATTGGCTGAAAATCAGCAGACCCTCTGTCAAAAATTTAAGGTCAGCTGATACTTTAACAGTGTGTTTTTGGGTCTGGAAACACTACTGTTGAAACAGTGCTATTTTTTAGGAATTATCAAGCAAAAAATATTTTAAGAACGCATTTTTTTAAAATTAGGTGTGTATTTTTGTCGTCAAAACAAATCTTATATTTTTCTGTATACATTGATCCAAAAAAGCCATAAACCCCAAAGATGGGCGCAAAAAAATTGGATCAATATTTTGAATTGTGACCATAGTTTGCATCAAAAATATCATGAAAATTTGAGTTTTGAAGTTATTTAAATTTTTTGTCTTGAAAATAGCAGTTCTGTTTTAATAAGCTTTTTTATATTTCCCTATTGGTGTTTCTGGATGGCCACTCTAGATCACTTTGAGAGTATTCCCATTCTATGTTTTGTTAAAAAAGATAATAATATGTTAATGCGAATATTCTCACAGCTCTGTAGAGAGCGCTCAGCCCAAAAATTCTATATATGGTCCTAACCAGCCTATACCTACTAAATGTCTTATCAATTAAAAATAATGTGTTTTTTTTTTACAATTTTTCATGTCTATAGATTGTAGGGGGTACAGTTTTGCGTCAATGTGGGTTCAAAAAGTAGACATTTTGGGAACATTTGGAAGATCTTACACACGGTGACGCACGATCGTTTATGGCTAAACCATTAAATAAAAATAATTTTTTTCATATGATTATGTCGTTTCTATAGGGACACATTTTAAAATTGTTTAAAACTCCATCGAGTGTCTCAAAAAATAACTAAATATGGTCCATTTCAAATACGGGGTGTTCATTATAAAACTTTATCTAGCAGGCTATGAAATTTTGACAGAAAAGGATGACATAATCAAAATATATATATTATATAATAGACTTTTGTTTCTCCATCCTTTTCTTTTGACATTTCACAGCCAACTAGATGAATTTTTATAATGCACACCCCGTAGATATTCATCTAGCAGGCTGAGGAATTGACAAATTCGTCCTATACCTTCCATGTAAATGTGTCATTTATAAGTCAATTTCTCAGCTTACTAGATGAATGAATATCTATTTGAAATGGACTGTACCATAGTTTTGTTTTTCTTTTAAACATAAACACATACCTATTACTTATTTCCTTATTTTCGTTATCTAGTATCTTTGAAACCTTCATTTTTTTTATACCCATCTCCTTTTAGCACATATTCAGAGAATACGATTAAAATGTCAAAGTCATATTTCCAACGCCTACTTGACGACACTAATAAGTGAATGGCTTATACGATACGCAGCCTGCGCTCATAAAAATCGTCATCTAGGAGGCTTTGAATTTTTTTATTTGACATTTTACACCGTAGTTCATTAGATGGGGTTTGGGGGCGCTGTAATGTAAACAAATAAGGCGCCGTAACGTGTATCTTGATAGATGTTTATTAATTTTTAAGAAGATTTAAGTGTTTTAAAAGATTTTTTTCTACTTTTATTCACTGGACATAGTGTATTTTTACCTAGAATGTAGAAATTAGATACATAACAAGTTCACCATTTTATAATACAACAGTGGTCCTGTACATATTCCGAAGTGTTTTTTTTAAAGCTGGTAAGTATATAAGCATAATCTTGTTGTTTTTTGCTTTAAAACTTTTCTATTTTGCAAATAAATACCCCAGTAATTGAGTACCTAGACCGGCCTAAAGGAAAAGATGCGAGAAAATCATTCAGAAGTAGACTTCCATTTCCTGCATGCTTGAAAATATCATGCGTTCATTAAAAAAAACTCCACCAGGCCAAGAACAGTATGTCTGATATGACTTCATTAAAAAAAATTGAAAGTCGATAATGTTATATGCCCATTGGCATATAACATTATGTATAAATCGGCATATAACATTATGTACGGGGTGTTCATTATAAAACTTCATCTAGCAGGCTATGAAATTTTGACAGAAAAGAACGACATAATCAAAATAAATAGACTTTTGTTTCTCCATCCTTTTCTTTTGACACTTCACAGTCAACTAGATGAAGTTTTATAATTCACACCCCGTATGTGTTTTGCATATTTTGCATAGCTATCCCTAACTTTAGGTTTCCCTAAATATGAATTTGAATTGCACCTAACCTTTTGTTTTCTTACCTAACTAGAGTCATTTTCGTTTCACAGCGATTTTGGTTCCGGTTGACATAAAAATGACAGACCAGCTGATTCTCATCAAAGCTGATTGGTTGGAAATCAGCTGCTGATCTGTCATTTTTATGTCAACCAGAACCAGAACCGGTGCGAAACAAAAATGACTTTGGGTGAAAGCAAGTGTTGGCAACATCGCAAATCGAGCTTAAAAATCTACGGATATTTTATATTTCTATTATGGAGTTTGCGTTGGTCTCAGTCTCTAGGAATCATAATTCTAAGAAATATTTCTTAAGATTTTGTAGAAGATAAAAATAGTGGAGGGAGCACTAAGCATGGCCGAGCACCTAATTATATAAGATAGGAGAACGAGCTGGATAGTTACCAAAATAAAAATTTGATTTTATTGAGAGTATACCTGTTTACTGGCCCAACCAGTTATCCAATAGAACACACGAATATGCACGCATTCTACCAAAAGAACATTCGCAAAAGTGCAACACCAGTGCTGCCCGATTTTACGAAAAGAAAACGCTATAATACCGTGTTCAAGTGCTGAACCGGTATATACCTTACTCTCTCGGTCGGGGTCTTGGTTGTTTGTAGTTTTTCTTGACAAATGACAGGCTGCAAAATTTTGCCGACATCTTTCTTCGCCACCGCCCCCAATATTGTGGCCTTCTGGTGAAGATCTGTTGCATGCAATCTTGCGTCCGGGCTTACAATTTCAATTTTGGTGACATTTCATTGTCGAAATCTTTGCTTAACTTCATTTGCAACTTCAGTAACAAACTGCTTGCATCAATAAATATCAATTTTTTTTTCAAGCGGTCTAAAAGTACCTTATTTACTATCCCTATGCAGGCACTTGAAGTGCGCTTTCTAATTCACAGACAAAAAAAGTAACAACAAGGTTCTGGGAGTAAAAGTAATTTTCAAAGGCACCGCTGCTGTTGCTGGCGCATTTATAAACGATTTTCATTCTATTCAAAATTATTTGAGCACCGGATAGACGGGTCTGAGCGTACTGTACTTATTGCCGTCTTACATTCTTATTGGAGAAACAAAGGATGAGAATACTCGCAGAGCGCTCTGGAGCGGCTACCCGAAACCGCTGTTATATAGTCAAAATCGCATATCTTCTCTAATTTTCGGTTCGTCTGTTAAATGTTATGCGCGTCATCATATTTACGTATTTGTCATTGTAATTGTTATTAATTTAGTATTGATAATGGTGCTACATATTTTTATTTTACCATAATTTACCTAAACCTAAACCACCTAAACCATTGGTTGTTATTTAATATCAGTAAAACATTGAAAAGCACCATTCTAAAACGTTCTTATTTTACATATAAATACACCACAATTGGGTAAGTACCTAGACTCGCCTAAAGAAATGAATGCAAGTAAATTACAAAGCTGAATCCCAAAAAGACATCCTATTTCCGGCATGCTTCAATTTTTTGGGCATTTTAAGGTAAATTTTTATAATATTTTGCGATTTCTTTGTTTTGAAGGGAGATACTTCATTTTTGCCTTCACCATCGAATTTTTGAGTTCAAAGCAGCTGAAAATGAGATGTCACTTGCTATACCTAATTCGAAAAGTAAACAAATTTTTTGGGCACATTTAGGTAAATTGTTGTAATATTTTGCGATTTCCACGTTTTGAAAAGAAATACTTCATTTTTGTCTTCACGATCGAATTCTTGAGTTCAAAACAGCTGAAGTTGAAGTGTCACTCGCCATATCTAACTAGAAAAGTAAAACAGTTTTTGAACACATATAGGTAATTTTTAGTGATTTTTCCGTTTTGAAAGGAGATACTTCACTTTTGCCTTCACTATGGATTTTTTGAGTTCAACGCTCCCTAAATCTAAGGTAAAAAAGTTTTTTGGACATATTTAGGAAATGTTTTGAAATTTTTTTGTTTTCACCGATTCGAAAGGCGATACTTCATTTCTGTCTCCACGATCGAATTCTTGAATTCAAAGCAGCTGAAAATGAGGTGTCACTTGCCATATCTAACTTGAAAAGTAAAAAAGTTTTTTGTACACATATTTAGGTAATGTTTCGCGATTTCTCCGTTTTGAAAGGAGATACTTCATTTTTGCCCTCTCTATCGATTTCTTGAGTTCAAAGCAGCCGGGAAATCAGGTGTCACTTGCGATATCTAACAAGAAAAGTAAAAAAGTTTTTGGGATATATTTAGAAAAAGTTTTGTAATTTTTCTGTTTTCTCTAATTTGAAAGCCGATATTTCATTTTTGCCTTCAGTATCGATTTCTTGAGTTCAAAGCAGCTGAAAATTAGGTGTCACTTGCGATATCTTACAAGAAACGTATAAAAAAATTTTGTACACATTTAGGTAAATTTTAGCGATTTCTCCATTTTGAAAGGCGATACTTAATTTTTTCTTTCACTATCGAATTCTTGAGTTCAAAGCAGCTGATAATGAGGTATCACTTGCGATATCTAATGTGGAGCCCCATTTATGCAAATCGCCGTCAGAGCGATTCCCTCTCCCACTTGGCTACGCGAGCTGGTACCGGGGGTCGGACATCTATGGATGTCACCAAGGGCGTCAAAAAAAAATCCATCATCATCGTCACCCATCAAGACGAAGCTTTTTAAATTTTGTCTTGTAAAAATCCAATTGAAACCAGAATGAAAACCCGTGCGACTCTATCAACTTCTGGTTTAAACTCAATCAAAAGTTTTTTGGGAAAAAATAGTAGATTATGTCACTAGGAGTAAAAGTGGGTGTTTTCGTGCTGAGCCCAGAGATTGACGGCCGAAGCGAAGCTGAGGCCTGCAACTGGGCGAAGCAAATAAGAAAGTCTATTTCAGAGTGATTCAGTTTTGCAATTTTCTCTCATCCTCTTTAAGCGGATCTAGGTACTTAACCAATTAGTGGTGTATATTATTTGTAAAATAAATAGAATGTGTTAGAAGAGCGGTTTTCAATGTTCAGTGGTTTTAATGGTATTAAATCATAACCAATGGTTTAGGTGGTTTAGGTAAATTATGGTAAACTAAAAATTTGTAGCATTATTATCAATATTAAATTAATAAAAGTCACATTGACAGATGAATATGATGACGCGCATGACATTTAACAGACGAACTCAGAATTCAAGAATCCATGCGATTTCGACTAATTTCGGGTGGAGCTCTCCAGCGCTCTGAGAGTATTCATATCCTTTGTTTTTTCGATAATAATGTAAAGATGGCAATACACTCAGATCGATCTATCTGGTGTCAATTAGTCTTCAAATAATTTTGAAGAATAAATATCGTTTTTTCTTTTAAGCGGACTAAAAATACGTCATTCGTTTTCTCCATACGCACACCTAAAGTGGGCTTTTTAATCCTGAGACAAAAAAAGTAGCAAAAAAACCCTAGGCAATAAAAGTAAAGTCAAAAGTCACCGTTACTGCCATGGTGGCGCGTATATAAACGATTTTGATTCAAATCTCTGCCGCGCTGCTCTGCTGAGCTCAGAGATTGACGGCCGAAGCGAAGCTGAGGCCTGCAACTGAGCGAAAGAAGAAATACTAACATGTTACTCGGAGTAAAAGGCCTTTTTGTGCTGAGCTCAGAGATTGACGGCCGAAGCGAAGCTGAGGCCTTCAATTCTTCTTTCGCTCAATTGCAGGTCTCAGCTTCGCTTCGGCCGTCAATCCCTGAGCTCAGCACAAAAAAACTAACTTCTACTCCTAGTGTCATAATGTACTATTTATTTGGTCGTCTACAAGAAGAAAAAAAAACAAAGCGGGTGCATTATAATACATCAACTCGAATGATTGTGTTGCTATTTTCATTTATCTATCTATAGAATATTTACCATTCAGTAGAAGCTTCGTAGTCTTCAAATCTTCGAATTAAACAGAATATTGTTTCCCTCTATGTCTATATTTGACAATATGTTTGGTAAGAAAATGAATAAATTTGGTAATTATCGGTAATAACCGGTTGTCCGCTTGAACGGGTTTAAAGTAAATGGACTTTTGAAGGCGATTTTTTATCACAAAGAGTTTTTTATAATAGAAGAGACACCAAATTTGGAAAATTTTTTGAAGTATTCCAAATCAATATTTTTCCAAGTATTTCAGTAACTATATAGTAACATTGTAGAAAATTTTCTGAAAAGGCTCTACAAAAGACAAATATTTGCTAATTTAACCGACCTCGTAACTACAACCATTTTGGAGTATATTAATGTACACACTTTAAAGGACACCCTGTATATATTTTTTCAAACTTGTGGTGATCAATAAGCTTTTGAAAAGTCGAGATAAATGGCGTGACAGTTAAACCAATTTGTTACAGTGTTTTTTTTTTACAGGCCACTTAGAGGACAACAATAAAATTTCTATCTTCTATTAAAGAATGCCGACGTTTCGGCTATATTTACCTTTGTTGAGGCTACCCTCTTATATTAAGAGAAAGATTCAGAATACCATAGATACAAAGTCTATGATATGGTCTCAGAACAGACATTATTGGCCATCGAAACATAATACAACTACAACCGCTCAAGGGTCAAGGGGCAGAGCAATCTAGGGGAGGAGCTGCAGGATTTTGCAAAGTTTCCTTGCAAATGTAACATTTGACATTTGCTTTTATTCTTAATATTCCTTATTTCTTAATATGGTTTTGAAATAATTCATAGAATCATTTTTTTTTAAATTTGTTGCAAAAGAAAAACTCCGGTGTAAAGGAATCGCGGGCGACGCCAGAGTGACCTCAGCGAAGGATGCCGGGCGTCGGCATCTCCAAATAAGGCATCCGAAAGTGTTTTTAATCTCGTAATGTGGGTTGACCATATGGTCGGGGTATAGCTGAAAATTTATCGGATCGGACAGGTACGGATTACCCACCGAAGACCTATATATGTATGTGAGGACGCAATACAACATCTGATAATCCAATTTTTAATTTAGAATTACACTTTGAAGAGCGACGTTAGATAGTCCTTTGAACTCGTCTTATGAATAATTCAATAATTAGTTTTGCTTAGCATCAGTTAAAAAAAATATATAGCTTTAACGTTCCTGCATAGCCCTAGAATATTAACTAACGCGTTTCGAAGCGCAGCTACATCTTCATACCTTCAACAGCGGACTAGGAAATAAAATTGGTCTTCACTTCATATATTAGTATAGAATATCACTGTTGAATTATTTTGCTGCATGCATTCGAAGTACGGTACTGCCAGTCTGCCAGTTATTTTCGATTATTACGAGTAGGTACCGTGCACTTTCACGTAGGTTCGTACTCAGCACCTACTCACGCAATATACCATCTCATGGATGTAATTAATGGACGTCATGGGATTGTTCTTCATTTGGTACTGTTTACATATTTGGCGGTTTTGGGAAAGAAGTTCAAGCGAGAATTGATTTGGCTTACATAAAGGTGCCATATGTGCTTATTTGTGGTATAGAAATCACTTAAGAGCTACAATATTGTACATAAAATGAGTTCGTAGACTACTTAATACCTATAGTGATACCTACTCGGCATCGTTGTCTAGTATATGTTAACGGCACTTTAAATAAAACTATAAGACGTTAGATATATACCATCAGCAGAAATATAAAAAAATGGATGATGTGCATATAAATACGTGGATAATATGATAATGGTCATAGACTGTTAAATTCCTCGGCCATAATAAACATAAGTAACGGTGAAGAATACCTTAGGTAATAATAAAACGCACAGCAGCACGTCTATTTCTTATTTGCATATTAGCATTTTGTAGCTTGTCGATTTAAAAGAAGTGGGCAATGACATCTACTTTTTACAATTCACTCATATGTTTATACAAACAATTAGGAACCTTGATGAAGACATATATGGCAATAATACAAAAGCAATTCAGAAAATATTCTAATTAGAAATTGTCTTTTTTTCTATTAGCATGTTTTAGCTTTTTTATCTCATTGCAAAGCGAGAAACATAATTCATATAGAAAAAAGGTTTGAAATAACAAAAAAACAATCATTAATGCTGTTAGTGTTAAGTGTCTATTTTTCAAAGAATTTCGAACTGGCCCTGTGGCGGGAAAGATGTGATCAGAGATCCAGACAACAGACCGTTCACGTCATATTACAACGTCGTACAGACGTAAGTAATAAGTTAAAAAGACGTCGACTCATGCCGTTAAAAAGTCGTAAACTTATTGTGAAATTTAACAGCCTTTAGCCCTTAAGGACGCAATTTTCGATGGATTACAAAAAAGTGCCTACGAATGGATTAGATCGCACTTTACCAAACCGATCGCAGTGTGACAATGACAAAGTTTTAAGAATAGTTGAAGCCGTAATTATGTATTTTGACTACAAATTTATATTTAAAATGCAATTAGTGCAGAACACTTTTAAGTTTTTTTAGACAAACTGACATTTTAAATCGAAACTTTCTGTATGATTTTCCGCACATCCTCCGCATTCCTCACTCTATTTCCCCAAGCTATTTACGACTTCAGCTTTTTCGAAGTGTGTAACTTCGATTAAGAGAGTGTTAACTTCGATAAAAAATTACAAATCCTCACTACCTCCGGACTCTGGCTTCCACCTTATCCGCCCTACCCCACTACAAAAAATCTTCTACACATTACCCAGTGTTGTAGTCTATTTACTAACTCACTTTTATTGAAGATTACAACGCTATCTTCCCTCAAGTTCAAACGATCCTAATAAAAGTTACAAATCTTTGACATCTCAGGACTCTGGTTCCCATCATCTCCACTTTGGTAGCCTAAGGAAGTCTTCCACACATCCGCATCATTTCTCACTCTATTTGCGAATTCACCTCTTTCGATGACTGTAACTTTATCCTCCCTCAGGGTCAAACCATCCCAACCAAAATTTCCAATTCCGTCCTATGCACCCTGGCGCACTAAAAAAATCTTTCACACATCCCTACATCTTTCACACATCCCTACATTTTTCCTCTACTTCTTCCCCCCCCCCCCCCTCTACTTGCTAGCTTACTTTTTCTAAAATGTCCACTCCATCCTCTCTCAGAGTCAAACCATCCCAACCAAAATTACAAATCCTCTCTACCTCAGGAGTGTGGCCTCCACCCTATCCGCCCTGGCACACTAAGAACGTCTTCTATACATCCCTCATATTTTTATCCTCCATTTTCCCCCATAACTCACCTTCGTCGAAGAGGGCACGTTTGTTTTCCCTCGGGGTCAAATCATCTCAACTAAAATAACAAATCCTTGCCACCTCAGGACTCTGAATTTCATCCTATCTACCTGGGCGTACTAAGAAAGTCTTCTACATATTCCCCAATTTTTTTCCTCTATTTCCTATCATTCCTATCAAAAATTATCGCAGGAACAGGGAGGGCAAAAAGCCCAAATATTCCTCAGACTAAATAGGAGACACATTCTCACATGCACAGACTCGGACTGTCCGAAGAGACAGAGTCAAGACTTTCAACTACCAGATTTAATTTGTAAAAAAGGTGGCATGAAAATGCTTATTTATATCGCAGTTTTATCTAACGGTATGCAGAAAATTCCAACTTCAAATCAATCAATTTTTTTCCGATCTATCGACTGTTTATTTAGGGTTGTTATGGCATCATTAAAACACATATATCAATTCAGTAAACTTGTTGGGTGCTATTTATATTATACTACTTTGTTTTTTTCTTCAACAACAACAAGGCAATTATTATACTAGTGATAAAATCAGAGACCTTTCATAGTAGACCCCAACATGGCGATACAACTTGTTGCCAAAGTAGCAACGACGTAATTTTTTTTCCCTATCTCTTTCGTCTTCAGGAACCCCTGTCATTATGTCTTTGGGGCAGGACCAATCAACTACATCAATGGTGACATAAGAAAGCATTGCCATAAGAGTACCATCTTATTTATTTAATGGAAGGGCAGGGAGCTACAAGCACCCAGCAGAGAAATAAGTTGGTCAGGGTTCGTGACGTAGAAAGAGATGCGAAAAAAAATGTACCTTTGAGAAACAAAGCCCATTCTGCGACGTATGTCTGTTGGTGTCTACTAACCAGGACTCTGGATAAAAATAGTGTCTAGAAATATATAAAACACAATTTATTTTTTCTTATGTAATATATGGAATCTAATAATAATCTCTACCTATATATTTATACTTAGGTACATAATACGTGTGTAATATAAAAAATAAACTATACGAATGTAAAGTTCGAAGGACAACAATATGTATCATCAAATAAGTTAGAGCATTTTCGGAATATGTAGCAACTGATCATTCCAGAATGACGTCATGATTTACGAGTGTTCATGACACATGACTGTTTCTTTTCCTTTCTCATCCTTTTCGTTTGCAAGCAATGGCCGACAAGACCGATTGTTGAAAAAATGGTGGCAGATATGCCAATTTAAATTATTCTGTCTTAAATTCACATTTATTTGGCGGACCATTAAGAATAAGGATACATAGGATGGCATGATGGATGAACAGAAATAGGTTCTCACGAAGAATAAATATCATATTAAAGTAAAAAAAAATAAATATGGATAAACTTTGATCTGGCATTCCGGCTCTTCCGTACAATTTCCTTATCAATCTCATATGGTTAGCGATACTGTTTGACTTCCCATAAGACAATATGGAGGAGCTAATGAAAATCACGTGTCCTCTGAAATGATCAATTCGAAATTATACTTTTCTTCCTCGAAAATATATCTAATTTAAAATTATAAATAGGTACGCGTAACTATACAAGATAAACAATAAAAAACCATGTTGCAAAAGTTGTAAGTAAACAGCGTATCAATTTATAGAAAAACTATATCTTTAAATCCTTAATCAGCACCACAATAATGCTTAAATACTTACAAATCAATATATTATTAAGTATTGCAAATTTGACGGCGACACGAAACATATAATATGGTATACACCCTGTAAAACCTCAACATCAATAAATTATTTATAAAAATATAAAAAATATTTTTTTTATGTTTTGGATTTATTGAGCAAATAAATGTATACCTCACTTCCATTTCAGAATAATATTCATTCTAGTAGGCTGAAGTAGTAGTTTGAACCTCCATTTCTTTTATTTATAATTTCCAACATGGCGGTATCTGCATGCAATTATTATGGAGTGTATAATGAAAAAACAAAAGATACAGTGTGCATAATTAATATTATTCACGCTGTACGCTGTGGCACGTGTTCTAATTCAAAGGATATGATATACTCTATTATGTGTTTACAACGTGACGTATGATGACTATATTCTTGTACAGCCGGGGACAAATGTTATTCTGAAATGACTTATATATCGTTTTTCCGCAAAATACATATGAAATTTACCATAAACAAGTTTCAATTTCAACTATAAACAAGGTCATACGTCGCAGAATATAGACTGTTGCGAAAATGTTCACCATTTTTTTTTCTACCTATCTCTTTTTACATTACGATTTTTGATAAGGTTGTTTCTCTTGTTGCATTTTTTGTGGCTGCGATACTAAGACTAAGAGATAGATGAAGAGAAAAAGTAGGTAATATTATTTTGACAAGTTGGCAACAACATGGACGCCGTATGTTGGTGTGTGGTAACCAAAGTAAAGATCCCAGAAACACACTATAGAAATAAGGAGTATTTGTAGCCAAAAAATGAAATTTTAATAACAAAAATATCAGTCGGTATAAATAAAACGTATTGTACTTATTTGATTTTTAAATGAAGGCTTTTTTTAATTTAAATTTTATATGCTCCAAAATAGCCTCAAAGAAAATCTAAATTTGGCCCAATGTAGGTAGCATGGGGTCACAATCTATATAGTAACCGACCTATGGTAGCCTAAATTTGGTGAAATCTAAATAATTCAATGAGGTAATGAAATTGTCCTAAAAAAGGTTTTATAAGGCCTAATTGTAAAAACATATACGCCAATCTAACAGTTATGTAAAAACTACAACTATAAGTATCACAACTCAAGGCCTGTTTTGTAATTTTGCAATATCCTTTCACAAGAAGTCACTATACGCTTAACGGTGGCTTTACCTAACCCTCAACAAGCCGCAGTTTCTTATAGATTTCCGAGACCACAGCAACAGCCCCCCCGGGGATGTACCTCACGAAATTATCCCCGGCCAGGGGTCCTACGGCGAACAGACCCTCGTGACCGTTCACTTCGTGCGTGAAGGGATTGATATCCACAGGGTTGCTTTTCGAGTCGATATCCTTATCGGGGAACACCCCCAGATTAAGGTCCTGGGGCATAAAGGCGAGATTGGGCCTGGACCCTATGAGGACGGCGGCGAACGAGATCTTCACCTTCACCTGGTCCCCGGTCTTGGAGGTTAGCACCACCACTTGGGTCTCGGGGTCGAAGTCGGTGAGAGAGTGCTCTGGATAGGCTGTGTAGAGAGGGTAAGTTGACCCGCCGTCGTTCATCATTTGACGAACCTGAAAAAACATTATTGTTTTTAATGTTAGAAAATAACAGAACATTAAAATATCATGGGTAGTAACAATATTAGTATATAAGCTATGAGTTCAGAAATAAGTTGAGAACGTAGAGGTGTTTATTTGAAAACGTTAATTAGTTCGCAGTGAATTGTCAAAAGAAAAACGCCCGACCGTCTGTCCACAGAGATTCGGGCCGAACCGGCAACGCCAAGCGCCGACCGCGACTCCGGGAACCCATCTAGATTAAACGAGAACCGAGAACAGTCGCCTCGGCTCTCGAAAGTACGAGAGTGTGTTCAGGCCGGGTATATAAACCAGCGAGCTGCGCGAGATGGGACGGAATAGATAGTGCAGTAGCGCACTGCACTACAAATCGCACTGTTAGGTGCGAATTGTTATTTGAGAGTAATTGTCCCGTAACAACTGGTGTCAGAAGTGAGATAATTTTCGTCAAACTTTGGTGTTTTCTACATGCATATATTCGATCTACGACAAAAATCATGGATGAACAACTGGCAGCGCTTATGGAAATGCTGAAGAAGGACAAAGAGGGACAAAGGAATTTTCTGGAAGAACAAGAAAAACAAAGGCAACTTGAGATAAAAGAACAAAGAAAAAATCAAGCTGCTCTGTTTCAAGCATTAATGGAATTGTCGACACGAGTTGCAAGAATTTGTCTCAACCAAAATGACTGAAGTCAAGCAAGACGTAGATCAAGTCAAACAAGACGTGAATCAAGTCAAATAAGACGTGGATCAAGTCAAACAAGACGTGCATCAAGTCAAACATAAAAGCAGAGAGAACATGAATGGGACTAATTGAAGCAACAGTATCGTTAGTTCTTCGCAGACTTTGAATAATGATTGTGCGAGGGATGAGCAGTTTGACGGTTGGCTCACCGTGAAAGGAGATTCAGAAACGCGAGCAATAAAACCAGAAGGCCTGACACTGCCTTGTCGTGGGCAACCAGGTTCCATTAAATCAGCGCCACGGCCAGCCTCCTAGCGCTGGCTTTGCTGCCGGAATCGTCGGACGGCAAGGCCCAGAAGCCGATCGACAAGAGTGTCAAGGAAAACCTCAACAACTTAAAGAGCTTGATGAACAATGCGGAGATCAGAGACGTGCACAGTTCGGGCGACAACGCCGAAGAAAAACTCGCCGTAGCCGGATTGAAAAGATTGCGCTCAACAATGACCAAGAACAGCCTCATCAGTAAAAATTCTGTGGTAGAGAAGAATAAGGCGAATTGAGTATCAAAAAGAGCGTGGAACGGCATCAGATGCAGCAGAGACAGAGCAAGGAAGAGGAAGTCGACTCCGAAACCGACGACGAACAGTCCAAGTTGAAAGAAATGCAGGAAGAAATCGCCACCGAAGAAGATCACCGCAAGAAGACCAAAGAACTGAACGAGGAGGAAGACCGGCTGCACAAGGAAATCGAAAAGCTTATGGATCTGGAGATTGAAGTAGATACTGAAACTGACGGCACAGAGACCGGGGTTGAGCTTCAAGGGGACGCTGTCGCGGACTGTCCGATTGGCATGCTCGATGACGGTCACATCTCCTTAAAAGCCAGGTACGAGCCAATGCTTGCAGAAATGTCTTGGAGTGAGCGCGTGGGTACTACGCTACTTTGGCCGCACTCGAAGCCGTAAATAACTCCCGTAGCCCCCACGAGGCCTGGGAACTCCACCAAAAACTCTCGAATCCTCAAAGGAAAATCGGACAGTTGAGGCGGGCTCAGAAACTGCAGGCGCGTTTTCTGCTCGAGTGGAAGACGTCAAAGCTGCCAAAGTGCTGCTGATCGAGTAGAAAAGGAAGAGAATGGAGTTAAGGTTACAAAAGGCGGCCCAAAATCCGAGGGAGCGTCAAGAAGGCAAACGGCGAGGAAGAAAAACTAAAGGAAATCGCCTTCATCAACGAACTGGAAGCTCAAAACAAGAGGCACGATTTTCTGCGGTCGTGCCGCGAGCGAAGAGGACGCATTCAGGGCATCCAGGATGACCGCAAGAAACGGGAGAAAGAGAAAGCGGCCAAGGAGGTGGCGGTTGAGGAACGACGTAACGTCTTACAGAAAGAACGGACAGGCTGCAGAACGAGAGGCGGCAAAGCGACGAAAGAATTGGTCAACAACAGCAACAACGACAAGAGCGAAAACGACAAGAACTTGCCAGGGAAAAGGAACGTGATCGTGAGGAGCGACCGTCCGCCTGACACGAGAAGCAGTTGGCCTCTATGCAAGAGCTGCAGAAATGGATCAAGCAGAAGCAGGAGGACTCGAAGAGGCGACGCGAAGAGAACATGGAACAGATCAGGCTGAGATTGTTCGAGCTGTCGATCCTAAGATGTTACCAGGACGACAACCAAGCACCGAACGTGGTACCGTATCCGCAGGCCAAGTTGTGTACGGTGTGCAATATGCTTATAAAATCAGAAGTCTACTTGGTGAGCCACCTAAGGGCAAATTCTGCAGGATTTAAGGCAGCAGGTGACGTGGTTTGGCTGTATAATTCACAGACGAAGAAAGGGAAGTCTCCAAGTTGGGAGGGTCCATATACAGTCATCAAACGAATCAACGAGGTGGTACACAGGATCCAACGTACCCCTAGAGCAGGATAGTGGTTCATCTTGAACGGTTAAAGACTTACAGTCGTGGAGATTTCTCTGATGGGAAAATGTTACGGCCGACCGGTTCATAGAGATTCGGGCCGAAGCAGCAACGCCAAGCGCTAACCACGACCCCGGGAACCCATCTAGAATAAACGAGAACCTGGAACACTCGCCTCCGTTGTCGAAAGTACGAGAGTGTGTTCACGCCGGGTATATAAACTAGCGAGCCACGCGAGATGGGAGGGAATAGATAGTGCAGTGTAGTAAATAAGCGAAATAAGCGGACAAGCGAACAGTGCGAATTGTTAGTGAAGAGAAATTGTGTTTTAATCGTGTTGTAATAGTTAAAAGTAAATAAAAGTGTAAGTAACAATACTCTTTAATTTTGTGTTGTGTGGATCAATTGCTAAGAAAAAGCGAATTGATTAATGTAAATTTCAGAATATTTTTAGAATTTTAATTGCCATTTGTGGAAAAAGCTGCAAGCTCAAAGAACTAAAAATTATATTTTAAAAATAATTATTGTTCTTTCCTATTATCAGTATTTTTGTAGTTTAATGATATGACGCAATTTTTATTAGTTCTGTTTCAAGGTGCTTTTTCGATATTTCCTTTTTTTTTTCTTTTAACAAATTATCAGCTCGAAGGACCAAAAATGTGATTTGTGAGAATTGTGGATACTCTTTACTTTTATGTTGTGTGGATCAATTGCTAAGGAAAGCAAGTTAATGAAGATACATTTTAGATGTTTGTAGAATTTCACAGTCTTTTGTGGAAAAAAAATAACAAGCTCGAAGGACCAAACATGTTGTTTTAAAAAGCTGTCTTTTATATGTTTGGAAAATCTTTTCGAAATTTCTAATTTTTTCGACCGAACTTATTTTCGACCGAACCTATTAGCTCAAACCTTCGGGCGACTTAAGAAGCTCGTCGCTCTCAGGGTATAAACATCTACTTAATACCCTTGATACATAGCCTGTACATTTACCCGATTTGGCCGGGTACTCGGCCAACTCGGCAGAGGGGCCGGGTACACCGGGTACCCGATACGTCCATAACTGTAACCATTTGAGGTCTGTATCAGCGCGTCATCATCTCTCTGAACTTACTTTGTGATACTCTGGATACATATTCTCCGGCAGCTGCCTCGTAAACTCTGCAGACCTCCCTCGAAAAACATGAACCACAGGAATGTTCCTCGATTTAACAGCCATGATAGCATCGGCAGCGCTCAATCCTGCACCCACTACCAACACTGGATCCATGTCGCTCTCACCGCCCTCGGCCAGTTTCTCATCAAGCCTACTTTCCAGCTTTCTCAGGTCGTGGATCAACCAATCGGGATCTTCGCTATTTTTGAAGATTTCAAGCCGATTAGGAGAGTCGTAAGAACCGCACGCTAAAACTAGGTATTTACAAGAGTACTTTGTGGTAATGCCCGTCTTCGCGTTTACACTCTCGACAAGCCAATTAGGGGATTTGGATGGCTCACACTCTGACGATGATGATGAGGTGGAATTGAGTCTGCAGTAGAAAGGCACGGTGGATCTGGTGAATGTGTCGAGGCTGTGGGAATGGAACAGGTGATGAGGTTTTGGTGATTTGCTGTTTAGGTCAGTGTCGCCACAACAAGAGCAACAAGAATATGATTTCTTCCTCTCGTGTTTGGGAATGATAACAGCGTCAGATTTGGCCTAAAAATAACAATGATTATTATTTTAACATTCCTGATAATTATATTTTCCATACTTGATTCAGCTTTTTTGAGAGTTCTTGATGAGCATTCTTTCGTTTGCACATCCGCCCCCTTCGGGGATACCTCGACAATAAGCAACTCAAGGCATTGGTGATAAAACATCGATCCTCCTGGGCCTCATTGAAATAGACTTTAACTCTCTCCGCTGCGTCTCTGTCCAACTTCTTCAGCAAAATGCTTCGTCGCTTCGCCAAAGACTGTTCCTCTTCAATTGAAAGCACATCTTTATCTCCTAATTTCATCACAGACTTAACAAGAGTGTCATTTTCGAAGTATTTGTTCAACTGCATTTCTTCTACATAGCTTTCGTAGTATGAAGCAACATTGCGGCTAAATGCCCGTTTTTCATTGGCCGAACTTGTCGGAAAGGGCTTTCCCGGAAGGGACATCCACGAGCTTAGTGATAAAGTTAGAACATCCGGATCAATACGATGCCAGGAGCCACCAGGGGGTCCTCGCCCCAACACCAGATGATCAATCTATTTATAATTTTTTTAATTAAAATATAATATTTTAGTTATAATGACTCTGTATTATACCTCTTTGCCAACAGGCCTAAACTCCACCAGCGGTTCTAGATCCAAGCCGAGGTCAGCGTAGGGATGAAGCAGAGCGTCCATCAGCAACGACACGGGATTAGTGCTGCGCCCTTCAAGGCCTTGAGCCAAGAAGGCCAGGTCCTGCGATATGAGACAGGGGGATTTGAGGGTTTGGAGTCGAGCGCGGAGCATCTCGTCGGGGTGGTCCTGGGAGACGAAGTAGGGCAGGCGACCGCTCAGCATTAGGGAGACCATTATTCCTGAGGGACCGTTTCCTGTAAATAAGTAACCTCTTGCTTTATTAACTTCCGAAGGGATCTTGACTCTGTGGATTACCGAAAATTATTTGAGTACCTAGATGTCGTCGTCATTGACCCTCAGGATGCAAAAATATTAAAACATCTATACTGTAATCAAACAGCGAGAATAAGAGTCGACCAAACAACTAAAGAGCCAATCGTCATTCAGCGCGGCGTTCGCCAAGGATGAGTACGCATCCTTGGCGAACGCCCCATCATTGTTCAACATTTACTCTCAGCAGATTTTCAAGGAGGCCCTGGAGAATAGCAACACTGGTGCCAAGATTGGTGGCGAAATTATTAACAACATCAAATACGCCGATGACACGGCCCTTCTTGCTGAGAATATTGATGATCTGCAAACACTCCTTAATCGAGTAAATCAATCGTGTAAAGACAAAGGGCTAAGCATAAACGCTTTCAAGATCAAATATATGGCAGTGGACAAAATCAATATAGAGCCACACTAACATTCGAGAACAACAACATAAAGAAGGTTGACGGTTTCAGATAACTCGCCTGTTGGATAAATTCCAGCAATGACCCAGACATGGAAATCGGAGTCAGAATTGAAATCGCAAGAAGCGCATTCAATAACTGGAAAACTGTTTTAACTAATAGACATCTAACGTTGAGTACACGTCAGAAAGTGTTGAAACGCTACATATCGGTCGGTCTTGCTCTACGCCAGTGAAACGTGGACTTTAAGAGTCAATGCTATGAATAAGCTGGAGGCGTTCGAACTGTGGTGCTACCGTAAGTTGTTACGGGTGACTTGGACGTCACATACTACCAACGAGGAAGAAGGATGGGCATCAAAAGAAAATTATCATAATTTGGACATGTGATTCATGGCTCCAAGTACAACCGGCTTAAATTGGTGATCCAGGGGAAAGTGGAGGAAAGACGCTGGATTGGGCGTAAAAGGCTTTCGTAGTTCGTCCGAATATTTCGCCAGTGGACCGGACTCCAAGTGGAACAACTTCTTAGAATGGTCGAAGACCGAGAGACATACCACCAACTGATTGACATGGTGACTGCCAACGCTTGAACACGAGCACAGCACGAGAAGAAGAAAAAACTCTTAACACTGTAAGTAAAATAACATTCGCCATTTTATCCACAAAAACTCCCTCTCACCAGCCAACATTGTGAACGTAATGACCAATTAATTGATTTACTTGAGTTTAGGAAGTATGAATTAAATACATAATAGCGTATTAAAACTATCTTCTCATTATAAGTACTAGGACAAATTGCTCTTGAAAAAAACGACTTGAAATTCTGATTTTCACTTGTTACGCAATCAATTGAGCGGTTAAAAGTTCAAAACAGGAAAATTTTACCCTTAATGATCAAAAAGTGTGGCATTTGATACATCGGATACCGGAAAATAATATACCTCAAGGTTATTGCTTTATTACTTAATGGGCGGATCTCAAAAAAGAAGTGCATCTATTAGCCTTACGTTATTTATCCAAAGACGTTTCTAACTTTTTGCTCTTATTTCTTTGTTTGAAGCTTTTAGTGAGCGCGTATTTTGCGAGTAAGATTTAAGTGTAACGTACCAACAACGATAACATCCTTGTAAATAATTGTGTCGCCTTCCATTTGTTCTACGTTGTTCTTCATGGTTTGGTAAGCTTGTCCTGTAACAAAGCAGTTAGTTATGAGTGAATAAAACACTTGTGACTTTAATAACGAACGATAAATATTTAGTTTTATTTGGTTGATTGAAACGTGATGCTTTTTTGTAAGATCCTTTCATTTTTATACAGAAACATCCTCAGATGCTAACAAAAGTAAAAAAAATGACTTTATTATATTCTTGATAATATGGCGATTGCGCGGATATTATCGATCATTGCTGAATAGCAGTGGCAAATTATTGAGAAACCAATAGCAGGTATTCATTTGAAAAATTAATCAAGTTGGCTGTGAAGTATTCACAGAAAAGAATTGAATAATAAAAGTAGATGACATCTTTGTTACTGTATACTTGACATCTTGTACCACTTTCTCTTAACATTTTACAGCCATTTACTTACTAATATCCCATACTTAAATACTTCCTAAACAGTTAACGATTTGTTGCGACGTATAATTATATCAGCATTGTGTAATCTATTTGGTTAAAAAAACTCAAGGAAATACTTAATAAGTAGGTATGTATGTGCCTGATGGTATGTTTCATGTTGACGATGTTCACTACCTCTCCCTCTACCTGTAAGAAGTCATATATAATTTTATTGAGGTTGTCGTTTTTGAAGTTTACCGCAGCAGTTTTTGTTAAACAATATTAAATTATCTTGTCATTATTATCACCATAATCAATATATTGTTAACTTTTTCTAAAACTGCCTTGACTTTTTACACTAAAATGCAAGTTTAGCAAGGATTTGTCGGGGACGTTTTGGTCTTACTTATAGTCTTTTTACTGACTCCGCTTTCACGTTTCCGGTCGTACTACTTGATGGCCTTCTCGGGAATTTTGGTTATAATGATGCAAAAAAAATCTATACAATAGACCTAGTTCTCTAGGAATTACCTTCTATACAAATCTAAAAAGTATATGGTGATGAAAATAGATATGACCGACTTTGCCATAGCTACCGCCGATAGCTACACATTTTCAAAACGGACACTTTAATAATAATATGGGAAGCAAATTTAATCATAAAATCCATAAAACGCCGACCTTCATAGAAACTTTATTGTCGACTTGTCTAAAGAATCGCTATTAACAATAATGATACCTTTATAGTTTGACTTTTAGGAATATTTTGCTTTTAGGTTACACTGTCCAGACGACGAGTGATGTTTTCGAAAACTTATAACGTAAACAACATTTGGAAAACTATACCTTCTAATTATCGCGTATTTGCACTACCTAGTGGTGCAATTATGCAGTTATTATAGAAACAAACGAAGCGTTCCTAAATTAACTATTCATAAAAATACTTTATTATTACGAAGGTCCTAAACAAAGTACGATTTATAACATTTTCTTCCTAAATATAATTCGTGTAATAAGTAATAACCTTGCATTTTTTATTTCATGGTTTAATTATTGTTTAATCCTTTTTTTTTAATTGAATTGGTAGGTAGAGATCAAAATCACAAATTATACTATTAGTTATAAAGATAATATGCAGTTAACCCTATATATATATAAGAACACTAATATAATCCAGCATTTAGCTCAGTCAGATTTTTCATAACCCGATAAAACTAATTTTTCAGTTTTTTTGACTGCATATTACGTAACATCTCAAATTGTTAGCTAACGATAATTTTATTATACTTGATTCAGCACGCAATAATAGAATAGTACTAGTGACGGTAAGCTACAGGTGGCTGAGATAGCGAAAATCCTCTCTAATAGTCGGCCATGGTACTATTTTTGATTTTTCTGATCTAAACACAAACTGTTTTATGCTCAAACGCAGTAGATTTAAGTGCGAAAAATTCCTCTCTAATATAAGAAAAAACTTCGACATGATTTGTATAACTACAGATACTAAATGAATAAATTTGTTCATTGAAGATAACGAGTCAGGCTTGTTTCAGTTAATAACATAAGTTGCATCATGCTTAGTAATGATGATACAGCCAATCATGTTGCTACCTATATCGAATTTTTTTTCGGTTGTAACCTATCTTTGCATACGTAAGCGTGTTTGTGGCAAATCATCTATGCTAGATTAGAACAACATAAAAAAACCACAATACGTTTTAATAATGCACGGAACACCTTATGTATATGGTATCACCTAAACAAACAAGATCCTCATGCCATAATCATTATTAATTAATTAATCACAAGAAACATTGTATAAACACGTTTGTTTATCAGTAATAACGGCAAGTGATAGCCATAACTAATATTGCGTACATGCGAAAACTGAAACATCGCTGAATCAAAAACAATCATCAATCGTTTTCATTATCTCATTCTTGAATACTAAATCCTGAACTCTGACCCCCTACAACATTTCCATTGGAATCCCTTTAGCTTAGAAAACCACTTTTATGCTTTATGATAAACACCTTACTAGAAAAATCTTAAGATTATGGAGTTATTCAGAATCTGACAGTACAGTTTACTTTTTTCCATTCAATTCAAATCGGTTTTTTGTTTTTTTGTGGTATTGGGATTTACATTAAAAATTTGCCGATTTCTCCATTAAAAATAAAAAAATATCGCTTCTATCTTCACAATCGAATTCTTGAAATAAAGCAGCTGAAATTAAGGTGTCACTAGGTGAGTCTAACTCATAAATTAAAAATCTTTTTTTTAACTAGTTTTCACTCTTCCTATATTTTTTTTCTCTCTTTTTTCGTTCTTAGCTTCTTTAAATTCAATGTTCCCAGTCGATTTCGTTTTCCAAAGGGTTTTCAATCTTTTTAATATTTATTATTTTATTACAATATTTTTGATAATTTGGTAGATATTTTTACGTTCGTAGAAATCTTTTTGCTTCAGCCGGCAGAAGAATAATAATTTAAATTATGGATAACTTAACTAAAGTTAAACAGAAGAATGAATTTTTGTCAATTCTGAATAACATTTGCGGATTTGTCTATTAAAACTTGAAATACATCACTTCTGCCTTGAATATCGAAATATTGGGTTCAAAGTAGCTTAAACTGAGTTGCCTCTTGTCGAGATATACCATACGACCATGGCTCAACTTTATTTCTAGGAGAGTCTTTTCCTATAGACGGAAAGGATGATATCACCATAAAGCTAGGGGGATATATCCATATCCACAAGGAGACTAAACTCTCATGCAGTTTTACTCTCATGAGAAATCTATCTCCAACCTATTTCAGGCAGTGTCTCAAAAATGCGCTGTTTCCACATTTGCACAGTAGAAACATGCGGAAGAAGGGAGAATAGCAAACACACTTTGATTTTTGAAGTTGTATTATAATTTATCTTATTGTGGGTTGTGGGGTTCCTAACTTGTTGGAAATTTTCTTCGTACCTGATTTCCTAAAATTCCTGTTTTTGTAGTTTACAAAAGAGAATACTACCTTAATGATTGGGGAATGACTTGAGGGTCAGCATGAAGTGTTGGCTGCTAAAATCAAAGAAGAATTAATTTAAGAACGGATCTTATTAGGAAACATGGATTCCCTTATAATCATAAATGGATCGTTCTCAGTGGTGACGAAAAGTTTCCAATCAACCAATCAATTAACAGAAATGTCGGAACGATTAAACTCGAGATTAAATTGTTTCTGGTAGCTGAAGACGAAAACATTTATTCAAATTCAAAGCAGATTTTTCCGGCATTGACTCGTGAAAATGATCCTGAATGATGCATTGTAGTTGTACGTATAACCTAGCCTGGATTTGACGAATGCAACCATGGTAGCAGGAACTTTGAACAACACGAAAAAGACTATGCCAGTTCGAGTGGCAAATATCTGGGAAAGAAACATCGAGCTCCGAGAAGGAACCATTCTTGTCATTTACGACCCCGTGCAATGAGTAAAATGGTGATTAAATATCAAAGTCATACTTGAGGCTTACTGGGAGTCAAGTCAAGACTAGTCATAGTCGTGAGCTTCAAGTCTTGTAATGGACTTTGACATTTCGTCTCCATTTAAAATACATGGACTTACGACAATCATTTTTGATTAAGCACGTGCTCAAGTTGCGACTATAAATACGGGCATTAATAATGTGACTAAGTAAGACAGCTATACAATCATTGCTGCGTATAAAGTATACCGGAGAAAGTAGAACCTAGAAAGTCGATAATCAGGCTTTTGAAGGCTTATAAAAAATGATAAACTTAACTATAAGGCTTGTCATTATGATGAGAAGCAACTAACGTATAAGTTTCAACGAATAAAGTCAGTAACTAAGGCCTGATTTTGTATATAACCACATTATAAGTACTCCAAGAGCAAGTGGATATACCAAGTAAAACAGATGAAATTTACCCCACAATTTTTAATGCAGAAAGAATAACACGAAAAAAACAAGTTTAATCACAGCATAAGGAATATATAACAGTAGCGTCATTCTATCACGTGACCCCTCCTCGCTAACAATTCTTCCCTTCTTACTTCGCCTAAGATTTCGGCCAAAGTAAACAAAAGTTTGGCCACTTTACGCCACCGGCCTGTACTGATTATATTGCCCAATCAGGAGCGGATCCCGAGGGGGGGGGGGGGGCTTCACTGTTCTTTGAGATTTTTGTTTCATTGACTGATAAATGCAAATGCACAACTAAAAAGATTCATTTTGACAACTTTTGAAATCGACCTCCGAAGGGGTTCATCTCCGAAAACATGGCACCTACGGAACTTTTGATGCGAGGTAAAAGAAGACATCCAGAAGAGGAAAAAACAGTTGGATTTACTCCGATCGTTCGAGGCGTTCTCAAGTTACAGGCGGTCAAACTTGAGAATTGAGTAAAAAGTCGTGACACCCCCTTTGGACATTTTTGAAAAAAATTCAGAAACATTTTGGGCTGTGTTTGATTGGGAATCGTAATATACGCTTGCAATCCCATAAGAATGTAACAAACAATTCGAATGAATTTAACCTCTAAAGAGGTTTTTTTAATAATGTTCAAAAAACGCGATGTTAAAAGTGCTTAAAAATCAACCTCCGAAGAGGTCTATCTCCGAAAACATTGCATCTACGGAACTTCCGATGGTGCGAGGTGAAAGAAGACATCAAGAAGAGGAAAAAAACAGTTGGATTCACTCCGATCGGTCGATGCGTTCTTAAGTTACAAGTGGTCAAAGTTGAGAATTGAGAGAAAAATGTCGTAATACCCCCCCCCACCCTTGGACATTTTCGAAAAAATGTCGGACAAATTTTTTTGCTCTTTTTGATCGAAATGGCACGCTTGCAATCAATTAGGGTCCTAAGAAACTCAATTCGAATGAATGTAACCCCTAAAGAGGTTTTTTTAAAAATGGTCTAATGGATTCTAAAAGTGCTTAAAAATCGACCTTCAAAGAGGTCTATCTCCTAAAATATTGCACCTACGGGTGGTGGGAGGTGAAAGAGGACATCATGAAGAGGAAAAAACAGTTGGATTCACTTCGATCAGCCGAGGCGTTCTCAAGTTACAGGCGGTCAAAGTTGAGAATTGAGAAAAAAGTCGTAATACCCCCCCCCCCCCTTTGGTCATTTTGAAAAGAATTTCGGAAAATTTTTTTTGCTGCTTTTGATCGGAATGGCACCCTTGCAATCCCCTAAGAACGTAACAAACTCAATTCGAATGAATTTAACCTCTAAAGAGGTTTTTTTTAAAAATTGTCAAAAAAACGCGATTCTAAGTCCTTAAAAATCGACCTCCTCTATCTCCGAAAATATTGCACCCACGGAAATTCCGATGGTGGGAGGTGAAAGAGGACATCAAGAAGAGGAAAAACAGTTGGATTCACTTCGATCAGCCGAGGCGTTCTCTGTTACAGGCGGTCAATTAAGTTTCAGTGAGTTTCTGAGTCAAAATGGTTAGTAAGGTGACGTTGTCTAGACAACGGTTAATTTCCGCTAAAATTTTTTGAAAATTACACTCTTATGGGGAAAATATTCGTTGAAATTAAAAAAAAAGTGGGCGTGGCACCTCAAAAAATTTGGCCAAAGCTGGATCCACTGTGCCCAATTAGCAATGTCACGGTCAAACGCACACGGCGGCAAAACGCTTTTGAACTGTAAATTTCTTTGATATTTCCGAAAGAGACGTTACTGGTATATATTCTCTATACTGTGGTTTAACGTACATTATATTGATCCAAAGAAATCGGAAAAGAAATTAAAAAGTAAATGTCTGTGCCGTATTATTTGAGGTTCTGGCTCTATATTTTAATTATTTCATCCTTTTCTGTCAAAAATTCATAGCCTTCTAGATGAGTTGTTCTAATGAACCCCTATAGTAAATGGTTGCTTCAATAAGGAGCGAAAGTGTCACTTTTCTGGCGAGGCTGTTCAGTTTGCAGAACCAATTTAATTCTTAAATTAGATCAGAATAGAAATAGAAATAAATTAGGTTGTCAATTCATAAAACTTGCTTACCCAAAAAAAAGAAGTAAGCAATAAAAAAAATTTTTGTCCACGACTACTTAATAATATACTGATATTCAGCTTGTTGACAAAAGTTAAATAGGGCTCATATAGCGTCAGAGGGATATATGAGTTGGAACAGCGGGAATAATATCATTATTCCCGCTCGCCATTTAAGTTATATATGTTGCCTTGGCAACTAGTAGGAATAGGCAACAACGCAATATCAAATGCCGCAGCGTAAAAAATGCACTGGTGGCACCGGTTTTGCCGTCAAACGTGACACTTTGACATTTCAATAATTTTATTTACACTACCTATAGATTTTATAATTTGTAATTATTATTAGACAATGGACGTGGACAAAGTATAGTATAGTACTCGATTTTTATGGCCATTGTTCCCACAGGAGACTTGCGCCCCTAAGGGAATAATGGCTATCATAAAAAGCTCGTTTAATAATATACTATTAAACTTGCAAAAGGATCTTATATCCGCTTATAAATATTATAGGTATAAACAATTTTATCAGCGGCACTTATTTGTATATACACTCTATCCGAGATAAGGAGAGCCACTATTCCCAGATAGAACAAACCAGAACACTGCTCAAATGCTTGTGGCCGACAGTTAATAATACAGTAGGTACTTACTGAAATGTACATATTATATAACCCATATAATTTTCAAGTAGGTACATTATTATAGACCCTGTTTCCTGCTTTTCTTCTCTCAGAGAAATTCAAGTTGTTTTAAAAGCACTTTTACGTCACTACAATTCAAACCATTATTTAAAATTATTGTAAATTGAATTTTTAAACTGGACTACTACGCCGTGATATTCTGATATTGATAATACGGCTAGCCACAAAAGTACTTTTATTTATACGTTTTCATAATTTTATAATTTTTTTTATTACATCAGAGCGTAATAAACAGCTAATGCATGCGCCCAAGGAGTGCTTAAGACACTCTTAGGGAAAAAACGGTTTTTAGGCATATGAGTAACTTTTACTCTAAAAGCACTTTAAGAGCGCTTATGCATATTATATACAGCAATCCTCCATCTTGCCATTATCCATGGTTGACGATCGACACCGACCTGCGTCAAATTGATTTTCGAAAAAGTGTTTTCTGTAGATCAAAATCATAATGTATTGTTGCGAACTTAGGATTCAATAATTCCAATGTAGCGATTTAACACGAAAACACTATTAATTTATCTCACAAATACACACAAGTACAATTCGACAACTAAATAACTCACTACTTAACACTTTATAGCCTTCTATTATCATTTGGTACTTTAGCTAACTTATAGCTCGATTAAATAAGACTACTCCAAACGGCGGCGCTACTCGCCTTTTATACAAAGTAAAAATATAGAAAAGCCTAGAACATTCTTAGAAGAAAAATAATTGATAAGAGATACACAAAAAAAAGGTCGTAAATAACTGCGTTCTAAATAAACAGCCCATGCCGCAGCGCCCGGATAGGCCACGAGTCGCGAAGATTCAACCGCCAATGTCGCTTCGCCTCCCAGCGAAATGAAAAGCTCGTCTCATGAAAGGTATGACCGCATTTGAAAAAAACAAAGTTGAGTATGGTTATCGAAAACGAAACGTCCAATTTCAGTAGGTTACATGGCGTGTGAAAGACGGTCAGAAAATGTCTGTCAAAAAAGGTGCTCTTACTTTTGATTGAACATCAATTATTACTATAAAGTGACTATTTGCTAAAAACAAAATTGTTGTTTTTCGCATACGGTCGGAATGGCTTAAAATTTCGCAAGTTTTAAATTGTTGTTTTACTAAGCTCCAAAACTCTACACTTTTTTCTCATTCTGTCAGTTATACTTTTTCCGAAATCCTCATATACAGTGGCCATCCTTATCCTTCCTTAGTGTATAGCTAATTACATTTCTTTTATATCTGACTTAATGATAAAGTTGATCACTAAACATACATATGTACGTACATACATATAAGTAAAATCAACTTTTTTCTTAATAAGATAAATTAATGTCAACAGTATCCATTGTTTTCTGCTTAAAATATTTGCTTTAAGTATTTACGAGACTCCTTTGGAAAATTTTCATTGAAATGAAAAATACATTTACAAGTAGCTTTTTGACAAAATGATGAAAGTAATATATTATATTCGTTTGTAACGCTTTATAATATATTCTACAAGAATGATTTGCAAAATACGAATGAGGGTCAACGTCTGAATATTGATGCCATTGTAAAGTCAACTCAAACGATGTAATTTATGGGTTCGAGTTTGCATATATTTAATATTAAACTAGGTAGGTCCTCGTATAAAGAGTATTTCTTATGTAGGTACTTACGCTAAAGAGCCATAAGATATTAATTATCTCAAAAACTAGCAAATGACACGTTTTGATACATGGTAGAATGGTGTAATACACGGTGTTGCTGGTGTGTTGTTACCTACTATAATGGTGTGGCGAGTACGAAATTTGCAAAACTTTTTTAACCATCTTACTGTAGGAAGTAATTCATTTTAACTCAACTCTAAAACATACTTTAACATACGTTCTTAATACATATCTAAGTGGGCACATTTGTGTACTTATAGAACAATACATTTCTACGTGAAAAATAAACAATCAATATTTTACACGAGTGGTTATGTCATTTTACCATCATTACCCTGAATGTGACTAAACCATTACAGCTCAAAAGTGGTGATTATACTAGTGATAAATGCAAAAATTGGCGCATGCAGTAATGAACATTGCATAATGTGCATTCTTTATTATTCATGGTTTCAATGGTGTTCAATTGCACAATTCCTTTTATATAGAACACGATTAGGAATTTCTTATGTATGTGGTTGGTTTACTGCCGGGAACGACTTTATCATTAAAATTTACCAGTCATTAAGCAAAGTGCTGAAATAATTAATCTAGATATGCAAAAGTTGGTGATTAATATTAATTTCGACAAATTGTGGTGATTAAGATCAACTAAGGCAGGGCAAGGTTGCAGATGTAATACTTCTTCATTAATTATACCATATCATTATATTCTGTGAAACGCGTTTAGTTTCCTTCACCATTTTATCAACAAAATCAAAATACATCCGTTTTATTATATTTTTCTCTAATAACATGTATTGTCACTACCCCTGCCAACTCTTTATTATTAATAATTTACTTTTTGTCCGCAGCACCAACATAAACCGCTGATATCGGAAAAGATATATATCATTATTAATGCCTTGTTTTGTCTTCACATGACCTACCACACACCTTTATTTTAAAAGCATACTCACACTACTTCTTACCTGCAACAGCTAATAGTTCAGTTTGAAGTTCTTAAGATCAGTGACTGATAAACAATTTTCATTCAATAGAAGCTGTATATATGCTTCGCAAATGTATCTGGCACGATCTCTAGTAATTCTTATCGATTTCGCCGCGTTTCTCTCGCGCACAACAACCGGGTCCCAGGGACTACCTTCACTTGTGTGAAGTTAGCGCCCAGGGCGCCAGCGCTTCCTAGCGCTCATTCAATTCCCCTCCCCCCCACCACCGTCTTTAAAACACATGACATTCGTTCAATGTTGCCAAGTTATTAGTTTGGAAGATTTACCGCAGATTTGTATTATATAGGTATTAAAATTTTATCAATATTAATAATAATAGTTATTGAAGGGCATAAATTTTAATTTCAATAATACGGGTGTTCATTAGAGAAAGTCCTCAAGATGGCTATGATTTTTTTGCAGAAAGGGTCTTTTGTCATTTTATGTTTTGCTTTCATATTTCACAGCCAACCTAATGACTATTTTTTATTAAAACTCATATAAAAACACAAAACATATTGTTGTTACCTACAAGTCCTTATATACCTTTAGACACTTTTCCACTGTTTGAACCAAACCAGATCTTGTGACACAACGAAAGTTTAGAGGTTAGATAGAAGAGGCGATTCCAAATACAGGAGTTCAATCAAAATTTTCAGAAAATATGGAGGAAGGCCCAAAACACCCCCAACCCTTAAAAACTATTTTTTACCACTGCGAGAAAACTAGATCTTGTGACACAACGAAAGTTTAGAGGTTAGATAGAAGAGGCGATTCCAAATATAGCGGTTCCATCAAAATTTTCAGAAAATATGGAGGGAGGCCCAAAACACCCCCACCCCTAAAAACTATTTTTTACCACTGCGAGAAAACTAGATCTTGTGACACAACGAGAGTTTAGAGGTTAGATAGAAGAGGCGATTCCAAATATAGCGGTTCCATCAAAATTTTCAGAAAATATGGAGGGAGGCCCAAAACACCCCCACCCCTTAAAAATTATTTTTTACCACTGCGAGAAAACTAGATCTTGTGACACAACGAAAGTTTAGAGGTTAGATAGAAGAGACGATTCCAAATACAGGAGTTCAATCAAAATTTTCAGAAAATATGGAGGGAGGCCCAAAACACCCCCAACCCTTAAAAACTATTTATTACAACTGCGAGAAAACTAGATCTTGTGACACAACGAAAGTTTAGAGGTTAGATAGAAGAGGCGATTCCAAATATAGCGGTTCCATCAAAATTTTCAGAAAATATGGAGGGAGGCCCAAAATACCCCCACCCCTTAAAAAATATTTTTTACCACTGCGAGAAAACTAGATCTTGTGACACAACGAGAGTTTAGAGGTTAGATAGAAGAAGCGATTCCAAATATAGCAGTTCAATCAAAATTTTCAGAAAATATGGAGGGAGGCCCAAAACACCCCCACCCCTTAAAAATTATTTTTTACCACTGCGAGAAAACTAGATCTTGTGACACAACGAAAGTTTAGAGGTTAGATAGAAGAGACGATTCCAAATACAGGAGTTCAATCAAAATTTTCAGAAAATATGGAGGGAGGCCCAAAACACCCCCAACCCTTAAAAACTATTTATTACAACTGCGAGAAAACTAGATCTTGTGACACAACGAAAGTTTAGAGGTTAGATAGAAGAGGCGATTCCAAATATAGCGGTTCCATCAAAATTTTCAGAAAATATGGAGGGAGGCCCAAAATACCCCCACCCCTTAAAAATATTTTTTACCACTGCGAGAAAACTAGATCTTGTGACACAACGAGAGTTTAGAGGTTAGATAGAAGAGGCGATTCCAAATATAGCAGTTCAATCAAAATTTTCAGAAAATATGGAGGGAGGCCCAAAACACCCCCAACCCTTAAAAACTATTTTTTACCACTGCGAGAAAACTAGATCTTGTGACACAACGAAAGTTTAGAGGTTAGATAGAAGAGGCGATTCCAAATACAGCAGTTCAACCAAAATTTTCAGAAAATATGGAGGGAGGCCCAAAACACCCCCACCCCTTAAAAACTATTTTTTACCACTGCGAGAAAACTAGATCTTGTGACACAACGAGAGTTTAGAGGTTAGATAGAAGAGGCGATTCCAAATACAGCAGTTCAATCAAAATTTTCAGAAAATATGGAGGGAGGCCCAAAACACCCCCACCCCTTAAAAACTATTTTTTACCACTGCGAGAAAACTAGATCTTGTGACACAACGAGAGTTTAGAGGTTAGATAGGAGAGGCGATTCCAAATATAGCAGTTCAATCAAAATTTTCAGAAAATATGGAGGGAGGCCCAAAACACCCCCAACCCTTAAAAACTATTTTTTACCACTGCGAGAAAACTAGATCTTGTGACACAACGAAAGTTTAGAGGTTAGATAGAAGAGGCGATTCCAAATATAGCGGTTCCATCAAAATTTTCAGAAAATATGGAGGGAGGCCCAAAACACCCCCACCCCTAAAAACTATTTTTTACCACTGCGAGAAAACTAGATCTTGTGACACAACGAGAGTTTAGAGGTTAGATAGAAGAGGCGATTCCAAATATAGCGGTTCCATCAAAATTTTCAGAAAATATGGAGGGAGGCCCAAAATACCCCCACCCCTTAAAAACGATTTTTTACCACTGCGAGAAAACTAGATCTTGTGACACAACGAGAGTTTAGAGGTTAGATAGAAGAGGCGATTCCAAATATAGCAGTTCAATCAAAATTTTCAGAAAATATGGAGGGAGGCCCAAAACACCCCCAACCCTTAAAAACTATTTTTTACCACTGCGAGAAAACTAGATCTTGTGACACAACGAAAGTTTAGAGGTTAGATAGAAGAGGCGATTCCAAATACAGGAGTTCAATCAAAATTTTCAGAAAATATGGAGGGAGGCCCAAAACACCCCCAACCCTTAAAAACTATTTATTACAACTGCGAGAAAACTAGATCTTGTGACACAACGAAAGTTTAGAGGTTAGATAGAAGAGGCGATTCCAAATATAGCGGTTCCATCAAAATTTTCAGAAAATATGGAGGGAGGCCCAAAACACCCCCACCCCTTAAAAATTATTTTTTACCACTGCGAGAAAACTAGATCTTGTGACACAACGAAAGTTTAGAGGTTAGATAGAAGAGGCGATTCCAAATACAGGAGTTCAATCAAAATTTTCAGAAAATATGGAGGGAGGCCCAAAACACCCCCACCCCTTAAAAACTATTTATTACAACTGCGAGAAAACTAGATCTTGTGACACAACGAAAGTTTAGAGGTTAGATAGAAGAGGCGATTCCAAATATAGCGGTTCCATCAAAATTTTCAGAAAATATGGAGGGAGGCCCAAAACACCCCCACCCCTTAAAAATTATTTTTTACCACTGCGAGAAAACTAGATCTTGTGACACAACGAAAGTTTAGAGGTTAGATAGAAGAGGCGATTCCAAATACAGGAGTTCAATCAAAATTTTCAGAAAATATGGAGGGAGGCCCAAAACACCCCCAACCCTTAAAAACTATTTATTACAACTGCGAGAAAACTAGATCTTGTGACACAACGAAAGTTTAGAGGTTAGATAGAAGAGGCGATTCCAAATATAGCGGTTCCATCAAAATTTTCAGAAAATATGGAGGGAGGCCCAAAACACCCCCACCCCTTAAAAATTATTTTTTACCACTGCGAGAAAACTAGATCTTGTGACACAACGAAAGTTTAGAGGTTAGATAGAAGAGGCGATTCCAAATACAGGAGTTCAATCAAAATTTTCAGAAAATATGGAGGGAGGCCCAAAACACCCCCACCCCTTAAAAACTATTTATTACAACTGCGAGAAAACTAGATCTTGTGACACAACGAAAGTTTAGAGGTTAGATAGAAGAGGCGATTCCAAATATAGCGGTTCCATCAAAATTTTCAGAAAATATGGAGGGAGGCCCAAAACACCCCCAACCCTTAAAAACTATTTATTACAACTGCGAGAAAACTAGATCTTGTGACACAACGAAAGTTTAGAGGTTAGATAGAAGAGGCGATTCCAAATATAGCGGTTCCATCAAAATTTTCAGAAAATATGGAGGGAGGCCCAAAATACCCCCACCCCTTAAAAAATATTTTTTACCACTGCGAGAAAACTAGATCTTGTGACACAACGAGAGTTTAGAGGTTAGATAGAAGAAGCGATTCCAAATATAGCAGTTCAATCAAAATTTTCAGAAAATATGGAGGGAGGCCCAAAACACCCCCACCCCTTAAAAATTATTTTTTACCACTGCGAGAAAACTAGATCTTGTGACACAACGAAAGTTTAGAGGTTAGATAGAAGAGACGATTCCAAATACAGGAGTTCAATCAAAATTTTCAGAAAATATGGAGGGAGGCCCAAAACACCCCCAACCCTTAAAAACTATTTATTACAACTGCGAGAAAACTAGATCTTGTGACACAACGAAAGTTTAGAGGTTAGATAGAAGAGGCGATTCCAAATATAGCGGTTCCATCAAAATTTTCAGAAAATATGGAGGGAGGCCCAAAATACCCCCACCCCTTAAAAAATATTTTTTACCACTGCGAGAAAACTAGATCTTGTGACACAACGAGAGTTTAGAGGTTAGATAGAAGAGGCGATTCCAAATATAGCAGTTCAATCAAAATTTTCAGAAAATATGGAGGGAGGCCCAAAACACCCCCAACCCTTAAAAACTATTTTTTACCACTGCGAGAAAACTAGATCTTGTGACACAACGAAAGTTTAGAGGTTAGATAGAAGAGGCGATTCCAAATACAGCAGTTCAATCAAAATTTTCAGAAAATGTGGAGGGAGGCCCAAAACACCCCCAACCCTTAAAAACAATTTTTTACCACTGCGAGAAAACTAGATGTTGTGACACAACGAGAGTTTAGAGGTTAGATAGAAGAGGCGATTCCAAATATAGCAGTTCAATCAAAATTTTCAGAAAATATGGAGGGAGGCCCAAAACACCCCCAACCCTTAAAAACTATTTTTTACCACTGCGAGAAAACTAGATCTTGTGACACAACGAAAGTTTAGAGGTTAGATAGAAGAGGCGATTCCAAATACAGCAGTTCAATCAAAATTTTCAGAAAATGTGGAGGGAGGCCCAAAACACCCCCAACCCTTAAAAACAATTTTTTACCACTGCGAGAAAACTAGATGTTGTGACTCAACGAAAGTTTAGGGGTTAGATAGAAGAGGCGATTTCAAATACAGGAGTTCAATCAAAATTTTCAGAAAATGTGGAGGGCGGCCCCCCACCCCTTAAAAACTATTTTTTACAACTGTGAGAAAACTAGATCTTCTGACACAACGATAATTTGAACAGAGAGAGAGAGGACATTAATAGTAATTATCCACCAAGTTCCAAATTTTTACAATTGTTTTTACAGCTACAAGGTATTGAAGTTTTTTAAAAAAAAATAAATAAAATCATAAGTACGTTTTTTTTAAATCAGATAATTAGTGGATAGTTCTATAAAAAGAACGTAATTTCTGAAAGTGAAGCCAAAAACAACTGACGATTGTCTTGCGTATTTACTCAAAAAATATTAACTACGCAGGCGCGATATTTTTATATCTCATTGCCATATTACTGCCATCAAGTTATTTTTGACATTTTATCTTCTATTATACCTATATCCTTTCAGCACGTAAATGTAAAAAATGTGAAAGTCAAATTTCCAAAACCAACTATATACCAATAATAAATGAATGAGATATACACGTCCCGTTAAAAGCGTCACTCATTTGTCAAGTAGCACGTGGTGCGCAGTAAACATGCGCATTAAAATCTTTTTGACCATCTTCGAAATTTTTATAGCCAAGCGGGGAGCTTTGTTCTTGATCTATTGTGAGGTAAATCTGGATTCGTTTGCTAATGCACTGTGTTGTGAAACTTGTATCTTAATATACTTTCTTTTCTTCATGAAACAGCTTATATAATATAAACTATTTAAAATAAAAGTTATTTCTTGTTTTATTGTTTGTATTTAAAATCCTTTAATGTTTATGGTCTATTTCAAATAGATATTCAACAAGTAGGTACGTTGAGGAATCAAGAAACTTGCCCTATTGCATCCATATTGATATGACATTAATAAGTTAATTCTTCAGCCAACTAGATGAATATTGGTTTGAAATGGACTATACAGGGTGCCCTGAAAGGTCTTGTCATAAATAACAGGACGCATAGAGAAGGGGAAAATAATGTGTGTGCTTCATATAAAAAAATCCTATCTCGCTTGGTTGCCGATATACGTAGTGTCAAAGTTACCAATTAAAAAAAGAAATTTAATCATAATAACCTAACTGCTACGATATGCCAACAATCAAATTTTGATAATGGAGGTAACCAATGGAAAAACAACTTTTAACTATTGAAATTCATGTAACTGCTTTTTGTTATACAGGTCATTAAAATACTTTTTAAAATCATCAACTTTCACACGAATGTGGATTTTCAGGCGAGGATTACTAAGTCTTATTCCTTTGCCGTTTTGCTACAAAAAAGGTATACTTTACTCTAATCGATATCTTTGATAGATTTCGAATAAATAATTAATCAATTAATACAAAACATGTAATATCAAATACCATGATTACATTATGTCCGTCAAGGTCGTGTTATAAATAACAGGATGCACAGGACAGGTCAAAATAATGTGAGTACTTCATATAAAAAAACTCCTACCTTGGACAGTCATAACGGTTGCTATCCGCAACCGATATGACCGTCCATAAGCTACCGGCTACCGGAGATGTACGGGAACGGTAAACGCTATCTGGCATGTTTTACGTCAAAGGACTTTGAAAACTTTCTATTATAAAAAAGTTTCATTTTTGAGTCGGTAAATATGATGCAAAGTATATCGGTAACCAAGCGAGATATGATTTTTTTTATATGAAGTCCCACACATTCTTATAACATCCAGTGTGCGCTATTTATTTATGACATGACCTTTCAGAACACCCTGTATATACCGAATTTTGTACCAGCATTTTAATAGAAAAAGTCGAAGTTGGCCATGAATTTTTGACAGAAAAGGTTGAAGTAATAAAACTAAGCAATTCAGTTACTCCATCTTTTTCTTTTGACATTTCACAGCCAAGTAGGTGACTTTTTCTATTGACCCTTCCTGCCCATTTTGCAAGATAATTGGGTGTTGTCGGGTTTTTTCACACAGTACTGTCATTATTTTAATGTTAGTCATCGTTTGGTCACGTTTGTAGTACTTATGCCCCTTTTGGTATGCAAAAACTAAAAGATTACTTAGTTATGGCATTCTCATAACACTCACATAAGGGACATTTCGAACTTATTTGGTGACAACTAATTTCTACATATCGCTTACACTTAACACATTGATTTGCTAAATCAAGAATTTTAATTTTTCGTCCACATTTTAAACACCTGTCTTTCATGTCTTCTGAGGCATGTATAAGTGATTTTTTAAGCGCATTTCTTTTTTCGTCTGCAGAAAAATTAGTTGACATATCGGTATTTTCGAAAATGCATGTAATGAAATGGAGGATATATACACCACAATTATACGAATCGGTTTGGAGCTGATGTTTTACATTTTTAATTTTTAGTTGTGAAAAATCAATTTTTACTGAATTTAGTTTCAAAATAAACTGTTCTAATAAATGTAACATTTCTTTGGTTTTATGTACAGACGTTCCAAATGGATCAATATAAAAAAAATCGTTTTTAATAAAATCAGCAACTACTAAGGTAAAATGACTTCTATGTAGAATCGGTATAATGTTTATCTTATTTGCCACATCTCCGAAAAAGGGGTCCGTAAAAAACTGTAAAGTTAGTATGTCTTGTTCAAAAAATATTAAACTTGTTTGAAATATAGACCATAATTTCAGGTCATCTCTGGTAGACTGTGCTTTCAAAAGTTCTGCATATATATAAAAAACCATATTGGACAGATATTCATTTGGGTTTAACGTGCAGTAATCTTCCACTGTAAGGTCAAAAAGACATTTATACCGACCGATAACATATGGACCTAAGTCATTGTTTGTTACGTAATAATTGATATTTTTCACTAAGCCATTTTCTAAAATCTCAAATTCGCTTGGTTTGACTGTTTTGAAATACGAATTAACGTTAAAGTTTTGTGAACAGAGAACACAAAAGTACACAAATGTTGAGGATTCTACTCCTGAAGTATTAGTTAAATTTATGTCACACTGGATGTGGATCCATCTGTTACAAAAGTCACATTTTATCCATTTTTGTATACTTCTATCTTCAAATTTTTTACAATATGGACAAAACTCTGTGACATTTGATGAAAATTTTAACAATAGTTTCTGTAATTCTTTGCTATAATCTGTAATGTCCGTATTCATCAAGTAGTCAGAAGAATTGTCAGATTTTGTAAGCTGATCCAGAAAACTTACACACAATATGGAAGCATCGTAGGGTAAAATAACATTTTTGAAATTTATAGATTTTATTCTCCAGCCAAATTCCTCTATTTTTTTATATCCGGCGAACAAAGATTTTAGTTCATTATATTTGGCTAATAAAACCAAAAAACTCAAGAGCATGCTGTTGTTCTGTTCTTGATTATTTCCATAAGGATCAAGAAAAAACAACGTTTTCTCGTTCAAGTTTATCCTTAATAAAACCCATTTTTCCTCAAGTAGTAAAAGTGGGATAAAAGTAATTTTTTTCATCTGTAAAGCTTTGCCGAAATACAACTTTTTTTGAAAGTCGTATAGGGCATATTCCGCATTCCATATTTCCATTGTCGCCGAGTTAATTCTATTTTTCTTTTTTATAATTGCTGACAATACATTGAATAATTTCAATGAAATAACGGAAACGTTGTTCTTGCCAGATAATATGTTGAAATCTTGAGCAGAGATAAAGCGGTCTCCTTTACAAAAATTGTAATATCCTATGTAATAATTCATGTCTGAAAGCTCGCGGTAGTACCAGATGGAGTCCACCAAGCCATTTTCTAAAAATGTTAAAGCAGGATTAAAACTTTCTTTAGCAGTATGACACTTTGGTAAATACTTCAAGTATTTTCCTGTGAAATATGAAAATGCAGGTTTTTGTTTTTTATTCCATTTCTCTTCAAAGTTCATTTCGTTCTCGAATGTTTCCGGATTATTTTGCGTTTCTATCTCCGTATAGGTCACTCGCTCTAATCTGTGCCTGGGGATATCCAATTCAAGTTCAGTGAATACTTTTAGTACGTGTCGTCTAACTTTCTTTACGAAGGCAGTTGGTTTAATTTTTTTTTCGTTTCGTAATAAAGAATGCTTCAGAAAACCGAACCATCTCTCAATAAGAGCGTTACTGACACGTTTCTTTGTAATAATTGATGACCACAATGGGTAAAACGGCATGTACCTTTCCAATAAGAATTCTAATAAGGTTTTGTTAAAATATTTATTCAAGATACCGGTGCTTTCAGATTCATTTTCGGAACAAAATTTTTCACATATGTCTTTGAAGTGCTTGTAAAAGCTTGATGATTTTTTTATTTTTTTTCCTTCGCCTTCTTGGCACGAATAATTAGTGTGTGTATTATCCACTTCTATAAAATTTGTTTCTTCAATTTCTATATCGGCATTAAATGTCTGAAAATATGACAAAGCTTCTTCAAACAAGTAGGTTTCGTATTTAGATGATAATATAACAACGGTGTATCTAAACCAGATTTCCGCTTCATGTAAAGTTTTTAAACCAAACCCTACAGCCACTATAGATATTATACTTCGGATAGTGTGAATATCCTTGTTCTGATATTGCTCTTTAATTAAAGAAATTACATTTTTTATAAAATGTGCACAACATAGTGATATTTTGACACAATTACGAGGAAACGTCTTTTTATTCTGAGTGACTTCAAAACACAAGTTGATGTAATCAATTAAATCCATGCCATTAAAGGCCCTTGATGCAGCATATAAACTTGCAAGACTAAAATCACTTACAAAAATATCAAAATGTGTCATGGATTTTTGCGTTTTGCAAAACTTAATGTAACGTGCCAGAAAGTCAGTTATGGTAAAAGTGTCATGTTCACTTGAGAGCATTTCAAAGACTGGACAAAAACTTGATCCTTTTAGACTCACAACTCCGCAATAATATAGTATTCGCTTATTCTCTCTCTCTTTTATAATAGCCCCAGTAGCGTCAAAATAAAGAATTCCGTCTTTTGAACTATTCGCTATTCTAATTTGTTCAGAGCTGAAAATCTTTACATTGAGTGGAACTGAAACCTGTTGGATAAAGTTGGTGTGATCTCTCATATATAAAATTATGTCGAGTATACTGTCCTTATGCCGGGATGATCGGTTTCTGAATTCAGAACGAATTTTTCTTAGTGTTGGCTCCATTTTTATATTTTGTAAATTTCCCCTCCTTATTCCATCCTTATCTGCGCTACTAATTGTCTGCTCTCTATACTCACAAGCAGTCATTCTTTTTAACTTCCTGCCAAGCAAAGCTCTTTCGCCATACCTCACCTGATCTGTCATTTTGTACGGGTGACAAAAATTTAATGACGTACTGTAGACTTTTGCAACTCTTTTGTTAACTGCATTTTTTTGAATTTTGATTTGAAAGTTTTTGCATCGTCTTTTATTATTTTTGCAATACGCTAAAATATTTACGTCTTGTTTCCTGTACTTTACCCTGTAAAATGCAATATTGCAACTATTATTAATATTCGCATAAATCAAATATCTCAGCAAGGAAGGGTACCGGCTTGAAATCAGTTTATCATTCTTGCTGATACTCTTCCATTGCTTTTGAGACAGCTCAAATTTTCCTTCAAAAATATTGCATCTTGAATAATTTGTACGTTCAACGTTGATATGATTAGATGGCTGGTTATTGGAACTACCCATTGGAAGAACCACTCCCTTGAATTTGCGGCGCGGTGAACATAAGTTGTCGCAGGTTTCATTTTCATCATCTGAATCTGTTAAAATTTGATTGTCATTTACGTCAGTCGAGACTTGAGTATTGCTTGAATCACATAAAGCCGATTCAACTGAAATCGTGTCATGTTCATCGTCACTCATTATTTTTGTTGAATTGGTTTGTACTTCGTTCTCTTCTATATTTTCCATATTTTCCCACGAGGGCGAATGTTTAAGTTCTTCTGAAAGTGGAGACGACAATCTTGTGAATGTATATTGATCCAAGGGCCGATCAAAGTTGTCAGCAACAACATTGTCTGTAAATGAATGCTGCATTGTTATATCTTTAAAGTGGATATCGTCAATTTCATAATTTTCTGTTGAAGCTGCAACATTGTTATCAACTTTATTCCATCCCCAGTCCAATTTCTCAGGTTCTTTTAGTGGAAATTGCTCATTTTCTTGCAAAACCGATTTACAGGTATTGGAAATAGCAGCTAAGAATGAAGTATCTTGATATTTATGTAGAAGATGTTTTAGAATAGCAGCATTATTTTCGCTAGTTGAAGCCTTCTCTTTGAGTAATTTATGTTCGGAGTGTTCAGCGCTAAAGAATGATTTGATGTTGCCGCTATTTCTTTGCAGAACGAAGAAAATCCACTTTTTCTTTTTAATTTTTCTTTCCTGATCGGAAATATCTTGTACCAATTGATTGTAAAACTCATCTTTGTATGGAATGGTTTTTAGCTCTTCATAATTAACATCTCCCCTAAACAACTTTATCTTGGCACTGATATTGGACAATTTCCGACGATTCATGGTCTTAGTTTTGTAATACCAGCTATACTAAGGACCGTTTAGTCAAAAATACCTACGTATGTATTATGTTGCTTTAAACAGAAAAAGTAGCTAATATTAATGTACAAAATTATGACTATTTCATAATGTTAGCAACAGCCTTAACTAGGCAAAAAATTTGAAAAAACTCTGAAACTTAGCAGATAAATAAAAAGAGAAATTAAAAGTTTATTGCGCAAAAAAAACTGTTAAAAAAAATCGTAGAATACCTAACTAAAATACCGCTCTGTTACCTGCTACTTATACCTAATAACAAAATGAGTAATATACGTGATAACTATCTAAAATCTTAACAAAAAAAAATAAACAGTGAAGCAAAAGTAAAATTCAAATGGTAAAACTGAGTCAAGTGTCAAGTTGACAAAAGCCAGAGAAAACTGTAAATTATTGAACAAATAATAAAGAACGCCGCGAAATGCTATATGATATGATATTATGTGACTCCCAATAGCCGCAATATAATAAAATTGAGCAACCTAAAACATCAACCAAGTTAAGCACAAACCAGAAACATTACATGTATCGAATTGGGCATAATTTTTAACGATCAAGTTCCCCTGAGGTAAACCTCTGACGGAAATCAGATTCGACTTTCAGTCGACGCGACGCTTTGCCGTTAGTGATATATGAAGCACCTAGAGTAGCAGATGGTATGGTAATGTTGGTATATGAAGTGACTAGACGAGACGTGTTCTGTTGTATCTTAGTAGATTGGTAAATAACGTGTTGATATAGGTAAATTTGCACTCATAAAGGGTAAGCACGGGACCCGAAAATTACATAAGTATGGGGGTGTAAAAGAAAAGGTCATCAAGTTGGCTGCGTTTTCAGTAAATGTTCATCAATTACAAAAATAAATTTTTTCATTGATTGCACTTTTCAATGGTTTTTTATTTTTCATTCTTTCGAGGCAATTTTTATTTTTTTTTTTTAATTTTTACCTAAAATATAGCTTTTCTAAAGATCCAACTAAAAAATGTTGCAAAGCCAATTGCTTTGCAACACTCGATTTTTGCACCAAGTTTGAGGAAGCATAACTCTGAAATTGACCAACGGATTTCTTCGAACAAAGCGAATTTGAGTAGACCTGCACCTGCACTATTTTACGTGGTACGTTTAAACAAGATAAGTTATTCGGGTGAAATTTAACAGAGTGGAAAATAAGGTGATGTAATTTTGCTTATACTTTTCGTTGCACAACTTTTAGAAAATAAATCAAAAATAATTTTTTGATACAGGACTATAAAAAATGATGTAACACCTCGGGACATGTTCGGATATTTTTCGATTTATTGCTTAGTTCGAAAACTACAGTAGACATTTTTTTTCATTACATCATACAGAATCGATGAAGTAAGATTACAGGAAATTTATTCATGAGCCAAAAATGACTTATACATCCGGGAGATATCCCAGAAGAAAGAAAAATGATGAAATTTTACAATTATTTTTAATCTGTTAAAATTGACACCCATGACCGATATGATTCATGAAGGGTTTTATGCTTGGAAAATTGTTTTGAACCATTTCTGAGCAATTTCATAATTATCTATTACTTAACAAGAATATTTAGAAATTTCACCTTGAAACATTTACACATCATACGGCAGAATTGCATTTCAAATGTTATTGATGTAAAATGGAGTTATTCAAAAAAAAATTGTTCCACTTCTTAGGTATAACAGATATCAGTAGAAACAAAAAAAGGTTCCGAGAAAAGACTTGGTTTAACAACTTTTCATTCACAAATTTCAAAAACGATAACCACCTTTATAAATAATGTTCATCATGTGTGTATATTTCATCAGATTAGAAAACGTGGTGCAAATTTAACATTTTTCTTACTCCTGGTATAACTGACGGATGTGAAAGTCATTTTTAGCTCATGAATAGGTTCCTATGATCTTACTGTATCTATCATGATTGGATCATTGAATAAAAACATAATGCTGAATTCATTTCATGCTAAAATGTTCGAGAAAATGGACTTTTTCGAAAACATGGTATATTTATCGAAATAAGCAATATATCGAAAAAAATCCGAACATGTCCCGAAGTGTGACATCATTTTTCATAATCCTGTATCAAAAAATCAATTTTGATTTTTTTTCTGAAAGTTGTGCAAATGAGAAATATACGCAAAATTACATCACCTTATTTTCAACCCTGTATAATTGCATCTGAGTAACTTACCGTCTTTTATCATACCACGTAAATTAGGATATGGACAGGTCTACACAAATTCGTTTCGATCTAAGAAATCCGTTGGTCTATTTCAGAGTTATCTTTTCTCAAACTTGATGAAAAAGTCGAGTGTTGCAAAGGAATTGGCCAGCTGTTTAAACTGCTCAACATAAAGTTCGGCACAAGCAATTTTTCGTGTCATTTTCAATCAGCTGTAACTTTTTAAGCAATAAATTGTTTTAAATACAATTTGCACGGTTTGAAACCTCATTTCCTCTAGATTAAGAAAGCGGATAATTTTGAAAAAAAAACGACTTTATCTTTATTATATAGGGTGTGAAACAAAGTGATGCAAAAATTGTAAAACTTTGATGTTCTGCCATTTAGCAATAAGCTTTTTTTTCATTATCGTTTTCAGGTAAGTAGAAAGCCAACATTCATATCTCGGGACCTTTCCGCCACTTTTTGGATTAAAGCACTCTGAGTTTTTATACAGAGCGAAACGTAAAATGTGTGAATTTTTTGTAGCTGATATTTGTAAATCGTCGTAGTTTGGAAACCTGGTAAAGTATCAGGTAAATTTTCCTCATTTGTTGACATATTGTCTGCGGATTGTTCCTCATTCAAAGAACTTTAAAATAAGTGCAGTTTTTTCTAGTGAACTAGCGTTCAAAAAAATATGAAATCATTATTGTTGATACTCGTGACCTATAATAGCAAAATTAAATAAAATAACCTTTCTAGAGGCAAAGGGAAATTGAGTGATGCCGTCGCAGATAGCCAACATCAATATCTCTAGACGTTTTTGTCATTTTTTGTTTTTAAGGTTTTAGAACTTATGCAGAGGGAATCAAAATATTCTTGAAAATTTTGTTAGTTTTTTTTTTAAATCGTCGTAATTCGCATACAAGTTGACGGATGATTATTTTTATTCTTTGAATCGACAGAAGTATCTACACATTGTTTCTCATCAAGGGAGTTTTCCAAAAGTTATTACTGAATTACAGGTAAGGACTTGACAAAATAAGTATACGGAGCGAGTATATAATAGAGATAAGAAATATAATGGATGGTCCCATGCAAAATTGGTTGATTTTAAGGGCAGTCTGTCATACAATTGTGTTACCTATGGAGCTTCGTTAAAAAGGACGTTGAAACGGAAAAAAAATTACAGGGTGTTGAAATTTCAATTTCAAAATGCATATGTATTGATTATTCCTGAAGCGTAAGAGATATTTTATTGAATTTTTTTTATTTAATTTTGCTATTATAAGTCACGAGCATCAACAATAATGGTTTCATATTTTTTGAATGCGATTACACTAGAAAAAACTGCACTTATTTTAAAATTCTTTGAATGAGGAACAATCCACAGACAATATATCAATACATGAGGGAAAACACATTAAGAATCTTTACCAGGCTTCCAAACAACGACGATTTACAAATAACAGCAACAAAAAATCCACATATTTTACATTTCGCTCTGTATAAAAATTCAGAGTACTTTAATCAAAAATCTGGCGGAGAGATCCGAAGATATGGATATTGACTTACTTCTTACCTAAAAACCATAAGGAAAAAAAAGCTTATTGAGAAATGGCAGAACATCAAAATTTTGCAATTTTTGTTAATGTTTTTGTTAATAATAATGTCGATTTTTTTTTCAAAATTATCCACTTCCTTAATATAGAGGAAATGAGGTTTCAGATCGTGCAAATTGTATTTAAAACAATTGATTGCTTAAAAAGCTACAGCTGATTGAAAATGACACGAAAAATTGCTTGTGCCGAATTTTAAGTCGAGCAGTTTATTATAAAATGTAAAATGATTTGCATTGAGATAATTTTGAAGCAAAACTCTTTTTTTTTAAATTAATCATTTCTGATTTTTGAAGTTTTTTGTTTGCTTTTGACCCAAAATTAAACTTTCTAAGCGAGTGAAAAATCAATTTTTATTGAAATAATTTTGGTTTGAAAAGGAACTTGTTTCAGAAAATATTTTTAGGTTTTAGACGATTTTTGACCCTAAATTAAAAATAATACTTTAAATTTTTGTCTCTAAATTCCTCTTTTGAACTTATATTTTATAATTTTTTAGACTTCTCCACTTTTCTGCATGGTCAACTATGGTCATTTCTTACTAAATCTATTTCTTCACAGCAGTTCCCTCCACCCACATTTTTAAGAGGTGTGTCACAATTTTAATAATTCATTACAATATTCGACTCCTCTTTTTTTCAGACCTTTAACAAAGTTTTTCAAGTCAGCTTGCGACTATTCTACTTTAAAATTTTCGGTAAATGCAGTAGGACGTAGGTTATTAGTGGCTTATACGATATCCAAAGTTAAAAGTTAAATAAATTTCGATTGAACACTTGCATTTGGAGTTACCTCTTCTATTTAACCTCTAAACTTTCGTTGTGTCACAAGATCTAGTTTTCTCGCAGTGGTAAAAAATAATTTTTAAGGGTTGGGGGTGTTTTGGGCCTCCCTCCATATTTTCTGAAAATTTTGATTGAACTGCTGTATTTGGAATCGCCTCTTCTATCTAACCTCTAAACTTTCGTTGTGTCACAAGATCTAGTTTTCTCGCAGTGGTAAAAAATAGTTTTTAAGGGGTGGGGGTGTTTTGGGCCTCCCTCCATATTTTCTGAAAATTTTGATTGAACTGCTATATTTGGAATCGCCTCTCCTATCTAACCTCTAAACTCTCGTTGTGTCACAAGATCTAGTTTTCTCGCAGTGGTAAAAAATAGTTTTTAAGGGGTGGGGGTGTTTTGGGCCTCCCTCCATATTTTCTGAAAATTTTGATTGAACTGCTATATTTGGAATCGCCTCTCCTATCTAACCTCTAAACTCTCGTTGTGTCACAAGATCTAGTTTTCTCGCAGTGGTAAAAAATAGTTTTTAAGGGGTGGGGGTGTTTTGGGCCTCCCTCCATATTTTCTGAAAATTTTGATTGAACTGCTATATTTGGAATCGCCTCTCCTATCTAACCTCTAAACTCTCGTTGTGTCACAAGATCTAGTTTTCTCGCAGTGGTAAAAAATAGTTTTTAAGGGGTGGGGGTGTTTTGGGCCTCCCTCCATATTTTCTGAAAATTTTGGTTGAACTGCTGTATTTGGAATCGCCTCTTCTATCTAACCTCTAAACTTTCGTTGTGTCACAAGATCTAGTTTTCTCGCAGTGGTAAAAAATTGTTTTTAAGGGGTGGGGGTGTTTTGGGCCTCCCTCCATATTTTCTGAAAATTTTGGTTGAACTGCTGTATTTGGAATCGCCTCTTCTATCTAACCTCTAAACTTTCGTTGTGTCACAAGATCTAGTTTTCTCGCAGTGGTAAAAAATAGTTTTTAAGGGTTGGGGGTGTTTTGGGCCTCCCTCCATATTTTCTGAAAATTTTGATTGAACTGCTATATTTGGAATCGCCTCTCCTATCTAACCTCTAAACTCTCGTTGTGTCACAAGATCTAGTTTTCTCGCAGTGGTAAAAAATAGTTTTTAAGGGGTGGGGGTGTTTTGGGCCTCCCTCCATATTTTCTGAAAATTTTGATTGAACTCCTGTATTTGGAATCGCCTCTTCTATCTAACCTCTAAACTTTCGTTGTGTCACAAGATCTAGTTTTCTCGCAGTGGTAAAAAATAGTTTTTAAGGGTTGGGGGTGTTTTGGGCCTCCCTCCATATTTTCTGAAAATTTTGGTTGAACTGCTGTATTTGGAATCGCCTCTTCTATCTAACCTCTAAACTTTCGTTGTGTCACAAGATCTAGTTTTCTCGCAGTGGTAAAAAATAGTTTTTAAGGGTTGGGGGTGTTTTGGGCCTCCCTCCATATTTTCTGAAAATTTTGATTGAACTGCTATATTTGGAATCGCCTCTCCTATCTAACCTCTAAACTCTCGTTGTGTCACAAGATCTAGTTTTCTCGCAGTGGTAAAAAATAGTTTTTAAGGGGTGGGGGTGTTTTGGGCCTCCCTCCATATTTTCTGAAAATTTTGATGGAACCGCTATATTTGGAATCGCCTCTCCTATCTAACCTCTAAACTCTCGTTGTGTCACAAGATCTAGTTTTCTCGCAGTGGTAAAAAATAGTTTTTAAGGGGTGGGGGTATTTTGGGCCTCCCTCCATATTTTCTGAAAATTTTGATGGAACCGCTATATTTGGAATCGCCTCTTCTATCTAACCTCTAAACTCTCGTTGTGTCACAAGATCTAGTTTTCTCGCAGTGGTAAAAAATAGTTTTTAAGGGGTGGGGGTGTTTTGGGCCTCCCTCCATATTTTCTGAAAATTTTGATTGAACTGCTGTATTTGGAATCGCCTCTTCTATCTAACCTCTAAACCTTCGTTGTGTCACAAGATCTAGTTTTCTCGCAGTGGTAAAAAATAGTTTTTAAGGGGTGGGGGTGTTTTGGGCCTCCCTCCATATTTTCTGAAAATTTTGATTGAACTGCTGTATTTGGAATCGCCTCTTCTATCTAACCTCTAAACTCTCGTTGTGTCACAAGATCTAGTTTTCTCGCAGTGGTAAAAAATAGTTTTTAAGGGGTGGGGGTGTTTTGGGCCTCCCTCCATATTTTCTGAAAATTTTGATTGAACTGCTATATTTGGAATCGCCTCTCCTATCTAACCTCTAAACTCTCGTTGGGTCACAAGATCTAGTTTTCTCGCAGTGGTAAAAAATAGTTTTTAAGGGGTGGGGGTGTTTTGGGCCTCCCTCCATATTTTCTGAAAATTTTGATTGAACTGCTATATTTGGAATCGCCTCTCCTATCTAACCTCTAAACTCTCGTTGTGTCACAAGATCTAGTTTTCTCGCAGTGGTAAAAAATAGTTTTTAAGGGGTGGGGGTGTTTTGGGCCTCCCTCCATATTTTCTGAAAATTTTGATTGAACTGCTATATTTGGAATCGCCTCTCCTATCTAACCTCTAAACTCTCGTTGTGTCACAAGATCTAGTTTTCTCGCAGTGGTAAAAAATAGTTTTTAAGGGGTGGGGGTGTTTTGGGCCTCCCTCCATATTTTCTGAAAATTTTGGTTGAACTGCTGTATTTGGAATCGCCTCTTCTATCTAACCTCTAAACTTTCGTTGTGTCACAAGATCTAGTTTTCTCGCAGTGGTAAAAAATTGTTTTTAAGGGGTGGGGGTGTTTTGGGCCTCCCTCCATATTTTCTGAAAATTTTGGTTGAACTGCTGTATTTGGAATCGCCTCTTCTATCTAACCTCTAAACTCTCGTTGTGTCACAAGATCTAGTTTTCTCGCAGTGGTAAAAAATAGTTTTTAAGGGGTGGGGGTGTTTTGGGCCTCCCTCCATATTTTCTGAAAATTTTGATTGAACTCCTGTATTTGGAATCGCCTCTTCTATCTAACCTCTAAACTTTCGTTGTGTCACAAGATCTAGTTTTCTCGCAGTGGTAAAAAATAATTTTTAAGGGGTGGGGGTGTTTTGGGCCTCCCTCCATATTTTCTGAAAATTTTGATGGAACCGCTATATTTGGAATCGCCTCTTCTATCTAACCTCTAAACTTTCGTTGTGTCACAAGATCTAGTTTTCTCGCAGTTGTAATAAATAGTTTTTAAGGGTTGGGGGTGTTTTGGGCCTCCCTCCATATTTTCTGAAAATTTTGATTGAACTCCTGTATTTGGAATCGCCTCTTCTATCTAACCTCTAAACTTTCGTTGTGTCACAAGATCTAGTTTTCTCGCAGTGGTAAAAAATAGTTTTTAAGGGTTGGGGGTGTTTTGGGCCTCCCTCCATATTTTCTGAAAATTTTGGTTGAACTGCTGTATTTGGAATCGCCTCTTCTATCTAACCTCTAAACTTTCGTTGTGTCACAAGATCTAGTTTTCTCGCAGTGGTAAAAAATAGTTTTTAAGGGTTGGGGGTGTTTTGGGCCTCCCTCCATATTTTCTGAAAATTTTGATTGAACTGCTATATTTGGAATCGCCTCTTCTATCTAACCTCTAAACTCTCGTTGTGTCACAAGATCTAGTTTTCTCGCAGTGGTAAAAAATAGTTTTTAAGGGGTGGGGGTATTTTGGGCCTCCCTCCATATTTTCTGAAAATTTTGATGGAACCGCTATATTTGGAATCGCCTCTTCTATCTAACCTCTAAACTTTCGTTGTGTCACAAGATCTAGTTTTCTCGCAGTTGTAATAAATAGTTTTTAAGGGTTGGGGGTGTTTTGGGCCTCCCTCCATATTTTCTGAAAATTTTGATTGAACTCCTGTATTTGGAATCGCCTCTTCTATCTAACCTCTAAACTTTCGTTGTGTCACAAGATCTAGTTTTCTCGCAGTGGTAAAAAATAATTTTTAAGGGGTGGGGGTGTTTTGGGCCTCCCTCCATATTTTCTGAAAATTTTGATGGAACCGCTATATTTGGAATCGCCTCTTCTATCTAACCTCTAAACTTTCGTTGTGCCACAAGATCTAGTTTTCTCGCAGTTGTAATAAATAGTTTTTAAGGGTTGGGGTGTTTTGGGCCTCCCTCCATATTTTCTGAAAATTTTGATTGAACTCCTGTATTTGGAATCGCCTCTTCTATCTAACCTCTAAACTTTCGTTGTGTCACAAGATCTGGTTGGGTTCAAACAGTGGAAAAGTGTCTAAAGGTATATAAGGACTTGTAGGTAACAACAATATGTTTTGTGTTTTTATATGAGTTTTAATAAAAAATAGTCATTAGGTTGGCTGTGAAATATGAAAGCAAAACATAAAATGACAAAAGACCCTTTCTGCAAAAAAATCATAGCCATCTTGATGACTTTCTCTAATGAACACCCGTATTATTGAAATTAAAATTTATGCCCTTCAATAACTATTATTATTAATATTGATAAAATTTTAATACCTATATAATACAAATCTGCGGTAAATCTTCCAAACTAATAACTTGGCAACATTGAACGAATGTCATGTGTTTTAAAGACGGTGGTGGGGGGGAGGGGAATTGAATGAGCGCTAGGAAGCGCTGGCGCCCTGGGCGCTAACTTCACACAAGTTTTACTGAACCCCAAATCTGAACCTCTCGATAAACCGTAGATGTGCCCGTTAATTTCCTTGCATGAACTGCCAGTAGTGGATTTATAAATTACTTCGCTGTTTTAAAAATTTTGTTTCCTATTACCGTACTCACTGTATTTGGAGATTTTTATTGAATTGGTATTTATTACGTACCACTAGTTGCATTATTCTTTTGGGCTCTAAACTCAATAGCGGACCCCGAATTCTGGACATTATTTCTCCACTGTCTAAAAGCATACCCGAAAGGCCCTTGTGGCCCCTCTACCACTTAAAACCTATAGGGGGTGGCGCCCGAGATATATTTGGAAATAGGATAGGACGTCAAAATAAAACATCTCTAAAGTAACACGGTTACAGTACAAAGGGATGAAGACGTTTTCGTACATTTGTTGGCTGCAAAGGCTCGAATAGCTCCGATGAAAAAAGTTACGAGACCTCGATTGGAGCTTCTGAGCGCTACTATCGGAGCGAGATTGTACAAAAACGTGAAAGAAAATTTCTCAACTGATATCACTTGTCATTTTTGGAGTGATTCACAACAGTATTATCATGGATACGGCGAAATGAGGAGTGGTCGGTGTTTGTGAGGAACCGCGTCTCAGAGATTCGGGAGCTGACTCCTTCGGTTGCCTGGAGACACGTACGCGGAGATTTAAATCCTGCAGACTTACCATCACGTGGATGTTCGCCTAAACGTTTATTAGATTCCAAATGGTGGGAGGGACCAAGCTGGCTACCAGATGGAGAAGAAAATTGGCCGACGGAAATACAATGTCCAAACGAAGATGAGATCAATAATGAAAGGAAGAAGATTTCAGCTGCTATTACATTATTGATTTTCAATTCGGATGAATTCCATTGAAATTATTTTTCGCGCTACACTAGGATAGTGCGAATGATTGCTTGGATATTTCGATTTATTGGTAACGTGGGTCGTAAAAGCAGTGAACTTCATGGATGTCTACCTACTGAAGAACTCAATCGTGCTGAGTTGTTTCTGTTTAAGTTCGTCCAACAAGAATCCTTCAGTGAACAAGATCAACGATTGAAGACACTCGATACATTTAGTGACAAGGACGAAGTTTTGCGTCTGCGATCACGCGTAACAAACCGTACTGATACTGAACGTTTTCGATTTCCAGTTGTTTTGCCAACACGACATGGAGTGGTAGACAAATTAATATTTCATGTGCATGAGAAGTCGTGTCATGGAGGTACGCAGAATCTGTTGAGCATCCTACGTGAGGGCTACTGGATTTTAGGAGGCCGGAGATACGTGAGGAACATAATTTCAAAGTTCTTTGTCAACACCTTGCTTTATGTCAGCTCTGCGAAGATTTGTATCCCGACGCGGTCGACCAAGTGTGATTTATTCAGACAATGGGACCAACTTTGTAGGTCATCCCTGGCAACGCTTAACTGGGATGAAATTCTTAAATATTCTACAGTTGAAAGAACAGTGTGGAAATTTAACCCTCCAACAGCATTGTGGTGAGGTGGTCCTTGGGAACGCCTGATAGGTGTGCTAAAGAGGCTGTTGCGAAAGATATTAGGAAAAGCGTCTCTGGATTATGAAGACTTGCAGACCGTATTATGCGATTGTGAATGTGTCATTAGTTCTAGACCTTTGACATACATATCGGACAATGCCAATGATTTGTCAACGTTAATTCCAGCTATGTTCATCTGTGAACAAAGAGAGAGTGGCTTAGCGGATGTTGATCAAGTAAATAGAAGTTCTTTAAGCCGAAAATTGGTTCATATGCAGAAGCTCCTGGATCATCTGAAGCAACGTTTCCGTAGTAAGTACCTTAGTCAATTGATATCATTAGTGGAAGTTAAAGCTTCGTGACCAATCCAGGAAGGCGAAGTTGTACTAGTCGGGAGCGATAATGATAAACGCTTGGAGTGGCCAATCGGTCGTGTTACCCAAGTGATACCTGGAAAGGACAACAAAGTGCGAGTGTTGAGACCACTACAGAGAATCTATCCATTAGAAGTTGGACTAGATGGGGTACCACCAGAGACGGAGTTGCAGACGACAGAGCAGCCGAATTAGCAGGACGGTGAGGAGCCAGACGAGCCAGAAGACGAGTCTAGCCAACAGACCAAAACCATTTTTAGAAATGCTGGCAAAATACCGGTTAGATTTATGTAACCATTGTTTGTTACTTTTCAGTTGTATTGTGAAATGCATTTTCTTTTTTCTTAATTATGAGAAACCCTTGTGAAATGAAATTTCTTGTTTCTCAGGTGGGAAAATGTCGAATAAGGAGGTATAGATTTACCTATATACTTTTTTTTGATTTTAGTTTTGTCACCAGTTATGTGAATAATGTCAGAATTATAATAAAAAGTTTGAATTTAAATAAAAAATTAAAAAGAGGCGTGATTTTTTGGAGTTTTTTGGTATCATTTTGTAACCAGACCAATCGTCGATACTTTACGTAGTGTTTCTGAATAGACCGAGTTCTTTTTTACAGTATACGAATAGTGTACAAGACATTTATAGTAAGTGCCGCTTTGACAGTAACCCACTGAAAAGACAGAAATAAAGCAATTTTGTTGAAAGACTGTCTATCGTGGAAAATAACCTGAGCGCATATTTAGATATTCCATAATTTTTCCTAATAAAAAGTCCAATTTCTTTGCGTCACTCTTTATAAGTGTATACCCCACACAAGTAAGGCAACAAACAAGTGGCGTTTTTGTTTTGTGGCCGTACCGGCATAAATGCTGGTAAGGCTGCATAAATGGCTGTTGTATTGTGTCCTAATTAATCAGATTTTAAAGAGTCCCAAATAAATCTTTTAATAAAGTTTTTGTTGTCGAATAACTAAACTATAACCTTTCAGAAACTTTGCTCTTAAATCGCAGAAAAATCCGAAAGTGGAAAAAATTTAATTTAAAACTTTGTGAGAGTATTTCAATTTTTTTTTAACATTATTAAGCATGTGTTAACTACTATGCAAATTATTTAAGATTGTTGCTTTAGAGTTTTGGGTTTTAGATTTTAAATTTACTCTTAAACGTATTAAGGTCTGATAAAACAGACACGATACAACATACTATCAAACGCCCAATGTAACAGGCAAAAATGCATTATCTTTAAAGTTCAACTGTGGGCACGACATACCACGCCCACAACCACAATGCAGATTATAAACCATGTTCTATTTCATGCCGACTTAATTATACCCTTAATCCGAGAACAAAACAATATTTTACCACTTACAGAAAACAATTACCTGGTGCATTAAAATAATTCGGTCTTATTTTTCAATCTCGATTTCCTTATTTACATATTATTTGTAATAGAATTTTATTGTGATGATTCTTTAATTTGCTGCAAATTATAAAATAGTAGAACAATGTGCATTAATATTTATAATCGCTTAAGCAATCGGTAATAGTTATTGTGCTGAGAGCGAATAAAGTACTTTCAGGGACACGTTGGATTGTTGATGACTTCAACACAGTTTTAATAAGTAACAATAAATTTAAAAAATATAGTAATTAAGATTCAACAAGTGATCTGTTTACTCAAGGAGTGAAGGCAGTGCATCTACCCATGAAAAAAGTATTAATATTATCAATTTACCATCAGTGTAATTGAACTTGAGTCATGCATTGATTCTAAACAAAAAATATGTGAGGTAGTGAGGTGCCTCGACCCCAGTGTGTTCTGGTTAATAAAATATAAATGCCGAAACCCTAGTCTGCATTACTTGTTTTTGTGGCAGTTTGCAACATTAAGGCATGATTGTCATCATCTCTCTCCTGCTTACTGCTGCTTCAGTGACTACCACCAGGGGTGCCTCTTGTGACAGCAACCTCTCAGACGACAACTTCAAAATATCAGGCAACAACTTTGCTTTTCCCTGCTTATGTTCCCAAAGCATCTACGCTTCTACAGGCAGATACATCCCGAAGAATGTCATCGCCACAAGACTGCAGATATTTAGAGACACCGCTATAGTAGCCTTGCCCAGATACCGACCAGGGGTGCCATTCACTGTAAGCCAGTTTAACCTCAGTTCTGACAACTGGAAGGCGCAGCTAGGACCGTTTTCGTCTGGGAGTGTTCAAGAAGAGGGCAACTGTGATTCTATTCAAAATGCTGTGGATTTGTACTTAGATCCATTGGGCAAGCTGTGGGTGTTAGACCAGGGAATTTGCAACACTCTAGAGCAGCCGGTACGTAGATGCGTTCCTAAAGTATGGGGGTTCGACGCGGGCACCGGAAAGGTGGTCAAAACGGTCAACTTAGAAGCTCTAGTAACCAAGGAAAGTCGACTGCAGTACTTGGTAGTGGATTACTCCCCTGAAGGTGTTCCTTTTGCCTACATCTCAGACGCAGGTAGCGGGGCTATTATTGTGATCAACTTGACTCTCAGCACGGGATATAGAGTCATACTTCCGGGAGTGGTAGCTGCCCACTGTGGGACCAAAGATATCCTCTACTTACAACTTGTAAAAAAGCAGACGGGAAACGTGCTCTATTTCAGCTACCTCTCCTCCCCAAGGTTATTTTCAATCAAAGCCAACTACTTACATACAGGCCATGCTACTAACGCCTTGGTAGATGTCGGAGGAAAACCTAGTGGTACTCAAATGGTGCTCTTGGGAACTAATAACGGGCCGGTTATCTTCTTCAGATACAAAGGAGAGTCCGACATTTACTTCTGGAACTCGGATTCGAGCTTCAAGGATGATAATTTCGTCTTAGTTCAAAAAGGGTCCGACTGCAGAATGCCCACCCAAGTCGTGTCTGGCTGGAAGAACCTCATATGGGTTATTGAAAGCAATTTTCACGACTTTATTGCTAATTCTACTGGATCTTTGGGCGCCAATGTGGCTGTTTATCCTCTTGCAGTTAAGTGAAACCTTGCCAATGTGAATATAATTTGATAATATACATATAAAATTTTCCACTATTTTGATAGCACCTGTTTTTTTTTCGTAGAAAATTGTTTTAAATTAGGCGTCAAAAGTGGTTCTTTGTATGCGTGCCGGAAACAATAGGCGCATAATTTGAGGATAATGAATGTCTAATAGCGAAATTATACGGGCAACTAAAAATGTGGCACGGGGCAATTATTGAAATTTCCATTATTTGACACAATTATGTATCATTGTTATGTGATGGGCGGCACGGACATATAAGTGAAATGAATTTTTTCCGTAACCGCAACTGACCGAAACAACATAAAACTAAATTTATCCCAGCTGAAGAATCATGAGCTTTGGTACGGCAGAATGCCAGCGCCATCTCGTTTGTTACTCAGAACTTATGATATACGGCGTGGCACAAATTCACGAATCATTCTTTTAGTCGATAAAAGGAAATTGAAGAACCTTTAGTTAGACCGCGACGTTTTAATAGTGCTAATGTGGCAGAAGGCAAATAAAAACGTCATCAGTTCTTATGGAACAATGGCTAAAAATTCCAATTCAATTCAAAAGTTCCAAAATCGACACATTTTATCGTTTATACTGCTTTATAATAGCTGTCATACCAAAATCAACGTAACAAATATAAAACTAATTTTTTTTCAAGCGGACTAAAAGTACGTCATTTTTTTTCTCGATTCGCACACCTAAAGTGGGCTTTCTACTCCTGAGACCAAAAAAGTAGCAAAAAAGTCCTAGGCAGTAAAAGTAAAGTCAAAAGTCACCGCTACTGTCATGGTGGCGCATATATAAACCATCTTATTGCCATCTTTACATTCTTGTTGAAAAAACATAGGATAGGAATACTCTCAGAGCGTTCTAGAGCACCACCCGAAACCGTTTTTAGTCGAAATCGCATAAGTTCTCGAATTCTGTTAAATGTCGTTGGTTGTCATGCGGGTCATCATATTTATCTGTCAATGTGAAAATTGCAAAATTGAATCACTCTGAAATAGACTTTCCTGCATGCTTGAAAAAAAAATAGTATATGTTACTCGGAGTAAAAGGTCTTTTTGTGCTTCGCCCAGTTGCAGGCCTCAGCTTCGCTTCGGCCTTCAATCTCTGGGCTCAGCACGAAAAGACCCACTTTTACTCCTAGTGACATAATCTACTATTATTTTACCACCAAATACAGTCAGCGCACCTAGAAATTAGATGTTGTATGATCCCATGATCGAGACATGGGGTCTTATAACAACTGTTAAAAATTACAAATCATGAGTACCAAAATCGACACATTTTATCGTTTATACTACTACTACTACTTTATACTAGCTGTCATTCCAAAATCAACTTATCAAACATAAAATTAATTTTTTCTACGACCATGTAAAAATAAACAACTTTCGTCATACCTTGCCGTAGCCGAAAACGTAACTTTCGTCTCTAGTGAGAGAACATCCCATAACGTTAACTTTCGTCTCTAGTGACAAAAGTAAGTTGTTCTAATTTCTTCTGTATATCGCCAATTAAATGCGATATAACTGTTCTAATCTTATAAAACACCATGGACAGAGCTGGAATATTCAGTACTAAAATCTATTTTAAGTAAAATAATCAGTATTTTTGCTACTTTAAGTATTTCACTAAAGTATTTTTAAAAAGTGGATACTTATTAAAAAAATATTCAGTATTTTTCAAACAATTACTTATACTTATTACTTAAAACTTTGGCTATTGAAAGAAGTAATTCATTCCCACTTATTATTTCAAAATAGTATTGCAAGGTTTTTTTTTATTCTACTCAATTAAGTAAATCCACTTGTAAGTACTGAAATTATTTACGTGCTCTTAATAAGTACTTATTTAGTACCGCAATAATCTTAGAAGTACCTAGATACTAAAAATAAAAATAAAAATAAGCTGAGACAAGTCAATGCCTATACTACCACGGGTTGAGCCTATTTAGCCCCCAAGTGGAACAATTACCTACTTAGGTACTAACAGTAAGTTAAGCAACTAAAGCAAGTAATCTAGATAGAGTAAATTCGAATTGTGAGATTGTAGCGTTCAGAAATTCAAGCAATCTGTTCAAGAAAACATCAGTTTAGATATGGAAACGCAAAATATACCCGTTTCAAACCTAACTGATGATGCTGACATATTCAACCTTTTGAAAACTCGGAAGATAGTGATCCAGACTTCGACCCTCAAAAGCCTTATAAAAAGATTAAATTCTTACCAGATTATTTTGAATATAGTTAAAGTTTATTGTCAAAAAATCTTTTTTTTTTTAATTATTTTTTAATTTAGTAGTACTTAAGTAATACAGATTACTTAAATATAAATGAAATATTTTTTTTACTTAAAATACTTAACGGAAATGTTACTTATTACTTATACTTCAAATATTTTCATTTAAGTGCTTTTACTTATTGTTTAAAAGTATTTCCGTTCAATAATTTTACGTAATACTTTTAGTAGTTTTTAAATTGCGGTTACTTATTACTTACTACTTGAAGTAGTTTAGTCGATTACTTATTACAGCTCTGACCATGGAAAATGGTGATATCATATAAAAACATGTATATTTTCCCTGCCCGGGCCTCAAAAAAGTGGATCAAAGTATTGAAATTTGACCAAACTGACAATCGAGGTGTCACGTTGACAATGACGTGCCTTAATTTTTAAAAGAAATACTCTATAGAGATTGTTTTTAAAGTTAATGAAGACTTAATGTTAGTATGGTCGAAGAAAAATTATAGTGTTTTACTCGTCAAAATTTCCAAACTCGGCTTCGCTTTGGTTGGTAAACTGTTCTCTTGCGAGAGAAAATGCTATTTTCGTCACTCGTTAAACAATATACTATTTTTATCACCAAATACAGCCAGTGAAGAGCAGCTAGAAATGAAATGTTGTATGAGCTCATGATCAAGACGGTCTTATAACATTTCAAAATACATTAGATACAGAAAATGTGGGTTACGTTTAATCATTTCAAATATGATTTTAATCTGCAGAACTTTTGTCTAAATCAGTGTTGGTCAAACAAGATTGATTATTCGGTACAAAATAAATACCTATTAAATCAGGTTAAGATTAAAAAAAAAATGACAATATTGCGTATACTGCGAAGTCAACGAGCTAGTATATTACAAATGGACAGTCCCTTCTGTTACTTCTGTTTCACAGTTTTAGCCGCCTATTTAAGCAGCGCGTCACACAAAAATGGAGACATATTTGCCGTGAATGACGTTCTTACATCGAATAAATTAAAATCGCGATTCGTGAATATGAGCTGGGTTCTTACAACCGCTTTTTTGCGCCTTGCGTCTGACGTGACTTGTTTTCGATTGGTTAGAATTGAAAAAAGCAAAATTTGAAAATGACAGGAAGCAAAATCTGAAAAGAAGCGTTCTCATTGCCAGTTTCAAAACCGTATTGCCACCTAAGAACTTAAAAACTGGAAAAGAAAATAGTAGAAATATCTTAGTAAGAAAGGTGTTTTGGTTTTGGATATTTATGTACCTAAAAATAAAATAATTAACTAAATAAACCTGTTCTAGATCCCGCCACGCCTTTTCTGCAGGATGATGTCCTGCTTATAGAGAAAGGATTGTTTACGAATGAAAAGTAAGGAAAACTAAAATACTGTTACGCCCGACCATCCGGGTCCACAGAGATTCGGGCCGAAGCGGCAACGCCGTGCACCGACTGCGACCCCGGGAACCCATCTAGAATAAACGAGGACCGGGAACATACGCCTCCGTTCTCGAAAGTACGAGATTGTGGTCAGGCCGGGTATCTAACCCAGCGATCCGCGCGAGATGGGATCGAATAGATAGTGCAGTGTAGTAAATAAGCGAAATAAGCGGACAAGCGAACAGTGCGAATTGTTAGTAGAGAGTAATTGTGTTTTAATCGTGTTGTAATAGTTAAAAGTAATTAAAAGTTTGTAGTTAACTGACGATACATTATTGGAACCCGTATCCTGTAAGAACTGGTGTCAGAAGTGGAATAATTTTCGTCAAATTTGTGACTGTACGGACAAAGATACGGAACGTCGTGCGCGTGGAATTTTGAGTGGTAAGGACAGTGCGAGAACTTTGATGTTTTCTACATACCATATACTCGATCTACGACAAAAATCATGGATGAACAACTGACAGCACTTATGGAAATGCTGAAGAAGTACAAAGAGAAAAAAAGCAATTTTCTGGAAGAACAAAATAACAAAGGTAACTTGAGAAAAAGGAACAAGAAAAACAAAGGCAGCTCGACAAAGAGGAACAAAGAAATTTTCTGGATGAACAAGAAAAGCAAAGGCAACTTGAGAAAAGAGAACAAGAAAAACGAAAACAATTTGAGATAAAGGAACAAGGAAAAAAATCAAGCTGCTCTGTTTCAAGCGTTAACAGATGGTCGTCGCGAGTTGCAAGAACTTGCCTCAACCAAAATGACTGAAGTCAAACAAGGCGTAGATCAAGTCAAACAAGACGTGGATTAAGTCAAACAAGAAGTAGAGATGAAAATGACGGAGTTAGAAGAACGGTGGCGGATCTGGAAAACACGTCGCAATGGGCCAACTTCAACCGCTGAGCGACTAAACATTACTAGGCCTCCAGTTTTCGACGGCACTACTTTTTGAACCATTTATAAAGACCAATTTGAGGCGGCAGCAGTTGAAAATGGATGGACAGTTTCGGATAAGGCTACCAAACTTTTAGTAGCTTTAAGAGCTACTGGCTGGCATCATGCCTACATTGGCAACCATTGAAAAGTGTAATTACAACGCTGATTGTGAAATAATCTATCAGACAGAACTATGGATGAGGCAGCAGAAGCCAGACGAAAACCTACAGGAATTTGGAGCGGACATTGAGCGTTTGACAAGATTAGCGTATCCTGCGGCTCCTTCTAATTTCCTTGACCAGCTATCATTCCAGCAGTTTATCAAAGGAGTTACTGACAGGGGCATGAAATGCCATTTGAGGTTGACTCGTCCTTCCAGTGCAAATGAAACATTAATTTGGGCATTGGAGTATGCGGCGTCGAGAATAAACACGGGCCACAGAGTTAGAATAGTGACGTACAGGAACAGCCCGGAAGAAAAAGCTATGTGGGCTCAATGGGATTCCCTGGCGATTCAGAATGGTTTACTGAAGCGGACTTGGGAAAGCCCCGACGGGAAAAGTGCCACGCTCCAGCTTGTCGTACCAGAAAGTAGACGGAAAGATGTCTTTGCGAGAAATGCACAATGGATTGACTGGAGGCCACTTTGGAGTGAATAAGACCCTGGATAAAATTTGAATCGCAACTTTTCAATCAGATGGCATGGTCGAGCGTTTCAATCGAACCGTGGATTAATACCTCTGCAAAATGGTAGCGGATAACCAGAAAGATTGGGACAAATGTCTGCCTCTTCTAATGATGACTTGCAGTGCATAACACGATAGGACCCGGCCAAGTTTATATTCGGTAAAGAACTTCGTCTTCAGGTAGATTTGGTGTACGGATCACCAGAAGAACCGGTGCAATATGCCCAGAATTATGCTGATGAACTTTGAGAAAGATTAACGGAAATCCATCGAAACGTGAGGACAAAGATAAAGATTGCCAGCGATCGGATGAGAGCCAGGTATGACCTATGGGTGATATTCTGCACGATTTAAGGCAGGTGACTTGGTTTGGCTGTATAATCCCCATGAAGAAGGGAAAGTCTCCCAAGCTGTCTTCAAATTGGGAGGATCCATATACAGTCATCAAATGGATCAACGACGTGGTAAACAGGATCCAACGTACTCCAGTACGTTAGACCCGGTACCCTAAAGCAAAGATGAAAGTGGTTAATCTTGAACGGTTAAAGACTTACAGTCGTGGAGATTTCTCTGATCGGGACGATCAGAACTAAGATGGGGGCAATGTTACGCCAGACCGTCGGTCCACAGAGATTTGGGCCGAAGTGGCAACGCTGAGCGCCGATCGCGACCCCGGGAACCCATCTAGAATAAACGAGACCTGGGAACAGTCGCTTCCGTTCTCGAAAGTACGAGAGTATGTTCAGGCCGGGTATATAAACCAGCGATCCGCGCGAGATGGGATCGAATAGATAGTGCAGTAAATAAGCGAAATAAGCGAACAGTGCGAATTGTTAGTAGAGAGTAATTGTGTTTTAATAGTGTTGTAATAGTTAAAAGTAAATAAAAGTGTGTAGTTAATTGACGATAAATTATTGGAACCCGTATGCCGTAACAATATAAACCAGTATATAAAGACAACTTGGTAGTTTGCTAGTTGCTATATATTATTATAGGTGTTAGCTTACATATAGTCGTCGATGCTTGTCTTCAGTAGTGAGAGTAGGTGAAAGAAGAACAAAAAAAAAACCCTAGAAAAGAAAACCTGTTATACAAACAATTTTCCTTTAAAACAGCTGATTATTTTTCTAGTAATAGTATTAAATCTAGAATTTAAAGATTAAAAGAGAAAGAAGCAAGCATTGATGAATACAGTTAAATTTCTAGGCGATAGATAGAGATAAAAGAAAATTATGTGAAAGTCGAATTATGTGAAATTTCAATTAGAAAACTCAAATTTTATTAAGGAAAAAAAACTTACTTGATAAAAAAACTGAAAAACACTAAAAATACAATAATTACCTCACTGACGGTATTTTTTATTAAAAAAAAAGCCTTCTTCTATGGGGGTGGTATCGGGGTGGTACCGGTAGAAGGTACGGCCTCTGGTGGTTCAACTCCGAACTGTAAAACGGCGGCAGATAAACTGTTTTGTTGCAGGCAACGTAGAAAAACAAAAAAACTCAAATTGAAAACCTAAATCCGCCGAAATCTAAGGGCGATCAAAAGATAGAGTCCGAGTCTTTGGCTGGGTCTCTTCGTCGAAGTTCAAGGTAAAGGAAAAAGCATGAAGTACACCGGAATTGCAGCACCGGTGCCCACGAGGAAAGATGGGAGGAAGTCACGTGTCACATGACCAATCAGAGAAATCAAATAACAGCGACATCACGCATGATCCAAGGTCAGCAGATGAAACGAATTGAAGATAAATACCTACTTAATCTACTAACAAATCAAGACTCGACCGACCCCATAAATCAGGCATGAAATAATTCAGGAGAAGGAAAAGAAATTAAGAAATTAATAATTTCGTTACTCAACGTCAAACAGGTGAATTGAAAGTGCCGCCGAATGAAATCTCAACGGGGCATCGCTTTAGAAAATATGTCTTTAGGCAAAATAAAGACAGCGTCAGTGTCATCATGCCAATAAGAAAAATAAGAAACATCAACAACAAAAGACGCCAGGCCCATTTGTCATTGCTAATTTAAATTAATCGAATCAACTCGGAAAAGTTTGGTAATCCTCTCTCCGTCACAAAAAAAACAAATCAAAAATCCTGAATGAAACATAAAATTACTATTCAAGCCCTGAGGAACACGCTTGTGGCTGCAATGTAACAACAATTGCAAAACAGGTGTTCCGTTGTAAACCAACGTAAGACAAAGGCACAATTTACTGCATAAAACTAATAGTTCCATAACAATAAGGCAGGCCAATGGGAATCAAACTACAGTGAGTAGCACGAAACCAAGAGAGTTCCCTCAGTGAATGAAAAGCAGGAGCAAAAGGAGCAAAAATCTAAAGTTATAAGAGTGAAACAAAAAGTGAATGTTTCGAGGAATACAGTCAAAGTATGTTAATTACTAGAAATTAAGAAAGGGCGCTAATAGCAAAAAGTGACCGTAACAATCCATATACATTTTTTATTATTTTAAGACGCTACGAAGGTAATTTGCAAACCGTTTACAGTTTTTCTGTGTCAAACGTACAAAACCTAAGCAAGAAGTTGTAAATTTTCATATGCGGCTTCTGCCAATAGAAAATTGTAAAAATATTGTTGTGAGAACTCAGCTTTGTGCTCTGACGATGATATTACGTCAAGGGTCACACAAACATGGCGGACTTTCGGTCAAAAAACGGGTCTGATTTTAATGAAATATCGACAATTGTTTGGTAAATCCAGTCCTTCCTCCAGAGGCAAAATTGAAGAATTGGTGGCAGAAATTACTTCCAGTTTTAACGCCTACATCTCATTAGATAGAGCCGTAGTGGAGAAAACCGCAGAGGAGGCCTCCATTGAAAAAGAAAGCATTGCATTAAAAAGTTAATTTCAAAATGCATTAAAAAAAGTAAATCTTTTTCTTTTTTTTTTCGATTGATAAAAAATGTTATTCTGTTGCCATTTAATTTTTCTAAATTACAAATAATTTAAAATTTCTCTGAAGCGATGAAGAGTGTTGCAGTGTTAAATGACTACTCCCAGCTTGGATGTTACGTCATGGGTCACGCAAACATGGCGGACTTCTGGCTAAAACACGAGACCAATTTTTGGGAAGTTAAAAAAAATTGTATTTTTTTAGTGCTCCACTCCTACCTCCATGGACGAAATTGAAGAAGTCGTGGCACAAATTACTGAAATACAAAAATACCTCTAATTCCAACGAAAATTATATTCCTGTGAAGATGCTCGAAAACTAAGAGACCTTAGGTTGGGTAGGTACCCCATTGCAAATCCTTGCAAACTGTAAACTATCATTGGAACCTGGGCAGAACTGAGTAAGTTCAGAATTCATTTGTCGATGTCGACACCGATTGCTGTTACTAAAGGAGATATCTTTTGAATGTTGAAATTAATGATTATGAAGAACATAGTGGTGTATGCTACGAGTGTTTGGCGTCCCAATAAACTAAGTAGTAGGTGAATTAGCGGGGTGGGGACAAATAACAACAATTCAGCTTTTATCAATTGCCAACGTTTCGACCATATCATGACCACAATATATGGTCGAAACGTTGGCAATTGATAAAAGCTGAATTGTCGTTATTTGTCCCCATCCCGCTAATTCACCTACTACATAGTGGTGTATCTGCACTTCCTACGATAACACACATTATAGTGACATCGAGAATGCTCCAAAATTCACCTAATTTAGGGACTTCAAATCAGTCAAACAATTGAAGACATGTTCATGCCATCTTCTTCTTCTTGTGACGCCGTCTCCCTCCGAGGGATAGCGATCCAACTGGCTATAATGGTGAGCGAAACTGCACCCTTGAATATCTCAATAGACTTTCGGCCGAACCATCTTCTCAGATCCTGGAGCCACGAATTCTGCCGTCTGCACACAGATCTTTTGCCCTCGATCCTTCCCTCAATAACAAGGCGGAGTATTTCATATCGCTCTCCTCTCATGATGTGACCGATGTACTGCACTTTTCTTTCTTTTATTGTTGTTAATAGTTCTCTATCTTTATTCATCCGCCTGAGTAACTCTTCGTTGGTTATTCGGTCTATCCAGGATATGAGCATAATACGTCGATATAAGTACATTTGGAATGTGTTGATCCGATGCTCCAGTGCTTCATTAAAAGTCCAGCTTCCACATCCATATAGAAGGACCGGGAAGATATAGCAGCGTAGCATTCGCACACGCAGCTGCAGACTCAGTCTGGCCTGTTCGATCCTTGTAAGAATTTCGACTTTAGGGTGATTCGTTCACGAGCGCGCCAAGATATTTTTAGGCCGAGACTTATTGTACAACCGCGTTGTTAATTCCTAGGGGTGTTACTTTTGGTGTCTTGGAGAATATAACAATCTTGGTCTTGGCAACGACCATTTGTAGTCCGTGCTGCACGTTCGAGAATACGGTTCATCATGCTCTGGAGGTGCGGCAGGCTGTCAGCAAGGACGACCGTGTCATCAGCAAAGCGTATGTTGTTAAAGCAAATGCCATTGATCTTGATGCCCTCTCTCACATCCTTCAATGCTTCACGAAAACCCGCTTCGGAATATATATTGAAAAGAAGGGGCGACAGAACACAACTCTGTCTCACTCCTCTCCGAATCTCCACCTCTTCAGATGTTTCGCCCTCTATTCTGACTTCAGCTGTCTGATTCCAATATAGTTGGGTAATAATGCGCAGGTCTTCCTCGTCAACACCAATGGATTTGAGGATCTCAGCTAGTCTCTGGTGCGAAACGCAGTAGAATGCCTTAAGGTAGTCAATAAAACATGCGTATGCACCGCTACGTCAGAACGTTGAGTATAAAGAGAGCCTCGCGTGTACCCATTCCGTTCCTAAATCCGAACTGCATGCTACCAATCTGTCCCTCGCATCTGGAATATATACCTGTGTGGATGATACGGAGGACTACCCTGAGGATATGGGATATCAAGCTAATGATGCAGTAGTCATCGCGAAGCATTCGGTTTTTGGGTATGGTGATTTACGTCGATTTTAGCCAGTCCACTGATATTCCAGTCTGATATATAGAATTAAAAAGAGAGGGGAGGAGGGCTAGGCCCTCCCCATCTGCATCCGCAATGAGTTTGAGCGTTTCCGCGTGCACCTGTCGCTTTTCTTAAGCCTGATAACGCGTATTACTTCCTCTTTTGTGATTCCAGGGCTAGACTCATTAACACCGTCACCTTCAGGAAGTTTTTTGGGTCGAACATTTCCTCCTATCGTTTTCTCTTTTTTTCAGCGCCCACCAAAATTCTGTTATTGGCCTCTTTCAAAACCTCCTGCTGCTACTTACGCTGCGTGTTGATAAACTCCTTTTTTTTGTGGAGATTGAACAAGTCGTGCTTATCTTGTAGTGCTTCGATTTCAATGCACCTTTCTGTTAACCAAGGCTACGTTGCCTTCCGCTACTCTGTTCTCACCCTTCGATTACAGTTCTTCGTAACGATCCCCGCCTCTGGCCTTTTCTCCTCTTCTGTCGTCCATAAGTCCTAGGCTATCAGCCGTCATCTACCGCTGCATGGCAGAGCTCTCTGTATAGCCTATGTCTAGCTCCTGGATATCTATAAGGGCCTCCTTCAGAGTACTCCATCGGGGTTCCACATCACTTCCCTCACGATTATCGGTTGTTTGTAGACGCATCTCCAAGTTCACGCTAGCTTGGATCCGCACCTCAGGGCCTCCAACATTTTTGATATGTATTCGCTTCCATCTGATTTTTGGTCTGATCTACGTCTGAAGTAGGCCGAAGCTTAAAATCTATCACAACGGGGTTGTGGTCGCTGTTGACGTCGGCACCCGGGTACGTTCTCGCTGTGGTTACGAATTTCATGAGGTAGTTTTTAACAAGAATGAAATTTATTTGGTTTCTAATTATATGGTTATCGCGATCACCTGGGCACCTCCAGGTGTGAAGCCGTCGAGGATGCTGTTTGAAAAAAGTGTTGCTAATTGACAGATGGTGTTCTATGCAGAATTGTGCCAAACGATTTCCTCTAGCGTTTCGTGTTCCCGGTCCATATCTTCCTATTATCTCGTCTGTAGTACCACTCCCGATCTTAGCGTTAGTGTCGCCCAAAAGAATTGTTATTTCTCCCTTTTTCGTTAGATTTAAAGCGCATTCCAATGTGGAGTACAATTCCTTCACTCCCTCATCAGGTTTATCACAAATTGGAGTACGCTTGGATTACATTCATCACTCTGTATAGCCAACAATAAGTATAGCCACTGGGATCGTCGCCCCCCGAGTAATAAGAACGCTCTTCGGAGTTCTGTGGGTTCCGGCACCAAGCCATCTTACTTCGCTTAGGCCTAGGATCTTGATTTGCAGTCTATGCAATTCTTGTTTTACATTGGCGATCCGGTCATATACCGGGTGTCCAGCAGAACCCTGGACATAGGAAATTAACATGGGGAAATCGGTTTTTATTTTTTTGCGCCTGTACGGTTGATTTGATTGAAAAACTTTTAAGAGTTAAGTTGTAGAGCTTATGGTCAGCTATCATCCTGTAATTTTTTCAATACTTCAGTTTTGGCTGTTTTTTGAAAAAACGCTTCGAAAAGTGCAAGAATTTGAATTTGGCGCGTCAGCCCCGCCATACATGTGCAGTGTCGCCAACATAATAATTTCTTATGTCAGAGTCAGAGCCGATTTTCCTTCCTTATTTATTTTGAGGGACTATGATGTAGTAATTAACGTGATTATTCAGTGAAAATATGTTGGCGACACTGCACATGCATGGCGGGGGTGACGCGCCAAATTCAAATTATTGCACTTTTCGAGGCGTTTTTCCAAAAAAACGGCTAAAACTGGGGTATTGAAAAAATTACAGGATGATAGCTAACCATGCGCTCTACAACTTTACTCATAATCGTTAAAGACAGGGGAGATCCTAAACTAGGGGCCGTCTGAGAAAAAAAATCGATTTTGGCCGCCAATGATTTTCAAAAATAGCTATAATGTCTACAAAAAAAAATGTAACAAACAAATGTAAGAAAATGAAGTTGAAAATAGGAAGAAAACAAACTAAGCAACCCAATAAACAATACATTAAATTATGCACTTGTCTCTCTCGCTTTGGTAGCCTCTAACCTGATATTGGTTCTTGAAAACAAATTTCTTCACAGACCTCACTTTCTATTGATTTGAGAGCTAAATTTGAAAAAAAAAAACAAGTTGACCCTTTCGGCGAAATCGCTTAGTACATCTTAACCATTTAAGGTTATTTAAATTCGCCGCTCATCATTGGAATCTTGTAAACTGTAAGAGATACAGATTTGGTTAAATTGGGGCAAAGTTGCGCAGTTTACGTGCGATCTGCACGTCATATGGCATTTTAAAGCTTCCAAAGTTTCCACAACTTCCAAACATATTAAAAAAATATTACGAAAATGATTTACTTTTCTGAGGTTACTTGAAGCAATATTCTAAAATAAACTGCACATACTTGTGGGCACTTTTTCTGATCTACACTACAAAAAACACTCCACACTTCCAAAAAACGGGCAAAACTGGGGTATCGAAAAAATTATAGGATGATAGCTAACCATATGCTCTACAACTTCACTCTTAAAGGTTTTCAATCAATTCAACCGTACAGGCGCAAAAAAATAAAAACTGATTTCCCATGTTAATCTCCTATGTCCAGGGTTCTGCTGGACACCCGGTATAAGCTACTCACGTTCCACGTAGCGATCTTTGTCTTATCCTTGTACAACTGTATTTTATTCGCTTTTACAGACGGGGGAGATTCTTCGCACCCTCTCCCCACTTAAGGGGTGTCCCGGACTGACGATCATTCTTCAATTTCTTTCAGCCATGTTAGACAGTGGAATAACATGAAGTTATTTGTGCCAAATAGTATCACATTACCATTTACTGAACAGTACATCAAGTTAACCGATGACACTCCAATTTCAATGCCTGTAGGTTAAGTCCAAGAAGGAAATATTAAGGAGAGTTAACGAGTTGTTGGCATTAAACCCTATTATAGTGTATGAATCTGCTTATGGCTCGCCAGGAATTTTGGCACCCAAAAAGAATGGAGAACATGATTGGTGCTGATAACTAACGACTAAATGCCAAAATAGAGCCAGATAGGCACTCCCTATGACGGCTATACGGTATGCTGCATATGCCTAAACGAATATGACGAATGAGACATTGTGATAGAGACAAAGCAGCTATCATAACACCCTTTGGACTCTTTCCACTTTTCAACGAAATTTTGCGAGCAGAGCTTCGGATGTTCCTATTCTGGCGTAGAACTCACCCATACCTTCGAGGTGCTTATGAGGGAATTACAGATGACCTTCGACGATGCACTTGTGATACTTGGGTTATGTGATCACAACCAGTCCTGAAAAAATGCCTGCCATCTTGGAAATAAAACGTCCCAACAGTGTAAAACAGCTACTGACGTTCCTATAAATGCTCTTCTGGTTCCCCAGATTCATTGATAATTTTTCCGACGTAGCCAGATCTCTGACGCATCTTATCTAATGGAAATATCAAGCTTGTAGAACCGTGAAAAAGTTTTGATAAAACCTTCCATCTTGAGGCAAGTTGAACATAACTTACTTTATCTTTTACGCACCATACTTAATAGAGAACGGAGGGTGTATTCTTATTGCGTATGCATATGAGTTGCTGCTTCTTCCCGTTGTTCCCAAGTTGCCAAAAGAAATTCAGACAGAAACAGTACCGAAGATGCAAAAGCAGGCATTGACATGTGAAGGATTTTCCTGTTTCTGTTGGTTAATATAAATTATTTTCCAAATATTTCAAGAAGAGCTCTGCAAGAAAGCGAGATAACCAACTGCTCACTTCGAGAGCATCTTTCTGTCAATAGAGCATTATGACTGAATTGGCAAAAACCCTTGCTACAAACAAATTTTTATAATTAGTGTTATGTCCATTATGTGACATTGTTTGATAATGAGTGTCTATTATTTGACATTTGTAGAGCCAAGAAGCAGCAAAAAATGTCCTTGACAAAGATTAACAGATAAGGACCGCGAAGAAAACTCTTTAGCTAACATCTGGCTGCTGCACAGGTCCTTTGTTCCAAAACAACTCGATGCTGATATTATCATTGCAATCGAACCCAACAAAGACTTATTGCGCAAGATGGAAGGTGGATAGCGGACACGAAGCACGATGTGGCAATACTCTTTGTCAAAAAGAGCTTGTCCGTCACAAAATGCCATAAATTGCCAGGTATCATAGCTATAGAAGCTGAAGAACTGAATATTGTGGGATGCTACATCTCCCCAAATGTACCACTAACAGCGTACCAGGAATGTATAGGCGACCTAGAAAACATGCTGATATCTTTAGGATGACCTACTATAGTGGCGGGGAATTTCAACTCAAAGTCACCGGACTGGGGCTCTCCAACTGAAGGCAGAAGGGGAATTATTTTAACAAAAATGACGGCGGGCAGAAATATACTGCCACTAAACACAGGAGAGCCTACCTTTGTAAGGAAACTTAACGAACTAACACATTGATATTACATTTGCAATCCATAACTTGGCAAAACGTTTTAAAAACTGGAAAGTGTTGGAAACAGAGAGTTTGTGGCCAGATAAGCACATTTTCTTTGAAATACACTGCATAAACAATGCCAAAGCTACATTAAAATGCTACCCTACTTTCAAAAAAAACGTGTTTGAGCGGCAGCTGGAAGTGCAAATGATCTCCACAAGCCTGGACAGCTTTACGTATGAGGACTTGACTAGAATAATAGTAGCTGCATACAGGAAATCTGCACATAAGTCTAAAATAGAGGAAAGAAGAAAACCCTATTGGTGGAATGAGGAGATTGGCAGACTCAGAGAAGACTGCACCAAGACGAGAAGATCGTATACTAGGTCAAGGAGGGCACGGGTTGCAGAAGAAATCATGGAAGAACGCTGGAATAATTATGAAATCAAGAAAAAACGCTTAAGAACGAAATAAAAAAAGCTAAAGCACTACGATGGAAAGAAGTTTGTAAGCAGCTAGACGATGACATCTGGGGCAAAGGATATAAAATCTTGTAAAAGCCTGAACCATGGAAACCTATATGAAATAGCCATTAGCAAAAAAAAAGAAGTAGTCAAACTGCTTTTTCCTGCAACCCCATCGCTACTACCTGAAAAACAATACCCGGTGAGATATAGTGAGATAACTATCGCTGAACTACATATGGCAAGCAACAAACTGAAGGCAAAAAGAGCACCAGTACCAGACAAAATTTTCCAACTGAAGCCGTCTTGAGCACGGTCTCGAAGTATCCCGACAAGACATTAAAGGCACTAAACAATCTCCTCGAAAATGGTATCTTTCCGGAGGCATGGAAGAAAGCCAGACTGGTTTTAATACTAAAGCCAGGAAAACCCATTGAGGCGCAGAGCTCTTACAGACCTCTATGTTTAATAAACGCCCTCGCAAAAATCTTTGAACATATCATCAAGGCCAGACTGGAAGCTGAAATAACAGCGTCTGAACCTCTCTTTGAGAAACAGTTTGGTTTCAGGAAAGGAATGTCAACATTAAATGCCATGGATGCGATAATAGAGCGAGTGAGGGAAATCAAGGCACGGGGGAGGAAAAGGGCTGAGCGTTGGTACGTCTTGGTCACATTGGACGTTAAGAACGCTTTTAAGTTTCAGAATATTTGACAAACCTGGTCATAGATTACTTCAGAGGTCGAAATATTATAGTAGATGAAATAGCCCTACTGGAAAACGCCACAAATAAATATGAACTAGTTGAAGCTACCAATAGGTCGATTAGAAAAATAAGAATGTGGCTCAATGAGAGGAACTTACAGGTCGCTCCAGAAAAAAACGGAGATGGTTATTTTATGCGGCAAAAGAGACCGAAAGGACTTAATATTCAAGATAGGTAACACAATGATAGCTCCACAAAGATCCGTCAAATATCTGGGAGTGGTTTTCGGGGACTACATGAACTTTGCAGAACACATAAAGCACGTGGCCCACAAGGGTCAAGCTAAACTCAACTCGCTATAGAGGCCAATGCCCAACCTAGACGGCCCAAGAAATGTGAAGAGAAATTTATTGTAGTAATCCAGTCTGTTATACTCTACGCGGCTCCTATATGGGGGAATATTGCTAAAATCCAAAAACACAGGGAATCTTGATTGTCAACTCAAAGAAAAGCGCTCTTGCGAGTTATTAGCGGTTACCGCACAATGTCCACCTTGGCTGCGCAAGTAATTGCGGCGCATTCCCCCTGTAGACCTACTGATAGAAGAAAGGATAATGAAATACAGGAATGGCCGTACCCTACTCAGGGGGACCTCAGAGAGGAAACCTTGGATAGGTGGCAGAGCAGATGGGGGGCTGAAACTATAAAGGCCCAGTGGACAAAAAAACTTGTCCTAAACATACGGACATGGGTAAAGTGTAAACATAGGCGTGTAAACTATTACACGACACAAGCTCTTAGCGGTCATGGCAGCTTTTACTATTACACAAATCGAATTGGCAAAACACGTAAGAACTGCCCTTACTGCGCAACTGATGAGGATGACACAGCGGAGCATAGCCTCTTCTTCTGCTCTAGGTGGGAGGTTCAAAGAAATCTTCTGAGCCAGCAGCTGGGAAATGAGATGAATGCGGAAACTTTGGTGGAAGTAATGGCTACATCCAGGGACAAATGGAACAAATGCGAAAGATACATAATGGAGGTAGTAAGAGAAAAAGAACAACATGGTAGAGAGGCAGCATAATATAAAATGCAAGAGCAGTGATGAATACTCTAAAGAGTGGTGCCGCTGCTACTGAAGAGGGTTCTTTTAACGATCAAGCTGGAAGGTAATTTAGGGGGTATAGTCTCAAGCAGATTGCTTAGAGGAGTCCTACACTCGGAGGCGGAATAACATCACTGATATCAATGGCTCTCCGGCTAGTAGACTGGGAGCCAGCGACCGTTTAGTGTTAGTCATTTTAGAAAAACTGAAAATGTTCTCCTCCGCTTATTTTGGTATTACTAATAAGGAAATTGATCGCTCCAGCTGGCGCACTTCCGGGGGGTGTAGCTGCAGCAGCCTCTTCGACACGTAAAAAAAATAATAAAAAAAACTAATATTACAAAAGCTGAAACTTTGTTGACATGTTTATTATGTTCCAAACAAATAGAAAAACGTATCCAGCTGACTTGAGATTAGTGGATTATGCCCCAGCTGGTCACGTGAATAAGTAAAAAATATGCATTTAGTGAACTGATATTAGTGAACTGAATATGAATTTAGGTAAACTAGTAGTTAACTTAATAAATTAAACAAAACAATATCCAGCTTTACATTTAGTGGGGGAAAAGTTATTGCCATCAAAGAGACAACGCTGTCCGTTCGGTCAACTTGCGCTGTATCTTCGATTTTATCAGATTGCTACGTGCGTGATTGGTATTGCGTAGCAAAGGTGGGTGGATTACGATTATTATTAGCTCTGTTACTATTTTCTTCCTTTTTAGCCTGAATTTACTCTCAAGACCTTGCTGACCTTTTGAGGCAAAATACCCGCTAACTACCTTGCGCCGAAGAGGGGTCGTGGGGGAAGTAGATAGTGAATTTTTTATAAAAGGCGCCACCCGATTTTATAGCCCCACAGTCGGATCAGCAAGTCGACTTAATCGACAGAAACCTCAAAAACGGGAAAATAAAATAACGCTGTAATTACCAGGACTCAAATTGAAATAAACAATAAACAAAACGTCAAACAATTAAAGTGGTGTTTAATAAACTAATGACCCTTTCTTCTCATAAAAAAAAGGTATTAATATAAAGGTTTAAACTATCGGGCGAGGGTCAGGGCCCCTTTAAGTACAGGTAGAGAACTGATAGTACCTAGCACCTAGCAGCTGATTTTCTACAATCACTTAAGAATTTGAACCCAAATATCGTTATTGCTTCCAGTAGGAAATTTGGTTCTTAACGTGATAGAACAGAAGTGAATATTTAAGTGTGGGTTAATTTACATTAAACAAAGGTGTGCGCGTAACTGTATAAAACGCTAAAAACAAAAAGCGGTGTCAAGCAACCAGGGATGACTCAGAGCATGCAGTCAGCGTCTACTGCAGTTAAAAGCAGGATGCAGGATGCAGGATGAAGCAGGATGCAGGATGCAGCACGCAGTATAAATCAGTATCAAGCAGTATGAAGCAGTATCAAGCAGTATGAAGTAGTATCAAGCAGGCCTGGATAGAAATGGCTTTATGCCATTTAAACTCCGGAAATGAAAATGAATGAAAAGGTAATCATATTTCATGCAATAATTTAATGGTAACGGATTAAAATCATATGGTGCAAATTAGATCGATATTGATCACAATGGAAACGTGCTACGTACCTGGGGTTAGAGGGTAGCCTGAGGGTAATTACCACGTGATCTACACTTGGCAAATTTCCTTTTTTTTCAAATGGAGTGAGATGTTAAATTATTCCGTATGGTAAAATCAGTCAAAGACTATAAGGTATCAACCTTCACTAATATACTGAAAATTTAACACTCTTTGGCACTTTCAAAAATCCGCAGAGCGAATTCTTCAGCACAGCTTTCTTAGCCAAGAGCCAGAAGATGAGGAAGTTTCTAGAAGGAAATTTTGTAGTGGTAAGCAAAACCAAAAAAAAGAAAGTAAGGTCAAAGGAGAAGATTTGTTTTAAGGTACTATTTTGTAGCAAAATTGTACTAAATGTTTTGCACCATTTTGATTGGAGTGACGTAACACGACTCCCGTTTCGTGTTACACCTTTGTTGTTATTTACAAAAATTCAATAAAAATTGTTAACTTAAAATTCCATCATCTTCAATATTACTAAGTTCATCAAGAGATATATAATAATGTTTATAGAAAATCTCCCTTAAATTGTAAAGAGTCATAAAAGTTCAACTAATTAAACCCTAATATTGATAGTCGTCCGCTGTCTCTGCAGGGCCGGACTAAACGAAATAACATTACACAATAAAAATCGTAACAAGATACTTGGATTCACTCCGATCGGTCCAATCGTCCTGAAGTTACGGGGGGCAAATTTGAGAAATTTTAAAAAAGTCGTTTTTTAAAGGGACCCCCCCATTTGGACCCCCCCCCCCCTTTGGACAGTTTAAAAAAAAATCGGATTTTTTTTTGCATATTGCACCTACGGAACTTCCGATGGTGGGAGGTGAAAGGGACATCAAGCAGAGGACAACAAGCGTTCTCAAATTACAGGGGGCCAAAGGTGAGAAATGTGAAAAAAGTCTTAATACCCGCCCCCCTCTTTTGACATTTTCAAAGAAATTTCTGAATTTTTTTTTTGCTTTTTTTGCTCGCAATGGCTCGTTTGCAATACCCTACGAACGTAACAAACTCAATTCGAATAAAATTAGCCTCTAAAGAGGTTTTTTAAAGATGGTCCAAAAACGCCATTCTAAAAGTGTCTAAAAATCAATTTCCGAAAATATTGCACCTACGGAACTTCCGATAGTGGCACGTGAAATAGGGTATCAAGAAAAGGACAAAACAGTAGGATTTACTCTAATCGATCCAGACGTTGTCAAGTTACAGGCGGTCAAAATTGAGAAATGCGAAAAACGCCGTAGTACCCTCTCCCCCTTTGGACATTTTCAAAAAAAATTTCTGAAAATGTTTTTTGCTGATTTTGATCGGAATGGCACGCTTGCAACATCCTAAGAAGGTAACAAACCCAATTTGAATAATATTGCACCAAACGTATAGTTTTGACTTGTTCACGTGACCAGCTGGGACATAATCCCCCACTCTCAAGTCAGCTGGATACGTTTTTCTATTTGTTTGCAACATAATAAACATGTCGGCAAAGTTTCAGCTTTTGTAATATTAGTTTTTTTTTTATTATTTTTTTACGTGTCGAAGAGGCTGCCGCAGCTACACCCCCCGGAAGTGCGCCTGCTGGAGATCCGTTCCCTTACTAGTGATACTAAATTAAGCGTAGGAGAACATTTTCAGCCTTTCTAAAATGACTAACACTAAGGGTGACTTTTACAACTATCAGTAAAACTTCAGTTTGAAGATAAAACACCAGTAATGACGTAGACTGTATTGTTACCAACAATGTAATTTACGTCATTACTGGTGTTTTATCTTCAAACTGAAGTTTTACTGATAGTTGAAAGAGTCACCCTAAACGGTCGCTGGCTCCCAGTCTATAGTGCATAAAGGCATTTATCTAATTCGCTATAAAAAAAAGGTCCTGCGTTCCAAGAGGGCACAAGAGAAAGCAAATAAAAATCCTAGAAATTGCAGCTACTGGATTTCTGAGTTCTACTCTTCCTAGATATCCAAGTTTGGTAACCAAATATGATATTTCAAACACAAGCGTTTTGTTAATCGCATTCATGAAAAATACTGAAAAAGTAGTCGACTACTTAACAATGTATCATGTTTTACTGGTAACTCAAAACTGTCAGATTATACTTACATATGTTATAACAAAATACAGTTTTAACTTTTACTTTACTCCAATTTGATCCTCTATTGATACTGGTATATTAGCTGATTATAAAAATAATCACTGGACCAGAACTGCTGTCCCTTGACATGGAGTCTCGGTTTTGATATATCAGACGCAGATCGAGTGTCATTCATTATACCGAAAGTGAGTGGAATTCGACCCAACCAACCCAACCAACCTTATCGCACATACAAAGAAATAAGTACCTACATTCTTCGGGCACTGCTATGTTGTATGTAGTTTGTGATTAGTATCTAACTATAGGTGCAATATTTTATAGATCGAATTACTTTCGATAGTAAATAAAAATTTCGTTGTTTCTGCCTTTCGTGTGGCAACAATAAATTTTGGACCAGACGGTTTGCTTAAATAGCCTAGGGACATCAGTTACGTTACGTGACAAGATTTATGGATTAATCTTAAATCGTTACCTATATTTTGTAGATCAGAAGTTAGGCCAAATAAAACATTGGGGTAGGTGAATAGAATTTACGGAAACTTACCAAAAACTCTCCTTCGGATGCCCTGATTTTCCTTTTCACACGTCGACATGACGATATCTACAAAAGAAAAGAAAGTCAATTAACAAAACAAGAACTTTACATAAAAGTGTCGCAATCAGCATAGCATATCAGCTCTAGGTATCAACTTCCTATAAAAAGTGTAGGTATGTTTGAATATGTAGATAATGATAATATATAAATGACAATTTACAAAAAAAAACAATTAATATTATTTTATATACTATTATGTGCATAATATTATAAGTAGCGAAAGCTTTCATAGCTAAAAAGCCTTAAGACGATATTGCACTTCTATTAATCAATATCAAACAATAATAAATTAGGAATCTTAATTTATAATAATAATTATTAATAATTATCAATAGTGCTACATGTGCACATTGAGAATTTGGAGCATTACCGCTAAAATTAAATCCACCTTGGGCAATATTGTAAATCTATGTGGGTCACGTGCCCTCGGTATATACACAAATAATAATTGTTGCACATAAGACATAAGTGTTTATGTGCATTACAAGTCTTAACTGACTTGCAACGGTAATTAAACTCTATTGCATTTGATGTGAACGCGTTCTAATACCTCCGTGATGATAGCGGTGACTTTGACTACTGAAGAAAAGAAATGGCGTTCGAGGAAATGTTTAAAAAATATCAGCGATTTCGACATTATAATTATGCTTAATTAGACGTTAAATCTATTATATCACAGTAGTTATAATTTAACGAGAAAACTGTCCATATATACAAAAGCAAATTAAATGAATAGTTTCTTATCTTTGACTTCTTTGACGCCGAATATATATCTAAGGTCCGGAATATTTTGTACCCGAAAACAAATTGCATATGTCATGTAATGACGAATCTAATTTGCTTCTGGGTTTAAAAATTGATTGATCTGTCCTTGACTTGAAACACCAGTGAAAAAAGTGGTATTTGTTTAACTTGAGTGTAAAGTAGATTAATTGGGTGCTTGTTGGCAGTGGTGCAAATCATGTGATTTGCTTTTCGATTCACGTCACGACAAATAAATGACGAATCGTCGCCAAAAATTTTGCAAAAAAGTAGAAGTTTGACTAGTGGTCCAATTTAATTGTCAGACTCTAATTAAATTTCTTCCTATAGTTTCGTCCACAACTACTTCCTTAATAGACACCAACGTAAAGAGTGACGGATGCAAGGGAGATCACTTGGCCTTTAATAATTTCAGCTGCAGTTGTGACCGAAATATCAGGAAGAAATTCCATTTCACCACGGTTTTAAAGCCTGGAAAACACTTTGGCCCTTGAAAGCTTTTAAAGTCTGATAATATGACTCTTATTGAATCGTATTAAGAACAAGAACGAATCAGAATATTGGGGGGTTTCAAGTATAAGTTAATAATTTTATTCTAAAAACCTTATTGAACTTATTTTGACGAACACACAATAAAACTTGATATACCTAACCAATTGTGAAATTTTTGGAGAAAAATTTGTAGATAGTCCTAGAGAATTTCATATTATACAGACCGATTAAAACTATATAAATACATATTAACACTAAAAAAAATGTTAAGAATATTTTAAGGATTGGAAAAGGACAAAAAACTGTTGAAATAAGAATAATTATAAAACTTGATAGACTTAACTAAGTAATTTGTAAATTTTAAATAGAAAGTTATAGATTTTACGTCAATTAAAAATGATTAAGACCATTAAGAAGTTTCAAGTTTTAATACGGAACTTCTTATAAAATCGTATTGAATTTAATCCGACTTATGCAACCTAAGTAAATGTACTACCTGTAACTAAATGTGGAATTATAATAAATAAGTTAAAATTTTAGAGCATTTATTTTTAGATTCTTGACTAATAAAAACTCTTTAATACCATAAAAATATTTTAGCACTTAATAAGGAATTGTTTAAAAAAATCTATTGAAGCTAATCAAGTATTAAGTATTATAAAACTTGATAGATTTATAATTATAACCAAGTAATTACGGAATTACAAATACCAATGTTTTAGATTATAGATCAATTAAAACTGGTTAACATTATTAAAGCATTTTGAGGTTTAATAAGTATTTTTTTATAAAACCTATTGATTTTAATTCGAGTTAACACTTACTAACTAATAAAACTTTATGTGCCTAACTGCAAAACTTAGTAAAAAAGCTAATAGAATATTTTTGACAATTTTATATTCTAGACCTATTAAAACTCATTAGATATTAATGGAATTTGTTCCTGACGTTTCATCTACAGCTGCGGCAGAGATTATCAAAGGCGATGAGGCAACGGGCGAAGCGATCTCCTGTGCTTCCCGACGTTGACTGATCGACAAGTGATCGACTCATAAGAGTCATAAGTTATCGAGTGGTGGTAGTGAGCTCCGAGCCGTCGCGCTGCAGTGGAGGAACTGGGGTGGAGGAGTGGTGGCGCGGGGTTTCGGCGCACTTGAAATATGTCGTAGAACTCGCTTCCAGTCTGCATTTAGAATCGTAATTTTTAAGTGATCTTTAAACACCACATAATTTAAACAAGAAGGGGGAAATTACGTTTCTAAATGTAGACGGGAAGCGAGTTATACGACATACTTCAGGTGCGCCGAAACCCCGCGCCACCACTACCCCCACCCCAGTCCCTCCGCTGCAGCGTGATGGGGAGGGAATAAATACCATAGAGCCCACCACAGTCGAATCAGTCACCGTCGGCAAACATGGGAGATCACTTCGCCCATTGCTTCATCGCGTTTGATAATGTCTGCCGCAGCTGTAGACGAAACGTCAGGAAGAATTTCCGTTGGACCACGGCTTCAAAGTCCGGAAAACACTCTAGATTGTATCTTAAGGAATTATTTAAAAAAGAAAATATTGAAATAAATGTGAATATCAAGTATTAAAAAACATGATAAATTTATAACTAAGTAGAATGCAAATATGCAGTTTTAGATTTTAGACCAATCAAAACTGATTAAAACCATTAAAGCATTTTGAGGTTTAATAAGTATTTTTTTGTAAAACATATTAATTTTAATTCGAGTTAACGCTTACTAATTAATAAAACTTTATGTGTCTAGCCGTAAAACTTTAGTAAAAAAGCTAATAGAATATTTTTGACACTTTTAGATTCTAGACCAATTAAAATTCATTAATACCATAAAATTATTTTAGGATATATTAAGGAATTAAGACTGTGAAGGCTTTCACTCCCGATCAAAATACAATCTAAAGTGTCTTCCAGGCTTTGAAACCGTGGTCCAATGGAATTTTGTCCTGGCGTTTCGTCTACAGCTGCGGCAGACATTATCAAATGCGATGAGGCAATGGGCGAATTGATCACCTGTGCATACCGACGTTAACTGATTCGACTGTGGTGAGCTCCGTGGTATTTATTCTCCACCGCGCCGTCGCGCTGAAGTGGAGGAAATGGGGTGGAGGAGTAGTGGCGTGGGGTTTCGGTGCACACAAATATGTCCAGTATTGCCAACTCGAAAATTTAAATTCGCGAATTTAATTCACCAGCGCTCGTACCATTGGAAATGCTCGCTGTAATCCTCGCGCGATTCGCATGCGCAGTATAACGCAATTAATAGATTTTTTACTTGGTGTTCTAGAGCAATCCAAGAATATCTCTATTTTCTTCTCTCTGAATTAAATTTTAAAGTTAGAAATGTTCGCAAATTGCTCTAAAGCAGCAAACCGAAAATGCTATAACACAAAAATTAAATGACAAATCTTATTAGTATCTACTTCGAAGCTTTTTTTCAAAATTTTTTGTCTACACCAACGAGCTAATACTTTACATCTGAAAAGACTCTCCTGTTTTACAGTTCTGGCCCCACTTTTTTAGCAGTGGGCACCTAAGAAATGGACGCGATATCCGCCGGAACTATAAATTTACAATTAGCCAACATTTTTTTTTCAATTCTCCATGATTCTTTTCAATGTTTTTTTTCAACTTTCAATGATGAAAATAAAATTTAGATATTTGTATTTTTAACTAAAAGAAATGTGCAATAAAATTGTAAAAATTTAATAAATATTTTTGAGAAACGTAGAAATCACTTTTAAAAATTTTGGAGTCACTAGTAAAGTCGAAAAAATAACCAGATTTTTTCCATTTTACACTTAAAATTAGTTAACATTTTTTTTTATATATTTTTTTTGTTTTTGTGTAACTTTTACGGAACTTTTACCCCCTTTGTAAAATGTTTCGTCACCCTCTCACTGAAGTTGTAAAGAAAATTTAAAAAAATGTTAAAGAGATAATTAAAAATACATTTTTGCTCTCTTCAATGTGCTATTTTCATTTTATTTTATTTTATTTCATTTCATCATGAAATTATTATTTTTTAAATGCATTCTAGGATTTTTTATATTGTATTCTGAATTTCCTTGCAATTCTTCATTTCAATTCAGCATGCATTTCCAATCAGAATTCAGAATTGATAATGGTTCCATAAAAACTAAAAGTCGGCTTTGAAATACACCGTTTGTGTCCAACACAAAATTGTTTTGTATCCAAACACAAAGAGATCGAAGAAAAAAATAATAAGAAAGGAAGTAAAAAAAAACAGCTAGAACTTTTTAATTAAAAAATATAAACAAATTTTATTGAAAAAAAAATACAGAGTTATCGCAACAAACAGGCAAATACATATATGCTCATTAAGAAAATGAAAAGAATTAATAAGAACAATACCCCCAAAACGCCATTTTTATGGACTTTAAGTTGCGCAGAACTGTGAGAAAAACTATTTAAGAAGAAATAACTCTGACACTACAAAATATGACGGAAAAATAAATTAAACCAACAAACATAAAAAGTTGCAAAATGAAACCAAATTAAATGAGCAGAACAAAAATAAATTGAAAAAAAAAGGAGAAACGAAATAAACAAAAAAAAACAGCTAAATTTTTTTTTATAAATAAAAAATATAAACAAATTTTATAAAATAATACAGAGTTATCTCAACAAACAAGGAATAAAAAATACCAAAAAAAAAAGACAATTTGAGAAACAAATACATTAAGGCTTATTAAAAAAACAAAAAGAATTAATAAGAACAATAACCACAAAATATTAAAAAAAAATATATTAATTCAAAAAGTGGAAAGGCTAGGTACGTTAAATTTTTGAAAAATCACAAAAACAAGTGAGAGTTTTAGAATATTTTGCGTGGACAATAAAAAAAAAGGAGATAAGACAATTTGAGAAGCAAGAACTCAGGATAATTAAAAAAAATAGAATTAATGAGCCCAATAAATCTAAAAAAAAGAAATAAACGAATAAAAATTATGTAATTATGTGAAAAAAAACTATATTAAGTATAAATAAAAACCCTGCATTAAGTAACTCTATCGAGTTCAAAACGCGATTTTCCCATGACTCAAACGGTGTTTAAAAGTGTAAAATACGAATTTGCGCCAATGAGAACGGCGTAGCCAAGATCTGGTTTGGTCTCACGACAAAATCGGAACTTTCCTTTTCCTCCCCTGTTAGGTAGTAACTCTATCGAGTTCAAAGTGGACACCGTGTTGATCTTACGTCAAATAATTAGAAATCATAATTCATCAATTAATGTACTGTGACTAAAAAATTACGTTGTGGTTACTTTAAAAATGGCGAACTTCCGGCCAAAAAACCGGACCATTTTTAGGGGAATATCGGTACTGGTTTGCTCTCTCCGTATCTTCTAGGTCATTGGTTACCACTAAAGAACGTCAAACGTCAATGTTATTCTTTGACATTGTCGAACCTTCGTTCGTATTACTCTAAATACAGAAGATCCTCGAAAACTCCTCGCATCAATTCGAAGCTTCCGATTCGATCACATCAAGGATGAAATGCTCCGAAATGGAGCCTTTTTACTCGAATTGACAACACTGAATATGTCGTAGAACTCGCTTCCTGTCTGCATTTAGATTCGTAATTGTTAAGTGATCTTTAAACACGATAACAGTTTAAACAGGAAGGAGGAAATTACGTTTCTAAATGCAGACTGGAAGCGAGTTCTACGACATACTTCAGGTGCGCCGAAACTACCCCCACCCCAGACCCTCCGCTGCAGCGTGACGGCGGGGGAATAAATACCCCTTCGCCCATTGCCTCATCGCCTTTGATAATATCTGCCGCAGCTGTAGACGAAACGTCAGGAAGAAAATCCATCGGCCCACGGTTTCAAAGCCCGGAAAACACCTTAGATTGTATGCTAATAAGGAATTATGTCAAAAAAAATATTGAAATAGAATAAGTAGAATACAACTAGGCAGTTTTAGATTTAAGACCAATGGAAGCCAGGAAAGCACGGGAGATCACTTCGCCCATTGCCTCATCGCCTTTGACAAGGTCTGCCGCAGCTGTAGACGAAAGGTCAGGAAGAAATTCTATCGCACCACGGCTTCAAATCCCGGAAAACACATTAGATTGTATTTTGACTGTCCGTGAAAGTCTTCACAGTCTTAATTCCTTAATATATCCTAAAATTTTAGCCAAAGCTGTACTGATGAGTGTTAGACCCCGAAACTAGTATGCAGATGGTTTGATCGGCAAATTGGTGACCACCTACTCTTTACACTTCGTTCTGGTTCCGATAACAGCAATAGGTACAAGTGTGGTGCAAGCAATATGGGCTGCTTCTCGATCTGAGAACCATGCAGTATTAGATCTAATACACTAGTGGATGTCACCTGCTCCTGCTCTTTACAACATCTCACCGCTCTTACGTAGATTTTTGGCTTCAAAGCCCAGAATACACTTTAGATTGTATATTAAGGAATTATAAAAAAAAAATATTGAAATGAATCTGAATATCAAATATTAAAAAAATTTGATAGACTTATAACTAAGTAGAATACAAATAGACACTTTTAGATTTTAGACCAATCAAAACTGATTAAAACAATTAAAGCATTGTGAGCTTTGACAAGGGATGTCTTTATAAAACTTATTGAATTTAATTCAAGTTAACGCTTATAAAACTTTTATGTACGGGGTGTTCATTATAAAACTTCATCTAGCAGGCTATGAAATTTTTACAGAAAAGGATGGCATAATCAAAAGGAATGAACTTTTGTTTCTCCATCCTTTTCTTTTGACATTTTACAACCAACTAGATGAAATTTTATAATGAACACCCCGTACTTAACATGTGATGCTTTGTTACAATATTGTTGACAATTTTAGATTCTAGAACAATAAAAATTCACAAATACCACAAAAAAAATTAAAGATTTGATAAAAAAAAATTTCTTATAACTAACATATTCAAATTAATACGAATTAAGGACTTTTAAACTCGCATAACAAAGTAACTGTAGAACTCCAAATGGAAAATTCGAAAATCTAGAACACTTAAAACTGATTAAAACCCGTAAAGTATCTTGAGGTTTACTGAGAAGTTTCTTATAAAAAGTGAGCAGTTAAAAAAAGAGTTAACAGAAAATTTCAGAATTACTTATTTAATTATTAACTTCAAAATTCAAAATGTATTAATTTGTTTTAAAAACCAATAAAAATTAATCCGAAAAAAGGACTATGAAACTTTTTTTTCCACTTTTCCAAATTCCAAATAAAAAACTTTAGATTCTATATAAATTAAAACTGTTTACAACTATTAAAATATTTTGAAGTTTAACAAGGATTTTTATAAAAACCTACTGAATTTATTCCGTGTCAAGACCTATACTTATTAACTCATACATATACTTAACCAAATGTGGAAGTTTAGTAAAACATTTATTGGAAAATTTTTGAATATTTCTGACCAGTTAAAAGTTAAAACTCGTCAAACCATAAAAATATTTTATGATTTAATGAGATTTTTTTTCCAAGTTTATTAGAATTAAGGATTATCAAACTTGATAGATTTAGAACTAAGCCATCGTGGAATTAAAAACAAAACATTTTACATTCTAGACAGATTAGAACTGGTTAAAACCATTAGAGCATAAGGAATTTCTTATCAAAACCTAATGAATTTAATCCGAGTTACCGAGTATAAAACTTTATTTACTTAACTAAACGTGAAACTTTGAGAAAAGTTAATAGGATTTTTTAGACAATTTTGGAATTCTAAACCAGTTGAAACTCACGATAGGTACCCTAAAAATATCTTAAGATTTGATGAAAAATTTTGCATAAAAACTTAATGAAATTAATACGAATTAAAGATTGTTAAACGTGATATATTGACTAGAGACTGAATCAGACTAGTTAAAACTGATTAAAACCATAAAATATTTTGAGGTTCTTTAGTAGTAAGTAATATTATTAGTAAACCTCAAACTACTAGTAATTTCTTATAAAAACCTAGTGGTATTCCCTTAGGAACACCTATAAAACCTGATGGACTTAAATGTGGAACTTTTAGAAAAAGAAACTTAATAAGGCATTTTAAAAACGTATTTTAATTCTCAGATCTACAAAAACTCATTAATACCATAAAAATATTTTAGAATCTAATCTGCATGTTTTTAAAACCAATTAGAATTAATCTGAATTAAGGACTTGGTTGCACTTATATCTAAGAAATTGCATAATTCCAAATAAAACAGTAGAGGTTCTACACCAATTAAAATAGATTAAAATCCTTTTAGTAATTTACGTTTAATTTAGATTTAAAAAAAAACACTGAATTTAATCTCAGTTGAAACCTATAAAATAAACCTGATGTATTTAACTATAGGAAAGAAGTAAAAATATTGAAACACAATTTTAGAATGTTTTAGTTTCCAGACCAATTTAAATTCATTAATAGCATAAAAATATGTTAGAATTTATATCTAACTTAACTTAATAGACTTGTAAGTTGTAAGTGATTGTGAATATCCAAGCAAAAGTTCTTAATGATCGAAATTTTTAGGTTTTTTGCAGAAAACTCTAGTTTAGAGTTTTCTAAACTTTCTTAAACTTTTTTATTTTTTTTTACTAGTTTCCTGCAAAAAACCTAAAAATTTCGATCACTAACATACCTCGCAGGAAATAAATTCTTTCAAATTTCATAACAAAAGTTCTTAGCCTAGATTGAAGTATTTTGAGATTTAATAAACAAAAATATTATAAAAACCTATTGAAATTAATCTAAAGATTATGAAACCTGAGTTATAACCAATTGTGGAATTCCAAATAAACAATTTGAGAATCTAAACGAATTAAAATTGATTAAAATTATTAAGAACATTCTTACAACATGTGGAAATTAATCCGAATTAACACTTGTAGTTAACATGTGTACAAAAGTACGGCATCTTGTCAATAGATCTAATATACAGAGTGTTCATTGGAAAACTTCATCTACATTTTTGACAGAAAAGTAAATGAAGTTTTATTGTTTCATTCTTTTCCTTTAAATGATATTTCACAGACAATTTGATGGCTTTTTAAATAAACAACTCACTAGAAACATGTAATAGTATATTGTTTAACGAGTGATGAAAATAGCATTTTCTCTCGCAAGAGAACAGTTTACCAACCGAGGCGAAGCCGAGTTTGGTAATGTTCTCGAGCTAACATTAAGTCTTCATTAGCTTTAAAAACAATCTCTATAGAGCATTTTTTTTTTTCAGAAATTAAGGCGTGTCATTGTCAACATGACACCTCGACTGTCAATGAGTTCAGTTTGGTCAAATTTCAACACTTTGATTCACTTTTTTGAGGCCCGGGCAAGCAAAATATACATGTTTTTGTATGATATCACCATTTTCCATGGTGTTTTACAAGATTAGAACAGTTAAATCGCATTTAATTGGCGATATACAGGCGCAATTAGAACAACTTACTTTCGTCACTAGAGACGAAAGTTAACGTTATGGGATTTTCTCTCACTAGAGACGAAAGTTACGTTTTCGGCTAGGGCAAGGTATGACGAAAGTTGTTTATTTTTACATGGTCGTAGAAAAAAAACTATTTTTTTTTCTTTAAAACCTCTCAATTAAATGTAATATATATGTAATATTAGTGGAACAACAACATCTTAGTAACATTTATACCACTCACACGGTTTAAAAAAAAAATAAAAAGTGCTTGTGTAACCATGACAAACAGAAATAGATCATTATTGCAATAAGTACAATAAACACATTGGTTTGAAAGTAGTACCTATAATTGATTTTGCCAACAATACCACAAGGTTTATGTTTCTGTCAACCGATTCCGTCAGGAGTAATTTTATTCTAACAATAAAATATAATAATATAAGTTATCAAGTTTAATTATATTTTCCTCTCTATGTGAAAGCCCAAATTCTAGCATAAAAACTTGACACAATTGAATCAGAATTCACGTAGAACTCAAAACGTAATTTTATTATGGAACACAATGAAGTGTGAAATTTAAATTAGCCCAAAATTAGAAAGAATCTGCCTTCAATTACATACATCAAGGCTGCCAAAATTCTAAGCATCTTGGCTATTCTTCTAAGAAAAACGCAACATTCACTGTCATCCTCTCACCCCAAATTAAACCGCAAAATCGCCAAACTTAATTAATTAAATTCTAATTTTATTCAAGAAATAGTGCAAAACCCCCTTTCAAAATCGACATCATTATCACTACAATCATTCTGAATAAAAACTGTAGCAAAACGCATTATAAACAGTACCGAGCGTTCGGTATCTACCAACCAATTACGGTGCAACAAAAAAATCAATGGTAAGGTTCGTGTATACAACCAAAGCGAATTACATAATTGACGCATTGAACGCACATGGAAATTTCGCGTAAGGTCGCCGGCGGTACCCGGGGGGGTACCCCGAGTAGTCGACAGGGGCGTGGTGGTACCGGGGGCTCGCCGAGGTCGAGGGGCGCCGTGGAAGGGCTACCACACGGCGAAAGTGCCGCGGTTCCGTCCTGCGATGTTTAAAGATTGTTTTGTGTTGCTTGGAGGGTAGTACCAAAGAAGTACTGCGAGCGGTTGTGCGGGTGTGTGAGTGCTGAAAAGGGACTAGTTCGCTGTGGGATTTTTTTAAAAACTTTTTTCCTGGTGAGTTTGTAAAGTTCAGTTTACCTATTATTATATTAAAATGTTGGAGCACCTTTTGTTGGACATCGATCATCCATACTTTAAATTAATTTTTCAATTTAATTAACTTTTCAAGTTTTACTAATATTTAAAGTTTCACCTTTTGCAGTTTAAGTGAGAGACAGAAGCGTCTTAAAGCAACATATATATGTTTTTTTTTTGGTTTTATATTCATCACTATGCAACAAGTTCAGTCAGTAAAAAAATTGAAACAACGGCAATTAACAAATAAAAATATATTACTATAACTAATAAAAAATATATAATTATAAACAGAAAATATTAATTTAATTTAATAAGTATATAAAAATACTTAAATTAATAACATGCAAACAAAACATACCTACATAGCTACTTATAATAACTGCGAATGCATATTATAAGTACCTATCAAAGGTGTAATTAGTTTATTACTTTAAACAAAGCTTTTAATATTATAATTACTAATTAATATTAATTATTTATTACAAATTCTCTTCAATATTTTTTTCCATTGTTAGTAGGTGTGATATTTAAATAATGATTTATTGTCTTATGCACTAGTATGCAACGATTATTTCTCTCGCATTCCAAGGTAGATCAAAATAAATTATCGGTTCTTTGTGCGGACACGTTTTTGACATTTATTTAATTGTTCAATAACGAGAATGCTCAAATATTGCATGCAAAATGTTACAGCTCTAAAACAATAAAATTGCTATGAAAGCCGGAACTTAAATGTTTTGTCAAGGCCACGAAAAAACTTACAAACAATGATTTATAAAGTGCCGAAATTTAACTACCCATGCACTTAAACAATGCACTTTCGGCACTAAAAAATGAATTAGTAAATGTTAGGTACTGGTACTAGCTATCTTTGATGTAAGTATTAAAAAGCATCTGAAAGTTGTCACGTTCTCCTGAGTTCCTTACCAGAACTTTTAACAGAGGTATATATTTTTTCACACAATATTTTTTCTACAACCTCTTTACAAAATTATTTTTATTAAAACTTAAATAGTGTTTACTTCTAACACAAAGCGGTTTATTTTTAACACTAGTTCGTAAAACGTTAAAACTTTAAAAAGTTAAAAGTGAAATTTTTGCAGTTTTTGTAGAAAAAAAAATCTGACACTTGTAGTTTTTATTATAAAAGAAATTACAGCTATTATTAAAATTTAGAACCATTTAAAATAAAAAAAAGTAGGCTTAGTAAATCACTGAAAAACAAGCGGGATCCTTTAGTACATACCTAAAACAAAACTTGCGCAACTTTAATATTATCTGCTTGAGATACGAACAGCGTTTGATTAAAATATCAAAATTTTGCTATACCACATACACTTATAATATAATTAGAATTCCTAATTTCCTTTATTTAAAAAAAAAAAAAAATTCACATGTAATATGGCCATTTACAGATCAAATTTACGTGGTTTTACTGTGTAGGTAATTCAGGAAGAAAAATAAAAACCTATGTGCTAAGAACAAGAACGTACGTGGAACAAGAAGTGGTTCATAGTCGAGAAACGACATATAAGTATTGTACGGAATAACGTTTTGTAGAGATTTGTATTGAGTAATGGGTTGGTTGCACAAGAGCAACAATTCACTGAGAAAGAAATTCTTTCTATATAGATCGAATACACCGAAACCTTTAATGAACTGAAACAAAGGGTCTTGTAGCGATAGAGTCAAAAAGAACAAAGTTTAATATATATTTTTAGGAAGAGGACATTGAGAACAAAAAACGGTCGGATTCATTCCAATCGATCCACCCATTCTAAAGTTATAGGCCGTCAAATTTGGAATTGAGAAAACAAAAGCATATATAAAAAAAAATTGTAATTTTTTTCCTGTTTTATATTCGAAATGAGGCTCCTTCAATCTGTTATATATGTAACAAACTTAATACGAGTCAGAGTAGTGCTGTAAGTAAATTTTTTAAAACTAGTAAAACATTCTAAGTGTTGAAAAGTCGAACACTAAATCTCAGAAATTACTGAACCAATGGGACTTCCGTTGGTTCAGGTGTGAGGTGACAGAGAACACTGAGAAGAATAAAAAACTGTTGGATTCATTCCAATTAATCCACTCGTTATAAGCCACCCTTTGATTATTTCCAAAAATTTTTTTTTTATTTTTTATGCGGTTTTTTGATCGAAATGAGACGATTTCAATCCCATATGAAGGTATTAAACATAATACGAGTCAGAGTAGTTTCGTAAGAAGGTTTTTTTTAAAGTAGTAACAAAGTCGATTCTAAAAGTGTCAAAAAATCGACCAAAAAAATCTCTGAAATGACTGAACCAATGGAACTTCCGTTGCATCAGGTGTAAGGTGGAAGAGAACACTGAGAAAAAATAAAAAACTGTTAGATTCAGTACAATTAATCCACTCGTTCTAAAGTTATTGGCCGTCAAAGTTGCAAATTAAGAGAAAAGCAGTCACATGATTTGATTATTTCCAAAAAAATCCCTCTTATTTCCCTTTGAATATAAAAAAAAAATATTTTTTATACGGTTTTTGTTCGAAATGAGACGATTTCGATCCCATATGAAGGTATTAAACATAATACTTGCCAGAGTTGTCCCGTAAGCAGGTTTTTTTTAAAAGTAGTAAAAAAGTCGATTCTAAAAGTGTGCAAAAATCGACCATCGAAGTGATCCGAGACGTGATCTATACTCGAAATTATTGAACCAATAAAACTTTCTGGTGGAAGGTGAAAGACCACACCGAGAAGAACAAAAAACTGCTGAATTTACACCAATCGGTCCACTCGCTCTAGGTTATAGGCCATCAAAGTAGAAAATTGAGAAAAATAAAGTATATTTGGGTAGTAACATGTAGGTACACCCTATTCCATTGTTTTCTGCATCTCAGTTGATCACGAAATTTTCCCTGTATACTATCGTTAGCTTTGTCAAAACCAATTGATAAAGTTGGTTTTATAATCCAAAGAAGAAGTACTTTTCGTTTTGAAAACTCTTCAATAGAACGTCGTGACGTCACAGCTATTTCGATTGTGACCAATTAGACGATGAAGCCATCAGTCACTTCAGTCAAATACTGTTGACGTTTAAAATCCACTTTAAATTCATGTCATTTTGAAGTTTCGGCCTTGGCGATATCTAATGTGTCGCCGTGCGTTTTTGTTACATATTTCAGTTTACAATTACAAGAAAAACCAACACATAGTGTATTCACTCAATGATTGAAACAGTGTGCCGATTAGAATCAGATCCATTTATTTAGAAAAATGTTTCTTGAACGTTTGATATTCCACTTTAAGCTCAGAATATCAATAAAACTTAGTTACTTCGGATGGATGAGAATTCATTAAAATAGTATTTTCTACTAAACGTTTTAGATCAAGTATCATGAAGTCGAAAAGAAAAATTTCCACCGTTTTGTTAATTTTAAATACTATACTGTTACGATACGCAGCAACGCCGCATGGGAGGCGGGGCAACGCATGGGACCGTGTTGGTTGGTGGAGCTTCGCGACCTATCCGCGCTGCGTCAGGGCTGACACGAGTGATTTATTGCTCGGCTGGCTTAATCTAGAAGGCAGTTGTTTACAACCGTTTTTTATGTGAGATTATTCAAGAATTCTTATAAAGAACTTTCTAGGTTTTTCTGTAATTTTAGGATTGTATATAAAAGGCGCATAGAGCGCCCGGTTAGGAGTAGTCGTATTTTAATCGAGCTATAAGTAAGCTAAAGTTACGAAGCGATAATAGAAGGCTATAAAGTGTTAAGTACTGAGTTATTTAGTAGTCGAGTGTATTTGTGGAATAAATAAATAGTGTTTTCGTATTAAATCGTTGCACTGGAATTTATGAACCCCGAGTTCGCAACAATTGGTGTCAGAAGTGCGATTCCAGTGGGAATTTGAGGACTAATATTGCTGAACTGTAAGTGAGTGCTTCATTGCCGGACACGTGTTTATGCCAGTGACCAGAAGCCAGCATCAAGCGATGGAGGATCAACTTGCCGCCCTGCTATCCCTTATGCAACAACAGAAGGAAGAGCAAGAAAGACGTTATGTAGAACAAAAAGAAGAGCAGGAAAGACGTTATCTAGAACAGAAGGAAGAGCAGGAAAAACGTGATCAAGCACAGGAGCGACGTCATCAACAACAGAAGGAAGAACAGGAACGGTTCAGAGAAGAATTAGTGACCCATCTCGCAGCTAGGGAGCAACAATTGGAAGAAAGAATAATGCAATCCGTTAACGGCGTTAACGAAGCTGTCAACCAGAGGGTTCTCGAGCTAGAAAAGAAATTCCGGGAACAACTTGAGGACGACAACGTGTCTACAGAGAGTTTTAGCACAGCCAACTAATAGCAAAAATTAAGCCTCCCGATTATGACGGTACTACTGCATGGGAAATTTATAAAACTCAGTTTGAGGCAGCTGCAAAAGCTAATGGTTGGTCCGAGCCCCAGAAAGCTACATCATTAGTGGTAGCACTTCGTGGAAAAGCGGCTGAGTTACTCCAATCTCTGTCGGCAGCGGATCAAAGTAATTATGCGGCTTTAGTACACACTCTGCAACTACGATTTGGAAATGAGCACAAAGAAACCGTGTTCCAGGCCCAGCTGAGGATGAGACAGCAAAAGTCAGGTGAATCCTTACAAGAATTTGAGGCGGACATAGACTCATTCACCTGGCATATCCATCGGCCCCTGAATCTTTTCAAATGCAATTTGCCGCCGAAAGGTTCATTGAGGGAGTTCGCGATAGTGACATGAGATACCACTTACGTCTAGTCAGACCCAGGAATATCAGCGAGGCACTAGTTCGGGCCCTGGAATTCGAGGCGTCACGAGTGTCATCTAGTTCTTCTCCACGTGTAAGAATGGCAACTTGCGATCTCGATGAGGATACGTCAAGGACTAAATCCATGGCCAGTTTACACAAAACGATTAAGGATATGGCAGTCAATATACAAGCCCTGTTGGGAAGGACGCCTCGATCAACAGACAATCGGGGCATAAAATGTTTTAACTGCGGCAGACTGGGTCACATCAAGAGTAACTGCCGTAATAGGGCAAGAAGTCCGTCGCCGTCGTTTAGAAGACCGAGCGGCGACCAAGAACGCCCTAGGTCCCAGGAAAACTAATTCCGGCCAATGCAAGGGGGCAATTGACCGGGCCCATTAAGACCCCCAGGATCTTTAAAGTCAATAATTTGGATGGCAAAAGTCTTAGGATCGTAGTGGCCGGACGCATTAAGGGACAGAAAATCCAGATTACCATCGATACAGGAGCAGATGTGACCATTGTAAGGCCAGATAAACTTGTCGGATATACCATACAACCATTGCCCAATCCTATTATGTTAAAATCAGTCACTGGAGAGTCTTGCCCTATAGACGGAGAAGCCGATGTCACCATCATTATTGGAGAAAGACTCGAAGTTCGGCATAAAGTGTTGGTTGCCAGGATCAAAGACGAGTTTATTTTGGGAATGGATCTCATCAGGAAACATGGATTCTCCTATGATCACAAACGGAATATTCTCACATTTGGAGATGAGGAGTTTGCATTAACCAATGGAAATGTGGAAACTAGTGTCCGTCTACTGGTGGTGGAAGATGTGAAAATTCCTCCAAATTCAGAACAAATTATCACAGTGACTTCTGAAAATGATCCTGGGTGGTCCATAGGACTTATAGTACCTAACCTGAATTTGACGACTGAAATCAAGGTAGCACGAACTTTGACCGACACGAAGGAGACTATGCCAGTACGAGTTGCAAATATTGGAGAAAAGACCATCAAGCTCAAAGAAGGAACAGTTCTTGCCAATTATGAGCCTGTGCAATGGGTATGCAATTGTGTCGAAGCAGAGACATCCAAAGTTAAATCTTCTAACCAAGCTTCCCCAGAGGTTATTGATGCTTTCAAACGACATTGGAGTCATCTGTCAAGGGAACAACTTCAATCTGCCATAAAATTTGCTATGGATGAATCTGATATGTTCGACTTCAAGAGCAACGACAGTCAAACTGATTTAGTTGTCCATAAGATCAACACAGGAGAAACAACAAGAAGTTAATAGTTTGCTGGATGAAATGTTAAAGGAGGGCGTCATAGAAGAATCATCTAGTCCATGGTCGTCGCCTGTGGTTCTTGTTAAGAAGAAAGATGGTGCAACGCGGTTCTGTGTTGACTACAGGAAACTTAATAACGTGACCAAGAAGGACAGCTACCCATTGCCACGTATAGACGACACCTTAGCAACTTTATCGGGATCAAAGTGGTTTTCCACTCTAGATTTAAAAAGTGGGTATTGGCAAGTAAAGATTGCTCCCGAAGACAAAGAGAAGACTGCATTTTCTACTGGTTCTGGGTTATACCAGTTCACTGTTATGCCTTTTGGATTGTGCAATGCTCCATCAACTTTCGAGCGACTAATGGAACTTGTTTTGAGGGGGCTGACTTGGAAAACTTGCCTGGTATACTTGGATGACATAATTGTCATGGGACGTAATTTTGACGAACATTTGACGAATTTAAGAGAAATCTTCAGCAAGTTACGGAATGCTCACCTGAAGTTAAACTACAAGAAATGCAGCCTCATCCAAAAGCAAGTCGAGTACTTGGGGCATACTATCTCAGAACAAGGCATTAAAACTAGCCAAAGTAAAATATCTGCCATTAAAGATTGGCCAGTTCGCCGAGACAAACACGAAGTAAGGAGCTTTTTGGGACTATGTACTTACTACAGGAGATTTGTAGAGGGATTCGCCGACATCGCAAAACCGCTGCACAAACTAACAGAAAAGAAAACACCGTTCTTGTGGAACCATGATTGCAGTCAGGCGTTTGCAAGGCTTAAAGCTGCCCTCTGTTCTAGTCCAATCTTGGCTTACCCTATAAAGGACGGACTGTTTATTCTGGACACGGATGCAAGTAACTGTGGTCTAGGTGCAGTACTCTCTCAAAGACAAAACTGGCAAGAGAAGGTCATTGACTACTACAGTAAGACTTTAAGTAAGCCAGAAAGAAACTATTGCGTCACTAGAAAGGAGCTGTTGACCATCATTAAAGCAGTCGAACATTACCATCGCTACTTATATGGAAAAAGGTTCCTGATTAGAACTGACCATGGAGCTTTGAAATGGTTATTACAGATGAAAAACTCTGAGGGTCAAATAGCCAGATGGATAGAGCGCCTGCAGCAGTACGATTTCCAAATTGAACATCGGCCAGGAAGGTCTCACGGAAATGCCGATGCATTGTCTAGACGGCCATGTAAAGAAGATTGTCGGCATTGTCAAAGAATTGAGCAGCGTGAGGGACTTCCTTCTGTACGGAGAACTGGCTGGACCACACAGACCCTTCGAGAAGAACAAATGAATGATCCAGATATTGGACCCATTCTCTCTGCAAAGACTGACGACAAGAGACCAGAATGGCAAGAAATTGCTGGTAAAAGTCCAAACCTGAAGGCGCTATGGGCCCAGTGGCACTCTCTTAAAATAGAAAATGGACTACTGAAGAGAGCGTGGGAGAGTCCGGATGGCAAGTCCATAGTCAGTCAGTTGGTTGTTCCTGGTAGCAGAAAATCAGATGTACTACAGGAAATGCACAACGGAACAAGCGGAGGCCATTTTGGGGTCAATAAAACATTGGCCAAAATTAAAGAGCGGTATTACTGGGTGAATTATCATGAAGACGTCGAATCTTGGTGCCGCCAGTGCGAAGTTTGTTGTGCCACAAAAGGACCTCGAACAAGATCACGCGGCCGAATGGTGCAGTACACTGTAGGTGCTCCATTCGAGAGGGTAGCAATTGATGTCGCGGGACCGTTTCCTCAGACTGAGTCGGGCTATAAATACATCTTGGTCGCACATGGATTACTTCACTAAATGGCCTGAAGCATACGCCCTGCCTAATCAAGAAGCAACGACTGTGGCAACGGTGCTAGTAAATGAAATGTTCTGCAGATTTGGAGTCCCTCTAGAACTTCATTCTGATCAGGGCCGAAATTTTGAATCGGCTGTTTTCCAGAAGGTCATGGAACTTCTCGGAATTCGCAAGACCAGGACAACTCCTTTGCATCCACAGTCGGATGGGATGGTAGAGAGATTTAATCGGACCATGGAACATTACCTGTCTAAAATGGTGGCAGATCATCAGCGTGATTGGGACCAACATCTACCTCTCATGTTGATGGCATATCGAGGCTCTACGCATCAAGCCACTGGTTATACTCCGGCGAAAGTGATGTTCGGAAGGGAAATGAGGCTTCATGCGGATTTGATGTATGGAACACCAGAAAAAGACTCGCTCAACTCTGAGAACCTTGTGGAGGAGCTCAAGGAGAGGCTGGACAATATTCATGAACAAGTCAGGAATAAACTGCGGATATCCAGTGATCGAGCCAAAGCAAGATATGACTTACTAGCTAACTCCCGCGGCTTCCAGGATGGTGATTTAGTGTGGCTATACAATCCGCGGAGAAAGGTGGGGAAGTCGCCCAAACTTAGCCAAAATTGGGAAGGACCTTATACAATTATAAAGAAGATTAATGATGTGGTGTATAGGATCCAGCGGACCCCTAGGTCAAAGATGAAGGTCGCTCATTTGGATCGATTAGCACGATACCATGGAACTCTATCTGTTCGGGACGAACAGCCTTAGGAGGAGGGCAATGTTACGATTCGCAGCAACGCCGCATGGGAGGCGGGGCAACGCATGGGAGGGTGTTGGTTGGTGGAGCTTCGCGACCTATCCGCGCTGCGTCATGGCTGACACGAGTGATTTATTGCTCGGCTGGCTTAATCTAGAAGGCAGTTGTTTACAACCGTTTTTTATGTGAGATTATTCAAGAATTCTTATAAAGAACTTTCTAGGTTTTTCTGTAATTTTAGGATTGTATATAAAAGGCGCATAGAGCGCCCGGTTAGGAGTAGTCGTATTTTAATCGAGCTATAAGTAAGCTAAAGTTACGAAGCGATAATAGAAGGCTATAAAGTGTTAAGTACTGAGTTATTTAGTAGTCGAGTGTATTTGTGGAATAAATAAATAGTGTTTTCGTATTAAATCGTTGCACTGGAATTTATGAACCCCGAATTCGCAACAATACAGTTGCAGGCCTCAGCTTCGCTTCGGCCGTCAATCTCTGGGCTCAGCAGCGAAAAGACCCAATTTTACTCCTAGTGACATAATCTACTATTTTTAAATATTCAACTACAAGTTTTATTTAAAGAGTTTTTTGAATATTTCTTAAAATACTTTGACGCACTATTGCAAAAAACCTCAATGGCTGCTATTTTGCTTTAAATAACCTTGGTGACTATGGTTGGTATGGAAGAAAGTAATAAGAACCAGTAAAACTACCATGATTTATAGTTGTCAGGAATGGTGGCATTAGGTGCCTGGTATACCATCTTACTTATACCTGTACTGCATCTTTAATTTTAGTTTTGCAAAAAAGGCAGGATATCGATCTCAACATTTTTTAATTAAAAAGGTTGATTTCTTTAATTATTGCTATCTGCGATAGAAGTAAGCAAACATCATTCATCGCGCAGCTGAGGCAATAAATACCAATATATTGACAGAGTTTTAGGACTACTTTTACTAACTATCAGTAAAACTTCAGTTTGAAGTTAAAATACCAGATATGACGTACATTGCATTGTTTACCTGACAGATAAACAACGCCATCTTAATAAATACCAATATATTGACAGAGTTTTAGGACGACTTTTACTAACTATCAGTAAAACTTCAGTTTGAAGTTAAAATACCAGATATGACGTACATTGCATTGTTTACCTGACAGATAAACAACGCCATGTCTGGTGTTTTAACTTCAAACTGAAGTTTTACTGATAGTTGTAAAAGTCGTCCTTACTCGTAGAAAAAATATTTTTTCTAATTTTGACATATAAAGTGACACTTTTCAATACGGATGACAGTGACGTAACGTCCTACTTTTCGTAACTAGTTACGAAAAGTAAAATCTTTCGTAACTGGTGATGAAAAGTTTGTGTCACCACCAGTTGCAGGTTTCGGTTGTGGCACACCGTTGCTATAGTTTTACGGTATTAAGTAGATACAAAGTGGTTTGAAAGTAAATATTGAAGTTTAATAATAATAACTCTCTTTCTAAGTAGGTATTTGTAGTGAAAATTAGAAAAAATCCTGTATGAAACACGTGACGAAAAGCCTTTTTTGTGTGGTCAAACTCTGGTCAACAAAATCGGACTTTTCGTAACTGGTTACATAAATAGCTAGTTCCTAACACTTGCGGAAAGTGTCTTTTCCGCATTCGACTTCATTGCCGGCAACCAACTGCAGTCGCGTGCGGAAAAGTATAAGTTTCCGCACTTGTTAGGAAAATAACTATTTCGCTTGCTGCCCTGGGCAACGGAAAAGTAAACTCACATTCTGATCCTCAAAAATGGTTAGGTTTTCGTTTGTCTAATGAAAGCGTAAAATGCATCATTATTGGACGGTTATAGAAAAATGTATTTTGTTGGAGTCAAGTCTCTTTTTTCCACCCCAAAATCTTTTACCGTACGCTGCTGATGGATTATCTTCAGAGTGTATGGGGTTTATGCTCCTTGTTCAATTTGGAAACAAATTTGGCCACCTGCAAGAACTTTGTATATTTCACTTTTTTCAAGATATTTGCTAAAATATGATATTTGCGAAAAAAACACATCATTTTAGATTGCAGAATGAATATACAGGGTGTAGCACGCTATCCGCGTCGGTCGTTTATCGCTAAATCATTAAATAAAAAATATTTATTTTTTTCATATGCTTATGTCGTTTTATAGGGTCACAGTTTAAAATAGTTTAGAACGCCACCGGTCTCAAAAAATAACAAAATACCATAGTTTATTCATTTTTACCACCCTATAATATCCTATATGTATAATATTATACAGTGAGCGGCAAATGAATTGCATATAATTATTTAAAAATTAGGTGTTTATTTTTCGAAAAATCGCCCGGACCCGTCGATTTTTGTTTTTAATTGCACATTTTCTGAGCCAATTTTTATTTATACAGAGTGGCCCAAAAAAAGTTATGATATCAAGCCAAACTTTTTAAATAAAAACCCTCGTGGAAACCCCTCTTTTTTGTGACTTTATTCAGTTCTCTACGGAATTCTAATAATTTTTTATGTAGCATACCCTATACTTATCTTTAACAGTTTTCGAGAAAATGGCGCCTGGAAATCGTATATGAAAAGCTTCTTCTAGCTTGTTACCGCCGTCAAACATCCAAACAGTAGGACACGTCAAAGTCAGTTAAATGTGATTTGCCTACTTCTTCACATTTTTAAGTATTTAAGAATACCTTTTTATACTGATAATTGTGCAAACAAGTAATAATAATTAACCAAAATGGTGCATCTAACAAAAACGCAGCGGATAGAGATTCTAATTTATTTAGAGCACGGCGACAAAGCCCGAACACAGCAAGAGTGTGCGAAACAAAACAAAGCGTGATTGTGGTCACGGTCTCAGTACCTGTAATTAAAATATTATACGGTAACACGTGTTTCGCCCTATGGCATCATCAGACCTAAAATAACAAATAATTAAAACCTAATAACAATGACAAAACTCAAAAAAACTTCACCGAAAACACGCCACACATTATAAAATTGTTCATTCGATACTTCCCAATGAAAGGACGAAGGGCGACTGGTAAAAGAATGAATTCACCATGTTACTACCTTTCTTCTTGGCTTCACGACTGGTGAGGAGTTTGACCCAATTTGCAACAAAAAATTCTGTTGAGTTCGCCAATTCCTTTAAGGGCCTACACCTTCCTCAGAACGCTATTTTTGCTTCTCTCGATGTCAAAAATTTGTTTCCCAGTGTGCCACCTTCAGAATGCATTGATTTGGTTGAGGGACTCTTACACAAACAAAAAGTTTCACCCTTAATTATCAACGACCTCTTACTTCTCGTAAGAACTACTTTAGACCAGAACTTTTTTCAGTTCAATGGTAAATTTTTTTGTCAGAGGTCGGGTTTAGCAATGGGGTCGTGCTTGTCTCCCTTCTTGAGCGAGGTTTTCATGCATAACTTGGAAAGGGAAATGGTAAATGGGAGGTTTGCGAGATATCTATTGTGTTACAAACGATATGTTGATGACATCTTTATAATTTGGACGGGTGGGGAACAGTTGTTGAATGAGTTTCTTAATTATTCTAATTCGCTCCCCCACAGAATTACTTTCACTTTAGAAGTTGAAAAACAAAACAAGTTACCGTTTCTCGATTTATTGGTTATAAGAAACTCTAATAGAAATGATTTTGAAATTTACAGAAAACCGTCCTCTACTGACAACATTATCCAATATATCGTGTTCTCCGCCCTCTCATAAGTTCGCAGTATTTAAGCCCTTGTTCTATAGATTGTTTAAGATACCCTTTAGTGATGAAGCCTTTCGCAAAGAATTATCCATAATCAGACGGCCTTTTCGAATGGTTTTCCCTTAAATTCAGTAATTAAAATATTTTACAAGTTCGCTAGAAGCCACCTTCTTTCTTATAATGTCATCCAGGAAAGGGTTAATAACAACAATTTTAGATGTCTCACGTTCTTTGGAGACATATCTTTACCGCTGTCCAAGTTCTTCAAGAACTGTAATGTTTCTATAGGTTTCAGAGTGGCTAATACGCTTAAAAGCCATTTGGTTAGGTTAAAAGATCCAACTGACATATTCAACAAATCCGGGGTGTATGAGCTTTCGTGTCAAGATTGTTCAAGCGTTTATGTGGGTCAATCAGGAAGGCGGATTGAATCCAGGATTAATGAACATCTCAAAGAATTCAATAAATAAAAAAATTAAACAATCACCGAAACAAAATCTGCGTTTGCGACACACCTATTGACTGAAAACCACAATTTTACTTTCCCTGACAATGCCAGGGTTCTTCATGAATGTCCAAAGGGCAAGAAGTTGGATTTGTTGGAAAAGATGGAAATCACGAGAGCTAGGAAGAGCCCCAAATCTCACCTGTGTTAACGATGTTTTCAATTTTGAGCCCAATTTAATTTTTAACAATATCAAATAAATTCCCGGGTCTTGAGCGCTATCTCTATATAATTCCGTTATCATTCCAATTTGTTTATTTACTTTTACCAGTAGCCCTTCGTCCTTTCATTGGAAGTATCGAATGGACAATTTTATAATGTGTGGAGTGTTTTCGGTAAGTTTTATGAGTTTTGTCATTGTTATTAGGTTTTAATTATTTGTTATTTTAGGTCTGATGATGCCATAGGGCGAAACACGTGTTACCGTATAATATTTTAATTAAATGTACTGAGACCGTGACCAAAATCACGCTTTGTTTTGTTTAAATTACTAGGTCTCTTTGTGTGAAATGAAATTCTCAAAGAAGTGTGCGAGATCTTCAATAATAAGTATCCGGATCATACAATCAATCAAAGCACTGTAAGCAGAATTGCCAAGAAATTTCGAGACTCTGGTCACATAAAAGACATTCCCAATATAGGCCGTTCCAAAATAAACGATGACGTTCAGTTAAATATAGATATTGCGCGGGGAAATGCAATTTCGCAAAGATCAGTCCGGCGTATTTTAAAAAAAGAGCGATATCACTCTTACAAAATTAATTTAGGGCAAGAACTGAACGAAGATGTTCCTGATCGTCGTCTTCCAATTTGTGAAACCATATCAACCTTACGCAAACGCTTACCATGGTTTTCTCGACAAATCCTTTTCTCCGTCGAGGAAGCATTCTGCTTAAATGGCATTGTTAACCGTCAAAACTGCAAGTACTGGAGTCAAGACAATCCTCATTGGATGACGGTGCGTACGTACACAGTACCCAGAAAAGATTAATGTTTGAGCAGGCATTATTAATGACCAGATTCTTGGCCCTTTTTTCTTTGATGAAACCCTCACGGGACAAACGTATTTGTATTTTCTTCAGTTTGACCTAATTCCTGCTCTCATTAAACTTTTTCAAAATGAAAATGACCCAGATATTCCTAGCGAAACCTTATATTTTCAACAAGATGGTGCGCCATCTCATTATTCTCGACAAGTCCGATATTATTGAAATGAGTGTTATCCTGGACCTTGGATTGGAAAACGGGGACCAATATAGTAGCCTCCAAGGTCACTCGATCTCACACCTTTGGATTACTTCTTATGGGGTTATTTAAAATCCAAAGTTTATGTAAATCGACCGCAAACTTTATTTATTAGCAAAATTAGGCAGGAAATTAGGAATATTGACAGAAACACACTCAATAATGTTGAAGATGAGTTTGTAAGTAGACTTGGGTATTGTCAGGAAACCAATGGATGGCAGTTTGAGCACTTAATTTAACATTGTTAGTCTTAATTTTAATTAGTTTACTAATATGGGCGGTAATTTTGCTTATGATTTCCAGACGCCATTTTCTCGAAACCGAAAACCGTAAAGATAAGTTTAGAGTATGCTACATAAAAATGATTAGAATTTCATAGAGAACTGAATAAAATCACAAAAAAGATAGGATTTCTATTTAAAAAAAGTTGGAATTGATAGCATAACTTTTTTTTTGGGTCACCCTGTACAAATAAACATTGGATCAGATAATGCGCAATTAAAAACAATAAGCGACGGGTCCGAGCGATTTTTCGAAAAACAAACAACTGTTTTATGTATATTTTTATATACATAAAACTTACTACTTACTTTAAATACAATATTTAATAGTTATATGCCATAAATTTTGTATATATAACATAAATCGCTCCCTGCATATTTTTCATATGTTTATGTCGTTTCTATAAGGCCACAATTTAAAATTATTTAGAACGTTACCCGGGTGACTTAAAAAAAATAACAAAATACCATAGTTTGTGGGACACCCTGTATTTTTTTTATGTTTTGAAACTCTTTTTAAATCTTTTTAAAATGACTATTAACAGGTTTGCTATTTACTTAAGTAAAATAACTTTATACATGGTGATTTACGTTATTCGACACGGAATTTTATACTTTTGGTACCACCTGTATATAATGACAATAATTTTAAAATGTACTTCCAATAGACTCCCATCCATTCCACATACAAAACTTTTTTAAAATCTAAAAGTTTAGCCATAATCTTCCGTGTCGAATAACGTGAATCACCATGTATATTATTATATAGGTCTAGAGATTCTTGTATTCTTAATAATATTTCTTGAATATTATTTTAGTGCCTCTATTAAAATATAACTTAAATTAATCGTTTAAATTGGTATTTTTGCACATATCTCAAAAACGGTTAGAGTTATGAAGTTCAAAAATCAAGGAGCGTAAATCTTGTGAAAAAACTATCAGTGGCACTCGATAAAAAACTTTGGGGTGGTAAAACGAAGCCTGATCGCAACATAAACCATTTCAGGACAAATGCAAAAAGTTTATGTAAAGTAGCACTAGTACCTACTACAAACTTGAAGCGATAAGTGATTATCTAGAAAAACTGAATAAACTATGAATAACAAGAATAAAAATTTTAAAGGACTTATGTGTGTATAAACTTTTCGACACCTTTTTTGGTCTAGAATAAGCTGTTAAATTATTGCACATTAATATCGGAATACCCTGTATTACAATAAGAAAAGCTCTAGGCTTACGAAATTTGAAAATTTGGGAGTCTTGTTAGTTTCGATTAATTTAAGTACATTACACATTACGTATTAATTATTTTTGTAATTAATTACTTAAAACTAAATTTAAATAATTTATTGCTTAATGAGAAATATCTTCACAATACATTTTTAAATTGTCTTAAAATAATTGTCAAAATAATTACGTAAAAATGAAAAAAGTAAATTAAATGTAAACAAATATTAATAAAAAAAATTATGCGATGGCCGGGAATCGAACCCGGATCAACTGCTTGGAAGGCAACTATGCTGACCATTACACCACCATCGCACATGCGAATACGATGCCGCCAGCGGTATACTTTACACTACAAAACGTTTCCTATTTCAATAACCATTGTCAATTTATGCTAATAAGAACGTGAAAGTAGAACTTTATTTTCAAAAGAATTTCAGGAAAAATAAAACTTAATCATAGAAAATTTCGATTTTTTTAGGTATTTCAGGAACTACTTTAAGGTATTTCAGGTTTTAGGTAGGTATTTCAGGATTTAAAAACAACGTCTTCTTGAGTTTTAAAATGGGAATTTGAAAATTTTTAAATTTCCAAAAAGTATAGATAATTTTCGTTGAACTATATTATATTTTTAATTTACCTATAAAAATTCAGTTTTTATAAACGAATAATCTATCGGCAATTAATGTTCGCATTCGACGAGAAATTATTGACGCCTGACTTGCGTGAATTTATACTCATACAATAATAATGCTAACACTTTCAATTAACGTTTTCTGTAAGGAAGAGAAAAGTATGGTCGAAAAAAATATGAACAAAATACAACACTTGAAAGGGGATGTTTTTACAATTAAGAATACCTTTTTTGTAAGAAAATGACTTTCTATATGATTTTTTTTATGTCGGCCACTGACTGAAGGAAGACTTCAATAGTGCACCACAAAAAGGTGTTGGGTGGTAACAGGTAGTCTAACTCCCAAAAAAAGATCGTATGGTAGATATTCACAATAGGTTGGAAATTGCAATAATATACAGGGCGTCTTAGATCAAAGTACAAATATTTTAACTACCGATTCTTTGAGAACAATAATTGGATTTAATGGATTTTTATTACCCCATTTTTTATTTTGAGGTTCGGTGTTGCTTGAGGTTCGTTGAAATGTTTTTATTTAATAAATCAATTATTTCTCAAAATATTATTAAATCTAATTAACCGCATATTAGAAAGAATAAAAGACTTACATTATAAAATTAAGAGAAGTACTTACGGGGTGTTCATTATAAAACTTCATCTAGTTGGCTGTGAAATGTCAAAAGAAAAGCATGGAGAAACAAAAGTCCATTTATTTTGATTATGTCATCCTTTTCTGTCAAAATTTCATAGCCTGCTAGATGAAGTTTTATAATGAACACCCCGTAGTTAATGTACAGGGTGGCCTAATTTGGCTGTTTTAAATGGGAAACTCTTAAACTAATAGGAATATTAAATATCAAAAAGTCGATGCCGAGGTAATTTCTCGAGCTGAATTCATTGCCGCAAACAGAAATCTGCTATCGTCTTTTGTTTTCCTGCAATTGATGAAAGCTCAATTTTCGCCATTTTCGAAAATACCTTATAATTTTTTTATTAGTCTAGTTTGGTAAAAATGGTTTTTACATTATTAAGGCACTTTTTTGAATAGATTCCAATGGTGATTTTTGAATTTTTATAAACTTATTGTTTTTTGAATTATTACATATACTTCTATATTTTTAAATACAACCTATAACTTCTTTCTACTTTCTTAGAAAGAGAGTTTTTTCTCTTTAAAATGACGTATAACATGATAGGTTTTGCTTTGAACTTATATGCTTTTTTGATAAAAATGTCTTTTTGTAGTAGTAGGCCATGACGCGATGACGTTCTGATGCCGATGTCGCGGCCATCTTGTTGGGCAGCTGTCACTGCCGATATTCCGCGGTTGGAGAAATTTAATAATTTCGTAACTAGCTTAGAGTTCAATAACGTTCATTAAGTTTTACCCTTGTAAGAACGTAACGAAAAAATGTAATTTCAATCTTTCGAAAAATTCGACATCTAATGGTATTTCCCCATGTGCGGATATGGCGTATAGTGCGGATTCACAGTGTTGCCGCAGTGCACACTGCATTCCATCTTTTTTGATATATGCATCGTTCTACCCGAACCTCTAAAATCATATGGCAAATGTCAAGGATTTCTGTCGTTTTTTCCACTATTTATCCAACTACATATATCACTTTAATAAGAATGCAGAAATTTGGCAACACTTAGGAAGAAATTTCAATTTCAACCAATCAGACCACAGCGCCAAATCCGCAATATCCGCCATATACGCACATGGGGACGTACCATCAGAGTATTATATTCAAAATAATTATATTGCATCTGAGTTTTACTGGAATCATTTTCCTGAGAGGACAACAATTTTCCCTTTCTGCAACAAGATGGCGGGTGCGCCATTTTGTTGCAGAAAATAGAATGACATTTTTTCGTTACGTCCTTACAAGGGGGGAAAACTTAATGAACGTTATTGAACTGTCTACGCTAGTTACGAGATTATTAAATTTCTCCAACCGCGGAATATCGACACTGACAGCTGCACAACAAGATGGCCGCGACATCGGCATCGGAGCGTCATCGCGTCATGGCCTACTACTCCAAAAAGAAGTTTTTATCAAAAAAGCATATAAGTTCAAAGCAAAACCTATCATGTTATACGTCATTTTAAAGAGAAAGAAATTATCTTTCTAACAAAGTAGAAAGAAGTGTTAGGTTGTATTTCAAAAAAATAGAAGTTTATGTAACAACTTAAAAAAAATAAGTTTATAAAAATTCAAAAATCACCATTGGAATCTATTCAAAAAAGTGCCTTAAAACCATTTTTGGTAAAAACACATTTTTTAACGTATTTTTGAAAATGGCGAAATTGAGCTTTCATCAATTGCAAGAAAACAAAAAACGATAGCAGATTTCTGTTTGCGGCAATGAATTCAGCTCGAGAAATTATCTCGGCATCGACTTTTTGATTTTTAATAGTCCTATTAGTTTAGGAGTTTCCCATTTAAAACACCCAAATTAGGCCACCCTGTACTGTTTGCCCCCTTTGAACTTTTTTGGTTGGACTTGGCAATGGACGTTTATTTAAAACACAGTTCATTTTTTATTTTCCGCAGTTTCTATGCCAGAATAAGAAATCCTAGATAAAACTTGAAGTACAAGATCAAATAATTAAATAAAATATTGCAAAAACTTACATTTGAAGAATTCATTCCATATTTTGTAAACATATTTAGCGTTTAATTTCGTTTTACAATCTTTTTGCAATTCATTATTTTATCATTTGATCTTTCGAGTACTTTAAGAAGCCTTTTAAACAAGCAACCAACCATTAATTTAAAATTATCGCTAAAATAAAGAACTTATCAAAACTAATTAAGAAACAAAAGTGGAGTTAAATGAATGGTGCTTTAACTAAATGTTGATTAGAAGCTATTAGCGTAGAACTAAAAAAGTTCTAGGGGTAATAAAAGTACGGTTTGGTGATCAATTGGCGGATAGGGACTAAAGGCAGCAATTATACAGTAATTTATTTGCCGACATTTCGTTTAATCTACGTAAACATCTTCAGGGCTACAATGGGGAAGAAAGTTAGAACATTGGTTGTTATTTCACAACTACCATAATTAATCCAAATACACGCCTCAAAATTGTTGTACACTGCTCGAGTCATAAAAATTGAAAAAACCGTGGGCGTATCATTTCAACTAGGTACAACATATGGTAAAACTCAATACATGGAGGCACAACAAAAAAACAGATTAAAATCCAAATTAAATTAAACATTTTCATAGACGGCACAATTAAAATTTAAAATGCAAACAGGCAGTACCACCGACAGTCTAAAGTCTATCGAACACTGATGAACAAGCACAGCGAGTGCTAAGCGCTATCAGATGCTTACATGCTTTTTTCTCCAAACGTCATTAAATTGCTACTTTATTTGACACAACAGACGAAGGTAAAACACTTCATTTCCTTAGTGTCATCCCGGCGGTAGGTAAAGTTTTTTTTCCTGCCGCTCGTCGCCGGCAGGTAAAGTCTTTTACTGCCGCTCAAGAACATTGCGATATGCGAAGTTTATACTTACTTATATTTATTAATAATAAAATAATAAATTAGCACGCGCCTTTCTGGAATTAAACTTATTATTGTTTCAGAATTCAGCAATTACCTAATTCCTTTACAGCAGTTGAAAAAATTATTTAATTTTTTATTGAATAGAATATTATAGAGAGACGATGACAATAATTAATTAAAAAATAGCAATAAAATAAACGGAGAATAATAAAATTATAATATAAAAAAAAAGCCAGATTGAACCTGATTTGAACCATCGCGTTACGGAAGACTTTAAGATTTCCCCGCATAACCGCGCTTTCATATTGGAGGAATGTCCCATACACATTATTATTATTGATATTTAATTGAATATTATTGTTCACATAAAGACCTTCTTGTTTTCTTGAAAACACGTAGGATATACGTAGAAACATATACTCTGTTCAGCGAGGGTTCAATATGACGACACATTACTCATCTCGTTTCATTAGAAAAAGATCGCAAAAAAACAAGCGTATTATTAGTTCTTATTAATAATAAAACCACCAGCTAATGTCAGTTTGACGCTTAATGTCAAAAAGTCGTCAAAATTTAGAAATCCAGCTTTTGTAGAACTGAATATAGAAACGAAAGATCCGCTTTTAAGGGATCATGTAGAAGAAGCCACTGTGTGAAGAAAAACCGGAGAAAAATTCCAAGATAGTGGAGAAACGAGGCGTTACAATCGACGAAGCGGCGGAAGAAATTCCATCAACATACGTCCCGAAGGAACTATCAATTGTTGAAAAGAAGCCCCTGTTCCTGAACAACCACTTACTGGTCCACAAAAATATCTTACTCTGGTGTCACCTAAAAGCTAGATCCGCTTCTGTGGAAATGAATAAAACTTTAATCAAAATTAGCGAGGTGTTTGACTGAATCAACTAAAGAAAATATGTGGAAGAACGGTGCATACATGCGACACAGATAAAAGCAAAACCGCGAATAGGTGTCTCAAAAACTTCCCACACTTAGTTAGATTATGTACTCAATTTAAGTTATTTATGTCTTATTATCACATATTGAATTAATTAAATTCTAAGAAAAATTTCAAGAATCGAATATACAACAAATGCCTAACAGTCTTTTTATCAAATTAATGAATTCATGCGGACACGTATTGAACTATTCCGCAGAAAAGGGTGCATTCGAACAAAAAAAGGAAAAATATGTTTGGCGACCAGACCACAAGTGTTTCTGCTTATTGGTTTTCCAACGCAAGTTGTGAGCACTACTAGGTATAGTAAGCACACAAAAATACTCAGAATAGCTTGGGACGATTTTGTCCATATCTTATAATCTACATCCATGGCCGGGTGAATCATAGCAGGTGTCTATGGTAAAGCTGCTGCGGATATTCCTTCTGAACTAATACCCGAAATGGGAAAACTTTGGAATGTTAGCACAAAAGGCTAAACTGATACATGCCCGTGTCTACAAACATAACTTGACATTTTGTTCAACTGACATTTTATCAGAGACAGACGTGTTTTTTTGTATGACATCACAATTTATGACGTAATATTGAACCCTCGCTGAACAGAGTATAGCTTATTTAATTACAAATATTTAAATATACACAGACACAGCTGATGATAGTTTTGAAAGCGCGTAATTTGACCACGTCAATCAGTGATGTACTTTACTCATAGAATGACATTAAATAAAATGTTTTCACTTGCTTTTGAATTATGTGCAATACTTTTAACTTTGCTCTCGCTATAACACATCGAATATAACCTATAGTTAATTTATTGGTACCAAAAATGGTATATTTAAGCATCTAAAAACAATATAAAATTATCACGAACAACTTCAACTGACCACCCTTGTTACTCGGAAGTGACTGCTCATTGGCTGCATTGACTCCGTACGCCTGCTTGATCTAAACCGATAATACATAGGCGCTGATTTCATTTCACTTTCTATGTTTTGAGTTGAATCTTTTTTAGAATTATTACCAGAAAAGTCCAATAAGGTAACAAATATTTTTATGAAAATAAGTATTGTAGTAGCAATTTAATATCGAAACGCAATGTATAGTACCTATGGGTATTACCATACGTTTTCGATGATTGAAAGAGGATTTGACATTGGTGGGTGTGACTTTACCTGAAGAAGAATTTACCTGCCGGCGACGGGCGGCAGGTAAATTCTTTACCTGCCGCTGGTAAGATTGTCTACATGTCTATTAGTACTAATTACAATATAATTCAAAGGTTTGGAGAAAAAATAATATGTTTTATTCGGAGCTAAAGTGCCTTTCCTGGCTCGTCTGTGTTGCACAAACTGCACAGCCTCGCCAGAAAAGTGACACTTTCGCTCCTTATGAAACAATATACTATTTCCTCTTTCAGTTTACAATTATTTGACAATAGATTTAGGCAAGAAGAGTGCAAATGATTGGAGTATTCCGTCTCGTACACAGCTTGAGGATCTTGTTCTTATTGACATTTAGGTATGAGATAATTGTAAATAATACTTAGGTTTTGTGTGTCTGTTCTGAAGTTCACTGTTTCTTTTCTGTGTTTATTTAAACCGGGTGTCCAGCAGAACCCTGGACATAGAAGATTAACATGGGAAATCGGTTTTTATTTTTTTGCGCCTGTACGGTTGATTTGATTGAAAAACTTTTAAGAGTAAAGTTGTAGAGCTTATGATCAGCTATCATCCTGTAATTTTTTCAATACCTCAGTTCTGGCTGTTTTTTGGAAAAACACCTCGAAAAGTGCAAGAATTTGCATTTGGCGCGTCACCCCTGCCATGCATGTGCAGTGTCGCCAACATAATAATTTTTTATGTCAGAGTCAGAGCCGATTTTCCTTTCTTATTTATTTTGAGGGTTATTCTCAGTTAGGATCGGGGCCAAGATCGGTTAAAAATGACATAAAGTGCCCAAAAATTTAAATTGGAGTTTTTCAAAAAAAATTCTCAGTTAGGATCGGGGCCAAAATCGGTTAAAAATTACTTAAAGTGTCAAAAAATTTAAATTGGGGTTTTTGAAAAATGTTTAGGTAAGGAGCGGGGCCAAAAACGGTTATAAATGACTAAAAGTGTCCAAAAATTCAAATTGGGATTTTGAAAAAAAAATTCTCTTAATTAGGATCGAGGCCAAAGTCGGTTAAATATGACTTAAAGTGTCAAAAAACTCAAATTGAGGTTTTTTAAAAAAATTCTTAGCTGGGATCGAGGCCAAAGTGGGTTAAAAATGACTTAAAAGTCTTCCAAAATTCAAATTAGGGTTTTGAAAACTTTCTCAATTAGGTTCGGGGCCAAAATCGGTTACAAATGTCTTAAAGTCTCCAGAAATTCAAATTGGAGTTTTGAAAAAGTTCTCAGGTATGATCGGGGCCAAAATCGGATAAAAATGACTTAAAGTGCTCGAAAATTCAAATTGGGGTTTTTGACTTCCGCTCTTTAATTTTGGCCTAGGTTTTATTCACCTCAAAATGACCTCCACTGGTTCCGTCGTGCATTTCCTGCAGTAGTACCAACTGACTGACTACGGTCTTGCCATTCGGACTCTCTCACGCTCTCTTGAGTAATCCATTTTCTATTCTAAGAGAGTGCCACTGGGCCCATAGCGCCATCAGGTTTGGACTTTTACCAGCAATTTCTTGCCACTCCGGTCTCTTGTCGTCAGTTTTTGCCAAGGTCCAATATCTGGATCATTCATTTGTTAGTCTCGAAGCGTCTGTGTGGTCCTTCTCCTTACAGAAAGAAGTCGCTCACGCTGCTCAGTTCTTTGACAATGCCGACTATCTTCTTTAAATGGCCGTCTAGACAATGCATTAGCATTTCCGTGAGACCTTCCTGGTCGATGTTCAATTTGGATCTTCTTTTCCACGAAGTGCTACCACTAATGATGTAGGTAGCTTTCTGGGGCTCGGACCAGCCATCAGCTTTTGCAGCTGCCTCAAATTGGGTTTTATAAATTTCGCAGGCCGTAGTACCGTCATAATCGGGAGGCTTAATTTTAGCGTTGGCTGTGCTAAAAACTCTCTGTGGACACGTTGTCGCCCTCAAGTTGTTCCCGGAATTTCTTTTCTAGCTCGAGAACCTTCTGGATGATTGCATTATTCTTTCTTCAAATTGTTGCGCCCTAGCTGCGAGATGGTTTACTAATTCTTCTTTCAACCGTTTCTGTTCTTCCTTTTGTTATAGATAATGTTTTTTATGCTCTTCCTTCTGTTCTAGATAACGTCGCTCCTGCGCTTGATCACGTTTTTGCTGCTCTTCCCTCTGTTGTTGCATACGGGAGAGCAGGGAGGCAAGTTGATTCTCCATCGCTTGATGTTGGCTTCTAGTCACTGGCATAAACACGGAATGTCTGGCAATGAAGCACTCACTTACAGTTCAGCAATATTAGTCCTCAAATTCCCACTGGAATCGCACTTCTGACACTAATTGTTGCGAACTCAGGGTTCAATACTTCCAGTGTAGCGATTTGACACGAAGACACTATTTATTTATCCCACAAATACACACAAGTACAATTCGATTACTAAATAGCTCACTACTTAACACTTTATAGCCTTCTATTATCGTTTGGTACTTTAGCTTACGTATAGCTCGATTAAAAAAAGACTACTACTACGGCGGCGCTATTCGCCTTTTATACATAATCCTAAAAATACAGAAAAGCCTAGAACATTCTTAGAAGAAAAATAATTGATAAGAGACACACAAAAAAAGGTCGTAAAGTCTAAACAGAGCAATAAATCACTCGTGACATTTCTCATGCCGGATAGGCCGCGAAGGTCCAACCTCCAATGTTGCTCCGCCTCCCAGCGCCTGCTCGCCGTAACAATATTATTGAATGTATTATTGTCGTTATATTTTGGGTTTAGTAACTCTACAATAAGACAAAATATCTTATGGTTTTCAAGAACCCACTTTGATGCCCACTATATCTTGGAAACCGTAAGAGATACAAGATCGGTTAAATTAGAGAAAAATTGCGCTATGATGACTACATACAATATTTTGTCAAAAAAAAAACGGTATATTTATTTATTCATGAGTTAAAATAAAAAATTTAAAAAATTCAATTTTCTTTAAAACGAAATATGTAACTTTAGCTGTAGGGAATTAAACGATATTTGGTATTTTTATGTTATTAACCACTGCCAATCCAACGCCGTTTCCAGAAATTATCTAGGCCGCCTAGAATTTTAGTAACGACAGTAGATTAAATTTTTGCACCATTTGATAGATCAGAAAATGTCCTATTCAACCATATTGATAGGAAAAATATTTGTTCAAAAAATAACTGACTCCTAGCAAAGTTTTAAAATATTTTTTATTTCATCAAGTATGCTTTGAAATTGTCACCACCATTATGGTGGTGACATGACAATAAAGAGCCGTTTTTTGAGAAGTTATATTGTCAATAAAAAGAAAAATTATTTAAATACTATATTTCAAAATTATGAAAATAGTGTTTACGACTAAGCGGTATTTATTTATTGATTACGTATTATTGTGATTATATATTGACAATAGCGTTCTCGGCATACGGATATGCTTTTTTTTTCATAGATTTGGGATGGAAAATTTCCATATGGAGTAATAATTAAGAGCGGTAAAAAATGCATGTTTTAACACAATTAGACTGGAACAGATTCAAGGCCACCGGACAACGGACACGTAGAATTGGCTACGGATAATTTGTTGGCTGAACGGTCATTACCAAGGGCAGCGTAGTTTATCATTCTTCAAAGCCCAAAAAAATTGTAAATTAAAAAAAAAACTAATATATTCTTATTTTTAATGTCTACTACTGGTGAAGAACGTTCAGAAATGATGCGGTATGTAACCAGTTAGAACCTGTTTATCCCTTTTTCATAATTTAGTATTGTTCCTTTCAAACAGGGAATCAACAGGGAATCTAAAGCAAATGTTAAAAAATCGATGCATATACTAAGTTTCACTTGAATTTGAAAGTTTGAGAAACTTCGGTCTACTGTGGACCACTCTGAACCATAAATCGACTATCAGAAGAATTAGACAGCAAATTCTCACTTCACCAGGAACACCTAAAAAATTCGACCTTACGTCATCAAAGTTATGCGTATCGCGCTAAGGTCACGCTTCAGTCGAAGCCATGTCATGATCCGGCAAATCGATATTAAATCGATCTTATCGGTGTCCGCCAAATTTCACGACATCTGACCATACTCGAAGTAGATCAACCTTCGAAAGAAAAAGTCGTATGTACTAGGTATCACGTATATACATGCGTGTATAAGTACGTAAACACGTATCACCCAGGAAAATTGTGTAAGTCGCCATGGTACCGATGGTGTGCAAATTGAAAAAACAATGGGTCATTATTGCGGTGTGGCATTTTGCGTGTGAAGAAAAATATAAATGAAGCAACGACAAATTTAAATAAATTACTCGTAAATTGGAAAAAAAAGAGAATCGATTATAAGTGGGGTAGTGTTCAAAGAGAGTTAAAGGACCAGAAAGGAAACTGACAAGGCCGCTCATTTGTTTGCTGCAGAAAAATTCCTCATGCTCCTATGTAGCAATTATCATCTGAGGGCGTGTAGATTTAATAATAATTGCTGATACCAACGAAGTTATACAACATAATCGTCTTATTGCAATTCTCTTAATCAACGTTGGGAGATTTGACATTTACGCAATCAGGTCAAGCCACTTGGAACCTATTTACAGCTTCCATCAGCGACAAATAAATCAAGCACCCATATAGTAACTTTAAACATTTAAATATTCGCGGTGCAATAGGGTACTCAACCGGAACCGTTTAGTATATACCACCTATTCAAAACTGGAGCATTTTGTTACGGTTACACACGGGTACCAAAGCGCCACCCATAATATAGTCACCACTAGCGTTGTTATTCTCCTAGGAAGTGACCGTAGCTGTAATAAAGATAGATACTTAATTAAAGCCGATTGTGTCAAAGGAACAGGAAAAATTGTTGGTAAGTATGTGGTATTACAGGTGTGGTCAATGTTCTGTAACTGCAAGGCGTGATAAGAATAAACTGAGGAGCAACAGGTAAAAAAGTAATTAGTCTTGACATGCATATTTGTACTGAAACTATGATATACAGGATATATGGTGTGTTCAGCTAGAAGTCTATGATTTTTTGCCACAAAAGGATGGCAAAATTAAGGTAAATAGACTATTCCTTCATATTTTACTTTTGACATTTCACAGCCAACTAGATGATTTTTTAAATGAACATCCCCTATTATTATTGTTTTTTATCAACATCTAAATGGTGACGATTGGTTTCTTGTGATGTATGTGTATGATTTAGCTCGTCTCTCATAGATGCGCTGCATCATCATTTTCTTTTGATACCGATGCGTTAGTTAGTGAAGACTTTTCCACCATCAAATTTCCACGGTTGGCCAGTGGGTTTTCGTTTCGCGGTTTAAAGCCATGGTCAAGCCAGTAAATCTGTCAGTGTCAGTACTAATAGTTGGCAAAGCAGTGCGTTCACCCGTCAATCATTCGTTGATTAGTTTTAATACTCAGCGGTTTTGCGCTGAAACTGAGCTGCTGCCGTCGGCGGAACTTACCCATTAATGTCGATTGTTACCTGACAGTCAATTTTTGACCCTTCAATATTCGTAACACCGAATGGAACGGGAAGAAGAAACTGCATTCATATTTGATTCCACAACAACCTACAAATATAACATTAGACAATAACATTTTTCTAATTTTGACATATAAAGTGGCACTTTTCAATACTGATGACAGTGACGTAACGTCCTAATTTTCGTAACTAGTTACGAAAAGTAAAATCTTTCGTAACTGGTGATGAAAAGTTTGTTTTATCACCAGTTGCAGGTTTCGGTTGTGGCACACCGTTGCTAGAGTTTTACGGTACTAAGTAGATACAAAGTGGTTTAAAAGTGAATATTGAAGTTTAATAATAATAACTCTCTCTCTAAGTATATATTTGTAGTCAAAATTAGAAAAAAACTTGTATGAAACACGTGACGAAAAGCCTTTTTTGTGTATCTCATTCAAATTGCGGGAACTCGCTGCGCTCGTCTCGCAAACATTCATTCGTTGCACAAAATCGGAATTTTCGTAAATGCAAAACTCACAAAAAAGCAATGATAGACAAGGGTTGTTTGTCCTAATAAAAATTTCCACAGATGACTTTGACAGGTCCTTGCACTGCCTGATGGATATTTTGACGATATACAAAAATAATCCAGCTGAGAGACAAAATGTTAACAGTAGGATGCTTTTGGATACTAAATGGACATGTCCATCAAATGTATATATAAATAAAATATAAATACAGGGTGTTTCACGTTACTCGACACGGAAGATTATGGCTAAACTTTTAGATTTTAAAAAAGTTTTGTATATGGAATGGATGGGATTCTACTGGAAGTACATTTTAAAATTATTGTCATTGTATACAGGTGGTCCCAAAAGTATAAAATTGATTAAAGTTTTATTTTTTTAAATGAGACACCTAGTATATTAATGTATTTTCGGTACCTACGGACAAAAGTAAAGGTAGTTTTATTAAGGTTTATGGCATCTAAACCGTACCGTTCTTCAGATATTCGTGATTTTGTGAAAATGCAACATCAAATTTTCAGTTTAAAATCTCAGCACTTGGTTTCTTTTCAATCACCAAAATTGGCTGGTGGGCTAATAGTGCATTGGATTTTTTACGGTGTGTATTAAATATTAACTTCTGCGTACCGAATGTCAATAAATGAACACCAAATTATTGCAAACTTCAAACGGTAATAACTCGTTTAATTTAAATTATACGCCCTGTATTTTATAGTATCATTAGATGCAGAATTTAGTTTCCTATCAAACCTATTCAACATTCCAATAGCTTGGTCTTTGCGTTTTCTTGGAAAATTGATTTTTTTTCTGAATTTGAGCTGACATAAACGAATTAAGCAATCTACTTTACCTGTTACAATACCTGATTTTGAGAAAGCAAAATGTATTATCATTAGTACTGGGTGTTCACTAGAAAGCTTCATTTAGGAGGCTATAAAATTTTAACAGAAAAGGACGGCAAAATGAAAGTAAATGGACTTTTGTTTCTCCATGTTTTTCCTTTGCCATTTCACAAACAACTAGACGAAGTTTTCTAATGAACACCCCGTATTTGTCAGATATTAATTTATAAGTTTCAAAATTATGATCATGAAGATTATTTAGCAGTCATCTGAATGTTAAAGTGTCTTTATTTAGCATAAAATATCAAATAAAACAATAAAACATTATATTACAATAGTTCTTATAAAATTTAGCATCTCTATTACAAAAAATTTAAGTGCAATGATAGTGACAATTTGAAATACAATAAATAACAAGTCAACATGAGAGTAAAACAAACAAAAACAATTATAAAATTTGTTCAAAATGACAACCGTCTGATTCTAAACACAAATATATTCTGTTTTTAAGTCCTTCACTCACATTACGTAACATATAGGGAGTTATGCTTCTGAAGGCCTCTCTGATTTGTTCCTTCATATTTTCTTTTGTGGTTGGTGGCGTATTATACACGATTCCTTTCACATATCCCCATAAAAAGAAATCGGGAGGCGTTATGTCAGGGGACCTAGGTGGCCAATGTTGTGCTCCATTCCTTCCAATCCATCGATTTTGGAAACGAACATTTAAGAAGTCCTGGACTTCACCATCATTCTTCTTCACCTCACAGTTGTTCTTATATCTAGAGGAACTTCTCAATTTCTCAAAAAATTGAGAAACGACATTCCGTTTAAATGTTCGGCAAAAAAATAAGGTCCAATCACATACTGTCCCATTAAGCCCCCCATACATTTACTGACCACCTATGTTGGTTATTAATAACTCTAAATTCATGGAGTTAAAATCAGAATAATAATGAAAATTGTGTCGGTTAAAAGAACCATCATTATGATAAGTACAGTCATCACTAAATAGAACTGATTCAAAAAAAATCTTCTTGTTCTTCAACTTTTTCTAACACCCACATACAAAAGTCCACTCGTTGGCCAAAATCGTTATCGGAGAGTTCTTGATGTAGTTGTATCTAATAATTATGATATTTATGTTTTTGAGGAACCCTTGATACGCTTGCTTGGCTAATATTTAAGTTTTGTGCAATTTCTCGTTGTCCGACATGGGGATTTTCAACTACAGAGCCAATAACGGCTAATTCAGTTTCTTGGTTTTCTGTAACTGGTCTCGTTTTGGCAGTCGTTTCATACTGAACACTATCAGTTTGCCTAAATTGAACCAACAGTCTTTCAAAAACGGCTCTATTCGGTCGAGTTCGGTTAGGAAACCTTTCAGCATAAACCCTTGATGCTAAAAGACAACTTTGCAAGCATTCTCCTAGAATGATCATATCGACTCGTTCTTCGATTGTGTAAACCAGCATTTTGATTAAATAAAAAACTCCCTGTTAACCACCAAGTATAACAGTAAAAAAATATTTGACTTTAAATTAATATGTGACAACTAGAAATGACAATAAATTTTGCTTTGTCAAAATCAGGTAACACCTGAACACACCTGAACAGGTAAATTAGATTACTACATTCGTTTATGTTAGCGCAAATTCAGAAAAAATCAATTTTCCAAGAAAATGCAATGACCAAGCTATAGGAATGTTTAACAGTTTTTGATCGGAAACTAAATTCTGCATCTAATGATACTATAAAATATAGGGTGTCTAATTTAAATTAAACGAGTTATTACTGTTTGAAGTTTGCAATAATTTAGTGTTAATTTTTTTAAATTTGGTACACAGTAGTTAATATTTAATACATACCGCAAAAAATTCAATGTACTATTAGCCCACCAGCCAATTTCGGTGGTTGAAAAGAAACCAAGTGCTGAGATTTTAAACATTTAATTTGATGCTGCATTTTCACAAAATCACGAATATGTGAAGAACGGTACGGTTTAGATGCCATAAACCTTACTAAAACTACCTTTACTTTTGTCCGTAGATACCGAAAATACGTTAATATACTAGGTCTTTCATTTAAAAAAATGCAACGTTAATCAATTTTATACTTTTGGGACCACCTGTATACAATGACAATAATTTTAAAATGTACTTCCAATAGGCCCTTATTTATTCCATATACAAAACTTTTTTTAAATCTAAAAGTTTAGCCATAATCTTCCGTGTCGAATAACGTGAATCACCCTGTATAAATAAAAATATCTTATGCGCAGCTAATTACTTTAGAAGTGAGTAGTAGATGCTTTCTTTCGTATAGTAATAATAATAAAAAAGTTTTAAAAATCTATAAAAAAAACTTAAAAAAAAACTCAATTGCTTTTTCACACCTAGATAGAGCCAACTCCAAACGACTTGAAAGAAATAAAAACAAAAATTAAATACCCTAGATATCAACAATTAATACAAGAATAAAATCGTGCAGATTTATTACGATTCAGTGTTATAACATACAGTTTAAATTGATACTAAAGTATCTAATAGATTTAAGCTATAAATATAAATATTTAAGCTATAAATATTCTGGCACACGGTTCGTTAATAACCGACTTTGCTATAATTTTTCTTACTCTTTGACTATTCTAGAATTAAAGTTACACAATATTTCAATAATTTCAATCACTTTAGAAAATTCCTTTTCGCGCGTGAAATTGGGTCCGTCCCACTGTGGGCCGATCAAAATATAATCAAAAGTCATGATACTTCGCGTCCTTATAGATATAGGTGTGGAAAGTGTTCCGGGTGTAGGACTTGAAAAATGCACTTCACACTTTTGAAATTACCAACGTTTCGATCCTTTATTGGATCTTCATCAGGGCTTTTTCAGTGAGTGAAGATAGTCGAGTTGTAAGGTGTAAAATTCTTATCCATTATAACACGCGTAAAGTCTATGGCTGGTTTAAGAACATGTGTCATTCAAGTAGCCTTACCGTGGACTGAGGTGACCTTATCTGTGAAGCAGTTCGGACTGCTTCAAAAGTGTGAAGTGCATTTTTCAAGTCCTACACCCGCAATACTTTCCACACATAATCAAAAGTGTTTTCCGGGCTTTGAAACCGTGGTCCAATAGAATTTCTTCCTGACCTTTCGTCTACATCGGCCGGATACATTGTCAAAGGCGATGAGGCAATGGGCGAAGTGATCTCCCGTGCTTCCTGACGTTGACTGATTCGACAGTGGTGGGCTCCGTGGTATTTATACCCCCGCCGCACCGCTGCGCTGCAGTGGAGGGACTGGGGTGGGTGTAGTGGTGGCGCGGGGTTTCGGCGCACTTGCCGAAAGTGTGCTCTGCTACTGCTGACTTTTGTGTTTGTCCCAGCCTGTGCAACTCCTCTTGTGTTCCGTAATCCTCGTGTTGACACTGCGTTTTTTGGTGCCAATGTATACCGAGCCACAGCTGCATGGAACTCGGTAAACTCCGGGTGCCTATAGGGGATCTCTGCGGTCTTTGGCCGATCTCAAGCTCTGTTGTATTGTATGAGAGGGTTTAAAGAGGGTTTTAACATTGTGCTTTTCCAGGAGCCTGCAGATCCTGTCCGTTACTTTGTGGATGTATGGTACACTAGTCCATCCGCGCTTTTCTTCATCTTCTCCCTTTGTTCCTTCCTGGCGCTCTACATTTCTTGAACGGACGGCTCTATCGAACTCGTGCTTGCTGTATCCATTCCAACCAAAAGCTCTTTCCAGATGCTTCATTTCCCGTTCCAATTCAGCCGGCTCACAAGTTCTCTTGACTCTCACAGACAGAGTCTTTATGACTCCCCTTTTCTGTCTGGGATGATGGTTTGATCCCTTATTGAGGTATCGGTGAGTATGTGTTGGTGTGCGCAAGCTTCCCATTCGGCCTCCTTGATACCAGAACATCCAAAAACGGTAGGCATCCTTCCTTTTCTATCTCCATAGTGAATAGAATATTTAGGTTGATAGAGCTGACGAAGTTTTGATATTCGCCCTCGCCATCGCTCCAAATAACAAAGTTGTCGTCCACGTATCGGAACCAGCACTTTGGCTTCTTATTTGCCGTTGCTAATGCCTTGGGCTCGAATAGTTGGTTATAAAATAGTTGGTTATTACTGGACTAAGGGGGCTGCTCATGGCTACACCATCAGTTCGTTCGTAGAAATCTTCCTTCCGTTGAAAATATGTAGTGGTTAGGCAGTGTTGGTAATATCTTGTGGAAATTGCTGGTTAATATATTCTAAGGGTTTCTTAATGGGTACCATCGTGAAGAGCCAAACAACATCGAAGCTAACGAGAATTTCTCCTGGAGAAAGAGTCAAAGAATGCAGTTTTTCGACGAAAGGAGTGGTCTTTTATAAACCTCTCAGTATTTTCTACTTTAGGTTGCAGCAGTTTTGTGAGATGCTTCACAATTTTGTAGGTCGGGCTTCCTGTGGTGCTCACGATGGGTCTCAGTGTCACATCCGGTTTGTGTATCTTAGACAAGCCGTACAGCCTTGGTGGCTTCTGGTCTGTTAAGCTTAGTCATTTCATCCGATGCACCGTCCTTGATTAAATTATTGGTGGCCCTCAGAATCCGGGCGGCTTGATCACGAGTTAGCTTCTCGCAGGTAGTGGGATCTAACAATGTCGTGATTTTTCCTTTGTAATCCGATGTTGACATTACTACTGATGCGTTTCCTTTATCTGCTGGTAAAATGAGAATATCCTTGTCTTCATATTCAGGACTTTCCTTTCTGCAAAGATGAAATACTTTTTGCTGGTTTTGCGCATTGTAGAACTCGTGGCGTCTCCATCCTTATCTGTTCAGCCTATTGGCAGCTGCCGGATTCCACTCTCCACATTTGCAATGATATCTTCCACAGATATCCTGAATGCTGTTATAGCAAAATTTCTTCCCTTGTTGAGAATGCTCAACTCGTCTGATGACAGTTCTTTGTCAGTCAAATTGACTACAACCTTGCGTTGACCTTCTTGATATGTGAGGGTTAATGTGTCTGGCGAATTGTTGGTGGAAAGTAACGGACAGGATCGGCAAGCTACTGGAAACAATCTTAAAACTGTCTTTAAACCCACTCGCACAATACAACAGGGCTTGAGATCGTCCAAAGACCGCAGAGATCCCCTATCGACACCCGGAGTTTACTGAGTTCCATGCAGCTGTGGCTCGGTATACATTGGCACCTCAAAACGCAGTGTCAGAGGATTACGGAACACAAGAGGATTTCCAGGCTGGGACAAACACAAACGTCAGCAGTAGCAGAGCATGCTCCCTCCGAAGGTCACGACATCTTTTTCAAAAAGGTGGATATCTTATATCAATCGCTGCGTTTCTATCTGAGACTAACGAGAGAGGCCATTGAGATCTTTAAACACTACAACAATTTTAACAGAAAGGAGAAAATTACGTTTCTAAATACAGACTGGAAGTGAGTTCTATGACATACTTCAAGTGCGCCGAAACCCCGCGCCACCACTACCCCCATCCCAGTCCCTCCACTGCAGCACGACGGCGTCGGCGGGGGAATAAATACCACGGAGTTCTCCTCGGTCGAATCAGCACGGAAGATCACTTCGCCCATTGCCTCATCGCATTGGAAAATGTCTGCCGCAGATGTAGACGAAACGTCAGGAAGAAATTCCATTGGTCCACGGCTTCAACCCAATAAAAAACACTTTATGCTTCATTCACAATGTTCATAAACACAGTGTGTACGTATGCATACGGTATACATACAGTAACCTTAAAGGGATCTTAAGTCCTTTTATGTTCACAATGGGGGTTGGTCAAACACATATGCGTATGCTTGATTATACAAATACTTTTGACAGTTTCATTGTCAAATTGTTAATTCTTGGTGAGAATATGAATACAGCCAAACTAGTTCTTTTGTGCAGCGTGTATTTGAAAAGGTATATTTGAAAGTTATCTTTTAGTTGTTAATTTAATCAAGTCAAAAACTCAAAATCAAAATATATTTTGATCTTTTGGTGACATTAGTGACACTTCATCAAAAGGAATACATAATTGTAATATCATTGTGAACAAAATATACTCTTTATTAAACTCTAACTTTTAATTTTTACATTTACGTTTATGTTTATTTGTTTTTTACGTTTATATTCATTGTGAAAGAAGCATTAGATTGTAATAGCTGATGTACCAAAATTGAAAAAAATTGATATGCCCGTGTTTGAGATAAACAAATAAAAACTCCTCTTTGGAAGCCATTTTTTGACGAGCTCTAGCCATTATAGAGGCATTTACCCATGTTTATATATATTTTTTTCTCTCTTTAATCTTGAAATTTGGCCTAGGAATTTCTGGACACCCATATTGAGAAACTTTCGTGTTTTTCGTTGTTTTTGTTGTTCGCTGTTTTTATTAGCGCCTCTTTACTCCTAAGCAACGCGTTTACACCCATAAATGGTGCAAAGGGCAGAAAGTGACGCTACTTGACGTTTGCATATAATTGGAAGTCGCGATTCGTCAATTGTTGTGACATGCCTGTGACGATGACATTACGTCATGGGACACACAAAACATGGCGGACCACCGGCCAAAAAACGATACCAATTTTAGTGAAATATGAACAATTCTTGTTCAAAAGTATGACTTTAAATCTTTGTATAAACATTCATTTATTTTTGTCATCTCATTACCTTTGAAATTTTCATTTTTATGATCTATCATCACATGTTGAGAAGTTGCGATAAAAATGTCAAAGTAAAATTTCCAACTTCCATTTGATGACAATAAAAAGTCAATGGTTTATATTACCCATTCAGATATTTTTGTCATCTAGTTACGTTTGAAACCCGTTTTCTTTTAGCACATGTTGAGAAGATACGGTAAAAATGTCAAAGTCAAATTTCCAACTCATACTTGACGACAATAATAAGTGAATGGCTTATAGGCACCAAATTTTTAATCAACTTATATGTACTATAAGAAAAGCTTTAGGCGTACGAAATTTGAAAAATTAAGAGTCTTGTTACTTTCGAACTTTCTCCGAATAATTTAAGTACATATCGCTTTATTAATTATTTGGGTAATTTCTATCAGAAACTAAATTTAAATAATTTATTAGGTAATTAATAGCATATTTCATTCCCAGTCCTACCGCCACGCACAGCACTGACTAACACTTTGTAAATAAATAAATTAAATACATTTTTTCATAACTGATTTTATTAACCACTAATAATTTTATTTATTTCTTCTATTTTATATCTCGATTCACCCATTCATCATCAATGCATTATGGAATATAATTTCATAAATAACTATTACATATTTTCTAAATTAAGTTACTTTTCTTCAAACGTTTGACAATGACAGATTCTTCGCTTTCACATGACCAACAAAAAGTTAACTTTTTGCGAGGAGATTAGTTCAGGTTAGTTCAGCTTACAGAGAGAAAAAATATGAGAAAGGTTTAAAATGGTCATTGTCAGTTTGATTTGAATATTCGTTAAATATTATATTTTAATTCAACTCATTATGGGCAAAAGGTTACTTTTTTGCTTCCGACTGATGGCAAACTTTTTTCTTCGAGCAAAAAAGTTGTATTTATTACTTGTAATGCATAATTAACTATTATATTACTCGTACAAATTAAATTCGTTACTCCTAGTAAAATAAATATCTATTTTAAATAGCTGTCTTTTAACGTATGTTCTAAGCTTGACTCTAACACAATTTTTCTCTAAATTGAAGCATTTACTGCAAAACAAAATTACCAATAATAGAGTATAACTATTGTTTTTATTGTATTTTATTCGCTTACTTTGAAAGTACTCTAGTCTACATTTTAATCATATTTTGAACCAAAGACTATCTGAAAACGTTTACTGGGATTATTTTTTTTATCTCTACTCATTTTCATCCATTTCTGGTAGTAAATAATACGAATTATTAGTAAATAAGTATCTATTTGTGTTTTATCCTTAACCTAATTCTTTCATTACTTTAAACCTATATAACCAGAACATATAGGTACTAACTATAGTCCAAATTATGGGTTAGAATAGACTTAATTATTTATAATGGTCTTATATTGATTGACAAAGAATTTAATAAATCATAATTCGTTTGGAACTAAACGTGTAAGTATTTAACACGCTGATTTAACTTGAACTGACAGCCAATTTAAGAGTTTTTAAATGCAATTTCTTAGCAAATACCTATACCTCTCTACATCAACAAAGCTTACAGTTTTAGTTCTTAATAACCGGACACTTACGAGTAATTATTGCAGTGTTTTAATATCATAATTGTTGTATTGTTACTTAAGAAACAAAAGAGAAGGCAAGTAAAATTCCACGATGTTCTTTATTGTAAATTGTTCGAGATAGATTGCTACAGTTAGCATGAACGCTTTTGGCAAAACAAAAAAATATATATAATGTCTGTTTTGACCGGGATATAGGCATTTTAACGTCAATAAACCAAAATTCCTATTATAATTTTTCAATGTCAATATTAATAATTCATGGCCAATCATGCATACAAAAATGAAAAAAAGTTGACACTAAAATTTTGCTTTGTCACTGAATGTGGTGGCCCAATGCTGATGAGGAAGCAGATCAGATTTATGCTTAATAACTAGAATATGTTTTACTCTTTTTATGTATGATATTGTGGGATATAAAACGAACAAAATTAGTATTATAGAAGAATATAACGTTATTCAAATTTATGCTGATTTGTAACAAGCCCTATCAAACGAATGCCAATCTAATGTAAGACAATACGCAACACTTAATGACAAGCAAATTATCCATTCGACGTAGAGAGCAAGTTCCGCAGAATTAAATTATTGTTGAACCGCAACCCAAAAATGGAATTCCATTAATCACATATTGATGTTTAATAAATAATTTTCATAAAGACCATTGCAGCCGGTGCAGTTACCGATCGTTCTTGCTACTGCTTGATTTATCTGTCGTTTTTTAAAAAAAGTGTTAATAAATGAATAATAAGCCACATTCGTCATTTTGATACGTTTAATATCTGTCCGGATAAGAAATAAGTTTCTATAACACAAATGACCTTAATTATTGTTAAAAAAAAGGATAAGTTAGAGCCAAACCCAGTTTTGAATTGTCTTCTATCAATACATAATCTAGAAAGGTTTTTATATTGCTAAGTCGTTGTTGTAAAAAGCTATTTGATAAAAACCTACAAATAAACGACCCCACGCACACACATGAAAAACATGCTTGTTAAACATGATTTAAGTTCATTACCAAACCGTGAAAGTTATGTTAACATGGTTAGTACCTGCGATTGCTACACCATTGCTTCGTGAGTCGATTTTTAACTGCCCCGGTTTCCAAATTTAAGGGGTAATAAATCTACGAAACAGTTATATCACTATATAGACGTTTATTGTGCTAATTCTGGTTTATTAGTTTTCTATAGAAACGCGCACCTTATGCGTAGGTACCGCAGAAGGAATACGTCACACCACGTGTTGATGAAGATGTAGGTAAAAATTATGGTCGAAATTTTGTAAACAACCTCATGAGAGAAATTTGTGAATTTCTGGTGGTGCAACCTGAAATAATAATTGCGGTTAAGGTCGTAAATTCTGTTCGCTTTTACTCCATGTTTCCGGATTTCGATGTCACTGAGAATGCGATTGTTTATGCTAAGAATCCTTGATATAAAAGATTTTAAGAATAAATGTAAAAAAAGTGAGAGAAAAAAATAGCAGGTGTCCTTACATTCACAAACATTACAATCACCCATGCTTCTATGTGTGCACCTACAGATGCTTAATTGTATCAAGAACTACTAATTATTGTGTAACAAGAAATAAAAATAGAGCAAAGTTAAATGCTCATTAATAAAACCGCGACAGTGTTTAATGATCATCGTGTATGTTAATTATGTAATTACGGCCACAGTCCACATCTCCCTGTATTATTTTTAAAAGAGAAATATTTAAAATTGTTGTTGACTCTATACTTTTGTACTCAGCTCTTCTAACACATTTTTTATTCAAACCGTTGTATATTAGGGTACTAAATATAGGACAATCTTTGTAATTTAGAAATAGGTCAAAAATCATGTAACAAACGGTTTCATTGACGTTTATAACCTATGTTTTTCTTGATTAACTGTCATTATAATATTATTAAATAATTTTTTAATTACATCCCGATTACGTAGCGGTTGCACCGTTTAAATGCTAATTTTCATCGATATTTGCACCATTCTTTAATTAGATTTTCTGGTTTTATTTAAAGTGCTTCGTCAGGGTTTCATTAAATTTTTTATGAATTAAACTTTAAACTAAGGCTACTGCATGGAAAACTTATAACTGTACTTTTATAATAAAATATGCAAAATTTAAAGTAATAAAGATTTTAGATTCATTTCTTGGGTTGTTTGATCAGTGTGGTATTTGATGTTAAACTGATCAGTTAATCAGATGTGTACATGTACTGTATACATTACATTATAATTATACGAAGCAGCTTTAGGGCTAATGATAATATACAGGGTGGCCCAACAAAAACTTTCCATCAGGGTTTTCTGGCCTATGAAGCAGAAGACACGAAAACGCTCAAACCCTTTAATTTTCATTCTAAGGGGGACATATTTTTTTGATGTAACTGTTGTCTTAGAGGAAACCATGAAGCCGGGGTAACTTTCACCCTAAAAATTTTTAATGGAAAAGTGTGTCAAATTATACATCATTTTGAAGGGCGTTCGGTTACTTTTTCAGTGCCGTATCATTTTTAAAATTTGAAAGATTTGTTCTCGAGAAAACAGGAGCAGAAGACAGAAAAATCGATTTGACATTAAATTAATTTCAATTTATTAGTTGTTGAAAATGGCCACCAGGGACCTCCATAAAGGAGTAAAGACATTGTTCAAAGTGCATTCGAACATTTTGCAACATTTGTGGAGTGATAAGATTATTCTCATTGTTGCTCACGTTGCTGCAAGTATTCAAGTGAATCCGGTTGTGTGGCATAAAGTTTGGATCTCATATGACCCCTCCATAAAAAAAAGGTCCAGCGGGGACAAATCCGGGGAACGTGCAGGCCATTCTGTAAGTCCTCTTCTCCCAATCCACCTTTGAGGGAATGTTTCCTTTAAAAACTGCCTAACAGAGGCGGCCACGAAGGAGCCCCATCTTGTTGAAAAATGAAGTTTTCATCACGGTGACGGTCATCGTGTTCGATTATTTCTGTTAAAGCTGAATCAATGGCATCTTTCAACAATTTCAAATAGACCTGTCCGTTCAAGTTTCCTTATAAAAAGAATGGACCGACAATATGATCTCCGAAAATTCCTATCTAAACGTTTAGATTTTGTGGATGTTGCGTGTGAACTTCATAGAAAAATCATTGGATTGGTTGACGACCAATAACGGCAATTATGGCGGTTGACCTCACCGTTCAAGAATAAGGAACACTCATCAGAGAAGCAAATGTTATAAAGGTATTCCGGATTGTTAACAATTCGTTGATTAATGATCTCACAAAATTCTAAACGTCTATCGAAATCATCTTCGTTTAATTCCTGCGCAAATTTAATTTTATAAGGATGGAATTTATGTGCTTTTAATGTTCTCTGGATGCTTGTACGCCGAAAACCTGATGCATTTGATAACTTTCTAGTGCTGGCAGCAGATTTCATCGCGACGTGTCCCAAAACAGCGATTTCAACTGCTTCTGTTCTTATTGTTGGATGATGAACAACCCTCTTTTTATTTCCTACACTTCCAGTCTCTTCAAATTTGGCAACATGTCTCTCACGTAAGAATGGGATACGTTCCTATCAGGATATTGTTCTTTAAACAAAATTTGCAGCCCGTCTAGCACAATCGTTATTTCGGAAAGAGAGTGAAATAATGTCAACTCTTTCTTGAATACTGTAAAGCATTTTTAAATGATAGTGTGTACAAAAGTAAGACAACTAATAAACTACAAAACATCAAAAGGCAGGTAGGAATATTGCAATAACATTTTCTAAATTTACATTCCGTATCAGTGTTTCCGTAACACCCCTTTCCGTTTAAGATTTTTAGGGTAGGAGTCACCCCGGCTTTGGGGTTCATCTGGAAAAACTATAAATATTAGAGAAACATGTCCCCCTTCGAAATTAAAATTGACGGGTTCGGGCGTATTCGTGTTTTTTACTTCATTCAGGCAGAAAACATCGGTGGAAAGTTTTCGTAGGGCCACCCTGTATATTTCATTAAATTTCAGTACTTTTATGACAGTTGAAAGGAATTTATTTTTTGTGAGGAAACAAACAGAAACCACTACTCCGAGAGCTAATACCCTTAGTAGGGTATTAGGGTATTAGCCCTCCTAGAAAAGGCTAAAAATTTCGATCACCAACTTTGTTCAGATATATAAACAAACTAAAGATAACTTTTAAACAACAAATTTAACGTTTTTCAATAGTCACTATTTGGAAATAATTCAAACTTCAAAATAGATCGATTAAACACATTCAAATTAGTCGCCCATCATAGGAATATCATAAACCGCAAGAGATACGAATTCTATTAAATTCGGGCAAAGCTACGCATTTGAATGCAGACCAATGATGAGCGGCGAATTTGAATATCCCTGTATATCTCAGTTCAAATGTTAACAGTTTCCGGGATACAGGGTGTCAAAAGTACAGTGTTAATGTCAGTTATACAATAAATATTTATTATATATACAAGGTAGCCCATCGAAAAGTATCCACCACATTTTTCTTGCAATTAAATAAGTACGGGGTGTTCATTATAAAACTTCATCTAGCAGGCTATGAAATTTTGACAGAAAAGAATGACATAATCAAAATAAAAGGACTTTTGTTTCGCTATCCTTTTCTTTTCACATTTCGCAGCCAACTAGATGAAGTTTTATAATGAACACTCCGTACTTATATATATTGATATTTAATCTTTCGAACACAGTGCGATTCCAGTGGGAATTTGAGGACTAATATTGCTGAACTGTAAGTGAGTGCTTCATTGCCGGACATTACGTGTTTATGCCAGTGACTAGAAGCCAACATCAAGCGATGGAGGATCAACTTGCCGTCCTGTTCTCTCTTATGCAACAACAGAGGGAAGAGCAGGAAAAACGTTATAAAGAACAAAAAGAGGACAAGAAAGACGCGATCAAGTACAGGAGCGACGTTATCAACAGAAGGAAGAGCTAGAAAAACGTGATCAAGTTCAGGAGCGACGTTATCTAGAACAGGACAAACGTTATAACGAACAGAAGGAAGAGTTAAGAATGCAAGAGCAGGAAAGACGTTATCTAGAACAGAAGGAAGAGCAGGAAAAACGTGATCAAGTACAAGAGTGACGTCATCAACAATTCAAAGAAGAATTAGTGTAGGGAACAACAATTGGAAGAAAAAATCATGCACTCTGTTAACGAAGGACTCGAAGCTGTCAACCAGAAGGTTCTCGAGCTAGAAAAGAAATTCCGGGAACAACTTGAGGACGACAACGTGTCTACAGAGAATTTTAGCACAGCCAGCGCTAAAATTAAGCCTCCCGATTATGATGGTACTACGATATGGGAAATTTATAAAACCCAATTTGCGGCAGCTGCAAAAGCTAATGGTTGGTCCGAGCCTCAGAAAGCTACATCATTAGTGGTAGCACTTCGTGGAAAAGCTGCTGAATTACTCCAATCTCTGTCGGCAGCTGATCAAAGTAATTATGCAGTTTTAGTACACTCTCTGCAACTACGATTTGGAAATGAGCACAAAGAAACCGTGTTCCAGGCCCAGCTGAGGATGAGACAGCAAATCCTTACAAGAATTTGAGGCGGACATAGACAGACTAATTCACCTGGCATACCCATCAGCCCCTGAATGTTTTCAAACGCAATTTGCCGTCGAAAGGTTCATTGAAGGAGTTCGCAATAGTGACATGAGATACCACCTACGTCTAGTAAGGCCCAAGGATATCAGCGAGGCACTAGTTCGGGCCCTGGAATTCGAGGCGTCACGAGTGTCATCTAGTTCTTCTCCAAGTGTAAGAATGGCAACTTGCAGTGACAAGAAGGATACATCTATGGCTGAATCCATGGCAAGTTTACATAGCAAGTTTATACAGCACACATAAGTGTTGAAAGATGGACTGATCGCAGTCAATATGCGAGCCCTGTTGGGAAGAACTCCTCGATCAACAGGCAATCGGGGCATAAAATGTTTTAACTGCGGCAAACTGGGTCACGTCAAGATTAACTGCCGTAATAGGGCAAGAAGTCCGTCGCCGTTGTTTAGAAGACCGAGCGGCAACCAAGACCGCCCTAGAATCCAAGAAAAACCAATTCCTGTGAATGTCAGAGGGCAATTGACCGGGCCCGTTAAGACCCCCAGGGTCAGTCCAGTCGATCAATCAAGTCAATAATTTGGGTGGCAAAAGTTTTACAGAGGCCGGACGCATTAAGGGGCAGAAGATCCAAGTTGAACATCGACCAGGAAGGTCTCACGGCACGATTAATGACGTGGTGTATAGGATCCAGGGGACTCCCAGGTCAAAGATGAAGGTTGTTCATCTGGATCGATTAGCACGATACCGTGGAACCCTATCTGTTCGGGACGAAAGGCCTTAGGAGGAGGGCAATGTTACGATTAGCAGCGACGCCACGCCTTGATAAGAATTCTTATTCACGAATTCTTATCAAGAACGTTCTAGGTTTTTCTCTATTTTTAGGAGTTTGTATAAAAGGCGAATCGCACCGCGGCTAGCGAGTAGTCTTATTTTAAGCGAGCTATAAGTAAGCTAAAGTGCGAAGCAATAATAGAAGGCTATAAAGTGTTAAGTAGTGAGTTATTTACTAGTCGAATTGTACCTGTGTGTATTTGATACCTGTGGAATAAATAAATATTGTTTTCGTGTTAAATCGTTACACTGGAATTATTGAACCCTGAGTTCGCAACAATATTTTTGATTAGTTTGGTCAAATAATAGACCTTGATGAGACCCTCAAAACGTGGTATGACACCCTATTGCCACTAAAAGTTAGTGTTTACCTTCTTGGAGGGTCAGGTTAGGGGATTGAAACATCTCAAAATTTTGTTCCCTCTTAAAATTAGATCTAACGTTTTTGAGCTAGTTTTGATGTATAAGGGTATCCCACCGGGAACTACCGCGGTCGATATTTCGAAAACTACAAAAGATAATTTTCTGAAAATTTCAGAGTTGAGGCTTCTATATCTAAAATGTTTTTCCTTTTGAGGTACCACTGCAGGTACCCGAAGCTGGCACCAACTTGACTATTTTAGACGGTACCCCGCAGTTTTTTTGCATTTTTGAATTCTACGTTCATTTCTAAGGTAAAAATATTAAGGTTACCCTAGGGCTATCTGAGGCAGATTTTAAGGTATTTTCGATTTAAAAAAAAACTCAAAAGCATGCCAGATTTAAGTCATGATTATCAATTATCAGTAAAGCCATTAGATGATTTTTTCAAAATCCTCTGGTGGCAATTGACAACAAGACATAAAGTAGGTACCTGATAACCCAGCACGATTAAAAAAATGTTACAACAGATTCTCAGAAAAACGTATCAAAAATGTACTTAAAATAATGCCGATTACTCGTTATTTTTAAAGGGAATACCCCATTTTTTCTGGCTTCTGCAGTGTCAAAAGGGTTGAAACTAAGGGTCACTTTAAGTAATTATTCCTATACCTATCGTTAGCTGTTTTCGCACAATTTGGAAAAATATTTCTTCATTCACGTTAAGTCAGTCGAGATTTTAGTGTTTCAGTGCAAAATTTCTTCCGCCAACCTTCAAGCATTTTTGCATCCATTTATTAATTGGTTTTGGGTGGCTGCTCTAATTGATTCTTGGGATAGGATTTGAAACGCGGCTCTCACTCTTTCTATGCAGTCCTCCTTGGTAGTCAATGGCAAGTTATAGACATTCTTTATTGTTCCTCAAATAAAGTAGTCCAATACTGCTAGGTAAACGCGGTGGCCATAAAAAGGGACCGCCATTGGCTATCCAGTGGTCATAGAATCACATACTTCCATAACATACGGGACATTGCTGGCCTTGGACTGCAAAAGAGGGGATGGAAACACAATACCTCGTTAGTGATAGAAATGTTTAGCTTTTTCGCATGAAACTCTAGTTTAAAATATGCAAAAAGACAATATTTACTAATTGGAAATTGAAAACTTATCTGCTTTCAATATTTCTAAAAATATTGCAGCTGTTAAGAAGGAAACAAACAGAAACAACTACTCCGAGGGTTACTACCCCTACCGGCATTGAATTACACTGTTTGTTTCAAAGCTCATTGTATAAAGCAAAATAGTATATTATACAACAAGCATTTAATGAGAGTCGTTATTCTCGAGGGTAACGTTTGAGCCCACGAGCGAAGCGAGTGGCACAAGTTGCCTACTCCGAGGGTTACTACCCCTACCGGCATTGAATTACACTGTTTGTTTCAAAGCTCATTGTATAAAGCAAAATAGTATATTATACAACAAGCATTTAATGAGAGTCGTTATTCTCGAGGGTAACGTTTGAGCCCACGAGCGAAGCGAGTGGCACAAGTTGCCCGAGAGAATAACGCTCATTAAATGCGCGTTGAATACTATACTTTATCCACGACCAAGATTCTGGGTTTTCTCAAATATGATAGGTTATAGGTGCCACAAAGATAATTTACAATTTTAAAACCACAACCACGACTGGTTTCGCTATTCAATGGCGCGACGTTTGATGCGTCTTGTCGATAGATGACGGTCTAGTCACCCGCGCATGTCACCGCATGTTAATTTCAATGCTACGAGGGTGGACGGTAAATTACTTCATTTTATGGGCCTATTTTAAGTATTTTTCAGTGAAAAGTATATATTTTAGAGAAAAAGAGACACTGTAACCTACATTTGCCTCAATACATCCTAATAGAAGGATAATTATTTGAATTAACCAGTGGTAACTACCGATTTCATGTTTAGGGCAGTTTACTTTTTGAGTTGTCAGTTGCCTACGACATGTTTCGTTTCCATGACAGCTCATTGTTCACAAGTGAATAATGATTATCGTTAGTCTTGAGAATGTACAAGAATAATGTGATTATTATAGTATGGTCGTGGATAAAAAATATTAAAATGAATTAGTAAAGTAATAAAAAATTAATGCTAAAAAGCCAAATTAAAAATTAAGCAAAATTAAAATATTAAGCTTTTTTCAAAGAAAATAGAACCAGAGTTTAGATCGCGAAGATATGCGAAAAATGCACATGTATAATTACAATTTGGAAATTTGAAAACTTGTCTGCTTTCGGCTTTTCCAAAATCTTGTAGTTATACATAAAGAAGGAAACAAATAGAAACAACTACTTCGAGGGCTAATACCCCTACCGACATTGAATTATACCATTTATACATCTTATAGTACCTTGTTGTTATACATCTTTATGTATAACTACAAGGTTTTGGAAAAGCCGAAAGCAGACAAGTTTTCAAATTTCCAAATTGTAATTATACATGTGCATTTTTCGCATATCTTAATTAAACTCTGGTTCTATTTTCTTTGCAAAAAGCTTAATATTTTTTGGCTTTTTAGCATTGATTTTTTATTACTTTACTAATTCATTTTAATATTTTTTTTTGCTTTATACAATGAGCTTTGAAACAAACAGTGTAATTCAATGCCGGTAGGGGTAGTAGCCCTCGGAGTAGTTGTTTCTGTTTGTTTCCTTCTTAACAGCTGCAATATTTTTAGAAATATTGAAAGCAGATAAGTTTTCAATTTCCAATTAGTAAATATTGCCTTTTTGCATAATTTAAACTAGAGTTTCCTTCGAAAAAGCTAAAAATTTATATCACTAACATATTTCGCTGAAAATAAATTTCCTTCAACTTTCCTTACAATACCTCGTATATTGTAATTTCTGATCAGTGTAATAGCGTCCTTATGTAAATTAACTGGATGGTATAGCAGGTAGAGGACAAAAAAACTCTCTATCTTCTATTGAAGAATGCCGACGTTTCGATGGCATTGGCACGGCCAGCATTGGGGAGGGGTTTTTCTGGGTCGTCGTGGAAGGAGTGGAGGGTTGATTTTTTGAAGACGTTTGTCTCCGTGACTTCCAATGGAAACACCTATTTTATTCCTAACATTTGGATTCCTTATTCAATTTCAAACATTGTTTCTTGAAGTGTGTGAGTGGAACCAGTCGTTTTTGAGAAATTGTACCACAGATAAAAGGTCCAACTGTTGGGAATGGAATTGGGTGTTTTCGTTGGAAGTTGTGGGGATGGGTGTCTTCGGGGAATCAACTCTCCATTTTTTTCATGACGTCTTGGAGGTACTTTTTTTAATGTTGGTGGGTGGAGATTTCAAAGGGGTGGTCATCTGTGCAATCGAGGCTGATTGATGTTCGTTTGTGTGCATGGGAATCAACATTGATTGTTGTTGTTATGTAGGGGTATTGAGTGTTAATGGCCTGGAATTCGACGTAGAATCCGAGGATGGGCAGGTGTGCAGGGTGTTCTATTTGGGATGGTGGGGGTGACGTCACTTCAGGTGAAGCCGGGGACGCGGGTTAGTGGTGCTTGTGTGCAATTTGTGGGTATTGGGCTGCTGTGTTCATCCCCAAGATTTCAAGTTGTTGGCATTCTTTTGGCTGGTGATTCTTGTGTCACCCGGTATATACCTTTTTATTTAAACACATGTTAATGTAATTATGTAAGTTGAAGCATCTTTCCATGTGTTTTTAGCCTTGCAGAAGACTAAATTTCGGTCGAAACGTCGGCTTTCTTCAATAGAAGATAGAGAGTTTTTTTTGTCCTCTATCTGATATACCATCCAGTTAATTGTAATTTCTGCACATGCCGAAAAATGTGCGCTTTTTTGAAAGTGGCACAGTTAGACCATTTAGAATCACGTACTGTCCACGAATCACACTAACGTGATACTACTGTCCTAGGCGCCAGCACTCCCCAGCGTCGGTTTCATAAAAATACGAGCGGTGTTGCCAAGTTGTTAACTTTTATTAGTACAAGTGGCCTGTGGTCAAAATTAAAAAAAAAATGTATATTGTGACTCGTCTAAGGTTCAAGGGTTAATCCAGCACATATACTATCCAAAATAGTATCTTACGGGCTAGCGTTCTAAATAGAATTCTGAGGTCCAGTTTGCTCAAAAATATAGACGAAGGATCAATCCACCCCCACCCTCCAAAATATATAATATCTCCCTATTTAAGCAAAACCCGGCTTTGTGACACATCCAAATTAATAGTGATGGTAGAGCATCGCGTTCTAAATAGAATTCTGAGGTCCAGTTTGCTCAAAAGTATAGACGAACGTTCAATCCACCTCCTATATTTTTGAGCAAACTGGACCTCAGAATTTAATTTAGAACGCGATGTTCAACCAACACTCAATTTGGATGTGTCACAAAGCCGGGTTTTGCTTAAATAGGGAGATATATGTTTTCGAGGGTGGGGGGGGGGGGGGGCGAAACTTGCCTGTAAGATGCTATTTTGAATAGTATATCTGCTGGATCCACCCTTGAATCTTAGACGAGTCACAATATACATTTTTTTTAATTTTCACACAGGCCACTTGTACTAATAAAAGTTAGCAACTTGGCAACAATGCACGTATTTTTATGGAACTGGTGAGCGCTGGCGCCGGGGACCCTAGCTTCACTTTAGTACGAATCCCGAACTAGGCCGAAAGCACTTGGTTCGTGTTTGGTGACATCCAATGTTGCCGATACTACGAGTTACTCCGGTTACTCGACGTAAATGCGTGTGACGGAAATATTCGACACGGTATGTGGTAAGTATGCGATTCTAGCCAACTGCATTTCGAGAATTGGCAACAACCCAAGCACACGCGCATAGTGAATCGCATCCGAACCCCCGTATTTTGGCATCAAGGTCACTAAAGAATGTCCTGTACCTTATTGACGTACTTGCATAGAATACCTCATTTAAGAAAGTGATTACTACGCTCACTCTCGAGGAGGAGCACCGTCGTGTTGATTAAAAATGTATCTATCATCCGCGAACGTCAAACCTTCTAGTGAATTATCATTTAATATGTGAGAATTTCTAAATATTTCTCACCTATAAAAATCAGTGATTGTCTAAAATATGAAGTTTATGGAATTATCTAATTATTACCATTTAAGCTGTCATCCTAGATGTGCAGTAATACAATACCACTCTGTCATGTCTGACGACACAATAAACATTGAACTGCCAGGATTTTTTGAAAATTCCTAAATCGTTTCTCATAAGGATTGGCCTCACTCCAATAATGGGAACTATGGCGATTAAACAGATCATTTTTAGTAATTTTTATCAGACAATGATGAATAAATTTTCATTGCCATGAAACTCCATTAACAGAAATTAACCCGTCTAACAAAGTCGGTTTGTTAGAACCGTTGTAATGGAATAGGGGTGAAATTTGTGTTTCTGAAGAATCCTGTGAATTGAAATTATAGAAACTCCAGTTCCTGCCCCATCTTTCCTTATTGAAGTCGTCGGATATGCATAAAAATAGGCCTAAATGGAAATTTCAATATTTTCGCCGTTCAGGTATTGGTTTCACCCTTTCCACTTTTGCTTCTACAGACCATAGTTTTTAAAATTCTCTATTATCTTCTTAACTGTACCGGGTGATGGTTTTTGTTTTCCCGGATATCTAATAGCAAAAGTTTTGCACGTTTTATTAATTAATTTATTACATTCACCATAAATAAAGAATAACTTCAAATAATCTTCGTTTGTATAAGTTAGACGCGCTGGCATTTAGAAACAATTGCAATCAGTCATGGTCTCCATGGTAACCCCAGCTCAGGTATCTTGTTTATTTCATGGATGTTTAATTTAACTGATCTAACGTGTATGAAAAACGATTTTTGAAAATTGTGAAAAAACAGCTAACGATAGGTAGAGGAACAATTACATAAAGTGACCCTTGTATTCAACCCCAACTACAGCCAAAAAAAAAAAATGGGGTATTCCATTTAAAAATCAAGAGTTATCGTTATTTTTTTAAGTCAATGTTTGATACGTTTTTCTGAGGATCTGGTGTATTATTTTTTTAATCGTGCTGGGTTATCAGATACCTTATGTCTTGTTGTCAATTGCCACCAGAGGAATTTGAAAAAATCTAATTGCTTGAGTGATGATCATGATTTAAATCTGGCATGTTTTTGGGTATTTGTTTTTTTAATCGAAGATAGCTCAAAATTGCTTCAGATAGCCTTTCTCCTTGCCTTCCTTCTTAACACTTTTTCCTTAGAAATGAATGTAGAATTCAAAAAATGCAAAAAAATGCGGGGTACCATTTAAAATAGAGAACTTGGTACCTGCAGTGGTACCTTAAAAGGGAACATATTTTCGACATGGAAGCCCCAACGCAAGTGTTAAACCCTGAAAGTTTCAAAAAATTACCTTCCGTAATTTTTGAAGTATCGACCGCGGTAGTTCTCGGTGGGACACCTTGTATATAATTGGAAGATAGACGGGGCGGATCTTTTTCGATAGACCGCTCTCTGTACAATTAACATCTGCATAGTTATATAGGAAAAAGGGAAAATATCGCAATTAGAAATACTGGGGGCCGTAATACATAGATCGATTAATCCACATATAGGTTATTGAAATTTGCGGCTCATCATATCTCATAAACCGTATCAGATTCGAATTCAATTAAATTGAAGCAAAGTAGCGCATTTGGGGGAAAGATCGCAATAATGAGCGGCGAATTTGAATAACTCGGTATACCTCAGTCTAAAAGTTAATCGTTTTCGAGTTACAGGCTGCAACAAAGGCTTCTTACAAAGCTCCATCGTCTAGCAACAAAAAAGATTAAGTAGTGTGCAAAGTTTCTACTTTACGAGATATTCGCATTTAAAACAGTTATACTTTTGACACACTGTATGTATCCTACTAAACCTTGGGACTAAGGTAATCGTATTTTAGTCTTCCCAGTTGTGAGATTTCCCAACCGTCCTGGGACACACTTTGTAAAAAGTCAATGCTTTAAAAAAAAAATGTGAGAGTCCTCAATTTTATTCAATTTTGATGCACTATTCCAATAACCCTTTCTCAAGGTGTTTTCAAAAGTTTGTCCTATGATACGGTATGCCTTGTCAACTTTAATTAAGATGTCGATGAAAAGTAATATAGCAGTTTAGACTTAAACCCATAATTCTAAATGAAATTGTGAAATGTGCAGAAATTCCGACAGCGAATGGCACCTCTTCAGTAAAAAAAAAACTTTGCGTATTTCCCACTTTTTTTGAGCAGCTCTACTCCAGCCAAATAAGCACCCCTTATTCGCAAGGTATTAAAATATGTAACTTATTGAGAAACCTCTGTAACCTAAAGTCAGATTTTACAAGCCTCATGTACGTACTAGACTTGTTCCAGGACAATTGAAGTCATATCTAGCTACAAGACGGGAATGGATTCATTGATTAACAAGCTGAAAAGACAAGAAAATATAACAAAGTAGAATCTGATAAACACTCAATTTACCACAATTTCTAAAAAAAAATATTTCGACCAGTACTCCGATCTTTTGCGTTTGGTGTTTGGTAGTACTACTTATAGGAACAAGTTCGGTTTGTAAAAATTAAAATGCTGGAAAAGAGGCAATTAATTAAAAAATAAATATAAATGTATCACTAAAATATCACTTTTAAATAACCATGTTTTTCTATATATTGCAGGTAACCAGAAAACAATGAAAGAAAAATATTCTCTGTTCCTAGTCATCTCTCTATATTGGACTGCAGGCATCGCCCTCCAACTCGAAGTGGTCAACCAATGGAATCTCCTCCAGTTTGAACCAGCTCCGGGATTCAGCCGAATCGACTTTCGGTATTTCTTTTACCCGTTAAATTATTAACAAAAACATTAATAGGAGACCAAAATTATTCCAGGCCTGAAAACACTCTCTTTACCGGATTAGAGTTAACCGATGATAGAATCTTCTTAGCCATGCCCCGGTTAAGGGCGGGTGTGCCCGCTACTTTAGCCACTATTCCAAGACACACCCCTTCAGGTTCCAGCCCTCGTCTAAAACCCTTCCCCGACTGGTCGTATCATGGAGCTGGTCTAGGTCTGGATAATGCAACAGTCTGCGCGGGCTTAGTTTCCGTTTACAGGATGAGATTGGATTCTTGTGGCAGACTGTGGGTAAGTCTATGCTGCACAGAAATATTGAATCAATTTTTACGCTGATCTTTGAACAGGTGTTGGACTCAGGTATAATGACTTCCATAGATGACTTCCAGCGGATATGCAACCCGAAATTGGTGGTTTTCGACCTCAAAACTCACCAGCCAGTTAGGACTGTGGAGTTTCCAAGGGAAGTTCTAAGACCCGCTTCGTTGCTAGCGAATCTTATTGTAGATGAGTCCGTGCAGGGTACTTGCGACTCAGCCTTTGTGTATCTTGCTGATACTGCTGCACCAGGTAGCATTTACTTGCCATTAGTCGATAGTTTTTGCAGTACTTTATATCTTCTTTGTTGTTATTTGCAGCCATAGTTGTGTACGATGCTCGAGGTGACAGAACATGGAGGGTTACCCATCCAAGCATGTTTCCGGATCCCAATTATGCCACCTACAATATAGATGGCGAGTCTTTTACTTTGCCCGATGGGATTGTGGGACTGGCTCATTCGCCCAAGTTGGCAACTCTGTTTTACCAACCTCTAGCCACAGACAGGCAAGTTTCTTAATAAACTTTTCCACCTGGGATACTAACAAATTACATTTGCATCTACAGGATTTTTAGCATACCTACTTCAACTTTAACCAAAGGGCCACCTGCAGAATTCGAAGAAATCCCTGTAGTTTTAGCAGGTAGGAAATCGTCGCAAGGTTTGGGGTTGGCATTGAACACCAACGATGACACGTTGTTCTTCAGCCCCTTGACTGAAACATCTTTGGCCTCATGGAATCCATTAACGAATCAACAAAAGTAGGTTTTTTGCAATAAATATTCATCTGTGGTAATTTGCAATACAAAATCGTACTTGCCGGTTAAGATTAGTAGACACTACTCTAACGTGCTCTAAAATTTCCAGTCTAATCGCATACGATCCAACCCTGATCCAATTCGCCTCAGAAATTCGATGGATTGATGGTGAGGTGTGGATGCTAACTACAAGATTCCAGAAATTCTTCAAGAGAACTGTTACACCTAACGAAGTTAACTTGAGAATTATCAGACTACCGTTAGGTGGTGTCACGTTTGGGAGTTTGAACAATAATTTGTATTTCTAAATATTAACTTTCTTTGCATGTGTCATGGTAGTTTTATCAGGTGTTTAATAATAGAAGAGGTAAGAGTCAACATAAAGTTGATGAAGAATTATTGACAGCAAAGGATGGCGTAATTAAAAGTCGATGAAACTTTTGTTCACCTCATCCTTCTTTTTCAACCTCAACCAACTTGATGACTTCGTTTATTGAACACCTTTTAGCTCTTTAGGAAAAGACTTTTTAGTAGGTTCTACTTCAGCACTTTTTAAAATCTAAAATGTCCTAACTATAAGTTTTGTTGAGGGTTTCGTGGACGTTGTTCCTTTACCAGGATACAAAAATATAACTTGCTCCAAATCGGTTATTGTTTATGGGCGTCGCTATGAAATATTAGGAATTAGCTATAAAGAAAAATATTATATTATTAAAGGCCTACTCTTGCTTTCTGGATGCCAGTGAAAAAATTTTTAGCTTAATCATCTACCTCCAGTTAACTATTACAAAAATTGTCATATTTTGTAAGTAAGGAATTTATTTAGTTATGTATATTGAAACGTACGCTTGCAGCTATAATAATAATTACATTAATAAAAATGTGTGAATTTTTGTATTTATTTTTTATAATTTTTATATTTTTGTAAATATAATTAGACATGAGATATTAAAGCAAAACTTTTTTTTACAATTTTAAAGTGGGTACCTACCCCAATATCCTTTCAATACGTTCTAACGGACATGTTAGACGTGTTTCAATCACATACTTCCATAACATACAGGACATTGCCTATCTTTTACATTGCTGGCCTTAGACTGCAAAAGGAGGGGATAGAAACACAATACCTGGTATATTGCAATTTCTGCACATGCCTAAAGATGAGCGCCCTTTTAAAAGTAGTACATTTAGACCCACGTGCAGTTAGAATCACTTACTCTCCACGAATCACGAACTAGGCCGAAAGCGCTGGGTTCGTGATTCGTGACAACCAATGTTGCCGTTACTCCGATTACTCGACATAAATGCATGTGAAGAAAAAATATTCGATACAGAGATATGTGATTCTAACCAAATGCGTTTCGAGATTTGACAAGAACCCACACACACGCGCATAGTAAATCGGATCCGAGTCCCCGCATTTTGGCATCAAGGTCACTACTTGGTTTCAATTAAGGATTTAAGAAATATTCCATAAAAAATGTGAATTCAATATAGATTTGTTGACACAATAACTTCGAAACTAATAAACTGTGTACGACCCCATTCATGTAATTTCAGTGTTTTATGCACGGTTATGTCTATTAGTAAGGTAAAAATTAGATATTGTTATGCTTAGTAAAGCTAAATAAAACAGAATTGGATTTTTTTGACATTCTAGAGATTTTTAAAAAAAAAACGACACTGTAATGTTACGGGTAGCGGGGCTGTTCAACTTTTTTAACACCCTGTATTAATACAATAAAGCATTTTTAGACTAACATTTGCCAGCCAACCAATAGAATTATTTTTTGATGTTGAATTTATTTTTAACATGTGGAGGTTTACATTTGGGACACCCAAAAAAACATAAATTTTCAAACACCTCTTTACAAATATACAGGATATTTTCATAGCTTGTCCACTTTCCGAGATAATCATTTCAGATTTGGAATGTGGGTAACTCATTATACTGTTACCGGATTAACACACTCTCGCACTTTCGAGAACGGTTCTCCTTTAGTCTAGATGGGTTCCCGGGGTCGCAGTCGGCGCTCGGCGTTGCTGTCGGGCGTAACATTGCCTCCTCTTAGTTCTGATCGTCCCGATCAGCGAAATTTCCACGACTGTAAGTCTTTAACCGTTCAAGATGAACCACTTTCATCTTTGCTCAAGGGTACGTTGGATCCTGTACGAGACCCTCCCAACTTATTAGAGACAACTTGGGAGACTTTTCTTTCTTCCTCTGTGGATTATACAGCCGCACCAAGTCACCTGCCTTAAATCCTGCAGCATTCGCTTTAGGTCATATCTGGCTTTCATCCGATCGCTGGCAATCTTTATCTTTACCCTCACGTTTCGATGGATTTCTTTTAATCTTTCTCGAAGTTTATCAGCATAGTTCTGGACATCTTACACCGGTTTTTCTGGTGATCCGTACACCAAATCTACCGGAAGATGAAGTTCTTTACCAAGTATAATCTTGGCAGAAAAAAAAACAAGAGGGAGAAATTTGTCCCAATCTTTCTGGTGGTCCGCTACCATTTGGCACAGGGATTGTTCCATGGTTCGATTGAAACGCTCGACCATGCCATCTGATTGTGGATGGAGCGGAATTGTCCTTGCTTTGCAGATTTCCAGATGTTCTTTGATCTTCTTGAAAAGTTGCGATTCAAGCTTCCGTCCTTGGTCCGATTGAAGCACTAATGTTACGCCGAATCTACTGAAAAATTCAAGTCAACCAAGACCCTTGCCACGGTGTAAGTTTCCTGATATGGTAGTGCATAAACTTCAGGCAATTTACTGCAGTAATCCATGGCAACTAAGATGTATTTGTTGCCATCGTCCGTTTCTGGAAAAGAACCTGCCACGTCGATCGTAATTCTTTCAAATTGGGCGCCAACATTGTATTGCTTCATTTGCCCCCTAGTCTTTCTTTGAGGTCCTTTTACGGAGCAGCGGGTATCACAATTTCTGCACCACTCTTCGACGTCATCTCGGCAATTCACCCAGTAGTACCTTTCCCGAATTCTATCCAGGGTCTTATTCACTCCAAAATTGCCTTCAGACACTGTTTATGGTACGACAAGCTGGACCGTGGCACTTTTTGCGTCGGGGCTTCCCCAAGTCCCCTTCAGTAAACCATTCAGAATTGCCAAGGAATCCTATTGAGTCCGCATAGCTTTTACCTCCGGGCCCTTATCTGCTATGTCCTTCCAATCAGGTCTTTGATATCCCGATCTTTCATTGACGTATTAACCCCACAGCATTATCGGCTATCTGTTCGATCTTCATTTGTTGAGGGGTCCAATGTTCGTCGACGTCAAACCTGGTTCTCCTAAGAATGCTCGGTCCTTTTCGTTGTTCTACTCGTTGGCAGTGTCGACATTCCCTTTACAAGGCCTGCGTGATAATGCATCTGCGTTACCATGAGATATGCCTTGACGATGTTCAATCCTGCCAGGGATGGTAAGGCTTCTCCCAAGCTGTCCAATCCAATGCTCCAAGAAGTAGTGCCGTCGAAAATTGGAGGCCTAGTAATGTTTAGTCGCTCAACGGTTGAAGTTGGCCCACTGCGACGTGTTTCCCAGATCCGCCACCGTTCTTCCAACTCCGTCATTTTCATCTCTACTTCAGGTTTGACTTGATCCACGTCTTGTTTGATTTGATCCACGTCTTGTTTGACTTGATCTACGTTTTGTTTGACTTCAGGCATTTTGGTTGAGACAAGTTCTTGCAACTCGCGCCGACCATCCGTTAATGCTTGAAAGAGACCAACTTGATTTATTTCTTTGTTCCTTTATCTCAAGTTGCCTTTGTTTCTCTTGTTCTTGCAGAAAATTCATTTGCTCCTCTTTGTCCTTCTTTAGCATTTCCATAAGTGCCGCCAGTTGTTCATCCATGATTTTCGTCGTAGATGGAGTATATGGCATGTAGAAAACACCAAAGTTCTTGCACTATCCTTACCACGCGCGACAACTCCTTTGTCCGTACAGTCACAAATTTGACGAAAATTATCCCACTTCTGATACTAGTTATTACGGGATACGGGTTCCAATAATTTATCGTCAACTAACTACACACTTTTATTTACTATTACAACACGATTAAAGCACATTTACTCTCTACTAACAATTCGCACTGTTCGCTTGTCCGCTTATTACCACACTGCACTATCTATCGATCCCATCTCGCGTGGCTCGTTTGTTTATATACCCGGCCTAAACACACTCTCGTACTTTTGAGAACGGAGGCGACTGTCAGGCGCAACAATATAGTACATAGATAGACTCATCCACTGGGTTTCAAAATCTACAAAATTGTATTTTATTTTCAGCCACATATGTAATAATGACATTACTGTCATTTTAAAATCTTGGAAGTGTGACATTGCTAGTCTAAGCCGGGAAGTAATCCGATTACTGACCTAGGACGGTAATGTGTGTGCCATTGAAAATTAAAATTGGTAGGTGCCAGCGATTTTCTCTCAATGTAATGCTTAAATATATACAGTGTGAGTTTCTAAAATGTAACAAATTCTGTAAAAAAAAAATATTTTTTGGAAAAACGCCCGGACCCGTCGATTTATATTTTAGATTTCCGCCTTTTTTGTAAAATTACTATTATACAGGTTGTCCCAAATTCAAGATATGATGTCAGCGATTGTTTTTTAAATGACAACTGCAGTTTTGAATTAGCTATTTTCATAGTGAACATCAAGTTATACATAGTTGCCAATTGTCAAATTTTTATAAACTGCCAGTCGCAAGATAATTAACAAAATTTATTTTATTTCAAACCTCAATTCATATTAATAAATAATCTACAATAAACGCTCAAAATGATGTCCATTCACTAATTGGCAATACCCTAAACGTAACTGAAACTCGCAAAACTCGTTTTGCACGTTTGCAATTACTTCGGGGGAAATTAGTCTGCACTCATGCCTTATTCGTGGTTTCAACTCCTAAACATTTTCAGGTTTCGTTTGGTAAACTTTGCTTTTTAAGTAACCCTACAAAAAAAAATCCAATGGAGTCAGGTCTGGTGTGACCTGGGTGGCCATTCTGGGGCCTCTTCTTAAGAGAAATATCTTGTTGAAACCAGATATTTCTGTTGAGCACATCTTTTTCTATAGGACAAGGAAATAGAGTAACCAAATTTGGAATTAGTTCCTCATCCAAAAATTCTAAATATCTCGCTCCGTTGAGATTTTCTTCAAAAAAGATTGATCTCATAACTCGATTATCGACAATTCCTGCCCAAACCGATTGCCTTTTTCTGGGCGTTGATTGTGACCTTCTCTCATCCAGTGGGAATTCTCGTGTGCCCAATAACGAACATTTTGTCGGTTTACCTCACCATTTAGCGTAAACGTCGATTCGTCAGAGAACACAATGTTGCTTGTGTTCACAACGTTTATGTTCAGGAGATCCATCATTTGCTTGCAAAACTGAAGTCTTCTATCAGGTCAATTCCTGGAGAATTTTTAGTTTATAAGGATGCAACTTTTGGGCTTTGAGAATTTTTCCTGCTGAAGTTTGGCTAATTTCCTGTTCATTAGCTAACTGCCTAGTGGAAATATTAGGGTTTTGTTGAACAGATAATAGTACATTAACTTTGACATCCTCCCTTAGTGCACTCTTTCGATGAATTAATGTTCTTCTTACTTACAGTACTTCGAGATAAGAGTGGCAAATCACGATGCTTGTCTCTGAATAATTGAACTTGAACTACTTCATTTTGTGTTCGTGTTCTATCTCCAGTTCCAATCATCATTAAAATTTCAATCTTGTGACTTTCAGTTAAGTAAGACATTACGTTGAACGAGTTATTAAGTTATTATTATCAAGTATTTAAGCAAAGATATTTAAGAAAAGTAAAACGCTGTCAATTGTACATTTGATATTGACATTAATGAAACGTACCTAATGCTGGTAGAAATTATCGTTACCAGAAAGTCAAAGGTAATCTATGAAAGAGGGTAGCTTGGGGTAAATTCAGTAGGTAAATGACCAATATGAATTGATGATTGAAATAAAATAAATGTTGTTAATTATCTTGCGACTGGTATTTTATAAAAATTTGAAAATTGGCTACTATGTATAACTTGATGTACGCTATGAAAATAGCTAACAAAAAATAGCAGCTGTCATTAAAAAAAAACAATTGATGACGTCATATCTCCAAATTGGGACAACCTGTATAATGGTTTATTTTACAAAAGAGAAGGCAGTCTAAAATATAAATCGCCGGGTCCAAGCGTTTTTCCTTCCAAAAAATAAAACGGTTTTTTTACTGAATTTGTTCCATTTTAGAAACTCGCACTGTATATGTAGAGGTAATAAATAAATCCATCCGAAAAAATATAAGTGAGCCATCTTTTATGTCCTTTGAATATTTGGCATCTTTGCTACAGTAACAATTCCTTAAATAGGGTGTTAAAAAAAGAGTCTTTTTTTCTTAAAAACGATACACAAATATAAAAATGAATTAAGTAGGTGTTGAGAAGTGAGAAAAAAATGTGTTAATTTTTTACTACCGTTTTGAGGGTAGGAGATGCCATCCCTAAAACTAGAGTTCAAACGTAACAATTCAAAAATAATGGATTTAACATGATTTTTTTGATCTTTTTGCCTAACGCATTCTGAAAAAAAAGAACTCTTTTTTTAAATCATCATTGCAAATCGTAAGAGAAAAAATTCGATTAAATTGCTCTAAGTAGCACTTTATATTTTCAGTACATTTTATGGTCGTTTTAATTATTAATTAATTTATTTTTACGTAGAGTAAATGAGTTATTCAAATTCATCTCTCATTTTACAAATCTCAGAAACGGTAAAAGATGGGAATTAGATTCAAATAGAAATAATAAAATTTATAGAAATCCAACTAATTTTAACAAAATAAAAAGAAAATCAAAGTTTGCAATAATTAGGCTTTTTTTGGAACTTTAAAAAATAATTTGTATAACCGTCAGATAAGAAAAGTAAAGAGTTCGAAAAATAAGTTAGAAAAGGAATATCCGTATTAAAAAAAATTGATGGTGGTTACCAAGATTCGAAACGTTATATTAAAAGTCTCATCATACCGTGTTGTAGAAAAAAAATGTCAATAGGAAAATAAAATTTATTTTTTACAACTCATTGGTAAATTTGGATTTTATCCGAATAGTTCAGGAAGAAGTCGAATTTATGAATAAAAATGTATTTCGATTTAATCTAGTTCACATCGAATTTAAATTACCCCTATACTCTGTGTAAAAGTACTTAAAAATTAAAGTAAATCAAGTTACTAAATTTATATAGATAGGTTGCTATCAGGTTCACATCTGTAATTTTTTTTCTTAGATGACAGTTATTTTTATGTGTTTAATTTATTTTTTGTGTGAGTAAGTTATAGGTATGTGGGACATCGAAATGAACACTTTTGCCTCGTTTTCGATGATACAGTTGGTCAATTTGTATAAATTTTGTCTTAATATTAAAAAAAATCTTTAGTTGAATGAAATTTTTATTGTTTGTTGTTGTGTCTAATAAGGGACATCTGAATCCAATATTGCACTAGATAGTTTGGTTATCTTTTCTGAAATTTTGCAAGATGTCAGTATCTTTTAGAATGGGTCAACTCTCCATCTTTCGCAGTGTGTGCTTCGACGTGCAGCAATCGTGCCACATTACTTTTTTATCAAATTTTCAACAAGCGTAGTATCCTTTATAATGAACATACAAATTTGAAAATTTACTAGTACGCGGGTAGTGGTAGTGTCCTTTAAAAAGTAAACCTCAAAGTTTTAACGGTGTAGATACAACTCTTCATGCCAGGAACATCATTTGTGCCATAGTTTGTGTAAATTTCATAAGGCTAACTACACACTCAACCGATTTTTGTCAAATTTTCAAGAGCATCATTTAATATTTAACAATCACTATCTTTGAATCTTTAAAGCGTGACTATTATTAAAACTCATTACTTAATCTGAACAAATCTAAATATCTGCATAATATGGTGAACGGATCTTAACTGTACAAACTAAAGTCTTAATTTTACAACTTGGACCCTTCATCTTTTTTTTATTGCTTTGTTTATCTAATGTAAAATGGATGAAAGAAAAAATAAAGTAATTAAAGGCAGGTCTCAGATAAATTTATGTACCTTTTACCTGATCGATTATTGTCAAAAGATAGAATTCGTCAAACATATTTGTCAAAAGTTTTCACTCAAAAACTTCAAAAACCATACTATCAATATGGCTCCACAACATTACAATCAGCAAGCACAGCTAATAATTTTAAATGTTTTTTGCCTTCTTTGAGATGGAGAAGAATCAAGTAACAAATGGTGTTCCAATCGATTGTGGGAACCGTTACAAATAGCATCAAATCCGGTGAAAATTGGAAAAACTACGTTAAAACGAATGAAACAACCGGGTGTTGAGATGGACAAAGATTATTTGGCTAACAAGTCTAGGAAGCAAAAAGCAAAGAAAACCAAAATAACCGATTCTATGAAGAACATAATTGGAGACATTATTTACCATATCTTTCCAAGAAATGAATATGTAACCATTGCAAACCTTCGAAGTGGTGTCACTGGAAACTTACTCAGTGGTGTCATAGTATGGGGTTTAAATGGAAAAATTCTAACAAACGAAGATACCTAATAGATTTGCCCGATATTCAATTTAAAGAATGCAATTTCTGCGAGAATATATTAAAAACCAAGAATCTTCGGCTTCTGACAAATTTATCCCAGTGTTTGTAGATGAAACGTGGATTTTTAGCAAGAAAAGCTTCCGGAAAAGTTGGCAGGATGGTACATTAGCAACATGCTCCAAAAAGTCTTGTGATGGTTTGTGGTTAATGTTTCTTATACTGTGTTTATTAATATCTAAAAAAATATATATTTAGGATATCGTTATATAGTGGTGAACGCCGGCAATGAACACGGCTTTCTTAAAGGGGCCAGTTTGATTTTTAAAAGAGGTTCCAAGAAGTGTGATTACCATGATTCAATGAACAGAGTCTTGTTCTTCATAAAATCGGTTATTTTGGTTTTATTTAATTTTTACTTCATAGCTTTGTTATCCAAATAGGTATTCTGTCCGTTTTTATATCACTTTTTTTTAATTCGTTTCAATGTAGTTTTTTCCCAATTTTTAAGTCAGTTGGGGCTGTTTGTATAACATGTTGCCACAACCGACAAGCCCATTTGTTGCTTGAATCTTCTCCACCTCTAAGGACCTAATTGAATTAGTTTGTAAAAAATATATGGATATAAGTTTAGTTTATATATGAATAAAAATCATTTTATTTAAATATTAATAGAGAGTTAGTTACTCAGGTTAATTTCATAATTCAGGTTAATATACATAATATTCACGATAATAAACCCGATAGGGTTGCCTGAGCCGAGTTTATTATAGAGTGAGAATATTGTAGTGTAAGTTAAGTGAAGTTGTATGTATAACTTTTAACTTGTAACTTTTACTTAATTAATTAGCTAAGATTTTTCCTCGATTCAAGAGGAAATTAGAAAACTCATGCGTTATCCACATGACCGCAAAAGATTGATTTTTACATTATTATATTATATAAGTAGGTAATTATGATCATCCATAATTTTGAAATCATGAAATACACTAAAAAGTTGCAGTCCTTTTTTTTTCAATTTGCTTTCTTACGTAGATACTTTTCATATATAATTGTAATAGAATCTTACCCATCCTAAAGTTCATACACCTATCTAAAATATTACTTTTGTAAATCAAAGAGCAAAAGGTTTAAAGTTTTTATTTCGATTTTTAGAATTGACAAAAAATAGGTATTCGCGACGCAAATTTAAAAGTTGATTGTGTTTGCGCCCTTATATTTAGCAACTTTCGTCTGATGTTGGTTATGTTATGATAATATGTATGTTAAACTCTGCGACGTACGTATATTTCATACCTTTTGACGTCAGGCCCCAGTTGTAAAATTGAGACTTTAACTGTACCAGATAAACTCACAGTCCAATAGTTACCTTCTAAGCCAGGCTCACCGAAAATACTAACCACCCCATGTTTTTCTTTTTCCAGTAGTTAAGAAAAAAACACTAGATTGTCGATATTATTCTTTAGGGGCATTCTTACTCTTCACCAACCTCTATACTGTTGTTCTCAGACATTTTGTAACACTAAAGATGAAATTTGGTTGTATTTGTTAATGAAACGCTGTATCAAATGCTGCAATGAATCAGGCGAAGTTGCATAGATTTGTGTTTTTAAATATTCCCGAAGAAGAAAGTGTAGCGGTGATAAATCCCGCAAACGTGTAGGCCACTCAACGTGCCCTTCTATGACAGTGCATCGCCCAGGAGAAGTTTTATCTAAGATTTATCTTGAATTTAAATAAATTTCGCCATTAAAATGTTTAAGTTGCTTCAAATCTTTAAGTTGCCACATTAAAGCTTTCTGGATACTGGGTGTGTACTTCTCAAAATATGCCTGAGTTGCTATCGTGGGATACCAATATTGATAGTTATATCGGTTTACTCCGGCTGTGTACCATTTCCAGTCTTTTGAGGGACCTTCAACTAAAGGTTGGGCATCCTGAATATTTGGTAATCATTCCTTAAAAGAATAGTCCTTTCAAACTACTACCTTTTCCGTAGGGATTTGCTTCATCAGGGTATTCTCAGCTGGAGTCTGAGAGGAAGTTTGGTTTAAAAAAATTGCCACCATCCAATATTTAAGCATGTCATTTTCCAGGCGGTTAACCAGGTCTGGAGATGGTACACACCTCTCACCATATCCATGAAAACTTATACAGGGTGTTTCCATAATCGCTCAGGACACTTGAAGTGGTGATTATACACGATAAATCAATGGGTATATAGGTCATATGGTTTTTTTTCGAAATATTATTGGTTTCCGATTTACAGCATCAAGTTAAATTTTTTTTATTTTATTTGCCCTATCAAGGTATATATTTTAATAATTTGGCACTTGTATAGGTTAAAAACAGAGCATTATAGTATCGATTTGAAATTAAGAAAATATGAATAAAGAATAAGTAGGTAGTTATAACTGCTCTATGAGCGTTCGTATGAGCGTTCAATCAGTATCATAGTGGATCTATTCAATAGCATTTATACATCAGGAGTAATTCTCAAAGAATGGGTGCTTTCCACCTTTGTACCTATCCCGAAAAAATATCGAGCGTCAAAATGTGGTGATCACAGGCTAATAAGTTTGATGAGTCAGGTTCTGAAGTTCTTTATAAAAATTATACATACTAGAATATACAAAAAATGTGAGGCTGAAACATCAGACACACAATTTGGATTCCGCAACGGAATGGTCACTAGAGAGGCCATCTTTGCTTTGGTGTCTTGTCTCAGACATGCCTAGATGGAAACCAAGATCTTTACGTATGCTTCATAGATGCATGGATGCATAGATGCTGAGATATTCTGGATATACTCCAAGGACTTGGCATTGATTACCACGATGTCCGAATAGTATCAAATCTCTACTGGTGACAAACTTCTACAGTGAAATATGACAATGCTTTGACAGAACAAATTAGTATTCGGAAGGGAGTCAGACAGGGGTGTGTGCTCTCTCCTATGCTATTTAATAGAGGTTTAGTTAGAGCGTCCTCAAGATTTTAATTTCCAGGAGCAAGGTAGTGGGAGAAGGATCCAAAATAAAACTTCTACGCTTTCGCAGAAATTGCCGACGTTGGCGACGTTTCGACGTTTATTTTACGTAGCTATTTATTTTACGTTGCCGTTCCAGTGTGTAGGTACCCAACGCATTTGGAATGCGTTGGGTACCTACACACTGCTAAGCACGGTTCCCTTATGTTTTTCCACGTTTTGTCCGTTTTTGTTTCAATGTACGTCACTCCCCGTGGTTGTTCTGATGGACCATAAACATCGTTACTATCTGACGAAAAACTTCTACAATTTGAGTAGAATAGTCTTGAAAAAGTCGTAAAATAAAAGTCGAAACAGGGATGTTATTCAAAATCAGTTATGAACTTGTCGACATTTCACCATATATTACAGCCACTCCCAAAATCTCAAGTGATGACTCTCAAAATCTATCTGAATTTGTCCTGAAAATGCTTTAATATATGGTGAAACGTCGACCAGTTCATAACTTATTTTGAATAACACCCCTGTCCCACATCCCAAAAATCAAAACCACATCTTAACAAATTGGATCAAAAATCAATAACAAACGTCGAAACGTCGGCAATTTCTGCGGAAGCGTAGAAGTTTTATTTTGAGTCCTTCTCCCGCTACCTTTCGCCTGCTATTTAATATTTACTCGGAGTTTGTTTTTCGGGAGGCATTGGAAGAGGAGCCGGAGGTTACAGCAATCAATGGCAGAACTGTCAACAACATCAGGTACGCTGAAGATACCGCTGTAATAGCAAGTTGCCTCAAAGATCTGCAGAGACTAGTAGACAAAGTAACAGTAGTTAGCGAAGATTATGGGCTAAATATTAATATCAATAAAACAAAAATGCTAATAATATCCAAAAGGAACATCAGTGGTCAGCTGACTATACGCAAAAGACAGTTGAGCAAGTCCATCACTTCAAATACCTAGGAAATATCATATATGAAAATGTTACACACAAACAAGAAATCTTGTCAAGAATTGAGCAAGCGAGAACAACATTTATAAAACTGAAAAAACTGCTGACAGTCCTACATCTATCTTTGTCTTTAAGAGTGAAAATGGTGCGGTGTTACGTCTTTCCAGTATTACTACATGGTCTTGAAGGATGGACCCTGAATAAGGAAATATCGATGAGACTGGAATCGCTTGAGTGGTGGGTGTACCGACGACTGTTAAAGATCTCCTGGATGGACAGCATTACGAACGACCAAGTTCTGGAAAGAATGGATAAGGAAATGGAAATTCTTTTCACAATTAAGACAAGAAAACTAGAGTTTCTTGGGCATGTTATGCGTAATTCAAAACATGAAATTCTGCAGCTCATCATGCAGGGGAAGATCGTGGGACGCAGAAGCGTCGGTCGTCGTAGAACTTCCTGGCTACGTAACCTGCGAGACTGGTTTGATCTCTTATCTGTCGAACTATTTCGGACATCTTCTTCTAAAGTTAGAATAGCCATGATGATCGGCAACCTCCAAAGGAGAAGCTGAGGTCATGAAGAAGAAGAAGAAGGTAGTTATTAGCCCCTCACCACTGGGTTGCCATGGGGTCGGATAAAGCAGCGAACGAGGAAATCTCATGACAGAGTTTCTGCTCCACCATCAACTGGCCACCATAAACACATTCTTTAAAAAGGCGGACCATCGAAGGTGAACATGGACCAGTCCAGATGGTATGACCAAAAATGAGATCGACTTCATTACCACAGACAGAAAACGCATGGTCACGGATGTAAAGGTACTAAATAGCTTGTGAGAAGGGAGTGATGATAGAATGGTGAGAGTGACGATGTCACTGAACTTAAGAGCCGAACACAGAAAACTTATATATTAAAATAAAAATAGCGACAGAAAATGGACCAATACAGATGACGCTGAGGAATATCGAAAAACAATAGATACAAATCTGAAAGACTCTGAGTCAATGAACATCGAAGATCTAAGCAGGAATATTGTGGAGTCAATCAGCATAGCTCAAAGTAAACACTGCACTAAGCCCTCTAAAAAGAAGAAAAACTGACTTTAAATACCAAATAATTAACGAGACTGAGAATTTCCTTCTCAGTCTTCTTTACTGAGAGAATATCCACAAAATAAGGACGAGCTGAAACAACTAAATAGGGATATTAAGAAAGCTGTAGGGGCTGATACTAGAGAATTTAGAAGAAAATAATAACATGAAGGTCCTACGAAATAAACTCAGCACAGGGAATAAGCAAATTAGAAAATGGAAGAGGACAAGTAACACAGAATAGAAAGGAAATATTAAAGATTGTCGAAAACTTCTATATAAATCTTTATAGTAACAAAGGCCAAAAAGGAACACCGGAAAATATACCCCATATATTAAATCAGGGATCAAAAGAAATGCCACTGATAAGTGAGGAAGAGGTCGCAAAGTCACTCTGGGAAATGAAAAACAACAGATCACCGAGCGAGGATGGTGTTGTCGCAGAGGCTGTTAAAGTAGAAGGTTACTCAAAGTAATAACCAAACTTTAGTAAATGTCTAGACGAAGCAACAACCCCAGAGATGCGGAACAGTGCCATCATTATCATTATGCATAAGAAAGGCAGCATCACAGAGTTGCAAAACTACAGACCGATTAGTTTGCTCACGCTTCTATATAAACTGTTCACCAAAATCATTACTGCACGCCTTACAAATAAATTGGAAGCATACCAGCCAAGAGAACATGCGGGCTTTCGAGCTGGGTATGGAACGAACGACCATCTTCAGGTTATAAAGTCATTAAAAGAAAAGTGTTGAATATAAAAAACCCTTGGTGCGAACGTTTGTTGACTATGAAAAGGCGTTTGATTCAATAGATCATTACGCCTTGTTTAAAGTTTTTGCCAACTGTCGTATAGACCACCGCTATATTTTGCCACTGCGACACATATACAACCACGTAATAGCAAACGTAAGATTGCAAGATGGAATAAACCAGTTTAGAGTTGAAAAGGGCGTTAATCAAGGGGATACGAACTCTCCTAAACTTTTTAGAACTCTGCTTGGGTATATCTATAGTATATATACCGTATATCTCTAGTATATATCAAATTCCGAGTGAGTGTGGCAGGTTGTACATAGGAGAAACCAAGGGTCCTTTGCATGTAAGAGTTCAGGAACACAGAACTCATACGATAAGAGGAGAAACATCAAAGTCGGGAATAGCAGAGCACGCTTGGTCCGAACACCATAATGTTAAGTAGTTGGCAGCCAAAATTGTGCATAGGGAACAGCACTGGAAGAAACAAACGAAAGTTTAAAGAAGCAGTCTTCATTTGAAGCAATGAGGGCGTCTTTAGTAAACCAAGTTGCGACGTCCCTTCGGTATGACATCCGTTGATACGGCGGACGAGTGCTGGTCGCTTGACGAGCGACGGTGGCGACGATCCGGCCAATAGGAATGGTGGGCGTGGTTAGCTGTGTTAGTTCTTAAGAGAGTAGCCTCGAGCTTAATGCTCAGTTTCACTTGAAAACGAGCAGAGATTCTACTGCTCGAAACGTCGTGTAAAAACTCAATAAAGACAATGGAAGTCCAAGATGTTTCGCTTAATCGTATTAGTACCTAGGACATGAAATTTGAATCGTTAGAGATAACCAAACTGGTGAGCTTAGCCGATGAATAGGACTAACATGGACTGCCTTCGGCCGGTTGAAACATGTATTCAAATCAGACACTCCAATATGCCTCAAACGTAAAGTTTTAGACCAGTGCGTCTTCCCAGTACTGACATATGGCTCAGAAACATTAACATTGACCCAAAAAACGATCAACAAAATAAGAGTTGCCCAACGAGCCATGGAGAGAGCTACATTGGGGGTGATGTTGCGAGACCGAATCCACAACGAAGAGATCCGTAAGAGAACTAAAGTTACTGATGCTGTTGAGAGAAGAACGGGCAGGCCACGTCACAAGAATGACAGATGATAGATGGACTAAGAAAATATTGGAGTGGCGACCTAGAGATGCTGCACATAGAAGCAGGGGTAGACCGCCGATTCGATGGACGGATCATATTAAGAGGATATCTACAAATTGGATCCAAGGTGCCCAAGACCGAGCAAGATCGATTAGGTTGAGAGAGGGTATGTCCAGCAGTAGACGAGGCAAAACTGATTTATGATGATGATGATGATGAAGGAATTATAAATTAATGCTGCATGAATGCATTTTTGCTACTATATAGTGCTGAAGAACAACTGTCGCTAACTCAAAGTGGACCTCTATGGCTTCTTCTAAAACAGTTTAGTATTCATTGGTTAACCGTAAGCAAAACATCTATTGTCCAGACCACTCCTTTATTCATCATTTCCATAAAAAAAATGCCAAATTATTATTGATAGTGGCACAGTATAATTTAACGTAACCCAACTAGGTAATTTGTATACCTTTCATTTAAGAGTGGACTTGAACACGACAACTTCCTTCGTAAATTTATCGGTTCATATAAAGTACTTTCACCCTAGGACGTGATTATCTGTTTTTTACAGGATTTATGCCAATTAAAGTCTAGTGTTATATATTTTCATAAAACGGTAGTCGCTTTTGTCTCCAGTCGACTGAATCAAATACATTAGGGCGATGTACTCTCATACTTTCGTGTGTGGTGAAAAGATGAAGAAGCAAAATGTGTCACCAATAAGTGCCTTTATAAAAAAATTTATTATTCTAACATCACAGAGTGTCACAAATTCACAGTGGGTAAGGTGAGTACAACATCTTGGAGTTATCGTCACAACGAGCGAATGTGGAAGTAGTTTACAAACTAAATAATTTTAATTTAGTCATTCAGCTGATTTTGTGTTCAAGTCTAATTTTTTTTTAGAAATTTTCTAATTTGTTGTAAACACTTGAATTTTAAACATAAAAATATAAAATCGTTTGTTAATTATTGACAATTATTTTAACACGATAAGAAAACTGGCTTGAATTAGTGGCACTCTGTGTACATTTAAGTATCACAAAATTAAACCTTCTTAGAAAAATAAATTGGTTTTCCTAACATGACTAATAATACAGTTTTCTGCCATTTACGAGAGGCAAACAATACTGATATGGGTGTACCTATAATTTTAATGGTAATTAAGACTAGAAAAAAATAAAATTCTACTTTACAAAGGAACAAATAAATCGCCGCAAACACACCTGATTCTTAGAAAAAACATAAATGGGTAATCAGCTAGGATTTTACCAAAACATGAAACATGTTTGAGATGTTATTTCCTTAATAATTAATCATTAAAAATTCATCTTGTTAAGCTTCCAAGTTAACTATTAAGATACTAATAATCGTGTTAAATGCCACAAATAACAATAATCGAAATGTAAAAAACGTAAAATGGGACGGTTATGCAGATGAGAGGATGTTGAAAAACCGGTAAAAAATAATTTAAAATTAATTTAACGTTTATGTTTATAATTTGAAAGAAATCGTGTATTCAGTACCTACAGAGTGAACATACCTACTCCTTCAATGGCTAAGTTGACTAACATAGTGCCAGAAAGTAAGAAGATTTTACAAAAGCTATTTTAATAAAATGAAAAGCGAAGGTGGATATGGACTTAAGATTTTTTTGCTTCTGGCTTAGGTATCAGACTGGTATCTGACCCCTAAGATGGCAAATATTGCCTAAGGACATAGACAAAACTTGTGGGTATTTTAAACAAATTTCGCCTTATAATCAGGATGACTGAAATAACGGCTTTTTCACTGGCAAAAAATGCAAGATTCACTCTGTACACCGTCTCCCAAGACCGGGTCACATTATCGGTCCATTAACAGTCCCTCGGTAAGTCAGTTGGCCGGTTATTTTTATTTTACTATAGTAATCGTGTCCATAGAAGTAAACAGATTAGCGCGTTTCGCTTTGATACAAACCAAAGCTACTTAAGTGGAACTGTTATTAAATACAGTGCGTATACCCACATTATGTTCCCACTATGTAAGTACCATTTTTTTATTAAAAATCAAATTGCGTAAATTTTATAACAATATTATAAAATAAGAGCAAACAATGCAAACCCAGTGACCCGATCCTCCTGACCATTCTTAACAAAGAGTGAACCGTTGAAATGTGATCAAATAGCAAGAGTATCGCGTTTCTTTTGGTATAATTTAAGTAAAAAAATAATTGCAATGTAATAATAGTTCCTTTCTTATGGAGAGGAAGTGAAGTGTTTCAAAAAATGTGTTCCAGTTTAAATGTGAGTTTGGGCGAGGTTGGTACAGTGGTTTTTTAATGGTGCGGTCTAAGTTTAATTATATAAGTTTAATGGTCTTTCCTCTAAAAAAGAATTTAGTGCGTAAACAATATTATTACACTCTGTTTTTAAACTTGAAGATTCTTCAAAAAAATACCCAACGACTGAAAGTTTTGTTTAAAGGTAACACATTATAATCAATGTTATAAGGCATATTAATATAAGGTAGAATATTACAAAGAAATGTTAAAAAGTCGGTCGTTTATTAAAAAAAATAGAAGTATTAAATAGATAAATTATATTTTTAAAAATCTAAAATTATTGCAATTTGATAGACTTTCAAAAACTAAAAAAATGCAGACCGTTTGTTCTATCTTAAACGGTTTTGCACATATATCCTCTCAAAGTTGAAAAATTTCGAAGTTTTGACGCTGTTTAGTCTGAAAACAAATAAAGATAATATAAAATACTTTAAAAAACTCGTTTATAACTCAGCATAGAATGAAAACATGTAAAAATATTTATATGGTTTTAATAAAAAATATGTACCTATTAGTATGTATAAGCCACCCTGTATATTTTTCTGTAATTTTAAATCCTGCAACTTTCGTATTTAGCTTCTTGACCCAAATCTAATTTTCGTATAATTGGCTGGACCAAAAAAAAACGTAACAGTCTCTATATTATTTTTATTGCCTTGAGCAGGTTGAAATATTGGGAAAAAATGAAACCCATCACACAATTTGTTCCAAAATAGTTTTTGAGTCTTATGCATCATTAACAATTTTTTTTTTCTCTTGTTTAGTTTGTGAGATTTTTAACCTTATATCATGTTTTAAACTCTATTTGAGAAACATTCTTTCTACACAGTCAAAGAACTTTTTATGTTTAGAATTTATTGCTAGAATTAGAATTATTAAATTAGAATTAGAATTAGAATTTATTACTTAGAATTTATTAGCTCTTTTTTTTTTAAATGCAGTCTTACCTGAGTCTTACCAAATTAATTACATATTTTGCTATACGATACTGTGAGTGGTTTTACACAAATATTTTCTATGGATTTTCCAAACATATGTATTAAATACCAAATATCCGAATAAGAAAAGATAAATTAGGATTTGTACTCAAAGTTAAACATCTCTTTAGACCGCATATATGCAATCCAAACCTTTCAATTTTTCATCATATATGAAAGATGGAGCTTGTTGAAAGAGCCTCGAGGAAGACTTCAATGAAGGGTCGAAACGTTGGCAATTCCACAAACGTGAAATGTTTTTTATTTCCTACACCCGCTATCATCTCTTTCACTTTCAATTTTTATGTAAATTTAATATACGAAAAAGAGAAAAATAGTTCTAGAGAATAATACAAATAACAAAGTATTGTATGCTTATGCCATCGGGCTTCTTAGCAACGCTGAGGCCAATACAACTCCCTGAGAGCCTTTAAGCCCAAAAGGCATAAACATCTGCATAATGGTTTTGTCAAGTTTCGCATATTTGATGCGATAATAATGTTGCGAACTCAGGGTTCAATAATTCCAGTGTAACGATTTAACACGAAAACACTATTTATTAACTCACTGCTTAGCCTTCTATTATCGTTTGGTTTTTTTTGGCTTACCTATAGCTCGATTAAATAAGACTACTTTATGGCGGCGCAATTCGCCCTTTATACAAAATCCTAAAAATACAGAAAAACCTAGAAAATTCTTAGAAGAAAAATCAGACCTAGACGTATCCTCCTCGTCATCGCAAGTTGCCATTCTTACACGTGGAGAAGAACTAGATGACCCTCGTGACGCCTCAAATTCCAGAGCCAGAACTAGTACCTCGCTGATAGCCCTGGGCCTTACTAGACGTAAGTGGTATCTCATGACACTATCGCGAACTCCCTCAATGAACCTTTCGGCGGCAAATTGCGTTTGAAAACATTCAGGGGTGATGAGTATGCCAGGTGAATTAGTCTGTCTATGTCCGCCTCAAATTCTTGTAAGGATTCACCTGATTTTTGCTGTCTCATCCTCAACTGGGCCTGGAACACGGTTTCTTTGTGCTCATTTCCAAATCGTAGTTGCAGAGAGTGTACTAAAACTGCATAATTACTTTGATCAGCTGTCGACAGAGATTGGAGTAATTCAGCCGCTTTTCCACGAAGTACTACCACTAATGAAGTAGCTTTCTGGGGCTGGGACCAGCCATTAGCTTTTGCAGCTGCATCAAATTGAGTTTTATAAATTTCCCAGGCCGTAGTACTGTCATAATCGGGCGGCTTAATTTTAGCGTTGGGTGTGCTAAAACTCTTTGTAGACACGTTGTCGTCCTCAAGTTTTTTCCCGAATTTTCTTTCTAGCTCGAGAATCTTCTGATTGACAGCTTTGAGTCCTTCGTTAACAGATTCCATTATTCTTTCTTCCAACTGTTGCTTCCTAGCCGCGAGATGGCTCACTAATTCTTATTTGAATTGTTGATGACGTCGCTACTGTACTTGTTTACGTTTTTCTTGTTCCTCTTTTTGTTCGTTATAACGTTTTTTCTGCTCTTCTTTCTGTTGTTGATAACATCGCTCCTGTACTTGATCACGTCTTTCTTGTTTCTCTTTTTGTTCGTTATAACGTTTTTCCTACTCTTCTTTCTGTTGTTGCATAGGGGAGAGCAGGGTGGCAAGTAGATCTCCAATCGCTTGTTGCTGGCTTCTAGTCACTGGCATAAACACGTAATGTCGGGCAATGAAGCACTCACAGTTCAGCAATATTAGTCCTCAAATTCCCACTGGAATCGCACTTCTGGCACCAATTGTTTCGAACTCAGGGTTCAATAATTCTACTGTAGCGATTTAACACAAAAACACTATTTATTTATCCGCAAATACACACAAGTACAATGCGACTACTAAATAACTCACTACTTAGCCTTCTATTAGCTATTAGCTATTAGCTCGATTAAATAAGACTACTCTACGGCGGCGCTATTCGCCTTTTGTACAAAATCCTAAAAATACAGAAAAATCTAGAACATTCTTAGAAGAAAAACAATTGATAAGAGACACATAAAAAAAGGTCGTAAATAACTGCGTTGTAAATAAACAGAGCAATAAATCACTCGTGACAACCCCATGCCGCAGCGCCCTGATAGGCCGCGAGCCGCGAATGTCCAACCTCCAATGTCGCTCCTCCTCGCAGCCACTGCTCACCGTAACAATAATGTATGGCAATTAAAAAAAAATTAAATAACTAGTGGTAGAAGACAAGTTTTCTGTTAGACAAAAATGAGGACCATGAAAGAAGCCAACAGGTAAAAGGGACACTAGGCTAATGAGGAGGTCGAAAGCTAAGAACATGACAAAAATAAATAAATAAAGAAAATCGAGAAAAAATTATGTTAAAAAGACGAAATTAAGAGAAAACTATGTCTATACGTATAAAAGTGTAATTAGAGTCTAGAAAATGCTAAAAAATATATGACTGACTACTAAATTGGCGATATATACAAAGTGTATAAATGCAAATTCAACACATAGAAATGGTTTAAGAAAGATGAATATAATGGGCAGGGTACGCTACGAAGCATCAATAATATAAGAAAAAAGAAAAACAGAAACTAATATCAAAGATACAAAAGGAAAAAAGAAGAGGAAATAAATTTAAGGAAAGAGAGGGAATATTAAGATCAAAGTCAAAATATAGGGCCAAGAACTACAAGAACGAAAAATTATATTTTGATTTCAAGCTTCACAGTCATAATACATGATACAACATAGGTACCAAAAAAATTCGCGAAAAAACAATATTTTAAAAAGTTTCTAATAAATCTCTCAATACCGATGTTGTTTCATCAAAAACAAAGCTCTAACACCATGAAAAAAAGACTAGAATATTAAAACTAAAATTCACTAAAAAATATGAAAGAAATACCTTGAGAACAAAAATTAGATGGAACCTACAAAAATAATGATTAGGAACAAAACGTTCAAAAAAAATAAACAAAATGCCCTTCAAAGATTACTGTTAATTGATCAACTAATAAACAACCGTAAATGATTCTGGATATGAAAAGCTATCAAACCCACATGGAATTCTTCATAAATTTAGTTGTAATTAACAGGGTAACACAAATAATTAGCTGGAGTAAAAGGAAAATAACATAATTCATGAGCCAATGAAAAAACTGTACTAGAGCTTCACGAAACCGAGACCGAGAGTATGTAAGTCTCGGTCTCGGTCTCGAATTTATAATTGAGTCTCGGTCTCGGTCTCGGTCTTGTGCATCGAAACCGAGACTCGCGTAATCTCGGTCTTGATCTCGTAGTCGCAAGCGAGTCTGGGTCTCGGCCTCGGTCTCGAGAAAAAAGGTAGTATCTCAAAAAATCTTATTATGTTTGAATTGCACATTCAATTTGCTTCCGAATTATTGAGTTATAACGAACAGTTTACTTCTATTGGTGGGAGGTAAAAGAGAACATTAAGAAGAGCAAAAAACAGGTGGATTCACTCCCATCGGTGCAGTTGTTCTAAAGTTACAGGCGGTCAAACTTGAAAATTGAAAAAAGAGTCGTTATAGCCCCCCCCCCACTTCTGGTCAAGATCAAAAGTTTTAGAAATTTTTTTGATGTATTTGATGGGAATGACACGTGTGCAATTCACTAGAAAGGTAACAAACTCAATTCTAATGTAATTAACAATTAAAGTAATTTTTCAAAAATTGGCCAAATACTCGATTTTAAAAGTGCCTAAAAATCGACCACCGAAAGGGTCTAACTCCGAAAGTGTTGCACCTATGAGACTTTTGTGAGCGGGAGGTGAAAGGTGACATCAAGAAGAGCAAACGACAGTTGGATTCACTCCAGTCGGTGCCCTCGTTCTAAAGTTACAGGGAGTCAAAGTTGAAAATTGAGAAAAAAGACGTAACAACACCCCCCTTGTGTCAATTAAAAAAAAAATTGGGATTTTGTTTGTTATTTTTGATCGGAATGGTATGTCTGTGATTCCCTAAGAACGTAACAAACTCCATTCGAATGAAGTTAACTCTTGAAGTAGTTTTTTTTAAATTGGCTAAAAACTCGAATTAAAAGTGCCTAAAAATCGGCTACCGAAGGGGCCTAACTCCAAAAATGTTGCTACGGCCCTTCTGTTGACGATAAGTGAAAGGGGACATCGAGAAGAGCAAAAAATAGGAGGATTCACTCCCATCGGTCCACTCGTTCTAAAGTTACTGGCGGTCAAACTTGAAAATTGAGAAAAAAGTCGTTATAGCCTCCATCCCTTTGCTCAAGTTCAAAGAAAAATCAGATTTTTTTTTTTGGTTTTGTTGATAAGAATGGCACGTCTGCAATTCACTAAGAACGTAACAAATTCAATTCTCATTATATTAACCCTGAAAGTAAACTTTTTTAAAATTGGCCAAAAACTCGATTTTAAAAGATGACATCAAGAAGAGCAAAAACAGTTAGATTCACTCCCATCGGTCCACTCGTTTTAATGTTACAGGCGGTCAAACTTGAAAATTGAGAAAAACGTCATTCTAGCCCCTCCCCTCTCTTTGGTCAAGTTCAAATAAATTTCAGAATTTTTTTTGCTGTTTTTGATGGGAATGGCACGTCTGCAATTCACTAAGAACGTAACAAGCTCAATTTTAATGAAGTTAACCCTTAAAGGAAGTTTTCCAAAAATTGGCGAAAAACTCGATGTTATAAGGGCCTAAAAATCGTCCACCTAAGGGGTCTGATTTTTAAGATTCAATATCGGACCATCTATTAAGAACCTTTTGACGAATTGCAACTTATTTAATTTTGCCTCATTTTTCGTTTTTATTTAGTTTTAAATCCTTTTTTGCCTCATACTCCTTTTTAGCCTTTTTCTGCATTTTTAACGCATATACCTTTTCTCTATATTGTTCTTTTCCAAGTTCTTATTATTTTTTCTTTTTTGGTTTTTCATACATCTTTTCACCGTTCACATACTGTTGTTTTATATTTATTCATCAAGCTCCACTTCTTTTAATTCTCGCACTGTTTTTGACCTGACTTGTTCTTTGTATCATTAATTTGTATTGTTTTTAATCCGTGATATTTTCCATATTTATAAGACATTTGCTTCATTCACTATGTTTTTTAATAGTCATTTTAGGTTTTCTATAATTTGAAGAAATTTTTTGAATCATTTTTCAACCACTTTCCTTTTGATATTATTCCATTATTTCAACTCATTTTCTTTTCCCAATTGCATTCTGTAATATTTTCTGTTTTTTTTTTTATAATTGTGGCTCAATTGCTCCCCTTTTTAATTCCTCTGTATTTGATAATTTTTTCTCATTATAATTTTCTGCCAATAAACTTCACTTCTGCGTTTTTGTTTTTTTTTTATTAAACTTCTTCTCTCTAGTTGGTTTAGGTCTATTCTTCCATTCGCAAAATTTTTACTCCTTTCTATATTAGATCATATACTATTTTTTATATTACTTCTTACTTTGTTTTTGAGCGTACTATACTGTTTTTTGTTTGAATACATTTCTACTATTTTTTTAATTTTTAAATTTTAGCTCATTTGCTTTTTCTCTCAACTGCCGTTTCTATGTTCTTAAATTTAATTGGCTCTCTTTCGGTTTTTCAAGCACCTATTCAGCATTTGTAATATCCATAATTTTTTCTTTACTCCTATATTCTCTTTTTTTTCCATACTCCCTTTGACCTACTTTTTCCTAAATTTAATATTTTTTCTTAATTTCCCTTTCTGTTTTCTCTTCAGGGTGAATTGGTTTGCTACCTGTCTTACTTGACAATATTTACCGGATATTCTCCTAATTTATTTCATACTAATTGTAAAATTTCTAGACTGCTTTTTTTAACAGTTTTTCCATATATACCAGTTTATGTTCTGTTTTTTTTTTGATTTTGTAAAGTTTTAGTCAATTCTTTGCTTGTTACTGCTTTTAAATGTTCTAGTTAGTATTCTTTGTATATTATTTTATTTTTTTATTTTTCTATCTTGTTATTTTACAAGTTTTTATATTATTTCCTGATTCTTATAGAGGTTCACGAGACAGAGACCGAGACCGAGACTTACATACTCTCTGTGTCGGTCTCAAATTTATAATTGAGCCTCGGTCTCGGTCTTGGTCTTGTAGTAGCAAATCGAGTCTCGGACTCGAAAATAATGTAGTGTCTCAAAAAATCTTATTATGTTTGAATTGCATATTCAATTTTCTTCTGAATTATTGAGTTACAACGCACAGTTTTCAAAGAAATGTCCTTTTTTGTGTATAAATGTTTACTTAAAATCAAAATTTGAAATTATTGAGGGTTCCAATTTCCAATGTAGAGTAAACATATTTTTCATAAAAAATATGTGTCCTGTCTTAGCTATCGACACATCTACAAAATTTCATTGAAAATATGGAAATATTTCAAATCAGGTTTTATATTATGAATTCGAATATGCCTGTCGAAAAAGTGCACATACTGCCAATGGAAAAATTCCTATTTTTTTAGCTTTATTTTGTGGTAGAATGAAGTAATTTAAGCTAACTTAAGAGTTACCCTTAAAAATTACTCTGTAGAGAAATAATACAATATTTTTGGAAACACAAAAATTTCATCATCATATTGTTAACTGGCAGGCTAGTCACACTCATCCATAGAACTTATTTATGGTAGTTGATAGTTATTTATAAATATAAAGGGCGGAAAGTAACACTTTACACTTGTCTTCGTCTTTGGTTCTTATTCTCTTCGAGTCGATTTCATTCGTGATGAAACTACTTTGTAAGCAAACAAAATCTCGTTTTATTATAAAATGAGGAAAATAAAAAACTCAGGTAAGTATGTACTAGAGTACTTCTCTAGTACGTACTTAAAGTAAAATGTCTTTTCCTACTAAGAATAACTATACGCAACGCTGATTATATAATACCTAATATCTTGCAAACGATATATTGATGATATTTTTCGAGACCGAGACTCTCGAGAGTCTCGATTGGCAGTATCGGTCTCGGTCTCGGTTTCGCAGACCGAGACCGAGATCGAGACCTAGACAGCCTCGGTCTCGGTCTCGAAGTGGATATTAAAATCTCAGTCCTGATCTCGTATGAGACCGAGACCGAGACTTATCTCGTGGTCTCGTGAAGCTCTAAATTGTACAGGGTGGCCTAATTTGGGTGTTTTAAATGAGAAACTAATAGGACTATTAAAAATCAAAAAGTCGATGCCGAGGTAATTTCTCTAGCTGAATTCATTGCCGGAAACAGAAATCTGCTATCGTCTTTTGTTTTCTTGCAATTGATGAAAGCTCAATTTTCGCTATTTTCGAAAATACGTTATAATTTTTTTATTAGTCTAGTTTGGTAAAAATGGTTTTTACATTATTAAGGCACTTTTTTGAATAGATTCCAATGGTGGTTTTTGAATTTTTATAAACTTATTGTTTTTTAAGTTATTACATAAACTTCTATTTTTTTAAATACAACCTATAACTTCTTTCTACTTTGTCAGAAAGAGAATTTTTTTCTCTTTAAATTGACGTATAACATGATAGGTTTTGCTTTGAACTTATATGTTTTTTTGATAAAAACTCCTTTTTGGGGTAGTAGGCCATGACGCGATGACGCTCCGATGCCGATGTCGCGGCCATCTTGTTGTGCAGCTGTCACTGTCGATATTCCGCGGTTGGAAAAATTTAGTAATCTCGTAACTAGTGTAGACAGTTCAATAACGTTCATTAAGTTTTTCCCTTGTAAGGACGTAACGAAAAAAAGTCATTCAATTTTCTGCAACAAGATGGCGCACCCGCTATCTTGTTGCAGAAAGGAAAAATTGTTGTCCTCTCAGGAAAACGATTCCAGTAAAACTCAGATGCAATATAATTATTTTGAATATAATACTCTGATGGTACGTCCCCATGTGCGGATATGGCGTATATTGCGGATTTGGCGCTGTGGTCTGATTGGCTGAAATTGAAGTTTCTTCCTAAGTGTTGCCAAATTTCTGCATTCTCATTAAAGTGATATATGTAGTTGGATAATTAGTGGAAAAAACGACAGTTACTATATCGAAATCCTTGACATTTGCCATATGATTTTAGAGGTTCGGGTAGAACGATGCATATATCAAAAACGATGGAATGCAGTGTGCACTGCGGCAACACTGTGAATCCGCACTATTGGCGATTAAAATTACCGATGGGGGCGCTGCGAATGTAAACAAGTATGGCGGCTTAGGAGGTAATCGAAAAATGACGTTCGTTAAATTTTAAGAAGTTTTTGTGGTTGAAACGACTTTTTTTCATCTACTTTCAAGGTGTACTTATTGTGTGAACACCGTTTTTAGAAAATTACTGTTTAAATTAGGTACTAATGATATATTAATAGTTCAACAGTGGTTTCTGTGAATATTTGAAGTGTTTTTTTGTGATACATTTTGTGGGCATAATTTCCTGTGAAGCAAAAATTGCTTGAAAAGGTAAGTTTTCATGCAAAGTGTACCTTTTTTCGATTCTATTCCATAATTGTGACTTTTTTGAATTCAGGTATGGCTGAACCTGAAGCATACCTAAAACTAGCTACAGTCTTCCAGTACTTAAAAGCCTGGCTGTAACCAGTAGATGTGTTGTGGAAGGAGAAAACATCTTAAATTCCAAACACTTAATTTTGTGTGGCCATTATGTAAATCTACCAACACTGGAAGGTGAAGTGATAAAGATTGTGGCATTGTGCCGTCAGACAAGTGCACTGCTGAAACCTCATGAGGTGTCTGAAGCCGCGATGTTCCACGCATCAGGTTACAAAATTTTAAATGCAGCTGTAAAGTAGGCGCATCTGGAAACTATTTAAGTAGGTACATAGTAAACTATAGTAAAGTGGATGTGTTGTCACCAAGGTGTGTTTAAAATTTTAATGAAATAATATAGATAAAAGGTTTTTAATTAATTGTTTTATTTTGAAACCTGGGATAGTAACAACTTGAGTTCTTATTTTGTCAAGCAATGTTGAAGTTGAGAGGTAAACCATTGCTTTAAATTTTGTACACCATAAAGCCACAGTGGCTTCACCCCTCGGTTGAAGTACGGGCTTTCATGTTCGGCCTAAAGGTTTTGCTCCAAGAGAATTAGGTAGTACCTGTCCGTGTTTACCTATTACATCACTACCTAAATATGAACAATTTCTTATTACCAATACAAAATTAAATCTAAACCCTTTGAAAATAAAATGCCTAGTAACCTTCCTTATTTCTTTGGAAGAAAATTTCAAGTGTAAGTAAGTAACTTTGTGCAAGGTAGATTGTTTTACTCGCCAGTTTATTAACCAATGATCTTTATAAAGATGCGATACTTTAGTCTCAACTTTAGTTATGTTATGTATTATAACAGTTTCTGATTTTGGAGAGATTGATCCAAACAATTACATTATAAAAATGAAGTCATTAAAGTTTGAACTGGTTGTCTAGGAATAATCTACTTTGTAGCACTATTCATAGGTATTTTTTAAATTAAAACTTGTCATCTTGTAAACTGGAGACATTAAATTTACAACTGCACATATTACAGTAATAATTTCATCAATATTACTAATTAAATTCCTAGGTATATAAATAACTTTTGAATATATCAAATACTTTTATTCTCTAATTAATTCTCTCAATATGTACTCATGCTTTTGACAGTAGTTTCGGGTCAAAATACTAATAATTTTGGACAAGCAGGTATACAAGGAGTGACAAAACCGAATGCATCGACCACTGTGTTGCATTTACTTCTCCTACCTTCAATCTTTCTCGATAGATATTGCAATGTTGAGTGACTTGCAAATCATAATTTCTGAAGATAATCAGCTAGACCTTTACCTTGTTACTTGTAGTATCACACTAAGGATCGCTAAAAGTTCGAGGTGGGTGGGACTTCAGAGGTAAAGGGGGGCCTCTACCAACAGCTAAATCTTGTAGAATTTTCTTGAGGGGTTTAAATTTGTAGTTCATCCTTTTTTGCTTGGGACAGATTGGAGAAAAAGTTATGACAAGCTTTTTTTTATTTTATATCAATCAATCATATCTATGACAATGCGACAATTAACCTAACTATATACACAAAGAGGAATAGAACCATCTTTGCGAAAGCTGTTTCGAGACAATCACCACTTGTCACTTGGACACTTTTATCCAAAAACTTAGACTGTGGTGCTTCTTGGTGCACTGATGTCTTCATATCCACCAAAGCATTTACTACCAATTATTGCTCCTTAGGTGTTAGATCACTCAATCGTAACAACTTTTCCTCTCTGGGTTCAGAAATTAAAGTCATAGGTTCTTTATTACAACTGTCTCAAACACTATACTAAAGTCTGGGATACAGAAATCATTGTCTGACAACCTTTGACTGGAGAAAGATTTCTTGATGGTCCTGCAAAAGCTTTTAACTTAGGTCTCAACAAGTTTGATGCTAGTTTTCCTGAAAAATTATTACCCACAAATATTAAACAAAAAACACTTAATTGAAAAATATGTCTAAATACCTCTATTGTAATTATGTTGCTTAAAGTGAAATGAACAAACTCTCAAATGTTTGCTAACTGGTTTTGTTATTGATAGGACTTTGATCCAGGCTTTTCTCCTTTCCACAAACTCATCCACGCCAAACTCGTCTTTGAAAATACTTCTGTTGGTGTTTTTGCGGGAATTGCAATCGAATACACAGCAATTTGTATTATGGATAGTTTTCTTCTGCTTTTTTCTTGTACTGAACATTTTTATAAATCACATGAAAATTTGGACCACAAAACTAAATATTAAACACCGTGATACATGAAGTAAAAAGAACTACACAAAATGTAGACAATTTCGGAAAATGCAGGGAAATTTAAAAATAAATGAAAATTTGTTGATGCAACTAGGAATATTAGACTACAACTCCCGAAGCAAGGACGAAAACATGACGAAAATACGTAAAAATAAAAATAAACAACTATGATTACTTCCTAACTAGTTTTACATTTTTGCCTCCAGGTGGCGTCTAGATTTTTTTAATCGCCAATACGCCATATCCGCACATGGGGAAATACCATTAGATGTCGAATTTTTCGAAAGATTGAAATGACATTTTTTCGTTACGTCCTTACAAGGGTAAAACTTAATGAACGTTATTGAACTGTCTACGCTAGTTACGAGATTATGAAATATCTCCAACCGCGACAGCTGCCCAACAAGATGGCCGCGACAACGGCATTGGAACGTCATCGCGTCATGGCCTACTAATACAAAAAGAAGCTTTTATCAAAAAAGCATATAAGTTCAAAGCCAAACCTATCATGTTATACGTCATTTTAAAGAGAAAAAAATTCTCTTTCTAACAAAGTAGAAAGAAGTTATAGGTTGTATTTAAAAATATAGAAGTTTATATAATAACTCAAAAAACAATAAGTTTATAAAAATTCAAAAATCACCATTGGAATCTGTTCAAAAAAGTGCCTTAATAATGTAAAAAACGTTTTTACGAAACTAGACTAATAAATATAAATATATAAATATATATAATAAAAAAATTATAAGCTATTTTCGAAAATGGCGAAAATTGAGCTTTCACCAATTGTAAGAAAACAAAAGACGATAGCAGATTTCTGTTTGCGGCAATGAATTCAGCTCGAGAAATTACCTCGGCATCGACTTTTTGATATTTAATATTCCTATTAGTTTAAGAGTTTCCCATTTAAAACACCCAAATTAGGCCACCCTGTACATTACATTTGTATGTAAATCATTGGCGGTGAAATTAAAGTAAAAGATTTAAAAACTTTAAATTTGTAAGTGATTCAAAAACGTTGAACGAAGGGGAGAGAGAAGCAAGAAGAGAACGGGAAAATATCGTTTTGACGTCACCTGACGTAGGTATCTGATCATTGGCAACTAATGGTCAGTAGTGACGTCTCTTGGTGAGTCAAGCATAATAATTTCCTAGTCGTAGTACGTCATCAAGCTTTGCTGACGTAACATAGAGGGAAAGGTGTATTGTGGGCTAATAAAAATTTTACATTTAGTTCTTACCTATATACTTTTTTCTTATAAAATTTATATATTATTATATGCCTATACCTAACAATTTTATGATTATACACAGGATTTATTTTTATTTCTGGATATCCCTCTTGTTGATTGGCAGGAGCATAACACTATTTACTCGCTTAAAAAACTCCTGATAACATGAAAGGATTGTCGGGGGTAATACCACGAGAGCTTTAAAATTACCGATAATTTTACGAGTCCTTTAGGACGAGTGAAATTTGCAAGGAAAACATGCAAGAGTGAAAAATTTTCTGGTTTATTTTAAAGCTCGAGCGGTATTTAGTGAGATTATTTCTCGAATCAAATTAATATAGACAACGACATTGATTAAGGTTTAGGTTAGTGTAAGCGATTATTTCACTCATGTATAAATTTTCCCATAGGGAGAGTTTGTTTATCAAAAAATTACAGCGGTAATTCAACGTTGTCTAGACGACGTGGTATTATCGCTTACACTAACCTAAATCTTAATCAATGTCGTTGTCTATATTAATTTGATTCGAGAAATAATCTCACTAAATACCGCTCGAGCTTTAAAATGAACCAGATAATTTTTCAGTCTGGCATGTTTTCTTTGCAAATTTCACTCATCCTAAAGGACTCGTGAAATTATGGAAAACATGCAATCGTGAAAAATTATCGGTAATTTTAAAGCTCTTGTGATATTACCTCCGATAATACCACGTCGTCTAGACAACGTGGAATTACCGCTGTAATTTTTTGATAAACAAACTCCCCTTATGGGAAAATTTATGCATGAGTGAAATAATCGCTAATATTGTAATAGTATTGTTACGATTCGCAGCAACGCCGCATGGGAGGCGGGGCAACGCATGGGAGCGTGTTGGTTGGTGGAGCTTCGCGACCTATCCGCGCTGCGTCATGGCTGACACGAGTGATTTATTGCTCGTCTGGCTTAATCTAGAAGGCAGTTGTTTACAACCGTTTTTTTTTTATGTAAGATTATTCAAGAATTCTTATAAAGAACTTTCTAGGTTTTTCTGTAATTTTAGGATTGTATATAAAAAGCGCATAGAGCGCGCAGAGTAGTAGTCTTATTTTAAGCGAGCTATAAGTAAGCTAAAGTTACGAAGCGATAATAGAAGGCTATAAAGTGTTAAGTAGTGAGTTATTTAGTATACGAATTGTACCTGTGTATATTTGTGGAATAAATAAATAGTGTTTTCGTGTTAAATCGTTACACTGGAATTATCGAACCCCAAGTTCGCAACAATTGGTGTCAGAAGTGCGATTCCAGTGGGAATTTGAGGACTAATATTGCTGAACTGTAAGTGAGTGCTTCATTGCCGGACATTACGTGTTTATGTCAGTGACCAGAAGCCAGCAACAAGCGATGGAGGATCAACTTGCCGCCCTGCTGTCCCTTATGCAACAACAGAGGGAAGAACAGGAGAAACGTTATAACGAACAGAAAGAAGAGCAGGAAAAACTTTATAAGGAACAAGAAAGACGTGATCAAGTACAGGAGCAACGTTATCAACACCAGAAGGAAGAGCAGGAAAGACGTTATAAGGAACAAAAAGAGGAACAAGAAAGGCGTGATCAACTACAAGAGCGACGTCATCTAGAACAAAAGGAAGAACAGAAACGGTTTAAAGAAGAATTAATGAACCATCTCGCAGCTAGGGAGCAACAATTGGAAGAAAGAATAATGCAATCCGTTAACGAATCCGTTAACGAATCCATTAACGGCGTCAACAAGGGACTCGAAGCTGTCAACCAGAGGGTTCTCGAGCTAGAAAAGAAATTCCGGGAACAACTTGAGGACGACAACGTGTCTACAGAGAGTTTTAGCACAGCCATCGCTAAAATGAAGCCTCCCGATTATGACGGTACTACTGCATGGGAAATTTATAAAACTCAGTTTGAGGCAGCTGCAAAAGCTAATGGTTGGTCCGAGCCCCAGAAAGCTACATCATTAGTGGTAGCACTTCGTGGAAAAGCGGCTGAGTTACTCCAATCTCTGTCGGCAGCGGATCAAAGTAATTATGCGGCTTTAGTACACACTCTGCAACTACGATTTGGAAATGAGCACAAAGAAACCGTGTTCCAGGCCCAGCTGAGGATGAGACAGCAAAAGTCAGGTGAATCCTTACAAGAATTTGAGGCGGACATAGACAGACTCATTCACCTGGCATATCCATCGGCCCCTGAATCTTTTCAAATGCAATTTGCCGCCGAAAGGTTCATTGAGGGAGTTCGCGATAGTGACATGAGATACCACTTACGTCTTGTAAGGCCCAAGGATATCAGCGAGGCACTAGTTCGGGACCTGGAATTCGAGGCGTCACGAGTGTCATCTAGTTCATCGCCACGCGTACGAATGGCAACTTGCGGTGAAGAGGAGAATACGTCTATGGCTGAATTCATGGCCAGTTTACATAAAGCGATGAAAGATATGGCAGTCAGTATGCAAGCCCTGTTAGAAAGAACTCCTCGATCAACAGACAATCGGGGCATAAAATGTTTTAACTGCGGCAGACTGGGTCACATCAAGAGTAACTGCCGTAATAGGGCAAGAAGTCCGTCGCCGTCGTTTAGAAGACCAAGCGGCGACCAAGGCCGCCCTAGGTCCCAGGAAAACTAATTCCGGTCAATGCAAGGGGGCAATTGACCGGGGCCGCTAAGACCCCCAGGATCTTTAAAGTCAATAATTTGGGTGGCAAAAGTCTCACAGTGGCCGGACGCATTAAGGGACAGAAGATCCAGATTACCATCGATACAGGAGCAGATGTGACCATTGTAAGGCCAGATAAACTTTTCGGATATACCATACAACCATTGCCCAACCCTATTATGTTAAAATCAGTCACTGGAGAATCTTGCCCTATAGACGGAGAAGCCGATGTCACCATCATTATTGGAGAAAGACTTGAAGTTCGGCATAAAGTGTTGGTTGCCAGGATCAAAGACGAGTTTATTTTGGGAATGGATCTCATCAGGAAACATGGATTCTCCTATGATCATAAACAGAATATTCTCACGTTTGGAGATGAGGAGTTTGCATTAACCAATCGAAATGTGGAAACTAGTATCCGTCTACTGGTGGTAGAAGATGTAAAAATTCCTCCAAATTCAGAACAAATTATCACAGTGACTTCTGAAAATGATCCTGGGTGGTCCATAGGACTTATAGAACCTAACCTAGATTTGACGACTGAAATCATGGTAGCCCGAACTTTGACCGACACGAAGAAGACTATGCCAGTACGAGTTGCCAATATTGGAGAAAGGACCATCAAGCTCAAAGAAGGAACAGTTCTTGCCACATATGAGCCTGTACAATGGGTATGCAATTGTGTCGAAGCAGAGACATCCAAAATTAAATCTTCTAACCAAGCTTCCCCAGAAGTTATTGATGCTTTTAAGCGACAGTGGAGTCACCTGTCAAAGGAACAACTTCAGTCTGCTATAAAATTTGCTATGGATGAATCTGATATGTTTAACTTCAACAGCAACGACAGTCAAACTGATTTAGTTGTCCATAAGATCAACACAGGAGATGCCCAGCCAATACGACACACCCACGAAGGGTACCTCTGGCTAAACAACAAGAAGTTAACAGTTTGCTGAATGAAATGTTAAAGGAGGGCGTCATAGAAGAATCATCTAGTCCATGGTCGTCGCCTGTGGTTCTTGTTAAGAAGAAAGATGGTTCAACGCGGTTCTGTGTTGACTACAGGAAACTTAATGACGTGACCAAGAAGGACAGCTACCCATTGCCACGTATAGACGACACCTTAGCAACTTTATCGGGATCACAGTGGTTTTCCACTCTAGATTTAAAAAGTGGATACTGGCAAGTAAAGATTGCTCCCGAAGACAAAGAAAAGACTGCATTTTCTACTGGTTCTGGACTATACCAATTCACTGTTATGCCTTTTGGATTGTGCAATGCTCCATCAACTTTCGAGCGACTAATGGAACTTGTCTTGAGGGGGCTGACTTGGAAAACTTGCCTGGTATACTTAGATGACATAATTGTCATGGGACGTGATTTCGACGAGCATTTGAAGAATTTAAGAGAAATCTTCAACAAGTTACGGAATGCTCACCTGAAGCTAAACTACAAGAAATGCAGCCTATTCCAAAAGCAAGTCGATTACTTGGGGCATACCATCTCAGAACAAGGCATTAAAACTAGCCAAAGTAAAATATCTGCCATTAAAGATTGGCCAGTTCCCCGAGACAAACACGAAGTAAGGAGCTTTTTGGGACTATGTACTTACTACAGGAGATTTGTAGAGGGATTCGCCGACATCGCAAAACCGCTGCACAAATTAACAGAAAAGAAAACACCGTTCTTGTGGAACCACGATTGCAGTCAGGCGTTTGCAAGGCTTAAAGCTGCCCTCTGTTCTAGTCCAATCTTGGCTTACCCTATAAAGGACGGACTGTTTATTCTGGACACGGATGCAAGTAACTGTGGTCTAGGTGCAGTACTCTCTCAAAGACAAAACGGGCAAGAGAAGGTCATTGAGTACTACAGTAAGACTTAAAGTAAGCCAGAAAGAAACTATTGCGTCACTAGAAAGGAGCTGTTGGCCATCGTTAAAGCAGTCGAACATTACCATCGCTACTTATATGGAAAAAGGTTCCTGATTAGAACTGACCATGGAGCCTTGAAATGGTTATTACAGATGAAAAACTCTGAAGGTCAAATAGCCAGATGGATAGAGCGCCTGCAGCAGTACGATTTCCAATTTGAACATCGACCAGGAAGGTCTCACGGAAATGCCGACGCATTGTCTAGACGGCCTTATAAAGAAGATTGTCGGCATTGCCAAAGAACTGAGCAGCGTGAGGGACTTCCTTCTGTAAGGAGAACGTCGGTAGAAATAAACGATGGCTGGACCACACAGACCCTTCGAGAAGAACAAATGAATGATCCAGATATTGGACCCATCCTCTCTGCAAAGACTGACGACAAGAGACCAGAATGGCAAGAAATTGCTGGTAAAAGTCCAAACCTGAAGGCGCTATGGGCCCAATGGCACTCTCTTAAAATAGAAAATGGACTACTGAAGAGAGCGTGGGAGAGTCCGGATGGCAAGTCCGTAGTCAGTCAGTTGGTTGTTCCTGATAGCAGAAAATCAGATGTACTACAGGAAATGCACAACGGAACAAGTGGAGGTCATTTTGGGGTCAATAAAACCTTGGCCAAAATTAAAGAGCGGTTCTACTGGGTGAATTATCATGAAGACGTCGAATCTTGGTGCCGCAAGTGCGAAGTTTGTTGTGCCACAAAAGGACCTCGAACAAGATCACGCGGCCGAATGGTGCAGTACACTGTAGGTGCTCCATTCGAGAGGGTAGCAATTGATGTCGCGGGACCGTTTTCTCAGACTGAGTCGGGCAATAAATACATCTTGGTCGCCATGGATTACTTCACTAAATGGCCTGAAGCATACGCCCTGCCTAATCAAGAAGCAACGACTGTGGCAACGGTGCTAGTAAATGAAATGTTCTGCAGATTTGGAGTCCCTCTCGTACTTCATTCTGATCAGGGCCGAAATTTTGAATCGGCTGTTTTCCAGAAGGTCATGGAACTTCTCGGAATTCGCAAGACCAGGACAACTCCTTTGCATCCACAGTCGGATGGGATGGTAGAGAGATTTAATCGGACCATGGAACATTACCTGTCTAAAATGGTGGCAGATCATCAGCGTGATTGGGACCAACATCTACCTCTCATGTTGATGGCATATCGAGGCTCTACGCATGAAGCCACTGGTTATACTCCGGCGAAAGTGATGTTCGGAAGGGAAATGAGGCTTCCTGTGGATTTGATGTATGGAACACCAGAAAAAGACTCGCTCAACTCTGAGAACTTTGTGGAGGAGCTCAAGGAGAGGCTGGACAATGTTCATGAACAAGTCAGGAATAAACTGCGGATATCCAGTGATCGAGCCAAAGCAAGATATGACTTACTAGCTAACTCCCGCGGCTTCCAGGATGGCGATTTGGTGTGGCTATACAATCCGCGGAGAAAGGTGGGGAAGTCGCCCAAACTTAGCCAAAATTGGGAAGGACCTTATACAATTATAAAGAAGATTAATGATGTGGTGTATAGGATCCAGCGGACCCCTAGATCAAAGATGAAAGTCGTTCATTTGGATCGATTAGCACGATACCATGGAACTCTATCTGTTCGGGACGAACAGCCTTAGGAGGAGGGCAATGTTACGATTCGCAGCAACGCCGCATGGGAGGCGGGGCAACGCATGGGAGCGTGTTGGTTGGTGGAGCTTCGCGACCTATCCGCGCTGCGTCATGGCTGACACGAGTGATTTATTGCTCGTCTGGCTTAATCTAGAAGGCAGTTGTTTACAACCGTTTTTTTTATGTAAGATTATTCAAGAATTCTTATAAAGAACTTTCTAGGTTTTTCTGTAATTTTAGGATTGTATATAAAAAGCGCATAGAGCGCGCAGAGTAGTAGTCTTATTTTAAGCGAGCTATAAGTAAGCTAAAGTTACGAAGCGATAATAGAAGGCTATAAAGTGTTAAGTAGTGAGTTATTTAGTATACGAATTGTACCTGTGTATATTTGTGGAATAAATAAATAGTGTTTTCGTGTTAAATCGTTACACTGGAATTATCGAACCCCAAGTTCGCAACAGTATATTACATACCGGGGTGGGAAGTCGTTCATTACTGTCGAGAGATTTGATAGTTTATCGAGACGCGCAGCGTCGAGATGAACTATAAAATCTCGAGACAGTAAGGAAACTTCCTACCGAGGTGTTTATACTATTTTTTCCACTACTAGCTTTAATACGAACCGTTAAAGGCCAGCAAAATGACTGTAAAGTAGGCTTTCTTGTTTTGCTTATAAAACAATTGAACATAAGCGGTCTATAATGACAATGTTATGGCCGATTATTTACCTGGTAAATAAAGATGTCAGTTGTCAGGTGCATTAGGCGCCGTGATATCGTCATACGGCGATTTTGTTTATCGGTTGCCACGGTAACGAAGCCTCCATATGGATTGAAGACGCGCCTGTTCTTAGTAATAAAATATGCGGAGCGCTACCTTACTAATTTAGGCAATTTTCTATTGTAGATTAATAGTGGAAAAAATCGTATATACACCGCGGTTGTGAACTACTTATGACCCTCACGTCTTAGATCCATCAGCGCTACGCGCTTCGGGATTTAAACTTGACGTTCGGGTCATAATAATGTACTTCGCAACCTTACGGTTTATAATATACTATTATTTACAACCTACATAATAAAAATTTATATTTTTCGTATAAGATATTTATAATATTTGTAACCACCTTTTTTAAAAAATACCAGTTAACTATCTTATCTAGGTCGATGCTACTAAGGACACCTTTTTAATTCTATAAAGACATTAAATTTTAGGGCCCAAGAAATAAGCACAGAAATTACCGCCCTTGGGTGGTAATGAATACCCATTACCTACTTCTAATTTAGAGGTAGGTAATAGGTAATTTCCCACCCTCCTATGACGTTTGTAATTATAGCATTACATATATGGTTGTAAATAAAAAAAAATATGCCACTTTTGTCAAAAACGGTTAGAGTTACAGGCCATTTTTTTTCAAATTTCACAAGGAGCACAAATCTCAACAACCTATCAGTGGCGTACGATAAAGCTATTAATGGCCGATCGCACCAAGCAATTTTTAAGTATACTTAGTTAAGGCTTCCATTATTACCATGGCTACTCATGCTAATACATATGGTTTAAGGGCCCTTAACTTTAAGTTTCCTTAAAATTTGCTTGGTGAAAATGGCCATTAGAGTTATAAAGGAGGGTTTGAGACGAATAAAATTTCCAGAAACCATTAGAGAATCTATTTTTAATTAAACTTTTCGACATATTTTTTGATCTACAATCAGCCGTTAATTTTGGAACTCCCTGTATATGCGTTTTCGAGAACCCACCAGAGGTTAACTCGATCACTAGCCCGTTCTGGGATGTTACTCGGGTAAGGGCCGTTTACACACATTCTCCGTTCAGGTTAGTTCAGCTAAAGTGGACCTTAAAATTTCTCATATTAAATGCATTGTTCATCTATCAAATTATTAAATTAAATCCACTTTACCATAACTTTATAGACAAAACCTTTTTAGTTAAAACCTTTTCCTTACGTTTGTCAATTTTATAACTAAGGATCACTTCTTCAAGTTCAGCTTAACTTCCAATTTGAAGTTAAACTGAAGATTCTGTCAAATCTAAAGTTAGAATCTTACAAGAAGTTGATGAAAGTGTGTAGTGACATATGTAGAACAGGGTGCATTTAGGGCCAATTGTATAGGTTAATTTTAAACACAGGTTTAAATTTGGTTTTAAAATTCGGTTTAAAACTAAATTTAAACATCGAAATTTCTCCTCTACGTGGATGTACGTTGTATAAGTACAGCTTAAATTAAAAAAAAGATGGATATCGAAGTATGACGGCAAAGTAATGTTTGTAAGAAATATATCTACATTATCCTCGTCGCCCGATATTATATGCCATTTGCACACTTTCCCCATAAAGTCTTCAGCTAAGGTAAACCTTAAAATTTTCCATATAAAATGTATTGCTGCCAAAAAAATTGGTAAGTGACAGATCGCTTGAGAGCGATGTATTCTGTATAGAAAATTTGAAGGTCCACCTTAGATCAACTTTATGAGGAAAGTGGTGCAAGCAGCTATCTCTATATCTTAAAAAATTCAAAGATTATTCATTTCAATTTCAACCCTAACACAAACATTTAAAGTGACAAAACTGTTAATTTTCTTAAATTAAAACCGACCTAAAGCTTAAGTCCTGCTTCATCCACATCATATCTTAAGATAAAGTTAAAGTTTAATTTACGTTTAAAACGAACATTATGGCAATTTGCGATTTATGAGGAGCTCCTGTATTAAAAATCAACTTATACAACCTGACCTAAGTTTAGTTTAGAAGAGATCCGTACCTAAAGATCAAAATTTTGATAAAACTGGCCTAGCGCTGATGAGAAATGGCGATGAAGAAGCCTCTAGGAATGGAAATATTGAGCATTTGATAGGTAATACAATATAAAGCAGTGGACTGAAAGCAAAAGAGTCCAACCTCAAACCTCCCCATTATTCGAGCGAACACAACGTTATTCCAATTTGCTACGCTGCAGAAAGGGTCAGTTATAATACATACACATAATTAGTCATCACAACGGATTTTTAGCACTGATGGGTGTGTGACGAAACCACTCCACCAATATAAAGCTTAAACAAAGTATTAAATGCCACTTAATTTTCCTAAATCGATTACGCTAATTGACGAACTTTATCAGCCGTAAATATTTTTTTTTAAAGCAGAAAATATTTTTTTATGATAATTAGCTTACTATTCAAAATTATAAATTTGATAACGGAACAATAAACCAGTAAAACTTATTATAATGAACCACTTATTATGTCATTAAGAAATTATGACAATTATATGTATAATTTCAAATACATATAAAATATTATCACTTGCATGTATTACCAAGAGCTATGTACGAGCATGGGCGGAATGGAAGAAAAAACTTCAACGTCGCATTTGCTTTTTGTTTATAACTTTCCTTTTCTTATTATCTTCTTCTTTCTCGTATCCTCCAAATCTTCCGTAATACGGAACTTGGTGCTGATCACCTCTTTTTTCACTTGTTGTTACTGTGGCTGAGATGTGTTGAAGTGCCTGAAACAGGTTTTGGGTAATCGACTTCTCGGTGGAAAGTCTTTAGTCTCGCCATTAAACTCCTTTTTAGAGTTTTCTAAATCCGCATTTTTTTTCATTGACACCACCTCTTTTCGAAATCCGTTCTTTGCACAATTTGCATCACTTCTCGTCACCTTTCGAACAACATTTCCCTTACTATTTAAGCTACTGGCCCCACTTTCACTTGAAGAAAGTTTATCTTGAAGAAACTTTATTACTGACTTTGTCATGCTTTTGAGATTGATTATCTGATTTTTTTCACCAATATATGACATATTTAAGTTTATGATATACAGGGTGGGCCAATAGTGCGTGGACGGATGATTGCTCCGAAATGCAAAAAGATATCAATGTGAAATTTTTGGCCATTGATTGATGTTAAGCTTGGGCGTATTTCTAAATTATTTTAGATGTTAGTGCCAAACTATATACAGAGTGGCCACACAAAATTATGTTTTTTAAATAGGACCCCCCATATATTTTGTTATATTCAGGTCGCCCTTCTTAAATGCTTCCAGAAAATATAAGCATATGTGGCTTTTATACTACGCGTTTAGGAAATATGAGGGTTTAAGTAATCAAAATCGGCCATTTGTGGACGTTCAGAGCTCACTTACAAAAGAAAATGTAAAAGCGGATTATATTCATTTATTAACTAGAAACCCTAGACTATACAATAATTATTAATTCGCAACCTAGAGTTGCACTGATATACAGGGTGATTGTTGTTTGAAAAGCCTTGATTTTCTCGATTTTTTCAAACAGCAACACCGCATTTTTTTGATGTTGTTATATGGGGCTTGTGCTCAACTTTTATTTTTGTGAAGCATGTCCTATACCTATCTCTAATAGATTTAGAGATATTTGACCTCATTAGAGCTTAATTTATTCATCCTCTAAGTTCTCGTCTGATCTATTTAGATTGTGAAAATAACATGTCGCGTTAACTAGTTTATTTAAAATAGTATTTTTTGTAACGTGCATATATTAAAAAATATGTAATAGTTAAAATATTTATAGATTTTTATATGTTATTTATAGATTAAGCAATACGAGAACTTAAACAATAGGTTTTATGTTTTAAGTATTTTCCTTCATCTGATTGTCCAAAATACAGCTCTTGGCCAATCAGATTAGGAAAAACCCTTTAAACATAACAATTGTTGCTTGTCTTTAACTGCTATGCCCTTAAGAAAAAAAAATACGTTAAGAAAACTATATTTACTGAGCAACTATAAATTTTGGCAATCCAAGAAAAAAAAATTTGACATCCGACAAGTCAAACTGACATTGTCATTGAGTCTATTAATTAATCAATAATTGCTTAGTTATCGTACCGAAAACTAGTAAAAATAACTAAGTTTGATTAAGAATGAGTAATTTTTCGCAAAATGAATTAGTTGATATGATTTTTACACTGGGAGAATGTGAACAAAATTGTTTATTAGCCAGCCGAGTATACAAAGCGCGATATCCAGATCGCATTCTTCATCAAGTAGAATCGCTAAGGAATGTTTTAATGTGATTTACAACTTCTGGAAGCGTAAATTATACCAAACAGTCAAGAACAAAAACGATAGCAAATGAAGAAAACGAATACCGAGTTTTGTTGTCGATGACCGAAAATCCTCACGTGAGAACGAGAACACTTAGCAATAATTTGAACTTATGTCGAACCTCTATCAGACGCACGCTAAGAAGATATAAATAGCACCCATATCATATCCAACTACACCAAGAACTCAAAAAAACAGACTATCAAATTAGATCCAATTTTTGTAACTGGATGCAATAACAAATTCATCGTAATAATGATTTTTACGACAACGTGTTATTTTCCGATGAATGCACACTCCACCGAAATGGCTTTGTTCGACATAACTTTCACTACTATTCCGACAATAACCCCATTCTTCCCATCATTTTCGGGTTCACACCTAAGAAAAATAGTTAATTAATGTTTGGGCAGGAATGATCGGGAGATATGTTATTGGACTTTTCTTTTTCGACGGGACGCTGACTGCTGTTACACACCACCAATTCTTAGAAAACAATTTGTTTGAATGATTAGAGAATATTCCTTTGGCTCAACGCAGAGACAGGTATTTTCGACAAGATGGAACGCCACCTCATCATGCTAGAACCATAACCAACTTGTTAAATAACACATTCGCTGAGAGGTGGATAGAAAGAAGTGATTCTGTACGTTGGCGTGCCAGGTCACCCAACTTAACACCATTGGACTTCTTCCTGTGGGGTTATGTAAAAGACAAGGTATATGAAACGAAACCTACAACAGTGGAAAATATGAATAATATATATGATAAAAGAATTGAGGCGTGTTTAGGACAACAGGGACGACACTTTGAACATTTAATGTAGAAATGAATATTAAGGGTGTGTACAAACAACTTAATTGACTATGTTTTCTTTTTTATAGTAATATTACTAAAGTATCAAATATTCCGACAATCATTATTAAAAAAAAATGCGTAGTAGTAGACTATAATACATGCAATGGCCAATAAGATGTCAGTATTCAGTCAGCTGATTATTACGCATTTGCCAAAAATTAATCAGCTGACAGAATACTTTCATTGGGCATTGCATGCAACGAAAATTGTATAAATGTGATGCAGGCTTTAAGAAAGTTGCTAGGCTGAGCCCTTATGTATACCCCAAGTATAACGTGTCGGATCAGGAAGTGGACACCGCCGGATCCGATACGTAATTCTAGGGCTGGTCCACTTAACCTTAATAATGATGCCTAACCTGCCTTCATTATTGAAGTTATGGAATATCAGGCACAAATGACGTCAAATATTTTTAAATCTATTAGAGATAGGTATAGGATATGCTTCATAAAAATAGAAGTGAAAATAGCGGGTGTAGGACTGTCCTACACCCGCTATTTTCACTTCTATCGACCTGATTAAAGGACGCAAAACGTATATAACTTAAATAACTTAAATAATAAAAATAAAAGTTGAGCTCAAGCCCCATATATCAACATCCAAAAAATGCGGTGTTGCCATTTGAAAAAATCGAGAAAATCAAGGTTTTTCAAACAACGATCACCCTGTATATCAGTGCAACTCCAGGTTGCGAATTAATAATTATTCCATAGTCTAGGGCTTCTAGTTAATAATTGAACATAATCCACTTCTAAATTTTCTTTTGTAAGTGAGCTCTGAACGCCCAGATGGCCGATTTTTATCACTTAAACCTCCATATTTCCTAAACGCGTAGTATAAAGGCCACATTTTCTTATATTTTCTTGAAGCATTTAAGAAGGGCAACCTGAATATAACAAATTATATAGGGTGTCCTATTTAAAAAAACAAAACTGTATGTGGCCACTCTGTATATAGTTTGGCACTAACATCCAAGATAATTTAGAAATACGCCCAAGTTTAATACCAATCGATGACCAAAATTTCATATTGATACCTTTTTGCATTTTGGAGCAATCGTCCTTCCACGCACTATTGGCGCACCCTGTATATAAGTTTCTGTAATAAGAGTTTCTTTAAATAAAAAAAAAACTTGTTCAACGCTTTCTAAAATTATGGATTCAGTTTTTGGTGCAAATTGTTCCCTCTTTTGCTCTCTCTCGAGTTCTTTACTCTGTTTTTTTGCAGTTGTTCTTCTTTTTAGTTCCTTATTTTACTGATAATTGATTCTTAAGTTTATCTCTATCCTTTACTTCTTGACCATCTTAAGATCTTTTCTTCCTTTTACTTTTAATTTAGATGTAGGTATATCATTAATAATTACGGCCACGTTTTAACATTTATCGTGACGTATATTGCTGGATATGACTATTGATTTCGTAAACCATTAAAGAGAATAGGAAATTGAAGGTACTGAGAAAAGGAAAGGTAATTTGTAGATTGCAAAACAACGAGGCAAAGTAGCAACTGATAAAAAAGTTATCGTAAAAATAGTAGAAAAATTGAAAAAATATCTATATCCTGCACATGAAAAAGATTCCACCTGCGATTTGGTTTGTAAAATTCCGTATCAAAGCTGGGATAAAAATCCTGGAAATCGCGATCCATGAGATCCAAAAGTCGATCCTTGAAATGAAGAATTATAAATCATTAGGAGCGGATGGGGTGGTCGTTGAGGCTCTTAAACTAGAGAGCGTTGAGCTATTAGAAAGTCCTAAAATACTTTATAATGAACGCCTAATAGAGGGCAGTGTATCACCACAATGGAACAGCACATATATCATTTGATAAACAGAAAAAGACGACATCACCAATTTAGCTAATTATCGCCTTATCGTCTTTTCCCCTCGCTTCTGCTGATGACTTTTGATTTTTCGCCATAACTTCCTTATATTATAAACCTTCTGTTAGCACACACCAACATGGTCATATGTCGCAGAACAGACCATATTACTTTCTAAAATCTCGAACATTCTTTTTTCTATCCATCTCCTTTCCCCATCACCTTTGATATTTGTGTTATTTCTTTTGTGGTATCCTTGCCTTCCCCTAAAACCAAAATCCAAGCACGGACGTTCTCGTGATTAGGTGATAGTGTTCTTGGATACACTGTCTGCTTTGTTCTCGTGATTGTCTGCTGTCGACGACAAGGATAAAATATTGGAAATTGATACTCAAATTATGTCGTTGATACTTTGGCAGCAAGTTGTATCCCTCTGTTGAACGTAGTGAAACGTAGGCTTAATTTGTAGATTTTTTTGGTCCCGTTCCCTATAACCCCTTGTATTTCCGAGCAATATTTTATTTTGAATATCGCTTTCGGCATAATTTAGAAACTCCAGTGCAAAGTTGCAGCGTTTTGCGAAGAGGCAATACATTATTAGAAATATAAATCTCCACCCCTTTCGGTGTTCTCTAGTTCTTCCTCTTACCTAGGTGACCGGACCTCCGTACGGACCTAGTAGAACCAATTTGTAACACGTTTCAAAACCTAATTCATTTGAATGAAGATTTGTGTATTTTATTTGCATATTAAAAAGCTGAAACTTTATTTAGGCAACACTGACGATTACTTGCTTTATTCAGACAGCCTTCAAGAGCCGAAAAAGAACAATGTGAGCTATTTATAATAAAAAAGCCACCAGAAAAAGCTCAAGATCCGATATAATTTGATGCATGAGCAAACCTCTTGGTTTTGCCAGAATCAATAACCTTTCCGAATGTCGTTCTTTGGCATTCTTGTGAAAAACCTGTAGGTCAGTAATAACCATAAACATAGATGTAACTTACGTCAACACACAAATATTTCTTGTTCATAAAGTAGTTCCAACAAGTTTCATTAGTAAAACCCCACAACATCACGCCTAGTTCTTATCTACGCATTATTTAAGCGCATTAGCATAACACTGAAACGAACTACAAGAAAATCCTAATTAATTGTTGCATGCAAGATGCAAGGGTATCATACGTTATTGGAAAATCCTCTGTTTACAATGATAATAATAATCACTCATTAATTCTTTATAACTATTGGCATAATATAATAAATTAATTATTCTTGAAGTAATTCGAAATGTCGATCGGCAGTTGAGTAATTTTCCCATTTACTAATACATCAGCTACTGATGAAACCTCATTATTTACTTTTCCGGTTCTTAAAGCAAAAAATTAAAAAAAGACAAAAATAAGTCTTGGTCTACCGCAGAAGTTAATGATACAGAAGCTTGTTATTGCTTTGTCAGATCAAATGATGATGAAGCTGCTTCGAAATCTCAAACAATACGTGTTCGAAAGAAACATAAGTGTGATTTGAATTCTTAATAAAATAACTTTTTTATAAATTTAATCAGATTTCATTAAATCATTATTGTTATTGAGTTGAAGATGACTTTCAATTTTCAAAGTCATGGGCGGCTTTAGAACATGATTATCTGCTAATTATCTTAATAGAGCAAATAATAGCAGAAAACATTTGAACGTCACTGACGCGATTGATTATGCAAAAATCTTCCTTTTACAATAAGAAATCTCAGCAGTTTACGCATTAAAAGATCAGCAACTCTAAGTAAAAAATGAAGATCGTCATAATTTTAATACTAGTGATGAATTGTATATTGCACTTGAGTGCCTCTTACAACTCAGACTATCGGTTTTACCAAAAGGAACACACTTACGACGTTCCCTTGCAATTTCAGCCAAAACATTCCAGTAAGTCTCCCCCGACACCCTCACATGATTTTGGTAACTAATAAATTTCATTTTAGGCCGACATTGGCTTTGCTTCATTCTGGGCCTATGCTCGATGACTTTCATAGAGCAAGTTGATGCAGAAACACCAAATCTCAAGGTAATTTACCAATGGAGTCAACTAGAGTTTGAGTACAACAGCCCTCAGGAGCGCCAAAATGACATTGACTCCGGGGTGTTCACCCCTGGCGTTATAGCACCTATCGATGTGGATGTTTACTATTCTCGTAAGTATCTACCCCGTGTTCATTAGAAAACGTCATTTAGACTATGAATTTGACAGATCATATGATCGTTTTGTTTTTTTAAATTTTTTTCTTTTGACATTTCAAAGCCAACTAAATGTCGTTTTCAAATGGACACCCCCTATCTAATCGGTGAAAGAGCTTCTGTTTGAAGAAGACATATTTTGTAGAAGAAGGCAACAAAAATCAAATTTTTGTGACGATACCCAGATTTGTCGAGGGTATTCCTGCCACATTGGGCACAGTAACCCATAAAGAGCTGAATAAGAATCCCCTAATCAGGCCTTACCCTAGCTGGTCTTGGCACAGGAATTCTAGGGAATGCCGTAGAGACAGGATAGTGTCAGTTTTTCGGGTGAAGGTATGTGTAAATACTGAAGGCTCTTTTGTACATATCAAAGTTAAAACACGTTTCTAACAGGTAGACGAATGTGGTAGGTTATGGGTGTTAGACACAGGGAAAATAGGATCTGAAGTGATCTGCAAGCCACAGCTGTTGGCATTCGATCTCGCCACTGTAAGTAGAATTTTTTTAGTTTTTGTATGTATTTGATTTCTTGACGTTGCTCTCAGGGTTACGCCACTGTTCTTGCTCGGTCACGGTGAAAAGTCTTTCCCATCAAAAAAAACAGCATCACGCTAGGGAATGTTTTCTACCTTATTTATTTTAAAAAGAAGTAAATATTAATCAAAAATTCTGTCGGTTATATGAGTTTTAATATTGTAATGCGTTTAACATTTAATTGATATTTTGAATGTGGCCAAGTACTGGCAACAAATGCCTCAAAAATTTCAACAGGACGAAATTTGTTCACTGAAGATGGCGTTTGTCCAGTTCTCACTACAGAAACCAGTTTATAAAAATCAATATTAAGAAAAACAGTAAAACAACTATCTTAGCAAATCAGAAAATATGTAAATCGTTTTTTTTTAATGAACTGAGAGATATTAGAGTGAGAAGATAATTGGCCGCCATTTTCCACCAAAAAAATACTTATTTCTAACTTTTATCCTTCATGTTTGTGCATTTTTTCACATAATGTTGTCATTGTTGTCATCATACAATGACAATTTGCGAATGGCAATTTCGAATAATTTGTAAAACTTATTTTTGTCCTGATTTTGTCGCTATTTTTGAATATTCCATTACTAAAAAGTAGGGGAAAAAACTGCAATAAAAAAAGCGATGGTCTCTCTATGACCTTATTGGTTATTCTGATTTGTTAAATCTTGAAAATTTAGTTAATTCACATATTATTGATATCTAGTTATTTTCAAATCTTATTTTTTTTATACTTACCAAATCCTTTCAGGACAAGCGATAAAAATGTCAACTAAATGGCAATAATAAATGAATGAGATATACATGGAGTGCTGTTTCAAATTTTTCGCATAAAAGTTTACCTTATATCAATAAGCTGAGAGATAATTGAAGGACGTGATAATTTAGTTATAACGTTACATATAATTATTAAAGGTCGCAATTCGCCAAATAATGTCTATGACGATGACGTCATCAGACACACAAACATGGCGAACTTCCAACAAACCACATACATTTTTGTCACTTGCTTCTGCCTCCGTTATCTGCTTCCTCATTTCACAGTACAGTAAATTAAAAGACTAAAAATTGTTTTAGAATATTTAATTTTAAAGAAGCTAGGGAGGGTTTATCCAACTTTGAATCTGCGTTTTGTCGACTTTTTAAGACCATATCAATGGAGTGAAGGCCACCAAAAACTTAATAAAATAGTAATCTATTTAATTTTTTTAAAACCCCAAAACCGACAAATATTTTTTTCAGAAGCACAATACGGGTTTACTGAAGTTAAAATTAGAAATACAAACAAAAAGGTCTTTATGCAATTAAGATTTTTTTTTATATTGAGTTTGTCTATTAAAAAAATATAACCATTCGTAGACTTTAGTAACTAGATGGGAAAAATAACAAATGTATGCTTCTTGCAATGTTTAATTACAAAAGTATTAAAAACCCTTTTTTTTTCAAGCGGACTAAAAGTACGTCATTTGTTTTCTCCATACGTACACCTAAAGTGGGCTTTCAAATCCAGAGACCAAAAAAGTAGCAAAAAAGTCCTAGGCAGTAAAAGTAAAGTCAAAAGTCACCGCAACTGTCATGGTGGCGCATATATAAACGATTTTCATTCACCAAAATTATTTGAACACTAAATGACACCAGATAAACCGATCTGAGTGTATTGCCATCTTTACATTCTTATTGAAAAAACAAAGGATAGGAATACTCTCAGCGCATCACCCAAAACCGTTATTAGTCGAAATCGCATAGGTTCCCGAATTTTGAAATCGTCTGTTAAATGTCATGCGCGTCATCATATTTATCTGTCAATGTGACTTATATTAATTTAGCATTGAAAGTATTGCTACAAATTCTTAGTTTACCATAACCATTGGTTATGATTCAATATCATTAAAACCATGGACCATCATTAAAACCATTGAACATTGAAAACCACCATTCTAACACATTCTATGTATTGTACAAATAATATACACCACTAATTGGGTAAGTACCTAGACCCGCTTAAAGAAGATGAGAGAAAATTGCAAAACTGAATCACTCTGAAATAGATTTACTATATCCTGCATGCTCGAAAAAAAAAATAGTATATGTTACTCGGAGTAAAAGGTCTTTTTGTGCTTCGCCCAGTTGTAGGCCTCAGCTTCGCTTCGGCCGTCAATCTCTGGGCTCAGCACGAAAAGACCCACTTTTACTCCTAGTGACATAATCTACTATTTATCTACTGCGGAGCTGCTTAGCCATTACATAATTAAACCATCATCAGCGTCTAAAATTAGTTAAGTAGAAATTGAGGGAAACCGCGCCATAGATTACCCAGCTCAGGTCAAGTACAGGCTGGGTATTATTAGTCGGGTTGCCGCCATGTGCACGGTGTTGAAATGTTGAAGGGGAAGTTTCGGCTCTAAGCCATCATTCTGACGAACAATTTTGGCTTGTTCAAAGGCTGTAAAAAGTTAAAATTTGATAGTTACTCGTCAGATTGAGGCTATCTTGGTGGAGAAAAGACTCTCGCCATGACACCGATATCTTGGTCATGTTCACAATTTTATGGTCTTAACAGTTTTAAAAAAAATGAAGTAGCACTTTAGAATACAAAACGGTACGAACACGTTCATACGGGGTGTTCATTATAAAACTTTATCTAGCAGACTATGAAATTTTGATAGAAAAGGATGACATAATCAAAGTAAATGGACTTTTGTTTCTCCATCCTTTTCTTTTGACATTTCACAGCCAACTAGATGAAGTTTTATAATGAACACCCCGTATTGGATATTGCACATCCAGTATCTGTTTTCTGGTAAAGTCACTAGATCGAGACCATTTTAATTTAAACCTTTGCGCCTTGTCTTCTGTTCGTACCGTTTTGTATGTTATTTTATATTTTTTTAAACTGTTAAGACCGAGGTTAAGACCATAAAATTGAGAACATGACCAAGATATCGGTGTCATGGCGAGGAAACCGGTCCGCCAAAAGGATTTTAAATTAAACTTGCACGAAGTGTGCGAGCCTTTTCTTCCCCTTCAACTGTGTCATAAATAATAGTGATAAAAGTATGCAAATGACAATAAAAATATGAAAACTTTTACAAGGTTTATAGGTAAGTTTTTTTAAGTTTTACGCGTGACATGGTCTGTACAGGGTGAGCAAAGTAAGACAGGTCGCCGGCGTTTCAGATGTTTGTTATTGTAGAACATAGCGCTAAAAAGTTTTATAGAGGGTGAGTTTTTGATCAATGGTTAGTAAAACGATCTGAGAAACTGGGAGAGTTACGAAGTATGTCAAATGGGGAAAGAACTGCAGTTCTAGGAGATGAATGGGAAACAATTTTCACTTTTTGAACAAATTTATGACCCACTATATAAATGACAAAAACCAAAATTTGATGATTTTTTAAGTCAATCTACCTAAGTTATTAGTGATTCCAACAAAATGATGTGAATACAAAAAATTTATTTAATGTCAACTTGAGCAAGCTCGGCTTGTCAGATTTCTTTCTGACAGGTGTCATTTTTGAATGATGATATAAACCTACTTTTTTCAGAATGAAAGATAAAACAATTAAATTATTTAAAAAGGTCTTCTTGTTAGCTTTAAACTAATGCCAACAAGTGAACGTTTGCTTTTCCAAATGGAGGACATACGGCAATGTTCTCTCCAGGTTATATCATAATTAAAAAATGACAGCTGTCAGGTTAGAAATCTGTAGTCATTTTTTTCAGATTTATAGTAAATTGAATAAGACAAGAAAAATAAGAAATTATCTTCAACTTTTGTATCTACATAATTTCTCTAGCATTAATAATGACTCGGCTAGATTGATTTAAAGAAAAATTCAGTATCATATTATCGAGGGGTGTGACACGGGTAATTTTCGGTGTACCTTTGATGAAAAAGTATTTCACAATTACAAAAAGTATCATTAAAATTATATAATTACTGCTTCAATTACCGTTATTTTCTAAACAGTACAGAAATTACTAAAATTACATATAAAATTACAAAAATTTCCACTAAAATTTCAAAAATTACTTTCAAAATTAGAAAAATTATCTATTATCACATCCAAGAACGCTTGAAATTACTGAATAAATAAAATTTGACAACATTGCAAACATGCTTAGGCAACCTCGCAATTCTGTGAATAACTTATACCGACAGGCATACTATGGCACACATCTCCATTTATCCCATTGTAGTGCGATAAATGGTGTGGGTTGAGGTTATAAGTACAGGGTGGCCACGTTCAAAAACGCGATTTTAGAAGTTCCTGAAAATCGACCTCCGAAGGGGTCTACTTCCGAAAACATTGCACCTACGAAACTTCCGATGGTGGGAGGTCAAAGAGGAAAAAACAGTTGAATTCACTCCAATCGGTTTATCCGTTCTCAAGTTGCAGGCGGTCAAAGTTGAGAATTCCGGAGAAACTCGGAAATTTTTTTTTACTGTTGTTGATCAGAATTTGCTCTAAGAACTTAAACTCAATTCGAATGAAATTAAACTCCAAAGAGGTTTTTTAAAAATTGTCCAAAAACGAGATTCTAAAAACGCCTGAAAATTGACCGACGAAAATAAATGAGGTGTTACCACCGACGTCCAAAAAAAAAAAAAAATGTTTTTCGAGGAAGTCAGCCCTAAAAATTATTAAAGTTGACTTGATGCGAGTAAAAATAAAAATTTGAAAAGTTCGAGTTACGTGCTGATAGAGTCAAATAGCCGAACAGTGAGTTAAAGCGTCTAAAAACGCAAATTAAAAATGTTTGAAAAAATTCAGGGTAGAATTAGGTCTAAAATTATTTAAAAATTACCCACATTGCAAAAAAGGCAAGCAAAATGCATCAAGAAGAAATTACTAATTTAGAACGCAATCAGGTAAAATTAGTTTAAGTCTTCAAATTTGTTGTTGGTGGTAAAATTTAAATTTGGAGGAACATAAGTGAAATTTTACTAAAGTGTTTTTCGAGAAAGTCAGCCCAAAAAAATCGTTAAAATTGAGTCAAAGCGTGTAAAAATAAAATTTGAAGGTTTTTGAAAAACTCAGGATACGTACTAATAGAACCAACTTGCTAAACACATGAGTTAAGGCGTCTAAAAATGCAAATTTTAATTTTGTTGCAAATTACAATTTGATCTAACAATTATTAAAGTTTCTAACATTATCTAAGAATGGAAGCTGTTTATGTTTTTGGAGAAATTCTATTTTAGGGCAAAATCAGGGAAAATTTATTTAAATCTTCTAATATGTGGTTTTTGATAAAATTAATTTTGGGACCAAAATAAGTGAAAATTTACTAAAGGCGTCCGAAAATATAAATGTATGGTTCTTTGGGAAAGTCAGTCCAAAAAATCGTTAAAATTGACTTGAAGTGTGTAAACATAAAAATTTTAAGTTATTTGAAAAGTTCGAGTTACGTGCTAATACAGTCAAATAGCCAAAAATTGAGTTAAAGCGTCTAAAAAAGCAAACTAAAAATTTATGAAAAAATGCAGAGTAGAATTAGGTCTAAAATTATTTAATAAGTCTAAAATTATTTAATTTTAGGTCTAAAATTATCAAAATTACCATAAAATTGTGTGAATTGAAAAATTATTATAATTATTTAGAAATTACAATTTTGATTAAAAAATTATTATAATTACTTAAAATTATTTTAAATAAATTTGGTAATGTTAAGACGAGTCCCTGTTGCCTTGCCTTTGTCACACCCCTCGCATATTACCATATACAGGGTGTCCTTTTTAAGTGCTTGCAGTATTACTATCTCCGAAACGGCTGTAGTTACGAAGACGGTTAAATTAGTAAAAAGTTGACTTTTGTATTACCACATTTTGAGTTGTTTCTGAATTATTTAAAAAAATTTAAAAAATACCAGAAACTTAAATCTGGTCCTTTTTAGCCAATGGAATTATGACTTTGCACTGAATATAACTTTGTAAAATCTTGTTTATTATATCTTCTACGACATTAAATTTAAGAAATTTAATTAAGTAGGGTATTAATTTTTTAACTAAAGTTGTGCTTTTTAACTAAAAGTCTAACTAACTAAAGTAAAACATGCAGATGTCTTTACTAAAGAAAAAATCAGTAGGTATACCTAAACCATTAAAACTGTATAAACAGGACGGTACTATAATATTTTGATGATGGATTTAATTGGTCAAAATGTTTAAAACCCTATTTATGTAATAGCCGTTAAATTAAGAATAAAAAAACTTTCAAATTATGAAAAAAAAAATCCAGGTTTGTATTTAAAAAAATTAACTTTATACTGGTAATGCTCTTGATAAGCGTCACACGAAGCTAATCGAGATGTCATAGGGAGGGGTTAGAGTGTAGTGAAGCTTTGTAATTTAAACTTTTTTTGTGTCACCAATAGTTTTTGAAATAGAAGATATTTAAATTTTTGGCGTTTTTTGATTTTTCTAAATATTTCAGAAACCACTCGAAATGTGGCAACCCTGTGAACGTTTTCTAAACATGCTCTACAAAAGTCAACTTTTTGCTAATTTAACCCACTTTGTAACCACAGCCGTTTCGGAGATAGCAATACTGCACATACTTAAAAAAGACACCCTGTATATTACATCGTTTTATTAACTTTTTTGCTAGCTACTTCGAAATTTATTACTTACATATTTTATTACTTTTACTCTAAGAAAAGCTTAGAAAAAGTCTAGAGGCATTAGAGGTCTCTACGTTGGAATTCATGGAAATTTTAGGTACTTTTAGGAATTCTTTAAGTACCTTGGGACTGATATACATATAGATCCGCACTAAATAAAAATGTTCTGCAAATTTTCCCTTGTTAACACAAAAGGGTCAGAATTCTAATAATTTGGCGGGTGGTGTCAGATTTCCAGGTCCAGGATAGACAGGATTGGAAATTTTCTCTCACCAACTTTCATATTCTAACACTAATCGCCAATAAAGAATAATCCGAGTGACGCATTTCTTTAACTGTAGAAAACATTGGTAAGCCTGCAACTTATTATCAGCCTTTGCAGCGAGAAGTGAATTCCTATTGGTCACGGAGACGGTCACCCTGGTAACTATGATGTCAAGCCGTATCAAGGTTTATTAAATCGCCGTGCTTGTAGGGTCGTTCTATAGAATGCACGACAAGCTTAGGACAACGAGAAAATCCAATTTTTACAATCTAATTATTTTTATAAGGTTGAATAATTTCGAAATAGGCCCATATTTAAGATTAGATAATCCAAAGAAAATTGTATCAATTGAATAGCTGAGGTTAGTGAGGACGAATGAGTGAGGACCAAAGGCAGTGTCAGTGAGGACTATAAGCAAAATAATTCGTTATGAGGAGAAAATGGGACAACCTGAATGTCTAGTTGACCCTTGATTTACCGGAAATAAACTTAATTTTATAAGACTGTGAAAGCTTTTACGGCCGGTCAAAATACAATCTAAAATGTCTTCCGGGCTATGGAAGCCGTGGTCCAATGGAATTTCTTCCTAACGTTTCGGCTACAGCTGCGGAAGACATTATCAAAGGCGATGAGGCAATGGGCGAAGTGATCTCCCGTGCTTCCCTACGTAGACTGATTCCACTATGGTGAGATCGGTAGTATTTATTCCCCCGCGCTGCAGTGGAAGGACTGAGGTGGGGGTAGTGGTGGCGCAGGGTTTCGGCGTACTTGAAGTATGTCGTAGAGCTCGCTTCCAGTCTGCATTTAGAAACGTAATTTCCTCCTTCCTTTTGAAATTGCTGTCGTGTTTAAAGATCTCAATGGCCTCTCTCTTTAGTCTCGGATAGAAACGCTGCGATTAATACAAGATATCCACCTCGTTGAAAAGATGTCGTGGCCTTCAGAGAGGGCATGCTCTGCTACTACTGACTTTTGTGTTTGTACCAGCCTGCAACTCCTCTTGTGTTCCGTAATCCTCGCGTTGACACTGCGTTTTGTGGTGCCAATTGCCAATGTATGCCGAGCCACAGCTGCATGGAACTCGGTACACGCCGAGTATCGATAGGAAATCCACAGTTGAATCAGTCAACGTCGGGAAGCATGGGGATCACTTCGCACATTGCCGCATCGCCTTTGATAAATTCTGCTGCAGCTGTGGACGAGATGTCTGGAAGAAATTTCATTGGACCACGGCTTCAAAGAACGGAAAACACTTTAAATTATAAACTTCATTTTTTTTTACGAATTATACAGTGCGATTTTTTTTTTAATGCGCAACATAGGATTTTACATGTTACATTTTCGGACCCATGTTGAGTGGGGATCTATTAGCATCAAAGCTATGAAACTTGGAAAAATTAAAGCTGAAGGTACTAACTTTACCTGTACTGGCCAATTAGGTCTTGAAGATTTGGAATAATGCATAAAAAGTAATTTATTTTCCAAAAAAATGTGTCTTTTTACTTTCCTCGTAACTATTATGATTTCATTTTGAGCAGGTGAATACCAAGTCATGTTAACACTACCATGGTAACAAAACAAATTTACACATTTTTTTAAGTTTAATGCTTAAATCATTTCTTTTGACTTTTGGAAACACATCTGAAACTTTTGAAAACTCAAGTGCAAAGAGTAAAAAATTAATAATTACACGAATAGTACAAGTTGTTTTATTCCTCTTGTTATAAAAGCTTAGAAATAATAGCGACAAAACGTTCTAAATGCTAAAAATACCTGCCATTTTACCTGCATTTGACACTTACCTGACATGCAAAGTTGAATAACAATAGCTTCGAGGAGAGAAAAAATATACAATTTTTTAGAAAATAAATGCTGTTTTTCGCGTTTTTCCAAATCTTTTGGACCTGGTCGGCCAATAGAGGTAAATCTAACAATCCCAATTTTACTTACGTCAAGTTTCATAGCAATTGTGCTTATAGAACCCCACTCAACAGGACATGAAAAATTTAACACGTAAAATCCTATCATGCGCGTTAAAAAAAAAACGCACTGTACATATAATATAAACATATTCTTCAAACCAAAGTTTAAGGTAGCAATAAATGAAAGAGGTGATGTGGGAGTAAAAGCATTGTGAAATTCTCCAGGAAGGATATGGCAACAACTTAAGAAATTTAACTCTATTCTTGTACGTTTTTAATGTCACCCATCTTTAGACTTTCCAAGTCTCCCTCTTTTTTAACGAAATGATTGGACAATTGCACAACAATGAAGGCAACGTTTTGATATTTGACTTACATATATCTTCAGTTTGAGGAAAACATATTAGTGATTGGTTTTAGTGGTGGAATTGAACACATTAATATTTACACACAGTAAAATTTACATATAAATATTTCAGAAACTACTTAAAATATGACAACACTGTAAAGGTTTTCTAAAAAGCCTCTATAAAAAAACTTTTTGCTAATTTAATCAACCTTGTAACTACAGCCGTTTCGGAGAAAACAATACTGCACGCACTTAAAAAAGACACCCTGTATATTTATTTTTGCCAATTCTCTAAATCGATATAGCTGAGTTATTATTAGTTTTAGAGAAATTATGAGAGACAAAGTTGTTTGTTAAGGTAATTTTATCCTGAAAATTTAAGATTATATTAATGGTATTGCTACACAGGATAGTTGACCAAAGTTATATTCTTTTCAATAGAATATCCCTAGGAATGTCCTATAATAATTTTTTTTTTGATGAGTACGGAAAAAAATTATCAAATGTATGTCCTAAAAACCGTTATGGGTGTATAGGGCACTCTTTTACAGACTGGTAAAAATATTACACTTTTTGAGAGAAAAAAGGCTGACATTTGAAAAATCTCTGCAAAGTAGACGATAAATATTTTCCGAAAAACTTGCATCAGAAAATTTTGGAATAACCCGGAGAATAACATTTAGTTTTAGCAGTCGAATTTTAGCATTCTTCAAAAAAAAAATGACCTGATAATAACTCCCTTAAGCTTAAAGCTAACGATTTTCCTCATATTTACTCTCATGTGTACCAGATCGTAGAAAATTATATAAAAGAATCAAAATATTAACAAAAAAATTTTAAGTATGTGATGTGTTAATTTGCGTTTGGGTTAATTTTAAAAAAATTGACATTTTAGAAAGACCTGGTGATTTTAATCAAATTTCAAGGAGGGAAAAGTATTTGAAATAAAAAAGCGAAAAAAAAAAGTTTTTTTTACATTCTTTACTTAGATTTCACTGGAAGCATTTTGGCATATTTTTATGTCAACCTTTCTTCTTAAAATCGGCTGAAAATCCACTCATTTTCATTTTGCAATTAATTAGTACTGAGGAAACTCAACTGTATTTACCAGACCGCAAAAATGTATATAAAAGAATCCTACAAAAAATCAAAATATTAACAAAAACAATATTTGTGGCAATTTAGAACAAGACAGTTGAATCCGCAACCCCGTGTAAAGGTTTGTGTAAAATTTCAAAAAAAATTATTTTTAGGAGAAACTCGGTGGTGCTCAAATTTTCTTAACGTTTCAATAGAAAGTAAAACAAGTTTCAGTACAAGGTAAAAAAGTAAGTAATTGAAAAAAAAACGAAAAAAAAACAGTTTTCTCTTGTTACACCCTGTATATTGAAACAGAAGCATTTTGGGCAAATTTTTCTTATGTGCACCTTTCTTATTAAATTCAGCTCAGGATTTACTAATTTCATTTTTTACTATCAATTCACAGATACCCTGTAGGGTAAAATCACTTTAATCACATCTCTTAAACATTTTATTAACATTAGTGGGTACATTCGGTCATAATCAAATCAAGGTGCTGGTCGGTGTTAAGCATTACGGAATTTCGACGTTTTTTCAAATTTAAATAAAAAGGGCATCAAATTTAGTAGTTTAAAGCGAAAAAAATGCGGAATATTCATAATACCAAGAAAATTTACGAATATTTAATTTACATTTTAATGCCCCATGGCGCATTCATGTTCCTGTCGCTGTCACCTATTAGACCAACTAGGTTGCCAATATCCGGAAACTAGGCCTTTTCGGAAGCAATTAGTTAACTTATTAATTAGTTATTAAAGTATCTATTGTTGCATTCTGCAATGGCCCTAAAGTTGACGCGGACCAAAGGTAAAGTAAAACTCTAGTTCTGTTTCACTATGCTTTTGGTTAAGTTGGTTCAGGTTAGTTCAGTTATGATTTTCGTTTGGTTTAGTTAGTTCAGTTTAACCCGTCCTTTACGGCGCCCCGGGAGGGGCGCCTTTGGACCTGTTGGTTAGGTTAGTTCAGTTTTACTTTGCCTTTGGTTAGGTCAGGTTAGCTCAGTTTTGTTTTTCCTTTGGGTTAGTTAGTTCAGTTAATTGAGGCGCCTTTGGACCTGTTAGTTAGGATAGTTCAGTTTTACATTCCTTTGGTTAGGCAAAGTTGCCTTTGAACATTGCAATTGGACGTGCTAGGTCAGGTTAGTTCAGTTCTGTTTTTGCTTTGGTTAGGTTAGTTTAGTTATGTTTTTCCTTTAATTTTGTCAGTCCAGTTGTACTTGTCTTTTAAAGCGGCGTAAGTGTGGCTCTGTTGGTTAGGTTAGTTTAGGTTTACTTGTTCTTTATGGCGGCCCATAGGCTGTCATAAACGATAAAAAGAATGATTTAACTTTTTGGTGTAAATCCAAAAAAAAACACTTCTATTCCAAATTGCGCCCTCTAGCACGTTTATTAAAAACTATCGTTTAGCACTGGATACAACAGTTAAAAGTAACGGCAATTATCTTCTAAACAAGTCTGAGTTTACTAAAATCGCATTTGCGGTTTCGAAGTTGCAAGGATTTTAATTATTTCACTTTCAATTGTTTCCCTCACTCTTATTAAGCACATCACATCACTACGAGAGTCAGGTCAAAATGTTGCAAAATTGTCCAAGCTTTCTAATAATGTTGCCCGATTTATAATTTAAAAAAAGAATTTTCGGAAAAAATTTGATTTGCAATATTTGGTTACTGAGTGCGCCCTCTTGTGGCAAAATAAGGAACTTGTAAACAATATCCAGGATTTTGTCATGTCCACTTTAATAATTAAAACATTTTCCTCTAGCTTCTAAGCCATTTAGTTTCTCCAAGATATGACCACCCTTAATGAAACACCCTGTATAATTTTTAGTACAAATATAAATATTCCCCTTTTTTTGCCGCTTAAACTACTTAGTTTGATGCCCCTTTATTGTAAATTTAAAAAAAAACCTCGAAATTCCTTAATGCTTAATACCGACCAGACCCTCAAATCAATACCCCACTTATTTCTGATGGTCAAGGAGTAGTGTAATTTTCTTGTATGAACAAAGCGAGAAAATATCAGATAGAGCCAGAATAATGAGAATTCCTACCTTAATTATTTACTTTCAAGTCGACCGCTATGTCTCTTCAATATGGCTGACGACTTTTACATATTGGCCGATGGTGGCGACGCGAGGCATAACAACGAACCATTCGCGAACCTGTCACTTAAACTCCACTTTCAACTCGAGTTTTAAAACACAATTTCCTGTGGTTCCACTATAAATTTACCATTGTTGGGTTCAGAAAATTCCAAGGAACAATTTGGTACTACTTTTGCGTAATCTATTAAAGTTTTTCCGGGAATTTAACGGAATTTTAAATAGCGTCGCGGGACCCGCGTCAAGTCAAAATTTTTATTGAATTTGCAAACTGACTGGAATATTCATCGTTGTTGTTTTGTTTATGACGCACCGGCGCACATGCACTATCTGCGTCACCGGCTGGAATTTAATGGTAAAAAGTATTGATTTTTTGACTGAGACTCATTCTTTGGTGCTATATACAGAGTTCCTGGAAATTCTTTGCTTTGGGGGGCACACACTGGTTCCGCATATGCGTATCAAAGATAGTAAATGGATCTATTGCCTTTTTTCAACGGTCTGCGGAACTTTCATATTCAACTTATGTCTTGTTTTAAACGCACAAAACCAGTATTCTCCAAATACTGAATTCATATAAATATGGTGTCTTTATACAAGGTGACCCATCGAAAAGTATCTACACGTTTCTCTTCCAATTGGGTATATAAATATGTACATCGCTCTGACTTCATCCCTCTAATCTGAACCTCCAAGTGGAGGTAAGCATTGACCTTGAAGTTTTAAATAGAAAGAGGGGTAGAATGATACCTCGTTTTGAAGGTCTTATCAAGGTTTGTTCATTTGCCAAATCTCATGTCATTTGATCAAGCCAATCCAAAAATGGCGGCCGGTTAAACTTTGCTAATTCTTAAATTAAATAGGCTTTAATTTAAGTAATTTGATTTGGTTTTCATTTTCTTGTCTTAGAGAGTTGAAATGGCTCAAAATTTTTTTTCTTTTTAGTAATTTCTGAAAAAAATTATGTTTAAAAATGTGTCGAGAAGAATTTTTTATGAAAATTTCATTTCTTTTATTTAAATCTGCCGGATTCGATAAGGCAGCAACGCAAGAGGTATATTTGATTGGACAATTTCGAGACCTAGCAGTTGGTCGTTATGTCGGTACCTATACATATACCGGGTGTCCAGCAGAACTCTGGACATAGGAGATTAACATGGGAAATCGGTTTTTATTTTTTTGCGCCTGTACAGTTGATTTGATTGAAAACTTTTAAGAGTAAAGTTGTAGAGATTATGGTCAGCTATAATCCTGTAATTTATTCAACACCTCAGTTTTGGCTGTTTTTTTGGGAAAACGCCTCGAAAAGTGCAAGAATTTCAATTTTGCGCGTCACCCCCCCCCATGCATGTGCAGTGTTGCCAACATAATAATTTCTTATGTCAAAGTCAGAGCCGATTTTCCTTTCTTATTTATTTGGAGGGACTATCATGTAGTAATTAACGTGATTATGCAGTGAAAATATGTTGGCGACACTGCACATGCATGGCGGGGGTGACGCGCCAAATTCAAATTTTTGCACTTTTCGAGGTTTTTCCAAAAAAACGGCTAAAGCTGGGGTATTGAAAAAATTACAGGATGATAGCTGACCATACGCTCTACACCTTTACTCTTAATTTCAATCAATTCAACCGTACAGGCGCAAAAAAATAAAAACCGATTTCCCATGTTAATCTCCTATGTCCAGGGTTGTGCTGGACACCCGGTATAACGAATTCAAATTCTACCAATTACGTTCGTGCTCATATTGATGCGCCTTATGGTAGACCGCTTTCACTTTTCTGTTTGTTAGACCCGTTGCTAAAGCAGCATGGTCTTTTCGTTTTGGTACTTTCGATTTCGTCTTTTCCCGCAATCTTCCAAGCAATTTTAGCGTTTCCCTCTTTGGCCATTCGAAACCCCATGCTTTGAGAGATTTTATCTCTCAGCTAATCATTTTTGGAGGGATTTCTGGTTCATTTAGGAGTTGCAATTACCCGCGAAACCGAGTTTATGGTGGCAAAATTTCTATACCCTTCTGCGTTAAGTAACAAGTACATAGTAGAACATTATTTGGCCTATTGAACTTTGCCTGGTTTTGCATGCCCTTTGTGAAAGCACTTATCGTCATTACATGGCGCCACATACTCACTACTGAACTCACTGCTCTTTTGTAGCAAGAAAGCAAACCAAATATTGGTCGAAATTCATCACCTCTTAGGTTTGGGGACACCATACTGATGAGCTGCAATTACATCGAAACCAGTTTAAAAACCGAAATCTCGATCATCCACCTGCGTGAAGTGACAAGTACATGGTAGAAAACTATTTTGGTTCATTGCACATTATAGTGTATTGTGAAGTGATCCAAAAACTAGTTTTCTGCCGACATTGTCACTTCCCACAGACAAATGGCCGAGATTTCGTACCTATATTGTCTGGGGGCGATGTTTAGCAGAGTATCAAACTCATTTTTCTATCAGGCAGGGAAACCATATATCTTTTTCGCTCTCATTAGAGCCAGGGTTGTTATAGGAAGGCAAGAAAGTGTACCCGTATTGGCGGCTAAATAGTACTTTCTATCGTACAATGAACTTTAGCTTGTCGCGTTCGCCTTATTGTCAATATGTGAAGTTTGACATTTTCAACAATTTTCATGTTTCCCTTTTTGATGATAATTATTACCTCAAACTCTAACAGTGACAGTTGCTTCGATTGCTCGTCGTTCTGTTGAATCCTGCTCCATTCCAAGTTTGTTAGTTGTACTACTTTTTGTTCTATTGTACTTGTGTAGTCTCATATGTGCATTTTTGAGTTCAAAGTATAAGTAATTCACTTAATTTTTACATTTGCTCTTTCTATCTTTGAAATTTTCATTTTTTTATATCTCCTTTCAGCATATGTAGAGAAGATGCGATAAAAATGTTAAAGTCAAATTTCCAACGCCTTTTTTGATGCCAATAATAAGTGAATGGTTTATACATGGGGGTAATATTTCTGAAGTCAATTCGCCGTTGCCAAGTGTTTTTGTATTAGGGCAATTCTGCTTTTTCATGTGATATTTCATTGAGTCCTTTGGTTACGTTAGTTCACGTGAGTTCAGTAACATTTTTTCTCTATTGAGATTAGTCCAGGTTAGTTCATTTATATTTTTACCTTCGGTTAAGTTAGTTTAGATTTCATCCGTTATGCAGGGCTCCGTTGTTTTCCTGCGGGGAGCAAAGTGGACAGTGAGAGCCGATGGGCAGAGAAGTAATTCTTTATGAGGGTCCCTTTGGTTAGGTTGGTCTAGGTCAGTTCTCTTAAGTTTTTGCTTCGGTTAGTTCAGTTCAGTTATGTTTTTCCTTGACCAGGTTAGTTCAGGTTAGGTCACTCTCTAAACTGCTTTCGACAAATTAATTTTTTTTGAAAACTCGGTATCTCTGTAGTCTTAAAAATTCTTGTCAAGAAACAGTTGGAACCTCGATGTCTTTGTAGTCTTTAAAACTTCAATGCAGTTTTTTCAGACAATTATTTAGGATTGTGATTAAGTCTGTGTTAGTTTCAATGGAATTTCTGTTTTATAGGCTCAGCCATGGGTTTAGAAAGCTCACAGAGAAATTTTATAGCCCGAATAACTTGCCTAGACACTTTTTTTACCCTTGTTATTGAAAATTCAGTCGATTACACTACTTTGAACAAGTTTTATTTTTTTTTATACCCGGTGTCTCTGTAGTCTTCAAAATTCCTGTCAAGAAACAATTCGAACCTCGATGCCTCTGTAGTATTTAAAACTTCAATGCTGTTTTTGAATAAGTTTTAATTTTTTATTAATTTGGTATCTCTGTAGCCTTCAAAATCCCTGTCAAGAGACAGTTTGAACCTCGGTGTCTCTGTAGTCTTTAAAACTTCAATGCAGTTTTTTCGGACATTTATTTAAGATTGTGATTAAGTTTGCGATAGTTGCAATGCGATTTCACTGTTCTGTAGGCGTAGCTGTATTTAAAAAGACTGCATTGACATTATATTATTCGAATAACTTGCTTAGAGACATCATTTACTCTTGTTGAAAACTCAGCCGATTGTACTGCATTGAACAAGTTTTAATATTTTTGAAACTTCAATGCAGTTTTTTAAGACAATTATTTAGGATTGTGATTAAGTTTGTGTTAGTTTCAATGGAATTTTTGTGTTGTGTAGGCTAACAGTTCGAACCTCGATGTCTCTGTAGTTTTTAAAACTTCAATGCAGTTTTTTGGACAAGTATTTAATCTTCCGATTAAGCTTGTGTTAGTTTCAATGGAATTTTTGTGTTCTGTAGGCTTAACAATGAATTTAGAAAGGCTACAGAGAAATTATATAGCCCGAATAACTTGTTAGAGACGTTTTTTACTCCTGTTGTTGGAAATTCAGTCGATTACACTAGTTTCGAAGTTTTATTTTTTTAAACCCGGTGTCTCTGTAGTCTTCAAAATTCCTGTCAAGAAACAATTCAAACCTCGATGCCTCTATAGTCTTTAAAGCTTCAATGCAACTGAATAAGCTTAATTTTTTTTTAATTCGGTGTATCTGTAGAGTTCAAAATCCCTGTCAAGAAACAGTTTGGACTTCGGTGTCTCTGTAGTTTTCGAAATTTTAATGCAGTTTTTTCGGACAATTATTTAAGATTGCGATTAAGTTTGTGTTAGTTTCATATTAAGTAGTAGGGACGAATTTAAGGAAGAGCTGCTTCAGCAACCTTCTGAGAATAATCAGATATGGTATACAGACGGATCAAGAATGGCTAATACGCAGTTGTCAGGAGCGGGAATATACAAAGCAGGTCATGTAAAGGGCGAGGGCTTCGTCTTGGGAAGCCACACGACGGTTTTTTAGGAGGTGGTGTTTGCAATACTCTAGGTGGCTACACGAACAGAAATCAAACAGAGAAGAGGACATCTACATCTACTCCGACAATCAGGCGACTCTGCGAGCCATCTGCAGGAGCAGAATGAGTGCAAAGCTCATTCAGGACTGCAGGGATGCTCTAGAGTCACTGGCAGAAAAAAACAGGGTAACTCTAGGATGGGTTCCTGGACATAGGGGCACCGAGAGAACCGAGCGTGCCGACGAGTCGGCCAAGCGTGGTTCCGAGACGTGCTTTACTGGGCCGGAACCATATCTAGGAGAAGCAATAGGTACGTATCTCACACTTTAAATGAGTGGGCATGGGAGAGTACAAGGACCAACTGGACACAGTCCTTATAGGAATCCTTACTGGACACTGCAGACTAAACAGGTACATGCACCCCCTAGGAATGACTGACAGTCCTCTCTGTACCCACTGTGGTGCAGGGGAAGGGTCGTCATACAACTTTCTGGGAGTGTGCCATAGGTGGGCGCGACCGCGCCATAGGTCACTTAGAACCGCTTCTCTTCATCGAGAGGACCTTCCGACTATGAAATGGGACGGGATACTCTCCTTCATTAGAGGGACGGGTCGACTCGTGTAGGGAATGTGGGCTCTGGTGGAGTAGGGATAGGTGGACAAGGGGACTGCGAAAAGGCCTTCTAAGGCCTAGACGCAAGGGTTCGCCCCCCCCCCCCCCATTATTTACTACTACTACTACTTTTCAACAAGATTTGGAGCATACTAATAGATTTTCCTCGTTGGCTTAAGGTAGTCGTGTACCCTATAGAGCCACCTTTTAAACATGGGGATTTAATAAACCTTGACAAAGCCTAACAATACTTATGTTACCATGGTGACCATGGTTACCATGGTGACCGACTGCGTACCAAATAGAAATTTACTTCTCGTCTTAAAGGCTAATAGTGAGTTGCCAACTTATATTTATTTAAGTTTCTTAACATGTATACCAGGAATATAATTTTCATAGAGATGAAAGGTCATTCGTCTACATCTTTGTTCCAATCACCTGTCACATTTTATTAACTTCAAAACAGAAAAAGGAACTAAAAATTGAAAATTTTGAAAATATTGGCCATACCTTATAGAAAAACGTTTAACCTGTTCTGATGAAAATTATCCTTTGGTAAAATACTACCTAAAGCGTTTTCCGAGCTTTAAAGCCGTGGTCCAGTTGTCACTCAACGACGGGAAGCACGGGACGTCTCATTTTGGTCCCTCACATCTCAGATGGGATCCTAAATTATGGGACGTCCAACAGATGTTCATCGGATATCAGATATGGGACCAATATTAATATATCCTATAAAGGACGTCCCTGATATGTAATAATTTTGACAAATCCAGGACCAAAATGGGAATGTCTTGAGGACGTTCTTAGGATGTCACAAAAGTCACAAAATACGCCAATTTTTTTTATCACCAATATTTGTGGGGTAAATAACGTTTTCGTTTTCTTTAGCATGTTTTTGGATTTAATTTGCACGATGACATTTAACGAATTGTCAATAGGATAATATGAAAGTGATCGATCCAAGTTTGTCTATTCGTGTGACCACCTCTGTAGCTCCAAGCTAGAAACTTGGACTCGCATGCGAGAGGTCCTGAGTTCAAATCCCAGGTAAAAACAATTTTCTTTTCATATGTCCTATAAACAAACCGAACTGTTCCAAAAGTACGTCCTAGATTCATCCTAGTGACATTATGGGATCATACGGGACATCCCAGGGACTTCAATAATATCGCGTATTGATGTACTGGATACGTCTTAGGGACAAATTTGTGTTTACTGGGTTCGTCCATTAACCTCATCGCCTTTGATAATGTCTGCCGCAGCTGTAGACGAAACGTCAGGAAGAAATTCTATTGGACCACAGCTTCAAAGCCCGGAAAACTCTTTAGATTGTATTATCCTTTTGGCCAGGATCTTAATTTGATTGGCCTTAGACACTCTTTATTATTGCTCTTCTTCTTCCTTATACTGCCTCTATCCTATATTGATAACTTATTAATCATGTGTGTAATTACTGTAATTTTTTGTTATGTTAATCTACAGCACAGTAACCACGGAATCAGATTTGGAGCATATTAATGGATTTTCCTCTTTAGTTTAAGGCAATCATAAATTCGCATTGAACAAGCTCGAGAGGCATTCCTGAGGTTCCGAAGAGTGCTTACCTGTTCCGATTTTGACCTCAACCTGAGACTCAGGTTCATCGAGTGCTACGTTTGGTCGGTGCTGCTGTACGGAGTGGAGGGCTAGACATTGAGGGTGACTGCAATTAACAAACTAGAGGCTTTTGAGATGTGGCTGTATCGCAGAATTCTGAAGATACCTTGGACGGCCAGATTAACAAACGAAGACGTCCTAAGACGTGTCAACAGGCAACGTAAACTGTTCGAATTGATCAAGAAAAGAAAAACGGCATATCTGGGGCATATAATGCGAAACACGAAATATCAATTCTTGCACCTATTGATTGAAGGCAAGAACGAAGGTCGGAGAGGGATCGGAAGGAAAAAAATGTCCTGGCTGCAAAATATCAGACAGTGGACAGGCCTACACGATGTACAGTCGTTGATACACACCGCAAGGAATACGGAAGCAATGGAAAATGTTATCGCAAACATCTATTAGTGGATAGGCATTGGAAGAAGAAAAAGAATCATAAATTCTATAGGACAAACTTAAAAATATCCCAAATTAGTAAACCTTGACAGAGTTTGACAAGAATGTTACCAATGTTACTATGGTGACCAACAAAGGTCAATAGTTGCATTATTTAACCTTTATAGACCTTTTGATCATCATGTCCTAGCACTTTTTGTCGATCTACGACAGCGTCCAGGGAACTGTACCAACAAGATTTGGATCATATTAATGGATTTTCTCGTTGTCCTAAGCTTGTCTTGCATTCTATAGAACGACCCTACAAGCACGGCGATTTAATAAACCTTGATACATCTTGACATCACAGTTACCAGGGTGACCGTCTCCGTGACCAATAGGAATTCACTTCTCGCTGCAAAGGCTGATAATAAGTTGCAGGCTTACCAATGTTTTCTACAGTTAAAGAAATGCTTCACTCGGATTATTCTTTATTGGCGATTAGTGTTAGAATATGAAAGTTGGTGAGAGAAAATTTCCAATCCGGTCTATCCTGGACCTGGAAATCTGACACCACCCGCCAAATTATTAGAATTCTGACCCTTTTGTGTTAACAAGGGAAAATTTGCAGAGCATTTTTATTTAGTGCGGATCTATATGTATTTCAGTCAGGTACTTAAAGAATTCCTAAAAGTACCTAAAATTTCCATGAATTCCAACGTAGAGACCTCTAATGCCTCTAGACTTTTTCTAAGCTTTTCTTAGAGTAAAAGTAATAAAAGGTGTAAGTAATAAATTTCGAAGTAGCTAGCAAAAAAGTTAATAAAACGATGTAATATACAAGGTGTCTTTTTTAAGTATGTGCAGTATTGCTATCTCTGAAACGGCTGTGGTTACAAAGTGGGTTAAATTAGCAAAAAGTTGACTTTTGTAGAGCCTGTTTAGAAAACGTTCACAGGGTTGCCACATTTCGAGTGGTTTGTGAAATATTTAGAAAAATCAAAAAAACGCCAAAAATTTAAATATCTTCTATTTCAAAAACTATTGGTGACACAACGAAAGTTTAAGTTACGAAGTTTTCCTACACTCTAATCTCTCTCATATGACATCTCGATTAGCTTAAAAGAAAGTTAATACTATGTTTTTCTTCAGTAAATGCGTCAGAAAAATTAAAAGAAAAGCATTTTATTTTTGTGCTAATATGAACAAGATACTTATGTTAGAAATGAAGCGAAGATTTAATATTTTGACCTATTTTGTAAATAACTATTGTTTTAAGAAATTGAATGCTCAAATTCTCTTCTTTGGTTTCTTAGGCATAATCTTGCCCTCTTCTTAATATTGACCTGAACGTTTTCTAACATTTGTGGCGTAATTTTATTACAAGCCATCTGAATTCTCCTTTTCAAATCCTCCACATCTTGTGGCGCACTTTTGTACACGTCATTCTTTATAAAACCCCAAAATAGAAAAATCCAGGAGTTATATCAGGGGACCAAGGAGGCCAATTAATTGGCAATTTTTTATCACTATTAATTTAAGAAATTTAATACACTCGTCAACTAAATTAACGCATCACATAAATATTACCAAATGTTTAATTATTATTTTTGGCAAACCTACTGAACGGATTTGTTTTTGGCTGAAAGGTCGCTTTATTTAAAAATTTAATGCTTTCTTAGTTTTTGATTGAAATAATTGTTTTTGGAGTACAGGGAGTAACAACTATACCTACAAGGTTGTGCCTTAGAAGCCAAAGGTGACAATTTGAACATTTAATTTCTTATGACAATAGTGGTTTACAAAATAAATAGCATTAAGTCATCGCTTCATTTCTAAAATAAGCATCTTGTTCATATTAGCACAGTTAAGCACAGTATTAAGATTCCTTTTTTTACTTTTTGTAATAATTTTCTTTAAGGTACTAAAAACATTGCAAAGATTGATGGTAATTATTTTGACGCATTTACTGAAGAAAAACACAGTATTAACTTTCATTACTCCATAAACAGGATCGGATTTAGATAGAATACCTTGACGATGGATTTAACTGGTCGAAATTTAAACTCCTAATCGTGTAATACGCCGTTATATTAAGAATAAAAAGATCTTTCAAATTTTGAAAAAAAATCCAGGTCCGTATTTAAAAAAAATTACTTTATACTTTTAACCAGTTGGGTAAGATTTTCACGAAGCTAATCGAGATATCATATGAAAGAGATTAGAGTGTAGGAAAACTTCGTAATTTAAACTTTTTTTTGTCACCAATAGTTTTTGAAATAGAAGAGATTTAAATTTTTGGCATTTTTTAGATTTTTCTAAATATTTCAGAAACCACTCGAAATGTGGGAACCCTGTGAACGTTTTCTAAAGAGGCTCTACAAAAGTCAGCTTTTTGCTAATTTAATCGACTTTGTAACTACAGCCGTTTGGGAGATAGCAACACTGCACGCACTTAAAAAAGACAATCTGTATAGACATAGTTTTAAAGGCAGTCATCTAACACCCTATTTAAGGATTTACATTTAACGTGATTTTTCTGCAGTTTTTCTTTTTCTCTATACTAAAATTGGGGGGTACCTAATAGGTAAAAAAAAAACTAATTTTGTTATCCTTTAATATGATATTTGGTTATTGACTTTTGATGTGTGAAAAAGTAAATTTTGCATGTACCTAAAAGCGTATTAGCGTTAAATAGAAAAATAAATTAGAATATCTATGGTCGTAGGACTACGTCTACGCAAAGAAAATAATAGCTACGCACTAGAACTCCCATGCACTAGTTGGCTATAAGTTAGTCAGAGAAAGTTCTCGGTGATGCAATAACAGCAAGCCATCCTCTTCTTTTACATACTAGTTTCTATCAAAAATTCGTTATTGTTCAACTTTATGATTTTTATTACTGCAAACCTGATACAACAGCAATTATAACTTATCATTATGATCTTACCAAACAAACTTAGAGTTGATTTGTTGACATTAGACAACTTAAGTTCAGAAATACGCCTGTAAACAAGACAAAGAGATTTCCAATACAATTATGTAACGATAACCGTTGAGTAGAGCTCAGTTAACCATTAAAGGACAAACATTTTATAAGAAGATACTGAAACTAACCGCATCATCTCTGTGGTAATACTAATATCTTTTAAACCAAGACAAAAATTAATAAAGTGGCTCGCTGAAGAAACAAAAGTTCATCGAATCGACTCTCTATTATTTCGGTAATATCGTTTTTTTTTAATTGAATTTTTTTTAAGCAAATATTTGGAAGCGAAGTTACTAGGCAAAAGTTCTTGATGCGTTACGCAGTGCACCACACACCGAACTTCACGCTTCATTGGGTAGTTGTTACGAAATCTTTCTGGTAGCAGTAAAAAACCTATACGGTGTCCTTCGTTATGAGACAATTACAATCTTGACCACGTAAGGTCAGTTTTTCTGGCAGGAAAATCCCAAAAAGCATACTTTTACCGCAAACAAACAGCACTCGAATGACTTTTAGTTTTTATGTAACCACTTCTTTCAGAACGCTCTGCTGCACCGGTACGAATTTCCTCAGGAAGTTGTTTCTACGCAGTACCTTCTGGTGACACCAATGGTCGATGTTCGCGACCCTAATTCAGGCTGCAGGGACACTTTTATCTATGTGGCTGATGTCCTTGGATTTTCTCTGTTGGTGTACGACCTAGCCAGGGGTAGGTCCTGGAGGATTCAGGACAAGACGTTCTATCCTTACCCAACTTATGGGACATACTCTATAGCTGGTAAGTAGGTATTTTATTTCAAACTAATGGCACCCTAATGGTTTACCTAATGCTTCAAATATAGGCGACAGCTTTGACCTCATGGATGGAATCCTGGGAATGTCTTTGTCCCCCTACACGCCTGGCCATGATAGAGTTTTGTTCTACCACGCCATGTCTAGCCCCACTGAAAACTGGGTTTCCACGTCTAACTTGCGAAACCAAACATTGTTTGAACATGATCCTGCTGCGGCCCCTCAGATATTTCATGTAAAGATTTAACTTCAAATTCCATTATTAAATCCCAACTAAATTCTCACATATTTTGCAGACCTACCCTAACCATAGAAGCTCCCAAACTGCAGCTGAAGCTATCGACAAGGACGGAATAATGTTCTTTGGCTTGATGGAGGACATTCAGATAGCATGTTGGAACGCGAGGTCTGAGTATGGACCTAAGAATTTCGATATAATCGCCCAAGATCCGTTAACGTTACAATTCCCAAGTGGAATTAAGGTTGATTTCTTGTGAAAATTTTAGTCCTGATGCTTTAATGTTTCAACTTTCAGGTAATTCGAAACAGAAAAGGGGAGCAAGAGCTCTGGATTCTGACGTCAAGATTCCAGAAAGTAGCCAATGGCTCTCTTGATCCCAAAGAGATCAATTTCAGGATACAAGCTGGGAAAGTCGAAGACCTCGTTTATGGCAAAAAATGCCGCAGCAAGCTTACATATCATAACCAAGTGGAAACTGGAGGGTATGGGCTCTACAGGCCACGCAGTGGGTGATTGATGGCTGTTTGAGGGAGGTGTGTGCCATAGTGTGAATTAGTGTATGCTCAAAGACTTTATGTGTACATTTTCAGTGCAAATATTGCGAGAGTTAGTCTGATTTTAATGTATAAATATGTAAGTTGTAGTGGATATAATATGTGAAACTAGTGAAGGAGGGGATAATTTGGAAGAAATGGACAAATGCCAATGAGATTGTTAAGCAATGGTTTTAATTGTTTTATTGATATTGAAATTAAAACAGACGAAAGTAGTATTTAAAATTTTACGACCAAGAAGGATTTTTCTTTAACTTGATTTCGACAATTTTATTGTATAATCGAGCTTGAAAACCCAACCACATCTCGGACATTTGCGATCTTCTCCACTAAATTGACAAAAGTTAATTCATAAGAACCGTGGAGTAATTTGCCAATCAAATTAAATTTTTGTATAACACCTTCCTAGATAGAAGTAGTCCAGTCCTTTTTCTTTCATAAAAATCTTCTAACGATAAACTTATTACAATAATATACAATCATGGAAATTTGGTTACTCCATCCTTCCTTTACCTACACTCAACTTGATTATTTTTATTAACATCCGGTACATTCTAAATAAAACCACTGCTAATTATGTGGAAGTTTTGATTTAACAGAATTATATAATTACTAGTTCTTCTTCAAGATGATTTAGAGCTATTTCCTGACTTTTAAGGAGTTTTTATGCACAAATAAATACACGAAAGTGTATTAGTATTATTATTTACATCAAAAAGTTTTCATGGCGGAAACAATAAATTTACGATCCGCAGGTGCGGCTAAAAGAACAATGCCCTTGCGTGGTTAAAGGCCTTCCGCTTTGCTTCGAGCTTCTAAATCTGACCGAGGGCGTAAACTTCTTCTTTCAGTCCTCGACACGCAAGTAACTATTTCTGATTCTTTAACTAACTTATTAGAAGAAAATTTTATATTTTGGTGTTTTATTGATTTTCAATCGCCAGTTTAGGGCACCGGGTACCGGGTACCGTAGTTTTACTTCCACCCTATTTGTCTCATTAGTTCAGGTTAGTCCAGATTTCTTCTCGTCTTTCTTTTCTTTTTCCCTCAGCGACTTTTCCAAAAAAAAAAGATTCATGCTGTAGATAGACCATAAACCCATTGTTCAAATAGTATTTGTTTGCACAACGTGGTTAAAAAAAAATGTTACAAAGTAAAATTGTGTTTTTCTAAATTAAAACCTTACGATATTACGGAAGAGCGGTGAGATGTTGTACTGAGCAGGAGCAGGCGACATCCTCCAGCGTATTAGATCTAATACTGCGTGGCAGATGGCTCTCAGTTCAAGAAGCAGCCCATATTGCAGTGTACCTCGCAGGTTATCGGAACCAGAACGAGGTGCAAAGAGTAGGTGGTCACCAATCTGTCGACCAACACATCTGCATAGTAGTTTCGGGGGAACTAGTATGCGGATCCAGGGACCATCCAAAGCTGTACTGATGAGGGATCTACTCCTCATCAGTACAGCTTTACAGCTTACCGTCCGATATGCCTGATAGACAGCCTCGGCAAATTACTCGGAGGGCTCATAAAAAGCAGACTGCAAAGAGAACTGGATAACAATAGCCAAATAAGCGAACAAAAATTTGGATTCAGAAAAGGAAGATCCACTATTAATGCCATAGACAAAATAAAAGAAGTAATAGATGACATCAAAAGAAAGGCAGCAAAGAACCGCGAGAACTGCGCCATGATCCTTGTAGATATAGAACATGCCTTTAACTCGGCCCCATGGGACAGAATAATCTCTGCTCTGGAAAACAAGAAGATTAGCGACTATCTCGTAAATATAATTATGTCTTAACTCACGAATAGAAGAATCCAGGAGCCAACAGGGAAAAATGTGGAGGTGACATGCGGAGTACCTCAGGGCTCCATATTGGGTCCGGTTTTATGGAACATTTTCTACGACGAAATCCTCAAAATCCCAAAATGAGAAGGAGTCGACTTTATAGCGTATGCCGATGACCTGGCAATTACTGTCAGGGCTAGAACTAGGGACTCATTAGAGTGCAAATCATCCCTCACGGTGCTCAGAGTCATCGATAAATTGGAAGATATGGGCCTGAAGGTCCCAGTAAAGAAAACTGAGGTAGTTCTTCTACAGGCAAAACGCTGTATAAAAGATGTACTCGTTAGCATCCTTGGGACATCCATCCCAAGTCAAAACCATGGGAAATATCTAGGAGTCTATTTGAACAGAGGACTAAATATGACTGACCATGTGAAAATGATAGCGCAGAAAGCCATGCGAATTCTAGGCTGCAAACAAAAGGAAGCTGCAGTGCAACGTCGTCTTCTTGCTGTATGCCGCACCTAATGGAAGGAAGCGCGGCAGTATAAAAAGTACGAAGATATCCTAGATAAAGTTACAAGGAAATTAGCATTAATGGTATGCAGTGCAATACCGTACCACATCAAGTTTAGCGATAGGAGTTATTGCAGGAATCCCCCCTATAAAGCTACGATATTCTTGAAATAGGGCAAGAACGTCTACTACAGGCGAGAAAAAACTTGTATAAGGAATGGTAGGAGAGATGGAATCCTTATACTGGATGGGCAAAAACCTTTATTAAGGACGTGGATGCAGGAATGGGGATCCAAATAGGTGACAAGTGTTTAACAACTCTCTTCTTTGCCGAGGACCAGGTCATCATTGCAAACAGTGAAGAAGATGTAGATTACATGCAAGGAAGATAGAGGAAGAGTACGAAAAGTGTGGAATGAACATTAACATGACAAAAACTCAGTATATGAGCATAGAAAAAGAGCCAGAGGACCCGACCCTGCAACTCAGAGACATAAGAAGATGCAGAGAATACAAATACTAAGGATGCATAATATCGGAGGAAGGAATATCAACCAAAGATATAAAACAAAGAGTTCAACAAGGACAGAAATGCGTAAGCATACTCAATTCACTACTTTGGTCCAATCAGCTCACACTAAAAACGAAAATTACAATCTACAAGACAACAGTAGAGCCAATAGGGACATATGGAGCGGAGTGCTGGCAGATGTCGGCAAGGACTAGAAAGAGGGTGGAAGCTGTAGAAGTGGATTTCCTAAGGAGAATATGCTGATTGTTCAGGATGGAAAATATACGAATTGAAGAGATTAGGAGACGCACAAATAGAGTCCAGACAACCGCTGAAAGGATTGAAACGAGACAATTAATATGGTATAGACATGTCAGAAGAATGGATAGCAGATGGCCACAACAAGCCCTGAATTATGTCCCAGCAAGTAGGAGGAGAGGAAGGCCGGCGCAAAGGTGGATGAAATTGATAGAAGATACCATGAAGGATAGACCCATAAATGAAGATGAATGGAGAAACCGGAGGATGGAGATCGAAATGCGGGGTGCGGCAGAAGCTGTAGGACCCCCGCTTATAAAAAAAAGACGTGGAGCAGTAGGTTGATAGAAAGTGGGGAGAGACAAATTACTTTGTGGCACCGGCAGTTACTGGCCATGGAGTGTTTGGATCATACATATTTAAAATAGGAAGGTCAGACTCAGGTCTGTGCTGGTATTGCGGATGTATAGATAATCCTGAGCACACGCTGTTTAAATGTAACAGATTTAAAGACATTAGAGCCAGGGCTAACGCCATCTGCGGACAAGCATTGGATGAGAGTAATGTATCGCTCCTACTGGGAAGAAGTGAGAAAGAGTGTAATGCCATTGTGATGATGCTTGATACAATAATGAGAGAAAAGTGTGAAGACGAACAAAGAAGAAATTACTGGTAATTACCCCGAAGTAATGCCTAGTGGCGGTTTCCGGGAAGAGAAGACAAAAAGAATTTAGTGGGTATTGCAGCAAGATCGACCAGAACGGAGTCCCACATAACCAGGCCATCTGTCCAGAAAGATCAACCATGACCTGGGATACCCAAATGTATTTACCCCTGAACTCTGTAGAAAAAAAAAAAAAAAAAAAAAAGAGGGGTAGACCTCGAAACTAGTATGCAGATGCGTTGGTCGACCAACTGGTGACCACCTACTCTTTGCACCTCGTTCTGGATCTGATAACCTGCAAGGTACAGAGCAATATGGGCTGCTTCTTGAACTGAGAGCCATCTGCCATGCAGTATTGGATCTAACACGCTGGTGAATATTGCCTACTCCTGTTCTGTACAACATCTCACCGTTCTTCCGTAGATTTTTGGCTTTAATCCGCGAACTCACGGTCTGCAATTTGTCGACCATCCAAAGCTATTCTGATGAGGGGTAGAGCCCGAAACTAGTATGCTGATGGGTTGATCGACAAATTGGTGAGCACCCACTCTTTTCACTTCGTTCTGGTTTCGATAACCTGCGAGGTTCAGAGCAATATGGGCTGCTTCTCGAACTGAGAGCCATCTGCCATGCAGTATTAGATCTAATACACTTGTGGATATCACCTGCTCCTCCTCTGTACAACATCCTACCGCTCTTCCCTACATTTTTGGCTTTAAGCCGCGAACTCACGGTCTCCAATTTATCGACCATCCAAAGCTGTAGGTACTGATGAGGGGTAGACCTCGAAACTAGTATGCAGATGGGTTGATGGACAAATTGGTGACCACCCACTCTTTTCACTTCGTTCTGGTTTCGATAACCTGCGAGGTTCAGAGCAATATGGGCTGCTTATCGAACTGAGAGCCATCTGCCCTGCAATGTTATATCCAATACGCTGGTGGATGTCGAATGCTCCTGCTCTGTACAACATCTCACCGCTCTTCCCTAAATTTTTGTCTTTAAACCGCGAACTCGCGGTCTCCAATTTGTCGACCATCCAAAGCTATACTGATGAGGGGTACCCTCCGAAACTAGTATGCAGATGGGTTGATCGACAAATTGGTGACCACCTACTCTTTTCACTTCGTTCTGGTTCCGACAATCTGCGAGGTACGGAGCAATATGGGCTGCTTCTCGAACTGAGACATATCTGCCATGCAGTATTGGATCTAATACGCTGATGAATGTCGCCTGCTCCTGCTCTGTTCAACATCTCACCGCCCTTCCGTAGATTTTTGGCTGTATGCCGCAAAATCACAGTCTCCAATTTATCGACCATCCAAAGCTGTATTGATGAGGAGTAGACCCCGGAACTATTATACAGATGGGTTGATCCACAAATTGGTGACCACCTACTCTTTTCACTTTGTTCTGGTTCCGACAACCTGTGAGGTACGGAGCAATATGGGCTGCTTCTCGAACTGAGAGCCATCTGCCATGCAGTATTAGATCTAAAACGCTGGTGGATGTCGCCTGCTCCTGCTCTGTACAGCATCTCACCGCTCTTCCGTAGATTTTTGGCTTTAAGCCGCGAACTCGCGGTCTCCAATTTGTCGCAGTTCTGTGCGGGCATCGGTGGCGAACGGTCGAGTTGGCAAGTCGGTCAGTCGGTAGTTGGTGTCGTGCGAAATCGTGTGCGTTCGGTAGTGTTCGGGTGTGTCAGGCTGAGGTGCTTGCGCTGAAGCTTGAGAAGTGCGTGTCGGGATCGTTCGGGTCAGTTCGGCAGTGGCGAGGCGGAGTGCATTAGCGCGAAGCCTCTCGAACCGAAGTGATGGAGGCATCAATACCAATGGAGGTTTTTCTTAAAACCATGGCGGAGAAGGATGCTTTAATACGCACCCTGACCGACACGGTGGAGAAACTCCGTGGGGAATTGGCCGCCTTCCGGGCGGAAGTGCGTGGCAGCCGCGAGCTGGACACAAATGCCGCGAAAACCGCGGACATAAGTGCGGTAGCGAGCGGCAAAAAGCGCGAGTGCGTGCCGAAGATAGTGGGCGCTGACAAACCAGGTAAGTCTGGGAATAAGTTAGGTGGCGGTCATAAAGGTGATGGCAACTTTAGCGCGAAACCCGCAGGCTACTCTGCGGCAGTTAAAACAGCTGCTGCCGGGAAGCCCGCGGAGGCTAAAGCGGTAGCGGCAGGTGGCAAAAGAAAGGCCACCGAACTGCCCGCGGAGGCTGGGTCAAGCGGCGAGAAGCCCAAGAGGCGGACCGTGCTTGACCCGGTCACCGGGATGGAAGTCGACGAGCCCGAGGAAACACGGGAGTCCACGCCTAGGACCTTTGCGGATGCGGCAAAGGCCCAAAGGATACCTCCCGTGGTCGTGGAAGGCCGGCATAAGTGGGCTGAGCTGTCGGCTCAGCTCAAAAGTGCCGGCGTCAAAATTAAGAAGGCCACCCTCACAAAAGAGGGCTTCAGGTTGGCGCCTGAGACAGCGGAGGACTACCGCAAGGCAGTCCGAGTGCTGGCCTCCGCGGAGCGTGGGTTCCATACCTACACGCTGCCGGAGGACAAATGCACGTACGCGGTCATCAGAGGCCTGCCTGATGACGTGGACCTCAAGGCCGTAGAGGCCGAACTTTTAGGACTCAACGTCGCAGCCGACCTGTCGCGGATGCACAACAGGAAGACCAAGGTTCAACTGGCCCTCGTTTTGGCCAAGAGCGCAGACACCACTATTTTTAAAGTGGATAAATTACTTGGTCTTTCTGTCAAGATCGAGCAACAGAAGAAGAAAGCATTGCCCACCCAATGCTACCGCTGTCAGCGATGTGGCCATGGGCAGTCTAAATGCCACCACCAGGAGCGATGCGTCAAGTGCGCGGGAAACCACGCGGGACGCGAGTGTACACTCGCGAAACCTGCGGATGGGACCCGCAACGCAAAGTGCGTCCTTTGTGGGGCAGAAGGCCACCCAGCCAATTGGCTGGGATGCCCCAAGGCCCCAAAAGGCGCGCAAGCGCGCTCCAATACGCCTAAGCAGCCAAGAAAGCCGCAGGGGGATGCTCCGGCCAAAAAGCCGGGTGCAAACCCTAAAAGCTTAAAGGGCAAAAGCCCCAAACAGCAGGACGATGGCCTCATCAAGGCCATTGAAGCCAAACTGAAAAATTGCTTGGGTGGATGGATACGCGAGGCACTTCGCTCCAGTGATGGCTGCTAGACGCCCAGAGTCGCTCACCATTATGTCCTGGAACGTTAACGGGCTGCGGCCCAGGAAGTACGAGGTGGAGCTCCTCTTGGCGGAAAGGGAGCCGGAAATTCTGGCTCTACAAGAAACCAAGATTGGTAGCCACATTCGTGTAAACTTCCGAGGGTACCGCACATACCGCTACGACAAAAGAAACCCCAATAATGGCGGGGTGGCCATTCTGGTGAGAGACGACATCGTACACCATTGCCTGGGGGTCCAGGACACGGAAATTGATGCAATCTCCGTCGTCGTGGGCACCAGCCTTGGTCAGATGAGGGTCACGTCGGCGTACAAGCCTCCGCAGGACAAACTGCAGCAGGAAGATCTCGACATTCTCCTGGGTGGCCAACAAGCAATAGTGCTGATTGGCGACTTCAATTGCAAGCACCGCTAGTGGAACTCTGCAATTGATAACAGGCAAGGTGTTAGGTTATTGGAAATGACGACCGCTGCCAGGGCAGTGGTAATGGGGCCCGCGGAACCGACATGCCTACCCAACGGAGGCGGGAGACCGGACGTACTTGACATCGCGGTGTTGAGGAACGTCCGCTTCTGGCCGGAGTTGGTGACGGTGAATGAAGGTACCTCGGATCACAATCCAATAAAACTGACCCTTGAAGCGAATGCCGAAATCAAAACGACTCGCTCTAGGCACACTAATTGGAAACGGTTTCAAGAGCATTTTAACGCACTTGCGACCGTCCCAATTATTGCTGATGTGGCCCAACTGGAGGGTGCCGTGCAAACGTTCGAGGAGGACGTGCTGCAGGCTCTAAGGTTATCCACAATTGAACGCGAGGTGCAAAAACCCCGCGGTCAATATGGAGAAACCCCCGAACATATACGGGTGCTCGTTCAGGAACAGAGACGGCTGCGTAGATTGTACCGCAACGGCCCCTCAGAGGACAATCGCAGGTTGCTTAACGAAAGCAGCCAGCGATTGAAAACAGCCTTGCGGGAACACCGCGGCCGATGCTGGGAAGATAAGCTGAGCGAGCTGGAGCCGGGATCGTCTGGCCTCTGGCGGTTGCAGAAAAGCCTCAGGCGAGAGACAAACGCCATACCACCGCTACACAGCGTAAACGGTGTGGCATACAGCGACGAGGACAAGGCAGAAGCATTTGGCCAAACACTTGAAAGAGAGTGTAGGCTAAATGATCACCCTGACGATGATGATCGTCACATCTTAGCGGTTGAGAGGACCGTTAGGCACCTGAGGGGCGAGGACCCCAGGGGTCAGCAGGACCCGATGGACCCGGTTAGCCCCGGCGAAATCAGGGATGTCCTGAGGACCCTTGTGGAACGAAAGGCTCCGGGGCAGGACGGCATCTCCAACAAGGTGCTGAAAAACCTGCCTAGGAAGGGTGCAGCCTGTCTTTGCGCCGTGGCGAACGCGACGCTAAGGCTTCGGCACTTTCCATCGAGGTGGAAACAGGGAGTGGTGATAATGCTGACCAAGCGGGGCAAGAATAGGGCATATCCGCAGAACTACCGGCCCATCACATTGCTGTGTGGGGCTGGTAAGGTCGTGGAACGTATTATCCTGAGGAGACTCCAAGACGAGTGTACACGCCTAAACGTCGTGCCCGTCGAACAATACGGTTTTCGGGGACTGCATTCGGCAGAATTGCAGGTCCTGAGGACCGTAGAGAACATCGCAGAAGGCAGGAACTCTAGACTAACCTCTGGGTTGGTCCTGCTGGATGTGGAGCGAGCGTTCGATAGGGTCTGGCGAGAGGGCCTGATCTACAAGCTGAGTGACTTAGGTTTGTCGGCAAACATTTGCCAACTTATCGACAGTTATCTCACAGATCGGACAGTCGTTGTAAGGGTCGGAACCTCCCTGTCGGCGCCCAGAGCGCTAGCGGCAGGTGTCCCCCAAGGGTCGGTATTGTCGCCGCACCTGTACACGCTGTACACGAGCGATATTCCTAGAACACCAAGGACTACGCTCGCGCTCTACGCCGACGACACGGCTCTTTTATCCAAACACCGGAGAAAAGATGTCGTGCGGCGGAATCTGCAACATGCGTTAGACGACCTCCAGGAGTGGCTGGTACGTTGGAGGATTAAAATTAATCCAACCAAATGCCAGGCAGTCCTGATAGGTAGACGTCGCGATGCCATCCCTGATCAACTTGTGATCGATGGAATCGAAGTGCCGTGGCAACGCTCAGCCGTTTATCTGGGGGTAACCTTGGATAAAGGGCTGACCTGGGGCCCCCATGTCAGGGTCGCCGCTGCTAAGGCTAGGGGGGCTATGGCCTCACTATACCCCCTGCTCAACCGAAGAAGCCATCTGCCCGTGAGAGGAAAACTCCTGCTGCTGAAAGCCATCATGCGACCGATCCTAACATATGGATCGGCCTCATGGGGGAGCGCGGCGGAGGCCCACCTCTCAAGGATAGAAGCTGTTGAAAACATTTACCTCCGAATGGCGGTGAATGCTCCATTGTACATTTGTAACGAAGAAATTCGTGCTAATCTGCAATGGCAAACAGTGCGCGACTTCATGAGAGTCAAAGCCGAGAAGACATTCCGGCGAGCTGAAGCACATCCAGACGACCTGCTGCGGGCTTTGGTCCATTACGAGCCGGATCCCGCGGCAGGGCAACCCTGGAAGCGGCCACGGCACCAACTGTAATATCAAACTGCAGAGTAGAGCGACAGCAGAGACGCAAAAACCGCCCGAGAAGAAGGGCCACATCTCCCGCAAGATATGTCAAGCCAAACCAGCCAAGCTGGGGAGGCTATGAGATATGAAATCAGGAAAGAGCGCAAACCAGAGAAGTCTGCCGGCAGCAGATCGGGGATTTATAGGCAATCGGCCCGGAATCCCCAAGCGTAAAAAACATGGGGTTTTTTAGTGGGTAAGAATCCCACACTACCGGACAACGTCGTGCGGTAGTTGTCCGGTGTCTTTAGAAGATTTTTTAATGCCCCGGGGTCGCTCCCCCCGAAAAAAAAAAAAAAAAAAAAAAAAAAAAAAAAAAAAAAAAAACCAATTTGTCGACCATCCAAAGCTGAACTGATGAGGAGTATACCCCGAAGCTAGTATGTAGATGGGTTGATTGACAAATCGGTGACCACCTACTATTTACTTTTGCAAGGTACAGAGCATTATGGGCTGCTTCTCTAACTGAAAGCCATCTGCCATGCAGTATTAGATCTAATACGCTGGTGGATGTCGCCTGCTCCTGCTCTGAACTAGTACCCTTCTCGAAACTAGTATGCAGATGGGTTGATCGACAAATTGGTGACCACCCACTCTTTTCACCTCGATTTGGTTTCGATAACCTGCGAGGTTCAGAGCAATATTTTTGGCTACATTTTTGGCTTTAAGCCGCGAACTCACGGTCTCCAATTTATCGACCATCCAAAGCTGTAGGTACTGATGAGGGGTAGACCCCGAAACTAGTATGCAGATGGTTTGATCTACAGATTGGCCTACTTTTTATATTTCGTTCTGGTTCCGATAAATAGCGAGGTACAGAGCACTATGGGCTCTTCTCGAACTGAGAGTCAGCTGCCATGCAGTATTAGATCTAATACCCTGGTGGATGTCGCCTGCTCCTGCTCTGTACAACATCTCACCGCTCTTCCGTAGATTTTTGGCTTCAAGCCGCGAACTCACGGTCTCCAATTTGTCAAGCATCCAAAGCTGTACTGATGAGGGGTAGACCCTAAAACTAGTATGCAGATAGGTTTAGGCATTGTTTTTAGATAAGATATAGTTGTTCAATGAGCTTCCAGGAGAAACCAATAGATGTGGCCACAATCACTGTTGAAGCGAGGAACGGGAAACTGGATGTTTTCTCCACGTCTACCTAATTTGGCCGGGTTCGATTTGCTGATAGAATGGCGAAAGCCAATTTTTCGTAGCATTTGAAACACTGAACTGGTCGCAGGGTACTTATTCTAAATAATTCCAGTGTTTCATTATTAGTATCCTAATTACAATAGTTAACAGTTATCTACAGAATTATGAATTGCTCTTTATTAATTTTTGCTTTTCAATTCAAAAGTTCCATAAAATAATCATTATCATATATACAACACAAGCAGGATTCCAAACATTCTTCATTTATATAAACACTCTCAAGCTTGGGTTCTACGCTACAGTTTACTTGTACAGGTCAAACAGCAAAAATTGAATGAGCGTGAAAAATTTGTGTTATGAAAATTGCATTATGGATATTACGAACTTCACTTACCTTTTTCAAATCGATGTATTGAATTAATATAATACGAAATTTAAAGTCTAGTCTTTAGCAGTTAACAAACAAGAGAGGAAAAAACTGGAAAAACGGCAGATACGTTTACATACACTGAAAGACACACAATGAAGGCACTGATAAACACATTGAATGGAAACCGGTTTCCTACTCAAATTTTGAATCCCAATAATATATTCTGAGAGCGCTAAAAAATTTAAAGTTTGCACTGTTTGGAGCTACTGCAAGCCGGATCAAATCTAAAAATGTCAAAGTGACATAACACAATATTTTACAAATTTACGGTTAGGAATGGGATGCGTATAAGACCAGAGGGCAGAGGTATTGTCGGTTTGTTGTCTTTGTCATCATCATAAGAAAATAAAAGAACTCCCTGATAAGGAAAGTCTATTCACATCACAACAACCCCATATATAACTTTGTTCCTCACCACACGTCTTTTCAGTACCCAGTGCCCTCCCACCACTGAAAAAGGGTGGAATACGCTGGAACTCTTACGTCATCGCCAGTGATTGGTCAGCACACATGGGCATACTCGCCGTCTAGTAATAGGCATATGTACTAACCAATCATTGATAGACCATGAATATAAAGACAATGGTTTAGGTATTCCAGATTAAACACGTCATTTTTATTAACATGTTTATTGCCATGAGAATTTCATTCACCACCTGTTATTCAATATTTGTCCAATATTTTATTGTTATAGAACAATTGTAACCATAGTAATATTCAACAACAGAAAAATTATCGCGACAATTTTATTCATGTACAATTAATGCCATTTGAAGGTAAAAAAATGCTAGTTTGCTATCGGATAAATAGGAAGGAAGAGAAAATGCAAGTGGATAAAAAAAATCGGATAAATTACGTCGCCATAGATACATATAACTTGGAGACCCATTGTTAAAATTGAATTTTCGATTCATCATCTGTCAGTTGCGACGCCCTTTCTCAGGTCCGCTGATACTTAATTAATTCATTGAGTCTCGGGCGCCACCCTTTGATATTTATAAAGCGACAAAGGGACCGCTATTGCCTACAAGGTAGTTTTTAAACAGAGGAGAAATATTCCAGGGATTTTTAGATTAAAACACCAGGAGTAAGGAACAATAATAGGGTGTCTATTAAACTACGGTAAAACAACATTCAAACAACTACTAATACTACGACTGTTAGTGACTCTCTATAACTACATACGAACACATCCTAAAACTATGAAATTAATAACAGCGAGAGGGGGGAAGCAACAGTTAGTTACTTAGTAGACGAAATTCAGATGAACCAGGGAAAACGGGAGGTTTCGGTAATAAACCAGTACATCTGTACTGGATCGGTCGGGGTCAGAAACTTCAATATTGCGTACAAGCAGTAACAACAATATGAAACGGTAACGGAGCTTTGGGACCACTGGGAACTGGGGTTTCGGAGGGAGCGTACTTTATAATTCGGAATCGGATATAGTCGGTTTCGGTTTATTCACATCCAGCCTGGCTTTGAAGTTCGGTGCTACGGGAAGCCCAGGCTGTAAAACAGGTCGGTGACGGAATCGGTAATAGGTCCCAAATCGGATTCGAAAGAAGCGGTACGGTGAGCGGTGTGTTAGCGATTTTCCCGGGTTACATATGAACGCACCCTGTGAGGAACAAAATGAACGCGGCCAGAATCAGCATGGCACCTGCGTCATTTGAACGTCACAAGTACTCCGGTGGAGCGCGACAACTCCAACTACACCGGGAAATCACAAATCCACCCCTCTTGTGTCGTAAGACCCTAGCGGCCTAGCATGACGTCAGGAGCCGAAACGTGAAGCAGCAACGTCGGCCCCCTAGGTCAGATATCCGGTACTAACTCATTGAGTCCTCCCATTTGATCGACCGTCCACGACCCCAAACCCTTCGAATTATTTTACAAGTCATTATAAATTCTGTCGGCTTGTTAAGCGCGACAAACAGGTGGCGCCATCTATGGGCGCACTCGCGGACTTACGGCCGTTTTGGCCATTGCCTTTGCTTTTATATGGGGAATTCCCGTTTTTTATTTAAATAAAAGGTGTTGTAATGAGTGGGGTGATGAAATATAAAGAAAATGTTAATTGGGACGTCATTACCTGTGAGTTAGGGAAAAACTTCGTTACATTACCCCCTCTTCTTCGTAAAGAAAAATAAGTTACTTATTTTTCTTCACAACTTAACATTTTCAAAAATACAATACAAAATTACAACCTAAAATTAATTCACAATACTAAAACTAACACTATCACTAAAACAGTATTTGGCTTCTGTCTGGTTCTGGAACTGGTTTCTCTCTAGTCTTTGCTCTTTCAGATTCCTGCAGGTATCGCTTTTTACTTAGCAGATATGGCTTCTTCTTCCTATGCTCCAGGATACAGGAACAGCGACGCGACGTCACTCCAACTCTGCCACAACGGGAACAAAATAAGATGGACCGCCTTTGGCAGTGATATCTGTCATGTCCAGAATTTCCACATCTCCAACAAGTGTCGTTGGTAATGGCGACTTTCGTTGTGGGTTCTTTACAGCTGGTGGCTTTCTCCTCGGTTTGCTCATGAGTGCTAGTCTGACATTTGTCTGTGAGTGGAGCATCGTTGGCTTTACGGATTGCTTTACACTGCGTCCACTTCGTGGAACGATCAATGTCTGTAGACACCCCTTCCCAAGGTTGACTGTTTCGGATTGGGTTCATTTTCCCCGCGGGTTTCTGTTGACATGTTTTATACCTTTGACAAGATGGGCAATTACGGACGTAACGGTTTATGTCTCTAAACATTCCTGGCCAATAATACCTTGAGGCTATTTTGGCGATCGTCTTTGCAACTCCCAAATGTCCGGCAGTCGGTTGGTCATGATTTTCGGTTAGTACGGTAGCGCGGGCAAACTTTGGAACACACATTTTCCATGGATCGGTCATTTCGGGTTCGGTCGGATCTGAGTAGTCCCAGAAACGTCGGTATAAATGACCGTTTCGGATACAATAATCGGGGAAAGCAGTCCGATTATTCTCAACGGCTATCTTCTTATTTCGATACCACGAACATGGCACAAAATCAGCCAATAAAAACACTTGTTCCTTTTCTACGGTTTGGTTCGGTTCAGGATTACGGGATAGAGCATCAGCTACTTTATTCAACACTCCTTTGCGATATTTAATGTCGAAGTCGAATTGCTGAAGGTACATGCTCCATCGAGCTAGTCTACCAGACGGGCTTTTAAGGGTGTGAAGCCATTTCAAGGACTGATGGTCGGTTACCACAGTGAATCGGTACCCTTCTAAATAAGGACGCATTTTCTCTATTCCCCAAACAATCGCCAGACATTCCTTCTCGGTGACCGAAAACTTTTTCTCATTGACACTCAGGGTGCGGCTTGCATATGCGATCACGTGGTCGCCTTTGGATCCATTCTGGATCAGTGCAGCACCTAAGCCTTGATCGGAAGCATCAGTCTGCAGGATGAAGGGTTTCGTAAAGTCAGGGCAAGCCAGAACAGGGGCCTCGGTTAAACATTGTTTAAGTCGGTTAAATGCATCTTCTTGTTCTTTGGACCAAGTCCATCTTGAAGCTTTCTTGAGTAGGCGGGTAAGAGGTGACGCAATTCTTGAAAAGTCGGGAACAAAGCGACGGTACCAGGATGCTATTCCAAGGAAGCGTCTTAATCCTCGAACGTTAACAGGGGCGGGCATTGACATAATCGCGGAAACTTTGTCTGGATCGGTTTTTATTCCTTCGGGAGTGACAACATGACCTAGGTATCGGAGGGAACGTCGACCAAACTGACATTTTTCAGGGTTTAGCTGGAGGTTAGCAGCTCGGAGGCGACGGAAAACTTCATGCAAATTCCGTAGATGCTCATCGAAAGTTTTTCCTAAGACTATGATGTCATCAAGATAGGCGAAGCATACCGGGTCTAAGTCAGGGCCAATTATTTGGTCCATGAAACGCTGAAAAGTTGCGGGGGCGGAATGTAGACCAAAAGGCATTACTCGGAATTGAAAAAGGCCCATCCCTTCTACGGTGAATGCGGTTATCGGTTTACTTTCTTTGCTCAGCGGAATTTGCCAGTAGCCTTGTTTTAAATCTATGCTGGAAATATAACGGGCATTCCTTAGTTTATCTAAGATGGCATTGATGTAAGGAAGTGGGTAGGCATCTTTGCGAGTAACGGTGTTTACTTTCTGAAAGTCAATACAAAATCTGGGCGTACCATCCTTTTTACGGACTATTACCACCGGAGAACTCCATGGACTGCTGGAGGGCTCTATAATTCCATCTTTCAGCATCCTCTCAACTTCGGTGTGTATCACTTGCTGCATTTTTGGGTTGCGAGGGTGGTAGCGTTGCTTTATGGGCTCCAATTTTTCCAAATTTATGGTATGCTCAATTAACGGCGTGGTACCTTGGATGTTCTTAAATTTGGGCAGCTCGTAATCCAAAAACAATTTTAACTTTCGTTCTTCATCTTCAGAGAGTGTAAGGCTGGGTCTTTCTTCACTTCCTAACAAATTGCAATGCTGGTCAGTAGAAGGGGTTTTAATAAATTTCCATGTTACGGTTTTAGTCTGTAGGTCCAGACTATCAGCATATTCTCCCAGAATATCCATACCCAAAATAATATCCGCAGCTAAGTGTGGAAAGTAATTGAAAAAGGCGGTAACTTTTTCTTTCCCAATTTGCAACGGTACTTGATAGCATTCTTTCACATGGACCGTCTTTCCATTAGCAATTTTGACCTGTAAACTTGAAACAACTTTAGGACAAGAACTCTGCTCGCACAGTGAAGCGACGGCGTTTCCTATATATGAACTAGTTGCTCCGGTATCGAGAAGGGCTAAAAATCTTTTATTAAGTACCTTCACTACTATCTGCGGACGGGTGTCCGGGTTTGAGCTTGCTTTATGAGCAAATAGCGGTTCATTCTGACTTGATATCTTTTCAGGCTGCACTGTCTCTAATTCAGTACAGCCCCCTTCTAGTTTTCCTGTCGAGCACAAGAACAATTTCGGGTTAACATCCCAGCTTTCCCGCAACGGGAGCAAAACAATTTAGCCGGCTTCCTACAATTCGTTTTATAGTGCCCATTCTCACCACATCTCCAGCAAACGATAGCTGTTATGGGTTTCGGTTCAGTTTGTACTGGTGGGTTATTTCGGGAGAAAAATCTTTCCTGTCTTTCTCTTGGGTAGGTAGGTCTTTCTGGTTCCGTCGGTCGGTAAGAGGGTTCAGTCGGTCGGTAAGAGCGGCGTAGTTCGGCGAAGAGTACTTCCGCTCTTCGTGCAGCATTGGAGAACGAGGATATATCGTGAAAGTCGGTGCTTCGGATTTGCTGTCGGTATTCTGGTAGCAAATTACGGTACAGCCATTTCAATTCGTCCTCCGGGTTGATTCGTCCATGCCTGCGAATCAATGTCTGTAAGTCGGTTATATAACGGTTCACTGGCTCAGTTGTTCTTTGAATTCTTCGACTTATTTCAACCTCCAATTCCTCCTCGTAGTTCATAGGAAAATAGAAGGTCCGGAAATCCTTAAGAAAATCATCCCACGTGACCCAATTCCTACGGTTATTTCGGTGCCATAAAGACGCTTCGTCCCTTAGTAAGACTGATAAATAAGGCATCAGGTCATTCGGTGTTATCCCCTGTGCTTCGGTGACTTCCAGTAAGCATTCAATAAAACTTACAGGGTCAGTTTTTCCATTAAAGCTTATTCCCCATTCTTGCAGTTTCAGCGGAGGTGTGACATATCGGACCATCGGTGGCGGATATTTCGCTTGACATAGTGGAGGACTAAATGTGGTAGGATGGTATTGAGACGGTAAGATTGCTGGACTGGGCCTACTTGCGGTAGCAGTGGTATAAGTCACGGTAGTGGCTGTAGTTGTGGTCGGTAGTGTTGGGAGCGGTGGTATTACAGATGGTGTTGGCCTTATACCAGCTGTTGTTATATTTTCCTGATACTCGTATGGGTTGATGAGTGACTGAGGTGTTATTTGCTGAAAAGGCGACTGACTAGGATAGTTGGAATTATATGGTGGCGGAATAAATGATGGCTGGGATATACTGTAGGTCGGGGCGGTTGGTTGTGTCGGTAACGGTGGTATAACAGTCGGTAGCTGTCTTACATCAGTGCTTGACGCGTTTTCCTGATGTTCAAAGAGTCTGGCTCTGAATCGGTTTCGTAAATCTGATAGGGTACCTTGTGGATCCCTATATACATCACAAGTTTCCCTAACGAAAACTTCGGGCGGCATTCGGTATGACCACGTCATAGGAGAACCAGTAATTTCAGGTGAAGGCTGTATTTGGTTTGGTATCGGTAAGGGGCTACGGTGCGGTAGGAAGTCTGTGTTTTCTTCCATGATTCGGATAAATCGGTACAGCGTAAGAAAATAACTAAAGAGTCCCTGGACCCTTAAATCTAAACAAAAGAAAAGAGTCCCTGCTCGGGCGCCAAAATTATGCGACGCCCTTTCTCAGGTCCGCTGATACTTAATTAATTCATTGAGTCTCGGGCGCCACCCTTTGATATTTATAAAGCGACAAAGGGACCGCTATTGCCTACAAGGTAGTTTTTAAACAGAGGAGAAATATTCCAGGGATTTTTAGATTAAAACACCAGGAGTAAGGAACAATAATAGGGTGTCTATTAAACTACGGTAAAACAACATTCTAACAACTACTAATACTACGACTGTTAGTGACTCTCTATAACTACATACGAACACATCCTAAAACTATGAAATTAATAACAGCGAGAGGGGGGAAGCAACAGTTAGTTACTTAGTAGACGAAATTCAGATGAACCAGGGAAAACGGGAGGTTTCGGTAATAAACCAGTACATCTGTACTGGATCGGTCGGGGTCAGAAACTTCAATATTGCGTACAAGCAGTAACAACAATATGAAACGGTAACGGAGCTTTGGGACCACTGGGAACTGGGGTTTCGGAGGGAGCGTACTTTATAATTCGGAATCGGATATAGTCGGTTTCGGTTTATTCACATCCAGCCTGGCTTTGAAGTTCGGTGCTACGGGAAGCCCAGGCTGTAAAACAGGTCGGTGACGGAATCGGTAATAGGTCCCAAATCGGATTCGAAAGAAGCGGTACGGTGAGCGGTGTGTTAGCGATTTTCCCGGGTTACATATGAACGCACCCTGTGAGGAACAAAATGAACGCGGCCAGAATCAGCATGGCACCTGCGTCATTTGAACGTCACAAGTACTCCGGTGGAGCGCGACAACTCCAACTACACCGGGAAATCACAAGTCCACCCCTCTTGTGTTGTGTCGTAAGACCCTAGCGGCCTAGCATGACGTCAGGAGCCGAAACGTGAAGCAGCAACGTCGGCCCCCTAGGTCAGATATCCGGTACTAACTCATTGAGTCCTCCCATTTGATCGACCGTCCACGACCCCAAACCCTTCGAATTATTTTACAAGTCATTATAAATTCTGTCGGCTTGTTAAGCGCGACAAACAGGTGGCGCCATCTATGGGCGCACTCGCGGACTTACGGCCGTTTTGGCCATTGCCTTTGCTTTTATATGGGGAATTCCCGTTTTTTATTTAAATAAAAGGTGTTGTAATGAGTGGGGTGATGAAATATAAAGAAAATGTTAATTGGGACGTCATTACCTGTGAGTTAGGGAAAAACTTCGTTACACAGTTTGAAAGCTAAGTTAAATTTGATACATTCAAATTTATTTTTTGCGATATGGCTTGTTTTGGAGTAAGCTGCGAAGCAGAAATTCAAAACGAAATAGATAATATGACTCCGACTAATACCAAGAAAATTCAATCATCAATATGGAGTCACTTTAACGCATTCTGCAAAGAACGACGTATCCGCCAAAAAAATTGGCCTGGATATTAAGAAGAAAAAATAACTAATCATTCCCATCTATCCAGTTACAGTGTCAAATTTAGCTAAGGCAGAAGTTAGTGAACAAAACTTAATTAAAATCGTTAACCAATCTTCCACATATACAACCGAATACAACGTCATTTACAAAACAATCTTCATATCAATCTCCGTTCTAGACGCAGATTCTAAAGAACAAATTGAACATAAGAACTGTGTTTTTAATAATTGTTTATTTTAAAATCTATTATTCTGGCGTTATTATCGTTAATTTAAGTTTTTATGTTGAACTATTAAACAAAGCTTCGTAGTTTCATATTTGGTAGTATTGCTATAACTATTTTAATCATAAAATTGTCTTATCAAATACCATTCGAGCTCAGATTTTGAGCCTGATATTCTCGATCTATTTAACTCGATCTACTAGATCTCGATCTATTTAACAAAATCACTCGAGCTACGCTCTCGTGATTTTGACATAAACAGATCTCGTTAAATTATTCCAGAAAGAAAGTATTCTAAGACAAGTTAAAAAATATCCGGCTAAATCTGAGCTCTTATGGTATTGTGTGCGACAATTTTTGCTGTCAAAATCAAATGAAAAGTGACTGGCTCAATGTCATAGCATAAACCATGCAAATTAATTTATATTTAATCCATAGTCATACCATCTGGCCCCGCAATAAGTTTTTTGACATTGATTCGAATCAAAATAGCTATACCTACAGGGGTGTCGCAAAGTCGCAAGGGTTTTTAATTATTTTGTTCATGAAATTCTCCTTCGAATATAACTCGTGCATTGAAAATTATAGGTAATTTTAGGCCGATATGCATTTCATGCAAATTGCATTCGTGCATATTGTCCAAAAATTACCGATAATTTTGAATGCACTTGTTATATTACATATGAAAACAATTGTCACAACAATGATTTTTCTAAGAATTATCAAACTATTAAATTTATCAGCCTGATAGAACGTTGGTGAATATTGGGCTTGGCAATAAAAAGGTGAAAGTATCAAATATCTAGGTATTTAGGAAGGTAGTTAAAAAATGTAAGCCAAGTGCAGAGTGCAGACGAAATAGTTTAACATAATTACCTATTATGAAAGCAAATCTGTTAATTAAATTATTATTTACGTACCTTAGGAACCCACTATCTGAAAAGTAAAGATTGTTGATTAGTGTGATCTATTTTTGCCTTGATTAGCTGTTAATTACAACGAGTCAGCATATTTTTAATATTTGTTTTAAATAAAATTATTACTTTGCTAATGGCCAACTTAATTTATTAAATTATGTATGAAAATTAAAAAAAACAATAAAATATCTGTACTATTTTTGATTTTATCGAGAATTACTATGACCGGGAGTAGTTTATAAGCAGTTGGTACTCGTCGTTCAGCATTACTCAAAATGACAACACAAGTCAGTCACTTAAATTCTCAAGGTGAAAAAAAAAATTTTTTTTTGAAAACAAACAAAAAAAACAAATTTTTATTTCAGTTCGTAGCGCGCCCGTTGATATGACTTTGGATATTTTAAATTAAAAATATAAAATATCGTTGACCTTATGAAAAGATCTCTGGATTTTTTTTGCATCTTTCAGTACTTTCATTAAAAAAAAAAAAATAATAAAAATCAATAATATTATATCAGAGTGGTTCCTGTCAGTACAAATGTACTGGAAACGGTACAATTGCCTATTTTGCAGTACTCGTGTACATTGGCTCCTAAATTCAGTACAATTACAAATTTAACACCTCAATCATCTGACCCGACTCAGGACACTCTCACTATTCTCAGTGACCTTCGACATTTAGTTGGCTGTGAAATGTTGTCATTTACTTTGATTATATCATCCTATTCTGTAAAAAATTCATAGCCTTCTAGATGTCATTTTCTAATGAACACGAGGTATTATTAGACACAAACTTGGCCATACGGCCGCAACATAGACTCTGTTGCTATCGCTGCTATCTGTAATCTCTATTCTTTTTTTTTCCCACACAAGTCCAATGAGCTCGCAAGAAGTAAGAAAACTTGAAAATTTCTTTTTCAGCCTCTTCTACTGTATCAGCTTTTTTGACGTCTTTTTTTCTTTAGAATTTGTTTTTAAATTACTTCCTTACATTACTTACGTAACACCCTCAATAACGGTTTCTTGTATTTGCTTAGGGACTTCCTCAGGAATATACTCTAATGTCTTGTCTCTTACTTTTTCGTCCACACTAACAATTTCAGTTTTTTTCTTTTTTATCTGCTTTATATTTCTTTATTTATGGTTTTTTGATAACTACCTTTTTATATAATTGTCTTTCTATTAGAATTATTGCCTTTTCTGTTTGCTGTGGCAGTGCTTCAATAAGAAGTTCGGGCGTTTTAGACATTTCTTTCTCATCTAAGTAAACAACAAAATACCAAAAAAGTCTACTGATGTTTGGTATTGATTATGTTCCTGTTCTACTAGAACGATTTCCGTCTTCTCTTCCTTGTCGCTCTTTTTTTCTTTACAAAGCTTTGTATTCTTATGTTTTTTTTATATTTTGTTTTTTTTATAATTTATATTTCATTGTTTGTCATGTTTCGTTCAATATTTTTTTTTCATTGCTCGAAACAGACTTTTCTTATGGTTTTTGATTTTTCTGAGGTAATTTTTATATTGATTTGTAATAATGGCACAAACACTGTGTTTTTTGACGACCAATGATTCTTAATTTTTTTAGAATTTTATACAATTATTGCTAAAAATAAAACTTTTAAACCACGAGTCAAAAGGCGATTTTTATTGCAAGAACTTTGCTCTGAAAAAGGACTATTTTAGCAAGTTTTCACACAATTTGGACGTAGAAGTGGAAATATTTTGTACCTCTAACTATCTAACAATTTAGGAAATTTTAATTGTTTTTACTTTTTTTCTAATTTTCTAATTGTTCTTTTCATCTTTTTCTGTTTTGACCCTTTATGTTGATTTTTGTGTGTTGTTTTTTTTTTAATTTTTACTGAACTAAATTAGACTTTTCAAAGAGTAAAAACTTGTAATGCAAATTAATTTCCATTGAGATATTTTTTGCAGGAAACTGTTCTTTTTTAGCGGTTAATGATCTTTGATTTCAGGTTTTTTTACCGTTTTTGTCCGAAATAGAGGTTCCACAGCGAGGTAAAAATCGATTTTCCTTGAGAGGATTCTTGTCCGAATAGCTCTTTTTAGCAAATTTTTGAGAGTTTTTACTTCGTGACATATTTTCTTCCAAAACATTCTAATCATTCCAGATTTTCCCGATCGATTCCCGATCGTATTTTCGTATAATTTTTTTATTTATTATTTTTCTTTTTGTTCTTTTTATTTTGCTCCTATTTATTGACATTCACATTTTTCTAACGCTTACAAAACTAAAAGTACTTGATAACACCAAACCTACAACAGAGTAATTACTTTTGTATGTTGTTTGTTTGTTTGTTTGTTGTTACTTTTATTATTTTACTCGTGGAATTGCCTAGGACGACAATAGCAGTAATAATTGTTTTAATAACCATGTCATAAGTAGTTTACTTAGCAAACATTATAACAATACGGAGCGACCAGTAGGTTTTACATTTTTAAGTTACTTTTGTACTCAGTGGACTCAGATTAAAATTAACATTTACCATCACGTTATAAAATTTAACAAACGATAAATGAGCTTGTAATGTCTTGATAAATCTGGCAACCTCCTCATCCAATTTCTAGATATTTTAAACATTTTCACCTGGCAACCCTGAAACTGACCTCTGTGGGCAAATGTGCAAATAAAGGGCACAAAACTGACTGCTTTTAAACTTTAACAAAAGTCGAAATATCCAATAAAATTGTGGAGATAACGGAAAAAAAGGCAAAGTAAAAGTAAGTTATCGTAGTTTTAGCGTGATTTTTAATTTAAGTGTTTTTAATGACAAATATCCTAAATTTTAACAAAATTAAATAATTGTTACTGAATATTCTCCCCTCACTAATAACATTCTAGCTAGAGGAAATCATTGAAACAAATAACAAGAAAGTAATTAAAACAAATTATAGTTCAGGTTTTTTAGCAGGACATTTGGTAAGTAGTAGTTTGATAATAGTGTTGAAGAACGTTGGCAGCTGTCACAATCAAATATTATGACAGCTGTCAATGTTTGCGCCGATGCATCGAGCTGATTTGGATATCCCCTATTTTTTACAGTTTTGGCCCCCTTTTTAGCAGTGGGAACCTTTAAACTGATGACGATATCCGCCGTGACGTCAAGACATCTTACGTCAATTTATTGCAAAGCGGTTCCGCTTAATTTCCAACCTAACAAAAACCAAATGCATTCTCAATCAACTTCCCGTCGGGCTTTAAGTGGCCATGACGCTTGTATGACGTGTGCTGGTGAAAAAATTACGTGAGGGAAACCTTTGAAGCCGGCCAAAAAGGGAGTCCATTTTTAGCACTGTGATAGTATGTCTTTTGCTTTCTCAATAAAAATATAAGGATGGCAATACTCTCAGAGCAGACTAGAAGGGTCCACACAAAATCATCCAAAGTAAAAACATCCAAAATAAAAACGTCCAAATTAATTCAGTCCACTGATGATTTTGTCCAAAATAAAAACATCCACCGAAATTCTATCCAAACCAATTTACATCCAAAGTATTAACATCCAAAATTTTTCGATCCACCGTATTTTCATCCAACGAAAAATCATCCAAAGTGTCCTTAAATGACCTTCAAACAGGGAGTGCTTACAGACTACTTTCCGGTATTTTAATATTTTGAGTGTTGTCGGTCGACTATGTTTATTGTTATAAAAAAAACATAACCTAATTTTAAAATAAAGGGATATTCCATTTAAGTAGAAATTGTTCATCTTTAATTTTTAATATTTCAGTTTTTCTTACAATTTTAGCATTAGTTGCTATATTTTCCAATATTACAAGATTTAACACACGTCAGTAACAATATTCCTTAGTTTTATGAAGTGCTGTGTTACAATAATTCCAAAAATTGATGATCCTTTCCCTGTATACAAAAACGTTAAAAGCAGTTCATAAATCATAAATTTCAAATCTTTCTCGGAAAAGTCAACAAGGCTCCTGTGGCTGTTACTTGTAAACAGGCATCTGCATATGCAGATATGCTTTTTCCACTATAAGCCAGATGCCAGGTCAGCTAATTATAAAGAAGGTAAAACATATAAATATATACATAGTGTTTATTAACACACATTTTATTACTAGTTTGGTTACTTTTTAAGGCCCCAATATGATATGAAAAGGAGTATTAGATGGCACCGTCTAAAACATGATGCTGTACCATCATGCAATTTACCTCAAACTGTTCCAAATGCAAAATGGTGAATTCATAAGCCACTCGAGAACTTCAAGCAAAGAAAAGAAACCTAAAAAAATTGAAGCTGTCAGTGAGTGCAATTATGTACCTATAAGTTTTATCAAAAAACTCCTAATAAGCATTAATAACAGGGTTATTGATTATAAAAATTATCATCAATTTATAGGATATTCAATTCATTAGTATGCAGCCTGAAACACAACCTCCATCAGACCTCAATACCAGTCATCCAATTGGTGATGAAAAAAAAGGGGAATTTTCTAAGACGCATGAGGGCCATTGTGAAGTTGGGTGAGAGGTCTTCTAGAGACGTAGCAGTGCAAGTAAATACCCCAAAGATTAAAAAACTTTGCAATTTAAATGATCCAGATTCAAAGTTAAATAGTTAAATTTTAGACATACATTGACAGACATTTATTTCAAGAAATGTGAAATATTCTTCTAGGGACAGTCTCATATAGTTGTGAAGACAAGGACAATGAAGATGTTCAGGCTAAAGCATACACAAACAGGGATACTTTTTTAAATTTTCGTATTTATATGACTTCAGTTTTTAATTCAATTGTGGATTGAAGAAGCTAAGCTGTGAAATTAAAAGTGATGTTATATTTTTATCTGTCCTATTTTTTAAAAGTGGAGGAATAAAGCGCGCCCACTTTTAATTTGAATCGCAAATTTATTTTATGATTGCTTGTTGAATAGTTGTAAAGTTGTAATGTTAAATTATATTATTCAATAAACTTTTCATAATACCAAACCCGATTTATTCGTAATTATAATTATATTAAGACTTTAGCGTTATTTTACATAAAAGGGCGCAGATGTTTTGTGAATAATTGGAAAAGTTTTTTGTACGTTCATTAAAGATCAGTATCTTGGTAGGTCACGTAGGTGAATTTTTATCACCAAAATTTCACGTAATATAAACGTGATATTTTTTCATTTTCATTGATATTTATGACGTTTAATATGGTCATATAATCACGTTATATTCACGTCATAGGTGATTTTCTGGTCGACTGGATATGGTCTAGGGGTCCTTAACTTTAGATTTACCTAAATTTGCTTGGCGGAAATAGGGGTAAGAAATTCGTTGATGTAATGTTGACATTAATTTTGATACCAATGTGTTTCTTACGGACGTCAAATATAGGTACGAAGGTCGGGTTTAGGGTTTAGGTGAAGCTATGATTATACAAAAGGGCCTTCTTAAACGTCCATGATAGACTGCATGGAGGTGTCTGGAAGGACCCAACAAATGGCGAAGGTATGTCCTTAAAAGTGGCACCGTTTTTGGCCGGAAATGCGCTATGTTTAAGAGTACGCTGACGTAATATTGTCGTCAAAGCACAGCAATTGGCAAATCACCATTCCGAATCATTTGACGTAAGGCGTTGACTGACGTCATTTCTAGCGGAAATGGCAGCCATTTTTCAGAGTACCGCAGCTAAAAAAGTGTGCCAAAACTGTAAAACAGGAGGAGGACTCCAGATGTAATATAGTAGCTCGTTGATAGACTGTGATATAAAAGAACGAAGAACATACGATATAGGTACTGTGAAAATAATTGTCATGCAATAATCCAATTAATTTTTTTTATGTAGCGCTATTTTTTCGGCTTTACAATCACAAAAGGTCAAAAAGAATCAACAAAACGTTCCAACTGCTTTAAAGAAACACTACGAAATATTTACAGGAATCACTGTTGAAACAGTCGATGTCTAAATAACATACTTATACCACACTTATACAGACAACAAAGATATTTTAAAAGTGGAAAAAGTAGGCTGAAGGGCTTCAGCCTACTTTTTTTTAATTTAAATTATTCTTCTTCTGTCCGCTGAAGCCACAAATATCACTTGTAAGCCTTAAAATTTATTAGCATTGTTAAGGCGAGCAAAGGATCTGGAACATTCGCGTCTCGCGGCTGTCCGGGCGCTTCAGCATGGGACTGTCACGAGTGATTTATTGCTCCGTTGCTCTCTTTATTTAGAAAGTAGTTGTTTGCGACTTTTATTTTATGTGTCTCGTATTAATTACTTTTCTTCTAAGATATTCTAGGCTTTTCTGTATTTTTCAGTCGTCTTATTTTAATCGAGCTATAAGTAAGCTAAAGCACCAAACGATATTAGAAGGCTATAAAGTGTTAAGTAGTGAGTTATTTAGTAGCCGAATTGTACCTGTGTGTAATTGTGGGATAAATAAATAGTGTTTTCGTATTAAATCGTTACACTGGAATTATTGAACCCTGAGTTCGCAACAGTATACGGGGTGTTCATTATAAAATTTCATCTAGCAGGCTATGAAATTTTGACAGAAAAGGATGACATAATCAAAATAAATGGACTTTTGTTTTTCCATCAATTTCTTTTAACATTTCACAGCCAACTAGATGAAATTTTATAATGAACACCCCGTACTTCGACCGAAGGCGTTATGTCTTATAATGCTCATGGTGTCTTCAACGTTTAATGTCTGACTTCTTGTACTTAAAAAAAGTTAGATTTTATATATTATGATTTGATTTATCGTGGCAACACACAACAATGATTATTTTGATTTATAAATGATTTACTTATCAAATTACTGTCAATTTAAATTCATAATGCCCAAGGGCGTTATTTTTTTTTGTTTATACACCCTAGATCATTATTTTTAATAGAAATAATATGACTTTGATAGAAGTCAATTATATAGACCGGTCGGACATTAACGTTACTTTGATCCGCAACGCAAAACCTTAAAACGTTCTTGGTTACTCTATTAAAGTAAAGCGTTACAGAAAAATCGTTACTTAAAAAGTAACACTTTATCTTAAAGCAAGGGTTACTTTGAAGTAATTCGTTAGGTACTATAAAACAACGTGTTACTTTTATAGTAAAGCGTTAATTTTGGAGTACCACTCTGAGAGCAGGTACTGTCATCTTTAAATCTTGATATAGTCGATGCGAATTCACAATCTTACCATAAGTAGTTCGAAGGCATAGGTTTAATAACTGCAAACAGGATGGCTATTATATTCACATATACCTATCTAATTTTATTAGGTTTATTCAAACACGCCAGAAAACCGTTCCAGAATCGTTAGAAAATTATTCTGACCAACATTCTAGTAAAAATTCCAAATCGAAATTAGCAATTTACATACTCAGAGAAATTCCAGAACCTTAGGTATAAGGTTTGTTCTAACCCAACAAGGAACCGTCGCAAGATCCTTGCAGAACCACTATGGACAACCACATTGGTTCTCTCAATTTAAAATTTATATTAGTGGATCGACCAAAATGATTTTTGAACCGTTCCGGAACGGTTTCTTGGTTGGTTGGAACAAACCTATTAGATTAACCCCGTTTTCAGAAAATGTAGATGGCTATACTACTACGAGTTCCTCTGTTGGAGGGAGAGACAGAGCCTTTGACCGAAGACGACCCACACCTCACATCATGTGGATCTTGTAAAGTAAACAAGAAGGCGTATTCATTAAATTGTGGTCATTTGTTATTGTGTGGTAATTGTGCGGGCTATTTCTATAATAGGTTTGATAAATGAGACACCCTGCGTATAATTCTTATTTCGACATGGGTGTCTTGTAACTAAAATCATCTACATATGTACCTACAATGCTTTCTTTTTGTTTTGTGAATAAAAACACCCAAATTTAGTTTCAAATTTTGGTACTTTCTATGTAGGATCCCCACAAATTATATTAAAGATAGGGACAAGATCTTATTCGGGCGATGTTTTTCCCATGAGAACAATTCGTGGATAAAATGGCGAAGGCCAAGTTACGCCCTTATTTTTAAATGCTCGAATCTGGCAATCCAAAAGTTTTGTTCTGTCTTAGAAATTAATTTTTGATTGTTATAACCTCTTGCAATAAGAAATGTGCAGTTATTAGACGCGTATACTTCTTATACAGTGTGGCGCATTCAAAAGCGGGACACCCCCAGAACTTTTTAATTTAGTGTTCGATTTTGACAAACTTTTTTTTGTATTTTAAGGCGTGAAAAACTGTACTTTAGGGCAAAGTATCACATTTTTATTACAAAAACCAAGGCCAGGTAATTTTTATGGTCGAAAATTCAAGGAAACTTATTATCAATTTTTTTACAAACAATCTGAGTACACTACTGGATTAAGCGCCCTTTCAAATGGACAGGTACCAAATTTCATTAAAACATTTTGCTTGGTAAGATTTCTCTGGCAAAATTAAAAATTATGATCTTTTTAAATATTTATTTCATTTTATGAAACAAGCCATGTAATGAAATGTCAAAAATAATTGACAAGATCAAAAATGTACTTACTAATCATTAGTTCTCTCATATCAGAGTCTTTAAAAATATTGCAAGAAGTGTGCTACTTATAGTAGGTAGTTTATAATGGAACAACTGAGTGTAAGAGACAAAATTGAAGTTGTGCGTCTTGTGGGCGGCAATATTCTTTCGGCAAGAGATGCGGCCAGAGAATTTCACACAGACATCCCGATAGATCTGCAGTGAGCAGTAGTACTGTACACCGCATAAATAAAGTTTTCAACGAAACAGGGCAGTGTAACAAGGCATATTCTCAAAAATGAAAATAATCCACTTCGAGATATGAGATACCCAGCGAATATTGGAATACTTTCACAAATAGTCCTAATTCAAGCTTGAGAACGGCAAGTCTAGACTTAAATGTCCCTAAAGAATCTATTAGAAGGTGCCTTGTAAGAAATAAGATAAAGCCATTTAAGCCTAAATTTTTGCATACTCTTGAACTGGGAGATGAGGAAAGAAGAATGGAATTCTGTCTGTGGGCGCAAGGAGAATATCTGGAAAATAGGAACTTTTTAAAACAAATTTTGTACAGTGATAAAGTCACATTTACAACAAATAGGGTGGTGTCGTCTCAAAATTCACTCTATTGGCCGTCTGAAAATTCTGAGTGGGTCATAAACGCAAAGAGACAGTATTCACATAAAGTAAATGTATGGTGCGGGATACTTGATAATAGAATTATTGGCCCTTTTTTCTTTGAGGGTAATTTAAATTGACATCGGTTTTTGACCTTTATAAGGAATGAATTTTGGGACGCAGTGCATGAGTTACCATTTCTTATTCGCCCGAAGGTGATATTTCAATTAGATGGATCTCCCGTACACAACGCAGTAGTGGTGAGGGAATGGTTGAACGAAAATTTTGAGAATTGGTGGATAGAACGAAATAGTCCTTTTATTGAATGGCCGCCAAGGTCACCGGACTTGAAACTACTGGACTTTTGTTTGGGTATCATTAAGCAAGAAGTTTATAAATCAAGGCCACAGTCGGTATAAGAACTACGTGCTAGCAGGATAACAGAAGCATGTGCAAATGTTACTCCAGAACAAATGGGAAATGTCACCTCAAAGATACGAAAAAGATATGATAAATGTATTGCAATACACGGGGGTTTGGTGGAAGCAACCAGAATTTGTTTCTTCATAGCATTGTATTGGCGAGTTGTCGAATATTTTTATTAGTAAAAGTTATTTTTGTCATTTCATTCATTGGCTTGCTTTATAAAATGAAATAAATTTCATAAAAAGAAGATAATTTTTAATTTTGCTGTAGAAATCTTACCAACCAAAATGTTTTAATGAAATTTGGTACCTGTCCATTTGAAAGGGCGCTTAATCCATTGGTGTACTCAGATTGTAAAAAAATTGCTAATAAAGGTTTCTTGAATTTTCGACCATAAAAATTACCTAGTGGGCCTTGGTTTTTGTAATTAAAAAGTAACACTTTGTCCTAAAGTACAGTTTTTCACGATCTAAATTCAGAACAAAAATTGTCAAAATCGGACCATAAATACAAAAGTTTGGTGATGTCCCGCTTTTCAATGGGTCACACTGTAGAAAGATACTGTTTTTGTTTTGTTTTATGATGTGACTTTTATGTTTATGCATAATAAAAAATCACTTACGTTTATTGGATTAATTCTCTGTTCAGAACCCTAATAGATCCATCCGACAAAGTTGGTAAATATCATGATATATAAATAGCAATATATCGGATATACATCAGATATATATCAAATGATGATATTTATCTGAAAGTCACCTTTATTCTCATTTGTATAACCGCTGTTCATATTGGGAATTACAAGTATATTCACAGTACTAAATTTTATTTTGTTAACACCTACAAAAAAACAAAGAATGTAAGAACAACCATAAATAAAAAATGGTTTGATTCAACTAACGATACTAAATAAGAAGAAATCGGTATTATATGTTTCATAACATTATATTATAAGCAATAATAGTAATACTAATTTTATTATCACCATATTAATATAAAATTTATACAAAGTGAAAAAAATTATTTAGCTTATCAATTGGAAACCAGCAAATTTGGTAAATTGATCAATCAAAAGAAAAAATAAATATCATGCTATATATCAGACATATATCATTTGATATATTATATCATGACAACGTTGCTATCGGACGCAACGCGCAGATCATGAAATTTAAATAATTTCTACTATATTATACAAAGTCAGTATAATGTACCTCCGAGTTAATTAAATCTGTGCTGCTTAAGTATAGATACTATTATCTATATTCTATAGGATGCTACAGGATAATTTGTTCATTTTTAGGAAAGTGAAAAAAATTATGTGGATGATTTTGAGAAAAGGAGTTCATATGAACATAGATCTGTTTACAAAAAAATAAGTAACAAAAAATGAAACAGTTAATTAACATTTTGAACACACAATCTACTAAATCAATGGCATTAAACATCTGCTTTTAGTTGTATATATATATCTAGGTTATAGGAATACATGGATATTTGTTTTTTATTTTTTTTATTGCAAATCTTTAGATATGAAAAAAAATCCAAAAAATGTTTTTTTGTTTAAATTTAATAATAATATTGCTAGCAGTTGAACTGAAATTAAACCCTCTAAAATTTTGCAAGTATGTTCAGGATACATATACGGGGTGTTCATTATAAAAATTCATCTAGCAGGCTATGAAATTTTGACAGAAAAGGATGACATAATCAAAATAAATGGACTTTTGTTTCTCCATCTTTTTCTTTTGACATTTCACTGTCAACTAGATGAAATTTTATATTGAACACTCCATACTTGGTAAAAACTTAGTTACCAATACTTCATGTAGGTATGCTACCTGAACTAACATTACACCGAACCTAGCAGTAGAGGGGCCACAAACATTAAATACACTAGTCTGGTGCCTACCAATAGTGGGGTTTCTATAACATTTATCCTCTCATTCACCACACAGTCGTAGGGTAGGAGTAGTGGGAGTAGTAGGGCTCTACAAAGATTATTGTATTCTATGTGAGTGGACTTATTCAGTCCTCCGCTGCAACCTGTCGTCTATTGTGGCTCCATAAACATTAAGCACTCTGGTGTCTGGCAATAGTATGGCATTGCTCCCTTTAACATTTTCTATACTGGCTCTGCCAGTTGTAGATCTTCCACAACCAACACAATCACTCTGTGATACACTTTTGATGTTACTTGAGTATCTGAAATTAGTAATATAAAGGTGGGTTTATACACCAAATAAAACAAAATAACAAATAAAATAAAATTAGAAATAAGAGTTGGTTTCATGTATACCCCTATTAGCATTCATGCACCAAATAAGACTTATGTTATTTGGTGCATGAACGCTAATAGGGGTATATGAAACCAACTCTTATTTCTAATTTTATCTTATTCGTTATTATATTTCCACCTTAACTGTTTGATGGTAGGGCCTCATTCTATAGGTATCATTAATATCCAATCTCTCCTCCGATTTCCTCAATAACACCCTGTCTCTGTCTTGTTATTCAAAGTTTTCAGAGATATACTCTCTGTAGATTTATCCTAAAAGTAACAGAGTTTACCATTGACTTTCATCAGGAAGTCATCATCAGTAAACAATGCACTGGAATTTGTTCCATTATCTAAAGGCTCTTACCCATTCAGCATTTCTCCTGTGGCCCATCTCCTGCCTAAAGAGGGGCCCGAGACATCTCCGTCATTCAATTAGTACAATCTCTTCGTTTTATTTCTTTTTACTAACACTACTTACAATAAATGTGTCGAATAACATTTTATCAAAAAAACCTATCAATAAACTTCAGTAAATACATTTTAATTTAATTTTTCTTAATTAACGAGCTAACAGATTAACATTTTAATAATTAATAATTCATGCAAACAATACATTATAGTTATTAAACCGATTTTTTTACGTTTTGGTTTAAACTGAATTCAGATTTGTTTACGTTTCGGCCGACTCGGATCAATAATCTCCAGATATCAATCCGCGTAGCAAACTAATAGCAACCACCATAAAAAGATTAGAGGTCATTTCAAGGAGATTTTGGATGAAAATGCTTTGGATGATTTTATTTTGGACATTTTCTGGTTTGGATTGAACTTCGGTGGATGTTTTTATTTTGGAGAAAATCATCGGTGGACCGATTTACTTTGGACGTTTTTTTTTTGGATGATTTTCATTTGGACAAAATTGTGCATCCCCGACTAGAACGGTCACCCGAAAACGTTTCAAGATTCTTGAAGGCGAAAAAGATAGGTGGACTAAACGAATTACGTCGTTGATACTTTGGCAACAAGTTGTATCAAGTTTGTATTGAGTTTTTGTGTGTGTTTTTGATTTGTTGTTCAATAATTATTTCAAATTTAAAATTCTAATTGAAAAAAAAACATAAAATTCATAAAATAATAGTACAAAAATTGACATTGATTGATAAAGTGGCAACTGATTCAGAACAGCTGATTTTGATAAAGGTCCACCATACTGATTCGTGGGGCATCCAAATCATGTTGCCAAATTTACAAAATTTTCCGTAGTTATACGGAAATGCTGAATAATAATCAAAGGCAATTTAACGTTATTAGTTCTTTTAAGAAGATATATCTTCATTAAAACATTTTTTTGTGTGTTGTTATCCCCATTTTATTAACATTATCTTTGCGCCTATATAATTCTAGTCACACAAAAAAAATAAAGTAAAAAAAATAGTAAGAACGGCAACACTACAGGCAGTTTATCAATTCTGAAAGGATATTTGTTTTGATGTTTTAGGAATGTATTTTATTTAATTGGACTCACCAGTTATGATATGTCACACAACACCTCCATATATTAGGTAGATTTCGCTTCATTTAAAAGAATCAAATGCAAACCCTAGCATTTCCATTTCCATGTTTTATAACTAAGCACCAAGCAGAGGCAGATGAACATTAGCGACATTACCAGAAAGGGACATTTCCACTAAGAGTAACAAGCAACACTTTGGCTAAATATTAGGCCAACTAGGGGTTTTAGAAGATAAGTTGTGGTTAAATATATTTCAAAATTCGTAAATCAAACATGAAACATGATGATCATGATCAAGATCAAATTTGAAGTTACGTTTGATTTTAATACGGTTGGTGAGCCATATTGCCTTGAGGAACATAGGTCAAATGACCTAATATTGGAATGGTCAATACTGACTGTTGCACCTGTCAGTTTTGTTTTTGATGTCTGCTCTTGACAGACACTTCCTGAAATTAAAAGTGCGTTCTGAATTCTTTCCTAACACCGAATCATCAGGGTCGGCAGAGTGCCTAATACAACCACTTTTAGAAGAACCAATATCTGAGGTTAACAGAATTTACATGAGGGTCAGTTTTGTTTCACAGCTGTTCTGGTTCTGGTTCACATAAAGATGACAGACCAGCCGATTTCCAACCAATGAGTTTTGGTGGAAATCAGCTGGTCTGCCATTTTTATGTCAACCAGAACTAGAACCGCTGTGAAACGAAAATGACTATGATTTCCTATGTCAAATCTGGTTGATTCAGCAGCAAGTATTGAATAGATCTAATACAGTAACTGTATACTTGTAGACAAAACATAGCTATACGTCGCAAAACCTTGAACATTCTTGCTTCCGTCCATCCCTTTCTATATTACGACCTCTGATAAGGTTATTTCTGTTGTGGCCGAAGACAACGAGTCTTCGGACAATGGGGACAAAAAAAAAGACAACCGCAAACATCCTGATGGAATAAACGTCTGGAAAATCAGAGGAAAAACGTCCGACGACTCTTTAATAAAGCAAAAATAACCGGCGACTGGGACACTTACAGACAAGCCCTAACTAACTACAACAAGCAGATCAGGGCTGCTAAAAGACAGTCTTGGATAAGATTTTGTGGCGGGATTGAAGATCTGCCAACAGGAGTCTGAATCCATAGAATTCTCTCCAGGGAGCCGTGCCAGGAGCTTGGATCGATAAAATGGTCCGATGGAACCTACATCTTCACTGGTAGTGAAACGTTAGAGATACTAGCAAGCTGTCAATTTCTGGGTAGCCGGATGACAAATTTGGAGACTAACACAAGCACCTTGGGACGATTTAAACGACCCAACAGGGCAGATTGGAAGCTCTCCAAAAAAAGTGGTCAGACCAACCCTGCTAAAATCCACGATTATGGCTTTTTAACCATAAAAATGACCCCAGGAGGAGGGAGTATTCCCATCACTACTACAACAGGGCCTGGATCAACTTGCACCTCTACTAAAAGCTCTTCAGAGCAATCTTTGCATGGAAATTTATTCCAAACCGCTGGTCCAGGGTAAGGGTCGTCTACATACCAAAGATGGAATGTAGGGGAAAAGATCCTAAATCGCTCAGGGCAATCAGTCTAACCTCGTTTCTGCTGAAAAACTTGGAAAAGCTGCTAGAGGGCTTATAAGGGAGGGAGCGCTAACAACGTACCCCCTAAATACGGAACAGTATGCATACCAGGCTAACAAATCAACAGAAATAGCACTCCACAACCTGGTGGTGAAAATCCAAGATACCCTGGATTCAAAGGGTGTCGCAGTTGGTTTGGTAGACATCGAAGGGGCCTTTAATAATGCACCTACAGAATCCCTCCTCAGCGCCAGTAAAGCGAGAAGGATCGAACCATAGATTACCCAAATAGATAAAAGACTGACATAGGGGGCTCTGAAGGAGGAAATTTGACATTTCAAAAAAAGCTCCCAAGCCCCCACCCCATCTAAAAAGTGCAGGTGTTGGCCGGTTTCTACGCGGAAACAGCCGAAATGCCGAACTCGATTACTTTTAGTTTGCTGCAGGTGTATTCTATTATTAATCTTTAATCTAAAAAAACTCAATAAATGGGAATAGTAGGTATGTATCAAAACTCATTAAAATATAAACATGTTTGAATTTTTTGGTCTGCATAAAAATGCAGACGCATGCTGCGTAAAAATTGTATACTTGTTTCCTTAAAAAATAATATGCCTATGTGTGCTTATGTCATCTGGAGATGTATCGGAGATTCAAATTGCTCCATATTGTTTTTAGCATTTCTGCTTCCCCTCTACCCGAACAATTCGCAAGCTTCCAAATATGCGGTTTGTATATCATGTCAAGTAAACAAATACCAATTTATGATTAACTCGCGGCGTCTATTTATTTACTCCATTGTCAATGGATCTAACCAACAATAACCAACTGGATTCACAACATGTTATAATCCAGACTGATCACAGTATCAGATTCACAACAGCGGGAGGTTGTCCACAGGGCGGAGTCCTTTTACCACTCCTGTGGTCCCTACCCGTGGACGACCTTCTGGCTACTTTAGAACTATGGGGAGTAGAGGTTCAAGCATACACAGATGACATCGTTATCCTTACAAGAAACCACCCATCCCAACACATCTCCAACACATTGCAAGAGGTGCTGGATGTTGTACACAGCTGGTGTTCAAAGAAACACCTAGCAATAAACCCTAGGGAAACGGTGATTGTTCCATATACCCGAAAGAAGAGGCTGGAGTTCTTGAAACCATCATCTTTGTTCGGGACGACAATTCCGTTTACCACCGAAGTGAAATTTCTAAGAGTCATACTGGACAAATCACTCATATAGACCCCACATGTGACTCGTACCGTTAGGAGTGTGCAGCTCTCCCCTTGGTCGTGCAAGAACCTGTACGACAAATCATGGGACCCCAACAAACTATGTGGCTATACTTGACGGTAATAAGACCGATAATCACATATAGGGCCATAGTTTGGTATCGAAAAAGCAGACAGAGCTCCATCAAAGCTAAACTGTTTTTTCGGCAAAGACAAATATGTCTCTGCATTACGGGGGCAATGCGAACGACAGCCACGGCAGCCATGGAGCGTATGGTCGACCTACTTCCACTTCCAATACTCCTACAACGGGAGTTGTTTTGAACATGGTTTCCGACCAAATGGCATGAAACGTACATTGGACACTCGCTATGTCGTCAGGGCTCCCTCACGAGCAGACTGGGACGAACGAGGCGAAGATCTACAACTGGCAGGAAGTGCCTGGTACACGGACGGATCCAGAATCGACGAAGGGGCTGGCTTCGGAGTGTACGCGAGATCGAATGGCATCTGCACAGCAGAGCCTGGGCCGAGTCACCATAGTGTTTCATGCAGAAATACATGCCATTGAATTGTGTGCTCGACACCTATTAGAGGAGGGAGGTCACAATAGATCAATAAAGATCTGCTCGGATAGACGGGCAGCGCTTCTAGTGCTTATGTATTTGCGCTGCAATTCCAAAACTGTTTGGAACTGCCACAGGACCTGCAATAGAAACATCCTATTGCAGGAGAACAGCGTAACACTGGTATGAATCCCGGGCCTACGTGGTCACGAAGGCAATGAGAGGGCCGACTCTCTAGCTAGGAGGGCGGCGGGTTCTGCAATCGTAGGCCCGGAGCCGGCACTGGGCGTCCCATGCTTTCTGGTCAAGGCTGTACTCCAGAATTGGAGCAATGCCAAGTCCCAGGACTGGTGGGAGAATCTACCCGGACTATCACACTCCAAAAAATGTATCACGGGAACAGGGAGTCCAAAAGCCCAAACATTCCTCAGACTAAATAGGAGACAAATCAGAGTGACCACTGCACTGTACACAGGACATAGCCACCTAAGATCTCACATGCATAGACTCGGACTGTCCGAAGAGACGGAGTGTCGGCTGTGCTTGCAGTTGAGCACGTCCTATGTGACTGCCCGGCTATTGCCAGATCGAGATACTCACTGTTCGGAAACACAATCATTGAACTTCAAGATGTAAAGGCAGTGTCGCCCGAGAGACTCATCTGATTCGTTGAGGGTCTGGGCATAACGAGTGACAAGTACTGGAGCTGGCAGGAGCAAACATTGCTGATAACACTTCGAGTCAGCCACAATAGCCACCGCAGGTCGCGGCGGAGGACTGTATAAGTCCACTCACATTGAATACAATACAATACAATTGCCATAAAAAAGATAAAAGACTGGAGTTTCTTGAAAATGGAAAGAGATGGATTCGTCGTTGGGTCGTCGGTACTTTAACAACAAATTGTATCGCCATGTTGGTGTCTTCTGTCTTCTAATACAAAGTCACTGGAGTAATGTAACATCAGACACAAAGCACTATTTATTTTCATTTTAGCGCCTCATTTCATTAAAAAAGAAAAAACACTTCAAACAAACACAAAAATAGGTAATAATTTTTTTTCTATTGTCTGCCTAACGATGTGTCCCTAATGAGAATCTTTTATTTTCAAAAAATTACTCGGGGCACTAAATCGTTTAACTCTGGTCTAGTTACGGTTGGTCTTTGGACACCAAAATGATTTTCATGTTTTTGAATAATGTAATAGCTCAAAACGTTATGAATGATTAACGAAGCAAGTAAACGAAACAGTGTTGTTGCCAATTAAAGGCTTCCACCCACGTCTGGTGGTTATCGCAATAAGTTATCTACCGATAACAATTATTTCCAAATGCAATTTTTCTTATGGACTTGTGCACCTTTTGCATGCGATTTAGTGCTATGTTAAAAAGGTGCTATAGGATATCGTTTCACAGTTTGAAATCAGGTACTTTACTGTTAAACGTTAAATTTGATGTTTTGCGGTGCAAAAAATTCCTCAGCACCCAATTTTGAGGTTTCTTTCTTGTAATATTTATCGAAAAAAAAACTAATATTCGACTTAATTTAACAAGCATTTTTGTATAATTTTTTACCATCAGTAAATTTAGCAAGCTTGTAGACCCTGGCCAGGCTACACTAAGCAGAATATTGGAATGTTAGGCCGCTTCTCCCACTTACGCGTAATACTATCTAATGAAATCGCAATCTATTATCATTAATTACATATATTAAACCGATATATTATTTAAATACGTAACCGTTCACTTTTTGGCCATTTCACTTGCCTCGGCCGCAGTGAACTCTCTTAACAACCTGCGAAGAGAAAAAACTAAAGACTCATTATCCACACGTAAAACTAACGAGTTTTTTCGAAGAAATTGGGGTCGATCGACCACAAAATCTGAGACCGCATACAAGAAGAGAATTTTCGTTTGCGTTTTGTAGTAATTTTTCTTCCTTTTTTCGCATCGTCGTAACTGACAATCAAAACTCAATCATTTGTTGTGCGTTAGTTTCGATTCGGTCGTCGATTGGCGATTTGTCCACGATTCTTTTCGGTTTTGCTACAGTTCTCACTATTATTTGTTTTGTGCATTGGTGTGATGGGTTTATTTTAGCTGGTCGAGAAGGTGATTTATGGGTTAACCGAGAGCTTCACGTAAGTACATACTTTATAATATTTTTTTAATTTTTTTATTTGGTCATAAAATGTTGTCTAAAAATTTTTATAGTAGTTTTCAATATGGATAGCATTGAATAAAAAAAGTAGGTTTCATGTATTTATTGAGCAAAGCTTTAAGAGCAAACCCAGGCCAAGTACTAAAAGCAGAAAAATAAAATAAAAGGTTTGATCAAGAAAAATTAGAGAGAAGTTATAAAGAAGCAAAAAAATACCAAAGACAAAAAAAAGCAAAAAAAGAAACCACGCCGACAAAAGAAGAACAAACAGAAGAAAAAAAATTCGAATTAAGATTAGATTATTTCCTAGTGAAGTTGATACATAGCCCTACACAACTGGGGCTAGAGCTTTTAATAAGGGACTAATTCTGTAAGATAACAGTTGAATAATGAAATGTTCAGGGTAAGACCACAACTCAGAATTTCTATCACCATGCGGCTTGGTCATCAACTTTTAAAAGAAGGCAAATATAGCAAAATTGTGTTACTTTTACCAAAGCAACCTCTGGCATAGTGTTGCACAGACCTATTATAAACTGCATGATATATTTTTTTTTTAAATATCTGTCTGCCTCACTCCGAACTCACCAGAGATAACTTAAAATTCTTACAAAAAGAAGGAGTTTTTGGCACTAATCCTAACCTATTTTTTTTCAAAAATTCAAATATAGTGTTTTTTTTATTTACATGCTTTGAGTTATTTTTCGCTTTGAGTTAATTTTGGCCTAATCCTAAAGGGAATTTCTCAAAAAAACACCAAATTCTTATTTTGAGTCTTAGTTAAAGTTCTCTTACTATAAACATTTTTTTTGCCTAAAGCAATAAACGATGAGATTTGAGTCAGTTTTTCAAAAACACTTTTTAAAACGTTTCAAGAACGTTACATTTATACATACCATACTTTTGTTAGGTAAATTTCAATTAAAATTAAATTACCCTTAAAACATCAAAATTAGCATTTTTAGATATTGTAGGTCATTTTTACCTATTTTAGGCCTAACTCTAACCTGATAATAATGAATTTATCAAATGTGCACTTTTTAAAGTCTTGTGCTTTTTAAACAATTTTGACACTAATTCTTAATTAATCTTATCCAAAAACTTTGTATTTCAGTTTTTTGATTAATTTTTAACCGATTGTGGCCCTAATTCTAACTTGAGTTTTTTCAAAATTTCAAAATTGCACTTCTAGAGGCTTTAAATAATTTTTAACTGTTTTTCGTCCTGTAACCTAATTTTTTTTTTGAAAAAAAACATTAAATGTTTGTTTTGAGGCGCTTTGAGCCCCACTTTCTTTATTTTTGTTCAAAAATTTAATATTGCAAAATCATCAAATTAGAAAATTTGAATCAGTTTTGCCCTAAATGTGGATTATTCTAAAACTATGAAAACTTGCATTTATAGAAGCTTTGAGTGATTTTTAAACAATTTTAACTTTGATCTACATTTCTCCAAAGACTCAAAAGTTTGCATTTTGGCACTGCTCCAAGTTTTTGGCACAGTCATTTTTGAACTGCTTTTGACTCTAATTTTTAACCGAGTGTCTCCAAAAACTTTGAATTTAATTTTTTAAACCTTTGAGTAATTGTTTAAAAAAAAACACCAAATGTGCATTTTGGCCACTTTGAGCCACACTTTTCTTAGTTTTGCTCAAAAGTGTGATATTGCAAAATCATCAAATTGGAAAATTTGAATCAGTTTTACCTGATTCTGCTCTAAATTGGATTATTCCACAACTATCAAATTTTGCTTTTACATACGCTTCGAGTTTTAGCTCTGACCTGATTATATTCAAGGACTTTAAATTTCCAATTTTAGGTGCATTGGTTTGCCCAAATGTACTGTATTTAAGAGCTTCGCGTAATTCTTAAACGATTTTGGCCCTAATTCTTAACTGATTTCCTCCAAAAAATTTCAATATTAATTTTTAAAGTTTTGAGCAATTTTTAACCAATAGTGGCCCTAATTGTAACCGGCGTTTTTCAAAAAATTCCATTTTGCATTTATAGAAATAGAATAGTCAGTTTTGCCTGATTTTGACCTAAAATTGGATTATTCCAAAACCATTTGCATTACCAGATTGTTTGATTTATTTTAAAACGATTTTAGTTTTAGCTCTGATCTGAATTTCTTCAAAGATTCTAAATTTGCAGTTTCAGCTGCAATTGTGATAAGTTTTAAGCGATTTTGGCTTTATTACTAACGTGCATTTACCACCTACATCTAAAAATCTCAAATATTAATTTTGGGATTTGGATTTTGATTTCTTTCTTACGTAGATATTTTCATGACGGTCTGTATGTTTTGATGACGTTCAAAAAAGGCTAAAAGCGCGTAGAAATACAAATATAAAGTTTTTGGGGAAATTCAAATTATGTTTAGGACAAAAATCGTTTAAAATGGCTCAAAGCGTTTAGAAATTCTTACAAAAAGAAAGACTTTTTAGCATTAATCTTGACCGACTTTCAAAAACTCAAAAATTGTATTTTTACATGCTTTGAGTTATTTTTCACCAATTTTGGTCCTAATCCTACACTGAATTTCCCAAAAAACTCCAATTTCTTATTTTGAGTCTTAGTTACAATTTTCTTTACCTAAAGCAATAAATGATAAGATTTGAATCAGTTTTTTCAAAGAGCTTTTAAAAACGTTTTTAAAAATTTACGTTTTCATACAATGTAGGTCGTTCTTAATCAATTTTAGCTTTAATTTTAACATGAATTTCACTAAGGAATTTTGCTTGAGTGTTTGTATTCACTGTGTTTTATTATATACAAAGCTTCTAAAAAAGCGATTTTGCCCTACTTCTAACCTGAATTTTTCTACAAATTTCAAATTTGCATTTCTAAACCCTTTGAGTTAATTTTAAACGATTCTCGTCTTAATCATAATCTAAACTTTTCCAAAAACTTCAAAAAAAGAGAAAAAAAAAAATTCTGTAAAAATGTGAAATCTTCAGGATTAAATGTGAGAAAAGCACATCCAAATTGGCAAAAAATGCCAAAAATTAAAGCCTTTGTGGCACATTTGGTGTAATAACTATACCAAAACTAGCAACTGGTTTTTTATTCTCTCTACATCCCTTAATTACATGTCTACACCTAATGGCGCGCTTTAGTTTTTTACAAAAATAGTAAATAAAACGTTATATTTTTGATACTTTCGCATTTATTTTCGTAATTTTTTTACCCTCGGTATATGATAAGCAACATTTCTTGAGGGATAGAATACAAAGTGGTCAAACATATGCCCTTTTTGTTGGTGTCACTCTTGGTGGTACTTAGTCTAGTTAAAGGCGTCTAGGAGGCCAAAAATTGCACGAATACAAAAAAATTGCCAAAATTTTGCCAATTGTTGTAACGTTTCCTATTTAACTTTTTTTTAAACTCTCTTAAAAAACAAATGGAAAAATAGGAAGGTGTTTGATAGCCGGTGTAGGAAAAACAGCCACTTCACTTTTTCACTCGAAATCTCCAACGTCTCCACCTCTATTGTGGTCTTCCTCAGGGTTTTTTCAGTCAACGAAGAATGTTACTAAAGTATACAGACCTTTATGGTAGTACATAAACTCGAAAAAACACATCCAGAAAAAACACTTTAAACGTGGGAACAAGCTCGAATTTTTTCTAAAACTTCAAAATTACATTTTTTATTTCTATAAATAGATTTTAACCGATTTTGGCCTTAAAGACTAGTCTTTTTTCAAAAACTCAAAATTTTTGTTTTCCTTGCTTTGAGTAATTTTTCGCCGATTTTGGCCCTAATTTTAACTAGAATTTCTCGAAAAACAGAAAGTTTTTGTTTTTGAGTCTTTCTTATACTTTGGTTCAACAATTATTTTTACCAAAACCAACAAATGGGAAGATTTGAATCAGTAGCGTCGTAAGAAATATTTTTTTCCAAAACCATCGAAATTTGCATCTTCAAACATTGTAGGTCTTTTTTAACCAATTTTAGCCCTCATTGCCATTTTTCGAAGGGCTCCAATTATGCTTTTGTCACATGCTTTGTATAATTATTAAACCATTTCGGCCTTAATCCTAACCTGATTATTTTTACAACTTCCAAATTTACATTTCGAAACTCTTTGAGTCATCTTTAAATGATTTTCGTCCTAAACATAGTTTGAGTTTCTCCAAAAACTTCAAATTCGTGTTTTTACGCGCTTTAAGAATTGTTTGACGATTTTTGGTTCTAATCCTATCCTGACTTTCTCAAAAACAACACATTTTTGTTAGTTGAATTTTATTTATTTTTGGTGCGACAATTATTTCTACCAAAAGCAACAAAATAAAAGATTTAACTTTTGCCTCATTTCATCTTAAAATCGTACTACCCTAAAAAACCCCTATTTTAGCCCTATCTCTAACCTAAAAATAATAAATTCCTCAAATGTGCACTTTTCAAAGTTTTGTGTACTTTCTACACAATTTCGACCCTAATTCTTAATTAATATTATCCAAAACTTTGTATTTCGGTTTTTTTCCTCTCTGAATCACTTTTAACGATTCTGGCCCTAATTCTAACTTGCGTTTTTCCAAAACTTCCAATTTGCACTTTTGGAAGCTTTCAATCATTTTTAACTGATTTTTGTCCTAATTCGAACCTAATTTTCTTTTTCGAAAACATTAAATGTTTATTTTTTGGCACTTTGACCCACATTTCCTTTATTGTTGTTCAGTAATGTAATATTGCAAAATCATCAAATTAGAAAATTTGAGCCAGTTTGGCCCTAAGAGTGGATTATTCTAAAACCATCAAAACTTGCATTTATAGAGGCTTTAGTCTTATCTCTGATCTAAATTTCTCCAAAGACTCTAAACTTTGCACTTTGCCACTGTGCCAAGTTTTTGGCGCAGTGTCATTTTTGAACTGATTTTGGCTTTAATTTTTAACTGAGTTTCTTCAAAAACTTTGAATTTTAATTTTTAAAACTTTAAGTCATTTTTAACCGATCGCTTCCAAAAGTGACGTCATTTTGACGTAACTTTTTGGTAATCATTGTTCACCAAACACGTCATGGGTTGACGTTGAAACAACATCATAATGACACGCGTAAGTCACAGACCGATAACCTCATTTTGCAATGTCAAAATAACCTTACTTTGTGACCACAAAATGTCATTATTTTGTGATATAACAATGACATTAATTTATAATAACGTGAGAAACGTCAATATTAAATAAAAAACGTCAATTTGACTAATCGAATCTCGACAATTTGGGCCCAGAAGTTGGACGAGAAAGTTGCCAGATTTATCGAAATATCACCATCTCAGGTTACCTAATATTTTATATTTTTTTGTTTATGTCTTTTTCACACGTTCTTTTGAACTTTTTTTTGCACTTTTTTACACTTTCTGTAAACTTTTTTTTTACAATTTTTTCTACGTTTCATTCTACACTTTTTTACCCCTTTTTTGCACTTTTTACATTTTTTTTCACATTTTTTTATTTTTTTCCACATTTTTATACTTATTTTTATAATTTTTCCTACACTTTTATTTTTTTTCAACTTTATTAACAGCCAAAAATATGACGTCACTATGAGTCGTCATTATCGCGTCAAAAAATCGACATCATTCGTGTATCAGTTTTTCGTTAGGTGTTGTCGAATAACGAATTATCACTAAAAGAAGACGTTATGATGACGTCAAAAATAGTCACTGTTAAAAAAAAACAGATTTTATTCATTTCTTTTATGGTCATAATTGGTTAAAACCGTCACAATTCGTTCAATCAAAAAAACCAGTTTTTGGTTCATTACTTTTAGGTAAAAAAAGAACAATATCGTAACAAAACAACAAAAAAACTTTTTTTGCGGTTTCAAAGATTCCTCAATTTTAGACTAAAATCTTAAGTTTTTGCACTTAAATTATTCTAAAAAAAAATGTTTTTGTAGCATAATAATGCACACTGAACAAAAGTCAAATCACTTTTCGATCGGAGCAAAAATTATTTTTTTAGAATCTTAAAAAAGTTACTTTTTGGTCCAAATTCGAAGAAAACACTCATAAAGCATTCAATAAAAAAAATTTTTTTTTTGGTTTAAAATCGAAAGAACTACATTTTTGTTTAGTAAAACAAATTTTGTTTTTCAAATTTTAATAAACCGCAATTTGTAGTCTAAAATCTCAAGTTTTTCTTCAAAATCAATTTACAATAACTCGCAATTATAATAAAATTGGGTAGTAGGTACTAAGACAAAAAGTCGCTTTTTGAAAAAAATAATAAAAAAATATAATTTCTTGAGACAAAATCGATCAGAATAGTCAGTTATTAAAAAAAACAGTTTTTGGTTTAAAACGAAAAAAAATACCTTTACGTTTAATTCAAAAAAGCTTCGAAAAAATAGAAACCAAAGCTTTTTTTTTAATTTTAAGAAACTCAATTTTGGGCTCAACTTTTGCCAGAAAATCAATAAGGAAAAAAATCGTTTCTGTAGCAAAATACAAGTAAAAAAAGTGCTTTTTTTCAGAAAAGGCTTTCAAGAAATTTGCGCTATAGACCAGACCGAGGCGGGAAAGTGACGTAACTTTTTGGTAAGCATTGGTCACCAAAGACGTCATGGGATGACGTCGAAACAACGTCATAATGACTGGCGTATGTCACAGACCAATATCCTCATTTTGCAATGTCAAAATAACGTTACTTTGTGACGATAAAATAATGACATTATTTTGTGACGTCAAAATGACGTTAATTGGTAATAACGTCAATGTTAAATAAAAAACGACAGAAAGAAAGTTCGACTATTCAAATCTCGACAATTTGGGCCCAAAACTTGGACAAAAAGTTGCCAAATTTATCCAAATATCACCAGCTTATGTTACCTACTTTTTTTTTACATTTTTGTTTATGTCTTTTTTCACACTTTCCTTTGCACTTTTATTGCAAAATTCTAGCTTGCGTTTTGCAAAAAAATCAATTTGCATTCTTAGATGCCTTACGTTATTTTCAACTGATTTTCAACTTAATTCTAAGCTGAATTGTTTTAGAAAAACACCAAATGTGCATTTTGGAGCACTGTTAGCCACACTTTTCTTATTTTTGTTCAAAAGTGTGATATTGCAAAAACATCAAGTTGGAAGATTTGAATCAGTTTTACCTGATTTTGCTCTAAATTGGATTATCCCAAAACCTTCAAAAATCGCTTTTATATACGCTTTCAGTCACTTTAAAATAATTTTAGTCTTAGCTCTGAACTGATTATATCCAAAGACTTTAAATTTCCAGTTTTAAGGGCATTGGTTTCCCAAATGTAATGTAATTTTTAAACGATTTTGGCCCTAATTCTTAACTGAGTTTGTCCAAAAAACGTGATTTAAAATCTTTAAAGCTTTCGGTAATTTTTAACCAATCGTGGCCATAACCCAAACCTACGTTTTTCCAAAAATTCCATTTTGCATTTTTAGAATTATAAGAGTCAGTTTTGCCTGATTTTGACCTAGAATTGGATTATTCCAAAACCATCAAAATTTGCATTTTCAGACGTTTTGATTAATTTTAAAACGGTTTTAGTTTTAGCTCTGATCTGAGTTTCTTCCAAATTTGCAGTTTCAGCTGCAATTGTGTCAAGTTTTAACCGATTTTGGCACTAGTTTAACGTAACTCGCATTTCCCACCTACATCTAATAATCCCAAATATTCATTTCGGGATTTGGATTTCAATTTTTCGGTTTGGCATTTCTTAAATTTTAGACGCTTTGTCAGCGATTTTGCATCTAAAAATTGCTAACTTTAATTTCTCCGAAAACTCTAAATTTGCGTTTTTAGACCCTGTAAGTAATTTCCATTTTAACTGATTATGTTGTGTTATTGAAACATGTTTCGTTTCGTTGTCCCATGTGTCTGTTCCCAAATTTTACGTGCTTTTTTTAGATGTTTCTTTTCTAGAGTATGTACTTTTATGACGTTCTGTAGGTTTTAGTGACGTTTAAAAAATACTAAAAGCGCGTAGGAATACAAATGTAAAGTTTCTGTTGAAATTCAAATTACGTTTAGGACAAAAATCGTTTAAAAATGACTTAAAGCGTTTAGAAATGCAAATTTGAAAATTGTAAAAACTCAGATTAGAATTAGGGCAAAAATGGTTTAATAATTATACAAAGCATCTAAAAAAAAAGCAAATTTGGACCCTTTCGAAGGATGCAGGTTAGAATTTGAGCTAAAATTGGATAAAAACGCCAACAATATCTAAAAATGCGCAAATTTTGATGTTTTTAGAAAAACTTACTTAGAAAACCATTCTTTACGACACAGCTGATTGAAATCTTCTCATTTGTTGCTCTTGGTGGAAATGAGTGTTGGATCACAGTAAGAGAAGTTTAACCAATATAAGAAAAAACCAAAAGTAGCAACGTCTCAAAATAAAAATTTGGTGCTTTTCGAATTGAAAATCTTGAAAAAATAAAAATTTTGACTTTTTTGTTTAAAAATCGGGTTTGGATTAATTCTAAAATCTATGTTAAAAATTAGCTACAGTCTCTAGACGCAAATTAGGAGGTTTTGGAAAAACTCAGGTCAGAATTTGGCGAAAATCGGCTAAAAATATTTATGGAGTTAAAAAATGTAAATTTGAACTTCATAGAAAAATGTATTGAAGTTTATGGAAAAATATGTTGGGTGCTAAGTTTTACGTGCGTTTTTGAGGTTCTTTTCGAGTTTATGTACTTCCATGACAGTCTGTATGCTTTGGTGAAGTTTAAAAAATACTAAAATTGTTTAAAAATAGCTCAGAGGATGTAGATATGCAAATTTTAAATTTATAAAAAAATTTAGGTTAGGATTAGGGCCACAATCGTTTAATAATTATACAAACCGTCTAAAAAAAAACAAAGTTGGATCTTTTGGTGAAATTTAGGTTAGAATGAGGGTTAAATTTTGTTAAAAACGACCTACATTGTCTAAAAATACAATTTTTTGTTTTTTGAAAAATTTACTTTTGACTATACAATTAGGTAAACTGATTCAAATCTTCTCATTTGTTGCTTTTGGTAAAAATGATTGTTGAACCAAGGCATGAGAAAGACTGAAAACAAAAATTCGTTGTTTTTCAAGAAATTCTAGTTAGAATTAAGCCCATAATCGGTGAAAAATGACTCAAAGCATGTACAAACACAAATTTTGCATTGTTTCTGGATGTGTTTTTTTTTCGAGTTTATGTCCTACCCTAACGGCCGGCATACTTTGCTGACGTTTGTAACGAAGTTACTCCAATTTCTTGTGAAATGGAAACGTGGTCCTAAAGTTACAAAAGTCAAGTTTAATTAGTTAGGGTTAACAGATGTAGGTTAACTTACGGCATATTTACCAGTTTTTAAATTTGTATATTTCCTTCAAATTCTGGTCAACGACTGGCAATCTTTAGGTAGAACCAATCCTTGGATATTTTGTTTTCATTATTGTTTCCATATAAAAGAGCTGAGGAGCAAAATTTCGAGGAATTCGATCGCCAGCCCTTGAACGGTAAACATCGCCAATCCTAGAAGTAGAACCGTATAGAAACAAACCGAAGCCCCGATCCTTGTAAGCCCCGTTTTCACACACACACACACCCTCGCACACCATCACACACACACCATCACATACAGGCCATAGCGATCGTTGGACCCCCCTTATTCACATAAAATTTACAGGGCTAAAGCGGTTGTTGAGCCCCATTTACACAAACACACACACACACACCCAAGCCAAAGCAATTGTTGGGCCCCATTCATACTCATACATACACGGCTTAGCGTTTGTTGGGGCCAACACATATACATTTCACCGTCAACTTACCGTATTAGTTAAATTCCCGTACCCGTTGCCATCCAAGAGAAGCAGTATTCAGAACCATATATTTTCCTTTAAATCACCGACCGTTAGAGTGCTACTCGCTATAAACCATAAAAGCCCTAAATTGATAAACTTTTGTAACTTTGCTCACATTGCATCTTGACAATAGAGTTTTACCGTATTGATTCTACTGCCTATCTTTCTCTTAAATTGCAACTAAAGACTGAACGCCTGGACAACATTCTCCACTGTTTAAAAGCTCCCGGATAGGCATTCCTGTGGACCCTCTACCACGTAAAACCCATAGGGGGTGGCGCCCGAAATAATTTACTACCAGCTTGGACGTCAAACAGTCAACACCAACAGCCGCCCCCCTCACGCACAATAAACGTTACACGTTCTTGACGGAAAAACATTGACTGGAAAAACCTTGAAGAAGACCACAATAGAGGTGGAAACGTTGGCGATTTCGAGCGAAAACGTGAAGTGACTGCTTTTCCTACACTTGCTATCCAACATCTACCTATTTTTCATTTTTACAGTAATCTCCTTCATTTTGATATCACAATACGTAATACCGCTGACAACTTGTTTCAATCGCCTCCTTTTAAAAACAGCTGATATTTAGGTTTTTGCTTACATTGCATTTGCAAATATATCCTGTCTGGTTTGTCTGTAAGGGCTTTGGGTATATAGACAACAAACCTTTATATTCCTGCATCAACTCAGATATATGTTTATCGCAAGTTTAGTGAAGTAACCTGAACTAACTAGAAAATTTGCGATCACCTCCTTAATCCTGGAAAGGAAATATTACATCCTGTATCTAAATATTTGACTCTTTGATATTTTCGCTATTATAGACTTTGCGTTCTTCGTGGTCGTATACAGGGTGGGAACTTTCAAGATCACCAATCATTGGTATCATGGAAACGGTAGTAGTTACAGGGTTGGTTAAATGAAGAAAAAGTGGCGTCATTTAAGGCTCGTTTAGACTGTGTCTTGGACTCTAAGATATTTACAGGGGTTATCGAATTATTACAAATTTACTAAAACCTTGCCTTTTATTTTTTGGAAAAATGGATAGTATCCTTTAGGTTATTGTTTGGCATTACGGAGATAATTTTAGAAAATTATGTCTAGGTCCTAGAAGGCACCACTTTTGTTTTTCTTATGGACGCATATGGGTTCTTTTCTTTTCTTCTAAGGGTTTGGCGTTCTAAATCTATCGCTAAACCCCTACCATAAAATATCATCTTGTTTCCAACTTATAAGCATTTTGTTTTTTATTTATTTTTAACAGGAGAATAACTAACTGTGAGCACACCAAAATAATTTAGAGCACCAACAGAATTAAGCAGTCTAAATATACTCAAAATGTCCCCCATCATTTTCGATACACAGTCTAGTTCTTCTGTCAATATGTCCAACTGCTCTTTTGCGGGGTAATCTTTTGCACTGCGATTTCAACTTTCAGTAGTAGTTCCTCTTCGATATTACTCGGAGTAAAATAAACTTCATCCATTAGGACACCCCAAAAAAATAGTCCAGGGGATTTGAATTGAGATGTCGGAGGTCAAGGTATGGGCCCGTGTGTTCCTATCCATGAATTGGGAAAACATCCATCTAGGTAGTCTCTAACCCTACGACCATTATGGCTAGCACAACCAACTTGCTAAAACATGCATCTAAAGAGTCGCAAAGTATACCTAGTGGCAGATTATTTAGGGAGTCCTCTAACCTGTTTTGAAGAATTTCTAAATACACGTTTTGATTTAAATTTTCTTCAATGATAAAAGGAGCAATTGATTGGTCATTTAATAAAGCGCACCAAACATTGATTTTAAATCTAGTTTTTGGTCGTATAGGATGTTTTAAATAAGGGCTTTCAAGGGCGTAGCTGTGCTTGTTCTTCCGGTTGAAAATGCTACAATTTGTAAATGTAGATTCGTCATCCACATGATTTTTGACGAAAAATGTGGATCTTTCCGAATATTGTTTCTGTACCAGTGGCAAAAGTTTAAGCGTCTATTGGAATCTCCTGCGTGTAACATTTGAACTGGCATGTATTTGAAAGGATGAAACTTATGCTTTCTATAAATTTTTCCACACCTCTGTCCGATCACGTTTTATGAAAATTTGGGCAAGAACATATATATTATCATTTACCCCTGGTCTCATTCTGCTTTTCCTGCTTTGATTACTTAAATTTCCAGATTCCTCAAAATATCGTTGCAATGTTAAATTTGGTGCTGGTCAGTATTAAGCATTACGGAATTTGGAGGTTTTTTGAAATTTACAATAAAGATGGCATCAAATTAAGTAGTTTAAAGCAAAAACATTTGCGGAATATTCGTATTTGTACTAAAAAAATAATAAAAAATACCAGAAAAATTTAACGGCTTATTAACATTTTAATGCCCCACGGCGCAGTCATAATTTATTTACTTCATTTACATCATAACTCAATTTAGTTATTTCGTGTTAGCTATCGCTGACACCTATTAGATCAGCTAGGGCTCTCAATATCCAGAAACTAGGACTTTTCGGAAGCAGTTAGTCAGGTATGTATCGGATCCCGCAATGGCCCATAAGTTCAGACTGCCTAAAAGCAAAATAAAATTTTAGTTCAGTTTTACTTTGCTTTTGGTTAAGTTGGTTCAGGTTATTCAATTCTGTTTTTCCTTTGGTTTAGTTAGTTCAGTTAAACCTGTCCTTTACGGCGGCCCGTGAGGGGCGCCTTTGGACCTGTTGGATAGATTAGTTTACTTTGACATTGCCTTTGCTTAGGTCAGGTTAGTTCAGTTCTGTTTTTGTTTTGGTTAGGATAGTTTAGTTATGTTTTTCTTTTAGTTTGGTCAGTCCATGTACTTGTCTTTTAAGGCGGCCCGTTGGGGCCGCACTTACACCTTGCCGCAGCAGCCCTTTAGGGTGGCTATGGAGCTTGTTGATTGCTGCACATAAGTGTGGGCTATGTTGGTTAGGTTAGCTCAGTTTTACTTTGCCTTTGGTTAGGTTAGTTTAGTTATGTTTCCTTTTGATTTAGTTAGTTCAAGTTAGTTTATGTCAGATTTACGTTCAGGTTAGTTCAGGTTTAGTCTGATTTGTCTTTTATGGCGGGTCCTTAGGGGCGCATTTGTTTCTTGTTGCAGCGGCCTTTTGGAGTTTCTCTTTTAGGGAAATTCCCGCATGTCAAAATTTTCCTTAGGTACTTTAAGTAATTTCCAGCTGTTTCAATTTAATTTTTAAGGACTCTGCGTTCAACAAATATTGCTCTGTGACCTCTACAGCCATTGTGATGTTGTTTTTAAGCATTCGCGATAATAACCACATATTACTGTTGTCCACTGCGTACATGGCCTACTAGTAAAAACTATATTTTTCTTGATTTTAAGAAATACTATTAAATCTTACTAGGGTTATTGATTTCTTGCCCTCTTATTTCATTATTGAAACGCATTTCTTGCCCCCTGTAAACAAGTGTAAAAATCCAGTATGGCCGTCGTAAGAAAAACAGAAGTTGATGATGGTTCCAGAAAACCGAAACGTGTTGTATCGATATTTTACCGTTGCAGGTGTATTCCACTCAAAAAGTTACTTCAGAAATGTGTTCACAAATTTCGATTATTTTTTAAAATAAAGGAATTATAACAGTTTTTTAAAAATGTACCATTTTGGTTTTCCCAAAATTTCTCAAAAACCCGATTTTGTAGCTCCTACAGTTTCCGAGATCCCAATACATGGAAGACCAATTTGAGACACACTGTATACAGGATGATTCACGTTATTCGACACGGAAGATTATGACTAAACTTTTAGATTTTAAAAAAGTTTTGTATATGGAATGGATGAGGGTCTATTGGAAGTACATTTTAAAATTATTGTCATTGTATACTGGTGGTCCCAAAAGTATAAAATTGATTAACGTTTTATTTTTTAAATGAAACACCTAGCATATTAATGTATTTTCGGTGTCTACGGACAAAAGTAAAGATAGTTTTATTAAGGTTTATGGCATCTAAACCGTTCCGTTCTTCAGATATTCGTGATTTTGTGAAAATGCAGCATCAAATTTAATGTTTAAAATCTCAACACCTGGTTTCTTTTCAACCACCGAAATCGGCTGGTGGGCTACTAGTACATTAATTTTTTTGCGGTATGTATTAAATATTAACTACTGTGTAACAAATGTAAAAAAATGAACACTAAATTATTGCAAACTTCAAACAGTAATAACTCGTTTAATTTAAATTAGACACCCTGTATTTTATAGTATCATTAGATGCAGAATTTAGTTTCCTATCAAAAACTATTAAACATTCCTATAGCTTGGTCGTTGCATTTTCTTGGAAAATTGATTTTTTTTTGAATTTGCGCTGACATAAACGAATGTAGTAATCTAATTTACCTGTTCAGGTCAGTTCAGGTGTTACCTGATTTTGACAAAGCAAAATTTATTGTCATTTCCAGTTGTTACATATTAATTTAAAGTTAAATATTTTTTTACTGTTATAATTGGTGGTTAACAGGGAGTTTTTTATTTAATCAAAATGCTGGTTTACACAACAGAAGAACGAGTCGATATGATCTTCATTCTAGGAGAATGATTGCAAAATTGTCTTTTAGCATCAAGGGTTTATGCTGAAAGGTTTCCTAACCGAACTAGACTGAATAGAGCCGTTTTTGAAAGACTGTTGATTCAATTTAGGCAAACTAGTAGTGTTCAGTATGAAGCGACTGCCAAAACGCCACCAGTTACAGAAAACCAAGAAACTGAATTAGCCGTTATTGGCTTTGTAGTTGAAAATCCCCATGTCGGACAACGAGAAATTGCACAAAACTTAAATATTAGCCAAGCAAGCGTATCAAGGATTCTTCAAAAACATAAATATCACGACTATAAGACACAACTACATCAAGAACTCTCCGATAACGATTTTGGCCAACGAGTGGACTTTTGTATGTGGGTGTTAGAAAAAGTTGGAAAACAAAAAGATGTTTTTGAATCAGTTCTATTTAGTGATGAGTGTACTTATCATAACAATGGTTCTTTTAACGACACAATTTTCATTATTATTCTGATTTCAAACCCCATGAATTTAGAGTTATTAATAACCAACATAGGTGGTCAGTAAATGTATGGGGGGGGCATAATGGGACAGTATGTGATAGGACCTTATTTTTTTGACAAACATTTAAACGGAATGTCGTTTCTAAATTTTTTGAGAAATCAGCTTCTAATTTTACTGGAAGAAGTTCCTCTAGATATAAGAACAACCATATAACTGCAAATGGATGGGGCACCTGCTTATTATCATCGTGAAGCCCGGGAGTTCTAAAATGTTCGTTTCCAAAATCGATGGATTGGAAGGAATGGAGCACAAAATTGGCCACCAAGGTCCCCTGACATAACGCCTCCCGATTTCTTTTTATGGGGATATGTGAAAGGAATCGTGTATAATACGCCACCAATCACAAAAGAAAATATGAAGGAACGAATCAGAGAGGCCTTCAGAAGCATAACTCCCTATATGTTACGCAATGTGGGTGAAGGATTTAAAAACAGAATACGTTTGTGCTTAGAATCAGACGGTCGTCATTTTGAACAAATTTTATAACTGTTTGTTTTTGTTTGTTTTACTCTTATGTTGATTTGTTATTTATTATATTTCAAATTGCCACTATTATTGCTCTTAATTTTTTTGTAATAGAGATGCTAAATTTTATAAGAACTCTTGTAATATAATGTTTTATAGTTTTATTTGATATTTTATGCTAAATAAAGTCACTTTAACATTCATATGACTGCTAAATAATCGTCATGATCATAATTTTGTAACTTATAAATTAATATCTGACAAATACGGGGGGGGTGTTCATTAGAAAACTTCGTCTAGTTGGTTGTGAAATGTCAAAGGAAAAGAATGGAGACACAAAAGTCCATTTGCTTTCATTATCCATCTTTTTCTGTCAAAATTTTATAGCCTCCTAAATGAAGTTTTCTAGTGAATACCCAGCACTAATGATAATAAATTTTGCTTTCTCAAGATCAGGTATTGTAACAGGTAAAGTAGATTACTTAATTCGTTTATGTCAGCTCAAATTAAAAAAAAAATCAATTTTCCAAGAAAACGCAAAGACCAAGCTATAGGAATGTTAATAGTTTTGATAGGAAACTAAATTCTGCATCTAATGATACTATAAAATACAGGGTGTCTAATTTAAATTAAACGAGTTATTACTGTTTGAAGTTTGCAATAATTTGGTGTTCATTTATTGATATTCGGTGCACAGTAGTTACTTTTAATACACACCGCAAAAAATCCAATGCACTATTAGACCACCAGCCAATTTTGGTGGTTGAAAATAAACCAAGTGCTGAGATTTTAAACATTTAATTTGATGCTGCATTTTCACAAAATCACGAATATCTGAAGAACGGTACGGTTTAGATGCCATAAACCTTAATAAAACTACCTTTACTTTTGTCCGTAGGTACAGAAAATACATTAATATACTAGGAGTCTCGTTAAAAAAAAATATAACTTGAATCAATTTTATACATTTGGGACCACCTGTATACAATGACAATAATTTTAAAATGTACTTCCAATAGACCCCCATCCATTCCATATACAAAACTTTTTTAAAATATAAAAGTTAAGCCATAATCTTCCGTGTCGAGTAACGTGAATCACCCTGTATACGCTATTCACTTATTATTGTCGTCAAGTAGGCGTTGGAAATTTGACTTTGACATTTTTATCGTATCTTCTCAACATGTGCTAAAAGGAGATGGGTATAAAAAAAAATGAAGGTTTCAAAGGTAACTAGATTACAAAAATAAGTGAATGGTTAATAAGTGTGGGCTCTATTGGTTAGGTTAGTTCAGGTTAGTTTAGTTCTGTTTTTCTTTTATTTAGATGAGTTCAGTTATGTTTTTCCTTTGGTTTTCGTTCAGGTTCAGGTCCAGCTTTGGACTCAGGTTCTGGTGATGGTTGAGGTTCTGCTGATAGTTGAGGTTCTGCCGATGGTTCAGGTTCTGGTGATGGTTCAGGCTCTGCTGATGGTTCAGGTTCAGCCGCAGGTTTCGGTTCTGCCGCTGGATGCTGCACAAATACCGGATGAATATTAGCTTTATGCACATCCTCACCAGTTTGTCACTGTAGTCGAAAACGTGTAGATGCTCGCATCCGTTGTTCTGGATTTGACAGAGATCGATAATCTTTTTCGTCTCAAATGGCCTATTGGCCAAGGGGTAGAGGCTCATGAGGCCGTTTTTGCGATCAAGCACGTTGTCCATTTTGCGTTTGAGCATTTTTGAGTTCATTGGGTCCTTGGCGTTGTGGATTCCTTCTTTAAACCTCTAAGCCACTTGGTACTTCACTACCATACTTCCAGGAGTGTTGAGGGAGTGAGGAAATTTAAAATCTCATATTTGAATTCTAATAAGCCAAAGTGTCAATCAAGTAAGTTCAGGCTTAATTGTCCTTTACGGCGGGCCATGGACTGGTTCTTGATCTGGTCGTAGTTAGTATAGTTTTAATTTGCCTTTTGTTACATTATTTCATGTTTTATCAGTTTTGTCTTTCTTTAGGTTAGTTAAGTTTAGTTATTTTTATTTCTTTGGTTTGGTTAGTTGAAATTACGTTAGTCCAGATTATTTCTTCATTTAATTAATTTTTCTTTAAATTTTGCAGCAACTTTGCATAGCGGCAGGAGTACTACAACAATCTGTCATTGCCATGAATGTCATTTCATATTTGCTGTTTTGTAGATTGGAGGGCAAAAATAAATAAAATAATTTCAATTTTATTTCTCGCTTGGTAATAATAATTTAATGAAATGATATGAAAAAAGCTTTATGGATTAAAAGAATTTAATTTCAGTTCAGTTTTTGTGCCCCCATAACCCTTACTTTGTACTGAAAACTATTGTTATGTTATCTTCGTATATAATGCTATTATATACACAAAGAAAGAACAATCAAGACGGGCAAGCTAGAAACAAAGATAAGTCAACAAACTAAAGACAAGACTTAAGACAAGATATAATCTTCTCTCGGCACTGTCTTGTTTTGTCTTAGCAAGTTTATATCTTGAGTTCAAGATACGACAAAGTAAGCTTTATATTATATTTTCTTATCTTGCGGCTACTTCTATACAATCTGCTTAATAAACCTTCTGTTGAGCATAGGCATTTGTGAAATTTCCTTATGTTTTTCGACTAAACGAAAAATAAATGTTTTAACATTTTCCAAAAACCTTTTCAAGCGCGTTACTGATGTTGCACCAATGCCACTAATTGCGTTCATTATTATTTAAGTCAACTCTGATTGCTAAAACATAATTCGGGTAAAAGTGTTCCTGTGGTTGCTGTCAAAGAATTATGAAAATATTGGCAATTCTGCCCCGTACTTGCAAAAACTCTATTTACTACCAATGGCAGAGCATTTCTTGAAGCTTTCGATAATACCTTTTTTTTATTGTTTTTTACGTACAATTCAGAACTAAATTGTGGCCTTAAAAGCTAAACCATTGCAAACATTTCCAAGGAAGTAAAACACAAAAAGTCTTTTTGATAACACGTCAAGGATTTTCATAAAAAAAATTTAAACCAAAGGAAAAAAGATGAAAAAGCAGAGGTTAAAAATGTTTTCTGGTGCAATTTTGCAATGTCACATTTACGCGTTTATTTTTGTTTACAACTCCCCTTCAATGGAGCGGAAATCTGTTTATTATTATTCTAGATATTGGTGGCGAAATAACAATTGTTTTATTTGCGAAGCCAAACTAGAGCAAGCCAGTGATAGGTGTACGAAATTCCATGAACTTTTAATACATTTTTATAAAAAAGTATGTGTCACGCATTGATTTTAAATTAAATTTAATATGGAAAACTTTACTAAATATGTATAAAAATGTATGCATATTTTGTTATAACACAAAAATTGCAGGTTTATCTGGTGCATTATTGGCTAATCCAATTTATTAAAACTCTTGTGCTTACTGGAATAATTTTAGTTAAACGTAAAATGTCATAATGTGAACGTGGTCACGCACTATGGAAAAATTCGCTTTGCATATCTAACACTAACAAGGTAATTTAAATAAATAAATCATGGTGAACAATTGCTTGGATTACTTACTCTACTGAAGCAGTTTCATAAAATTTAATTCACGTCTTTCTTCATTATTACTAACCTTAGTTAATGATGTGGTTAGTTGAGTAAGTTTACTTCAATTTACGATAGTATCCTTCGTTGAATACTGTTATCTAAAGTACTGCCTTTTTATGCAGTACAGAAGTACGAAGAATTTGCGACATTTTTGCGGTCTAGACCAGAGGTACGGTGCTATTGATCAATCAATATCCAGGAGTAAACATTGACCGGCAAATTATAATAAAAATTTGAATATAATCTCTTTTTTGTGCACACGTTTTTTTATGCGGAAGCCTATTATTAAAATTTCTTGCAAAAAATATTCAATTAAGAACTGTTTTAAAGCGTGGGTAAAAGGGAGATATGGTTTAAAGTACGCATTGTTTAGTTTTTCCTGAGCTTTATAACGGAGAAGTCTTCTCCTTGATTCATTACCAAGCAATCATCGCTGTTGCAAGCCTCTTGTTCGTCTTGCAGAATGTCTTCCAAATAATCTCTCTCGCAGATAATGTAAGAAACATGTCCTGGCAAAGATGGCGTTGGACAACTGGTTCCAGGACTGGCACCCTCCGGCTGTACAGAACACTTTTTTCGAACCGTCAAAGAAGTACATCAATGACCACGACAACCACGTTCGTAAGTAAATTAGGTAGGTTTTATCCTTTCATGGGTATTAATTCTTAAGGACGTTTGTAGGAAAAAAATCAGGAAACGGCACCAACAACTATCTTCCAGTCTTTTTGGCGTTTCATTTTCTGAAACCTAAGGGGGAGGAAAGAGACGAAATCGAGCCTAAGCCTTTAGCACAACCGAATACGTTCTTTAGAGATGAGGTGGAAGGTGGTGTCTCAGAAGAGGAATTTAGGTAATTATTTTTAACACCAAGAGTTCCTTTATGGATTTAGCCGACGTTGATTATTATCGTCTTTCCAATATGGCCACTCTCTTAAATGTGAAAATTGAGTAGTTAGTCCTGGAGAAGGAAAACGATCAATATTTCAATAGTTAACTAAAAGAGACTAAAAGTGACCCAGTAGTATGTAATGTCAAGGCGAAAAGCTTGTTCTTTCCTCGTCTTAATAGCTATTTATGATATAAGTATTAAAAGTGCAATTTTAAGGCACGCATGTGAAAGTTTTGCAGACTAGCAATTTCCTTAAGAGCACTTTTGATACGAGTATTAAACATTTTTTTTGTAAAAACCATTAAAAATTATTCTTTCTATTAAAATTTAAATAATGTTTACTTTTAAACTAATGCCTTAAAACGCTACTTTTAATAGTTTATTAGCGTGTTAGAAGCTTTAAAAAAGCTTTTAAAATTTTTAATGCGTGTGTATAGAAGATTTATTTTAGTTTTGCTTTTCCTTAGCAATTAAATTTCTGGTAAATGTTTATTTAAAATTTTTAGGTTAAATTAAAGAGAACGTCAGATAATTTTTAAATAATTATGTGACTTTTATATAAACATACAAATAATTTTTAAATAATAATGTTTTGGTGGAATTTAAAAGCTAAAGTGTCAAGACTGCCTTCTAACTTCTTAAAAAGCCACCTCAATAAAAACTAAACTTTACTATAATTCAGACTTAGGCTAATATTTCAATACATCACACTACATCAAAAAAAAAATCAGATTTTTTGATTTTTAAGATTTGGAGATTAGCCGGGAATTATTATTGGCTAACTCATGCTAATCCACTAACTCAATGCTATGATCATAAGTTAACCTCCACAGAGTTTTACTCCATCAAAGACTCTGCTCAATTAGAGACAAATCTTTTTATTAAGGGTTTTTATAAAGCTCTCAATACTTCAACAAACATAATTTGCAATAACACTTAATTAAATAGTTTTTACAATAGTTAATAATAATGTATCACTATTACGGGATATGGATTCCAATAATTTATCGTCAATTAACTACACACTTTTATTTACTTTTAACAATTACAACACGATTGAAATACAATTACTGAACACACTCTCGTACTTTCGAGAACGGAGGCGACTGTTCCTGGTTCTCGTTTATTCTAGAAGGGTTCGCGGGGTCGCGGTCGGCTCTCGGCGTTGCCGCTTTGGCCCGAATTTTTGTGAACCGATGGTCGGGCGTAAAAGTACGAACTAAAAGCAAAAAGTACAACTTTTTAGCTCAAGAGCAAAAAAATAAATTTGCTGATACTAATTAATGCAATACATTTCATTACTTCGCGGAATGTATACAGTTCACAACCTGAAAATTTGTTTAAGATTGAAAATGACCTTTCAAATTTTTTCCTAATCGCGTGCCGTAAAGTCTTTTTACCGCATGTATTTCCGATTTGAAAGTAGCACTTTCAATTATTACTTAGTATATTGTTTCAAAAAGAGTATTATATATAGTTTTATAATAGTATAGTATAAGTTAATAAGTTTTATATTTCTACAGTTAACAATCATAGATACAGACTTGGTTGTAGTTATTTACCTAACAAGTGCGGAAAGTGGTGCTTTATTACACGCAGTTTAAGTTGAAGAACGACGCATCATCTGCAAGTTTAATACACGCACACGTTCGGTAATTTTTTTTCCCACAAGGGTTGAAAAAAGTCTTACCGCATTCATGTTAACGATGCTGTAAAATTTATTTTCTACGACCGCCTCGAAAATGAACAACAACGGACTACTAACTATCGTTGAAAATCGCGCAATGTGCACATTGCGCACGCTCTTATACAGAAACATGTGCAAAGTGGACTTTGCACACGCTTTGATTGCTTTGCACACGCCGTGCATATATTTTATAATACGAATGAGCATTTATGAAGCAAAATCGCATCAGTCGTAGAAAACGTATAGTGTGCAACACGTTCGAAAATCACTCTTCACAGTCTTGTGACGTTGCATCACTCGCATACGGCTCGTGTTCAAACCGTCACTCTCGTGTGAAAAGAGCAATTTTCGACTGTAGTTGCACAATACACTATTTACACATACTAGGGCGATAAAGTGCTACTTTCGACTCGCAAATGCGTGGTTAACGTGACTTTGCAGCACGTAATATTAAAAAATTATTTTAAAAATTATATTCAGATTGAGCTTTTTTTTGAGAATTTAGCAAAGTTAGAAAGTGGGTTAGAACAGGAAAAAACAGAGATAAATTCAAAAGCCCTTTCATATTTTTCTCTTCAAATCCCCCCTCTTGTGAAATTGTATCACCCGCAACGGCTCGTGTCCAAACCGTCAAACTCATGTGAAAAGTGCAATATTCGACAGTAGTTGCACAATATATTTTTTTACACATATTAGGGCGATAAAGTGCTACTTTCAATTCGCAAATGCGTGGGTAACGTGACTTCGCCGCACGTAATATTAAAAAATTGTTTTAAAAATTATATAGAGATTGAGTTTTTTTTCGAGTATTTAGCAAAGTTAGAGTGTACGTTAGAACGAGAAAAAAATGAGATAAATTCCAACGCCCTTTCATATTTTTCTCTTCAAGACTTCCCTTTTGTAACATTTTATCACTCGCCTACGGCTGGTGCTCAAACCGTCACATTCGTGTGAAAAGTGCAATTTTTGACAGTAGTTGCACAATATATTATTTGAACATGCTAGTGCGATAAAGTGCTACTTTTAAGTCGCAAATGCGTGGGTAACGTGACTCTGCAGCACGTAAAATTAAAAAGTTATTTTAAAAAATATATACAGATTGAGTTTTTTTTGAGAATTTAGCAATGTTTGAGAGTGGGTTAGAACGAGAAAAAAAGGAGGTAAATTCAAAACCCCTTTCATATTTTTTTCTTCAAAACCTCCTTCTTGTGAAGTTGTATCACTTGCCTACGGCTCGTGTCCAAACCGTCACACTCTTGTGAAAAGTGCAATTTTAGACAGTAGTTGCATCATATATTATTTACACATACTAGTGCGATAAAGTGCTACTTGCAACTCGCAAATGCGGGGCTAACGTGACTTTACAGCACATAAAAATAAAAAAAATTATACAGATTATTTTTTTTTGAGAATTTAGCAAAGTTAGAAAGTGGGTTAGAACGAGAAAAAAAGAGATAAATTCAAAACCAATTTCATATTTTTCTCTCAAAACCCCCCTCTTGTGAGGTTGCATCACTCGCCCACGGCTCGTTTCCAAACCGTCACACTCGTGTGAAAAGTGCAATTTTATACAGTAGTTGCACAATATATTATTTACACACACTAGTGCAATAAAGTGCTACTTTCGACCCTCAAATGCGTGGGTAACGTGACCTTGCAGCACGTAATATTAAAAAATTATTTTAAAAATTATATTCAGATTGAGCTTTTTTTTTGAGAATTTAGCAATGTCTGAGAGTGGGTTAGAACGAGAAAAAAAGGAGGTAAATTCAAAACCCCTTTCATATTTTTTTCTTCAAAACCCCCTTCTTGTGAAGTTGTATCACTCGCCTACGGCTCGTGCCCAAACCGTCACACTCGTGTGAAAAGTGCAATTTTAGACAGTAGTTGCATCATGTATTATTTACACATACTAGTGCGATAAAGTGCTACTTGCAACTCGCAAATGCGGGGCTAACGTGACTTTACAGCACATAAAAATAAAAAAATATATACAGATTGATTTTTTTTGAGAATTTAGCAAAGTTATAAAGTGGGTTAGAACGAGAAAAAAAGAGATAAATTCAAAACCAATTTCATATTTTTCTCTTCAAAACCCCCCTCTTGTGAGGTTGCATCACACGCCCACGGCTCGTTTCCAAACCGTCACACTCGTGTGAAAAGTGCAATTTTATACAGTAGGTTGCATCATATATTATTTACACATACTAGTGCGATAAAGTACTACTTACAAATCGCAAATGCGTGGCTAACGTGACTTTACAGCACATAAAAATAAAAAATTATTTAAAAAATTATATATAGATTGATTTTTTTTTGAGAATTTAGCAAAGTTAGAAAGTGGGTTAGAACGAGAAAAAAAGAGATAAATTCAAAACCAATTTCATATTTTTCTCTTCAAAACCCCCCTCTTGTGAAGTTGTATCACTCGCCCACGGCTCGTGTCCAAACCGTCACATTAGTGTGAAAAGTGGAATTTTCGACGTAGTTGCACAATATATTATTTACACACACTAGTGCGATAAAGTGCTACTTTCGACTCGCAAATGCGTGGGTAACGTGACTTTGCAGCACGTAATATAAAAAAATTATTTTAACAATTATATACAGATTGAGTTTTTTTGAGAATTTAGCAAAATTAGAGAGTGGGTTAGAACGAGAAAAAAGGAGATAAATTCAAAACCCCTTTCATTTTTTTCTCTTCAAAACCCCCCTCTTGTGAAGTTGTATCGCTCGTCTACAGCTCGTCTCCAAACCGTCACGCTCGTGTAAAAATTGCAATTTTCGACTGTAGTTGCACAATATACTATTTACTATTTACACACACTAGTGCGATAAAGTGCTACTTTCGACTCGCAAATGCGTGGGAATCGCGACTTTGCAGCACGTAATATAAAAAAATTATTTTAACAATTATATACAGATTGAGTTTTTTTGAGAATTTAGCAAAATTAGAGAGTGTGTTAGAACGAGAAAAAAGGATATAAATTCAAAACCCCTTTCATATTTTTCTCTTCAAAACCCCCCTCTTGTGACGTTATTTTACTCGCCTTCGACTCGTGTCCAAACCATCACACTCGTCACACAATATATTATTTACATACACTAGTGCGAAAAACTGCTAGTTTCGGCCCGCAATGCGCAAATCACAAAATTATTTACAGATTGAGTTTTTTTTGAGAATTTAGCAATGTTAGAGAGTGGGTTAGAACAAGAAAAAAAAGAGGTAAATTCAAAACCCTCTTCATGTTTTTCACTTCAAAACCCCCCTCTTGTAACGTTGTATCACTTGCCTACGGCTCGTGTCCAAACCGTCACACGCGTGTGAAAACTGCAATTTTCGACTGTAGTTGCACAATATATTATTTACACACACTAGTGCGATAAAGTGCTACATTCGCCTCGCAAATGCGTGGGTAACGTGACTTTGCAGCACGTAATATTAAAAAATTATTTAAAAAAATATATGCAGATTGATTGTATTTTTGAGAATTTAGCAAAGTTAAAAAGTGGGTTAAAACGAGAAAAAATAAGATAAATTTAACTTTCATATTTTTCTCTTCAAAACCCCCCTCTTGTGACGTTATATTACTCGCCCACGGCTCGTGTCCAAACCGTCACACTCGTGTGAAAAGTGCAATATTCGACAGTAGTTGCACAATTCTCTACACACACTAGTGCGATAAAATGCTACTTTCAACTCGAAAATGCGTGGTTAACGTGACTTTACAGCATGTAAAAATAAAAAATTATATACAGATTGAGTGTTTTTTTGAGAGAAAGTTAGAGAGTGGGTTAGAACGAGAAAAAAGAAGATGAATTCAAAACCACTTTCATGTTTTTGAAAAATTCTAATACTCACTGAATAATTTGAAAAAAACAATTTTTGACGATTTGAATCTACTTTAGTTATTTTTGGTTTTAGCAAAATTATGTAAATGCGAAAGCCGTAGATAATTTAACCTGAACAAGATGAGCTTATCATATTTTTCTGACAGCTGTCATTTTTTAATATTTTTTTTGTATAGAAAAGATACTAATAATAAAGTAAAAAAATAAAGGTTTTGACTTTAAATTGATGTCCATAAAAAGACGGATTCTTTTAAAAATGGCGGAATTACGGTCATTCTTCTTTCCAGTTGTTTCTTTCAATTGATCTAGCTCGGGACTAAATGGTTTTTTTATCCCTTAGCAACATGCAGCCTTCCTTTTGGTCAGGCTGTAAATTTCGCTGCAGCATAAAAAGAGCTACTTTTGCCTGTTGGGTATAAAAATAATTACTTCTTTAAAAGTGGCTTACCCTTTTTTAACAAAAGAAAAACAGAAAAAGTCGAACAAATTCAGCTTATTCATAGTAAAACTATGTACAACATCCGTATTTACATCATTTTGCTAGAACCAATAATGGCTTTTATTATTTTTAAATTAATTTTTAAAATTTAATATTATTAATTTTAAATTGAACTTAAAAATTTGAAAATTTTAATTTATTTAAAGACATTGACAATATTAGTTTTTTTTTGAAATTATCTAGCCATAGAATTTAAAAAAAAATAAAAGTGGTTTTTTGTTGATCTTTTTAAACAGTAATTCGTTTCTTTTTTCCGCATTTAACTCACTTCGTAACTATGTAGCTTCTGAGATCTCTTCGCTGATCATAAAAAGAAACTCACCCTGTATAAAACTTCAATAAAGCGCAATATAACGCGGAAATTGCTAATTGTAATCCATCAGTGAATTTGTAATAAAAAATCTCTCTTAAAATCGACAAAAAATACCAGGGCCGTATATATTTAGAAAAGTTTATGATAACTTTGGTGAAACAAAACCAAAACCTGTTATGTTAAAGCTCACAGAAAGCTGCAATAAACAAGATGTTTTAGTTCTCATATATTTCTTACCACGTATCCAGTCGGAAAAAAAAACAAATTTCGATCAGTTTGCATCGTAAAACTAATCTATTGAACGTGCAACTTTTCTTCCATTTAACAAAGTTTATATCTTTCACCGTTTACGAGATTCCAATCATGGACATCTTTATCTTGAACACCCTGTCTGTATATTGCTTGTGAATACTCAAAAACCTTTGAAAAATGTACAGGGTGTCTCAAATTTGATGTTTTTGCGGGGTATCTCGAAAATCAGCAAAGATAGTGTGATGCGCAAACCCGTGCTTGCTTGTTGTGAAACGACTGATAGTGGAGTCGTAACTTTTACCTCCTTCCAGAGATACAGCTCAATTTTTTAAATTTGTTAATTTTGAAATCTTTTAATGCTTTCTGCATTTCTTACTTTATGCAAAAAAAACTGCCTTTTCATAGGGAGTTTTACGTAGAATCTAAATATATTTTCTGTTTTCTTCGAGAGCAAAGGAGCTGGAGGCGTTCTGATTGAGGGTTGGCTGCGTTGCAATGGTTCAGCATAGTCAGCATAGCCCGATGATGTGGTTGTTAGATGGCCTGAAAAACGCAAAAACTTTATAACATACTAAAATTCATACATATAACCTGGCTAGGTCTCGGTGAGCTTTGTACCTCCTATGCTGACAAAAATGGTGCGTAAAAGTGGGATGGATACAACCAATCCCGCAGAGAATTCAAAATAGAGTTAAGGCGAAGCAAAAGAGCGCGCAGGCGGAAATTCTGCGGAGAGATGGGCTCCCTTCGACGGGCGACCAGGGAGAGAGCCCTAAAGATGTTTCTGGAGACCCACTTCCCTGGAGAAGATGGCGTGGCCTCCCCTCCGGAGCTGGTGTCAGTACGGGAAGAATGGATACTTGTAAGGGAAGTAGTGACCGTCGAAGTCACTAGATGGGCGGTGGCCGAATTCAATCCATTTAAAGCAGCGGGACGGTATATTTCCAGCAATGCTGCAGAAGGGACCGGACAATGTGCTCCCGTCTCTGAACAGAGTGTTCACAGTAGGCGAGGCACTGGGATAAGTCCTTAAGGGGTGGAGATCTGCAAACCCGGTCTTCATATCAAAAAGGGTATGGAGGGAAAAGTGACTACAATGTCGCTAAATCGTTTAGACCAATAAGTTTGATATCCTTTCTAATGAACACTTTAGAAAAGATAGTCGATAGGTACATTGCAGTGGTAATTTTGGCAAGACAACCCATAAACAAAGATCAACAAGCCTATTCTTCTCTTGTTGGGATGGTAATCCCAACAAGGGAAGAATTCAAAGAAGAACTGCCTCAGCAACCTTTTGAGAATAATCAGGTATGGTGTACAGACGGATCAAGAATGGCTGATTCACAGTCGTCAGGAGCCGGAATATACAAAGCAGGCCATGAAGAGTTTTCCAGGCGGACGTGTTTGCAATACTCGAAGTGGCCACACGATTAGAAGTCAAACAAGGAGCAGAACAGAATATCTTCATCTACTCCGACAGTCAGGCAGCCCTGCGAACCATCTGCAGGAACACGACGAGTTCAAAGCTCGGTTAGGATTGCAGGGAGGCTGTAGAATCACTGGTAGAGACAAAAAGGATAACTCTGCGATGGGTTTCTGGACATAGGGGTGTTGAGGGAAACGAGCGCGTCGATGAAACGGCCAAGCGTGGTTCCGAAACGTGCTTTACTGGACCGGAGCCATGTCTAGGAGTAAGCAATAGGTACGTCTCTCACACTCTAAATGAGTGCACATGGGAGAGTACAAGGACAAACTAGACATAGTCAGGAATATGTAGACAGACCAAGGAAATCTACCCTAACGCTGATAGATCCAAGGTCTCGTGGCTACTTTGGAAAAGCCGACAGCAGTGCCTGGGAGACCTTATAGGAATCTTCACTGGCACTGCAGACTAAACAGACACATGCACCTCCTAGGAATGGTGGACAGGCCGCCCACTGTGGAGCAGGGGAAGAGTCGTCATACCACTTCCTGGGAGTGTGCTATAGGTGGGCGCGAGTGCGCCACAGGACCCTGGGGGACGCCTTCCTACATCGAGGGGAGCTTCCGACTCTGAGATGGGATGAGACACTCTCCTTAGGTGGTCGGGAGACTGTGAAAAGGGCTTTCAAGGCCTAATCGCAAGGCTTCGCCCCCCCCCCCCCCACAATGTCTGCTACTACTTAGTAAACCTTCGTAAACCTTAACTAAAACAACATGGTAACTCAACAAATTAATGACGTTTTGTAGATAATCTTTAACTATCTAGATTACGTTTAACTATCTTTTAGAAGGTAGATTATTCTGATTTTTAAGCTTTAAATTTCTTTCTTTTTAAATATTTTTAAATTAATATTATAAGTTCTTTAAAGCAAATAATGGTTGATAAGGATTAAGCAAAAACATTTTTCATTCAAAATTGGGTAAAATTCAAATGTTAATAATCTTTCCGGGAACCATGTCAACTGATGTTTTGGGGAAAATTATTTAAATTTGTATTAAATCTATATACCGTTGCGAAACATCTAGTTAAGTTATTTTTATTTTTGTAGTAAAATTATTTTTAATTTACAAAATTTATAAAGCTACCTTCAATTTAACATTTTTTAGTACTTATTCCGAGTTTTCGTTTTTGTATTATTTAGATGAAACACCGAATTCTGAAATATCTCAAATTGTAATCATCAAAAAAAGCTAACCCTATATAAAGCAGTGCTTTGTTCACACAAAACAGAAATAATTTAATAGCTGAGAAACGATGCGAAATAGGCATGGAGATGTATTAAAGAAAATAACTAGTGATCCTAAAAATCAATTTAGATGTATTTTGTTCCATTTATTAAACTAAAGTTTTTGTTCTTTTTTAGGAATAAACTGAGAACTTTTTTTCATAAAAACTTCCTCGATACAGAGTGACCGCTTCTGGTGTTTAACCCTGGGAATTTCGGTTACTTGAAGAGATACGAAAAAGGTTAAATTAATAAAATTTATATCAACACTAATAAATTAAAAAAAGTTAAATTAACAAAATTCGATATTTGGCGAATACTTCCGAAATCAGTTAGGAATTTTCGAAATTTAAAAACGTCCTCTTTATAGGTTTCTAATTTGTCCAACTTTGTTCTAATTTTACCCTCTTCGTGTCTCTTCAAATAACCAAGATCCCCAAGGTTAACCTTGAAAAACAGTCACCGTTTATACCACCACTGTGAAATCCCTTGTATACTGATCAGCATCAAACAACGCTTACCTTTTCTCCAATTTTGGTATTCCAGAGTGCCACCATCAGACTCGTACTCCCCGAAATTCTTCTCCAGCTTCTCACAATCGGCGTCCAGACCCTACACGGACTCCCTGGGTTTCCCTGACCCATTTGACGACACCTCCAGCATCAGTAAAATTACAAACCAAACTTACGAGGACGAGCATAAACTGAAGCCCTTAGAGGTCACCGGTCCATTCAAAACGTGGTACAGATGGAGGACGTTGGACTTTGCTTACCCCTCTCCGGAGCTGAAGTCTGAGGCTATAGCGAATGAAGATTTGATTGCTGAGAATAATTTGCCTTTAGGTGAGTTTATTGAAAGGTGCTCCAATGAAATACCTTTAGCTGGTAGATTAGTAATTAGATTTGGCATGGTTTTGGTAAAAAAAAGCGCCGGCGAACCGAATTTGTACAAGCAATCGAAATGAAATCATATTGCGTTTATTTAACACCCAATTATCTGTGTACACAAAAATCCTCTTAGGTAATAGTTTTATGTTAATTTTGGTTAATGGGCATATATATTTTTTAAAATAACTTCCAAATCTACTTTCTAAAATAATTATGCAAGTGAAAGAAAATTGGTTTTTTAAAGTAGGCTCGTTTTTGGGCATGTTTCTGTTTGCTGCTCTGGTGCTCGCTTCTTGCGAAAATTGCCAAAAATATTGGCAATGGGGCAATTGTTTACTATGATAAATTTCTTAGGGCTTGAAGTGTATAAAAACAGAATTTTCATCTCAATGCCCAAATGGAAAAAAGGGGTACCCATGACGCTGGCTCAACTACCCAGGGTACCAAAGGAAGAATCTCCTGAGCTGGAACCGTACCCCAATTGGCACTGGCACTCAGAAAGTAAGTTCAATCGTAATAATTTAATTACTACCGCTATAATAATAATAATAATAATAATAATAATTAATAGCTGTGAAGTAATGTATAGCACGCACTAATGAAATAAAACTTTCCCTATACTGTAATATCTGCGTGTTCGATATCTATTTTAGAAAATCGGGAAAGCTATATCGATATGCATTTAATTTGATAAAAATCAATATATAATTGGCTTATTATAAATTACTAGTTAATTAAAAGTAGTTCTGACTGGTATGTGTACAGGCATTTAACTTTTAAAGGAATTTGGAACTTATATTCATATAGATCCGCACTAAATGAAAGTATGTTTTCCAGTCCAATCCTTTCCTGCACTGCTGTGTGTACAACACATTTGATAAGAAAGAGCTTATGGAATTAGCAGATGAGCCAGAAGAGTTCACGTCCACTTACATCTGTTTTTATATGTACTTTCCCATAAAAAATTGTAATAATACGTATGCATCCTACGTATACGACTTTAAGAGGGTCATCCAGTTGGTTGTAGTTTTTAAGAAAAAAATAGGACAACATTTCCATCTCATTTAATTACGCCATTCTTTGTAAGAATTCATACATTATATATTGTTATATAACAAGTTTAATATTGCAAAAACAAGACGAAAAACAAAACATTCAAGGAACGTCAACACAAAAATTTCTAACAATTGAAATTATTTTTGAACCATTCTACGTTCAGCTAGTAAAACAAGTAAACTGCTTTTAGGGCCATTTTTACATTAGTTTAAACATTAGATCTGGAAAGGCCCTAAATAATAAACATATAGCGAAACCTTAACTAATACCGAAGCAGAAACTTCTACGTTAACTTCCTCATGTGTCATGTCACAGTGCCTAAGATGGTATCGCTAGAGAGTATATCACACTTTCAAAACTTATTATTAAATGCCTTCAGATTTGGTGCGCTAGTGAAATATTTTAAAGTCCAGGACAGGTAGGACTGAGACTTTTTTTCATCAACCTTCATAGTCTTAACACTAATCGTCAATTAACGATAATCCGAGTGACCCTTGGCTTTAAGTGTAGAGAGACATTGGTAAGCCTACAACTTATTGTTGGCCTTTGCGGCAGGAAGTGAATTCCTATTGGTTACAGAGACTGTCTCCCTGGTAACCGTACTGTCAAGCCGTGTCGAGGTTTCTTAAACTGTCGTCCGTCTAGGCTTGTTATACAGGATACACGTTAGCCAACACGAGTAAACTCCTTAGCCTAAGTATGTAGTTTTTTTGGAGCATTAATATGCTCCAAACGTTATTCAATAAAGGAGAGAAAAATTACAATAGCAAGGAGAGCAACATTGAATACAGCCTAAGGCCCAACAGCTGAATTTCGTGGCAACTTATCAAAAAATAATTTTTGTTCAGACTTTTACGTTTTCTATTTTTTCACCTTTCGACTTTTTTCATAATTTTTGACCGGAATTTTCAAGGCTTTCAATTTTCTCTCTTTTTTCCAATGGTTTACACCATACTATTGACCAGTTTTCTTGACTCCACAAAAATTATAAACCTGCAAAAATTGCCAGGACACTGACCTAGGGAGTCTAAGATGATTCAATAAATATATGCTTGCAACTCACTATTATCCCTTGAGGGGTGAGGGGTAAAGTGAACTATTTGCTACGTACTCAGTCGCCTTTGCAAGCGAGCTGTCAAACCCTGTCAAAATGTATCAAACTTCCACCAGGGTTGTCCTATAGATTTAGCCAAAAAAGAACAGCCATCTTCAGATCTTATTGAGAAAGTTCAGTGGTTTCTTTTACGTAGATTAACAAGACAGAGAAAAGTAATTATCTCTAAATATAAATTTCATATACATAAAGGGGTACAAACTTCACTTAACCTGTAATATTTTCCAGAAAGTTGTGACCTCATAACTTCAGTCTTCCGCATGCAAGTGGACACGTGCGGTCGCCTTTGGGTCTTGGACTCCGGCAAGATCATGATCACCACCCAGGAGGCCAAACAGCATTGTCCACCGAAGCTTTTGATCTTCGATCTTGAAACCGACGAGTTGCTCACCACGTACATTTTCGAGAAGAAGTTTATTCTGCAAGACGGCCTTTACTCTAATATTGTTGTGGATATCAGGGACAATGATTGCCATGATGCTTATGCTTATATGTCGGATGTTTGGAGGTAATTCCAAGTGTTTAGCGTCCCAATAGCAATAGTTCGAAGGTGGATTAGCAGGTTGGGGTCGAAATAACAACTTTATTCAATTTTCAAATCTCTTAATGAAGTGACGAAATTATGTCGATGTTTATAACGTTAATTGTGTCCAGTTGTTATTTCGACCTCAACCTGCTAATCCACCTTCGAATTTAGAGGTAATGTTTGGTGCTTATATTAGTCGAATGTTGAATCATAACTAATAATGCTTTTAATTTCTTGAATCAATTGATTTTTACCTTCAAGATCTAGCCTTCTATTCAGTAATTTGGTTCCCTGAGAGAGAGCTCAGTTGAGGAGTAATAGCAACGAAACGCGTTTGTAACCATTTATTTCAATTTTATTGATGAATCTTCATATTTTACCTAGGACGTAACAATACCCTGGTGTGGTTACTTCAATAAACAAGCAAATATGCCTGTGGCAATATCTACTGCAGAGCTTGCTGCAGAGACTTTTGATTACTCGAAACCATCACGGTTATACAAATTGTTGTGAAAGTATTTACTACGTAATTATTTCAACTTCTCTTTCATCTTAAGAAACTCCTATATTTTGTTTTAGTCATTAGTCATTTTAGCCCCCAACATTAGCCCTGTTGGTATCTAATAATACAAGATGTCTGGCTTGCTTAAATGCAGGGAGAAGATCTTAAATTGACTCCACTGTTTAAAAATGTCTTTGAAGCTACAAAATTAACAACTTGACACAGATTTAGTTTACTGTGAGTCATCACGTCACTTTACATTGTTTGTCCATCAATGTCTTGTCTCAATTGCTTTGTGGCGTGGAATCTACATTTTCATAATAGTAAAGTGAAATTCATTGTTGTAATTAGCGTCCTTAAGTTGTAAGTTGTTGGTGAAGTTAGCAGGATTGGGACAAATAATGCACCTCTTCTTTTTGGCGCACTTCTTATTTGAAAATGGCCGACGTTTTGACTATTTATTTAGTCTTCATCAGGGCTATTCTCACTTAGAGAGGGTAGTCAGTTAAAAATCTATTCAAGATGGTTAAAATAGCAAACTCCATTCGATTGTTCGCTGACCCTGATATCTTAGGCTCGACAAACTACACGTCCGCTGCAAAAGTACAAAATTTGAATAACTATTCGCAAATTTTGTATGCATGTGGCGCCATCGGACGACGGAAGGTGCTTCCACTAGGGCATGCGATATAACAGTGAAGTGAAACCAAGCCAGTCTTCTGGCGAAGTTGTCGCTTGCCACAGACAGATGGCCGAGATTCGTACCTACTGTTTGGGGACGACGTTCAGCAGAGTTTCAAACTCATTTCCTTATCATGCAGAGGAACCATAGACCGATTTCGCTCTTATTAGAGCTCGTCAGTATGGTATACCTCAAACCTGACATAAATACGAGTTCAAAAAATACTTGGTCTCCTCTCTTGCTCAAGGCACTGTGTATGTATGCAAGTGGCGCCATCGGACGACGGCAGGTGCTTCCACTAGGACATGCGATATAATAGTGAAGTGAAAGCAAGCCATTTTTCTGCCGAACTAGTCGCCTCTCACAGACAAATGGTCGAGATTCATACCTACACCGTATGGGGACGACCCTCAGCAGAGTATCAAACTCATTTCCCTATCAGGCAAAGGAACTATAGACCCGTTTCGCTCTTATTAGAGCTCATCAGTATGGTATACCGCAAACCTGACAGAAATACGAGTCCGAAAAATACTTGGTCTCCTCTCTTGCTCAAGGCACTGTGTATGTATGCAAGTGGCGCCATCGATCGACGGCAGGTGCTTCCACTAGGGCATGCGATATAATAGTGAAGTGAAACCAAGCCAGTCTTCTGGCGAAGTTATCGCTTGCCACAGACAGATGGCCGAGATTCGTTCCTACTGTTTTGGGACGACGTTCAGCAGAGTATCAAACTCATTTCCCTATCACGCAGAGGAACCATAGACCGATTTCGCTCTTATTAGAGCTCGTCAGTATGGTATACCTCAAACTTTACAGAAATACGAGTTCAAAAAATACTTGGTCTCCTCTCTTGCTCAAGGCACTGTGAATGTATGCAAGTGGCGCCATCGGACGACGGCAGGTGCTTCCACTAGGGCATGCGATATAACAGTGAAGTGAAACCAAGCCAGTCTTCTGGCGAAGTTGTCGCTTGCCACACACAGATGGCCGAGATTGGTACTTATACTGTCTGGGGACAATGTTTGGCAGAGTATCAAACTCATTTCCTTATCAGGCAGAGGAACCATAGACCGGTTTTGCTCTTATTAGAGCTCATCAGTTTGGCATACCTCAGTGGAAGCACCTGCCGTCGTCCGATGGCGCCACTTGCATACATACAGAGTGCCTTGAGCAAGAGAGGAGACCAAGTATTTTTCGAACTGGTATTCCTGTCAGGTTTGAGGTATACCATACTGATGAGCTCTAATAAGAGCGAAACCGGCCTATGATCTGCCTGATAGGGAAATGAGTTTGATACTCTGCTGAACGTCGTCCCCAGACAGTATAGGTACGAATCTCAGACATCTGTCTGTGGGAATCGACAACTTCGGCAGAAAACTGGCTTGGTTTCACTTCACTATTATCCCGCATGCCCTAGTGGAAGCACCTGCCGTCGCCCGATGGCGCCACTGGCATTTGCATAATATAACTATCATCGTAGTTTGGCTCCTTTCATTTATACTCCAAGAAGGGAGATGCGCTTACGATCCTCAGACTTCTTCCCCTCTTGGGTTATCTCATTTTCGTCCTTGGCATTAGTCTCAGTCTCTTTCCCTTCCACAAACACAGATCTACCCCGATTTTAAAGTCATCACTTTCATTTATATGTATGAGTGCCCTGTTTAGAGCATATATCCCCAATGGTAGGAGATGTTTAATAGATAATAAGAAAAAAGATGGAGTAACAAAAGTGTCACTTATTTTTATTCCTCCATCCTTTTCTCTTAAAATTGAATGAACACTTAATATCTTTGAGTACGCTGAGTCTTTTGGCACATATTTGAATCTGTATCGGTGTCAGTAGAAAACCGGCGTCTAAAACTCAAACGGTTCACAATTTAGAGATTTAGGTTTAGAGTTTAGATTTCTTGTTCTAGTTGTTTCTTCTACTCCATTGGTTGGCTGCGTGTGTCCTATTTTTGGTTGAGAAGTTCTTCAGTTTTTGATAATTGAAACTCAAATCTCTTCTCTGAGTCTACAATTTGTTTCGAAATTGGTTCCCTTCTCGCCTTCAAAAGAGCCGAAAAGTTTGTTCTTCTTAGCCAACAATATGCTTCGCTAGCACAGAACTACAAACCGCGTACCTTCTTCAAAAACCTTTTTTTGAGGGTTTCTCTTTCAGTTTGGTTATTTAGTCCTCCATACGATTGACGTTAAGAAAGAGCTTCAGTTTCTGTCAAAATTTATACCACGTGGAAAGAGCTTGACTTATTTCCTCAAGTTTCTTTCTCAAACAGAACCAGACACTGTTCTTTCAGCCTTTTGGTATCTTTCTTATGGTGGTTATATCTAGATAGGATTTCATTTAGATCAAAATCTTATCGGCTTTCTGCTATTTTTTATATATTCTTCTATATTTGATTAATTCTTCCATTACTGTAATCTTATAGTATCTTTGTGGCTTGAAAAGTTCGTGTTAGTTCTCTGATCTACATCTAACGAGTACCTAAGTAAATGCATTGCCTTTAGAAGTACAACTTTCTGACTAAACGTCACAAATGCAAGTTACAGGTTAATGCTGCTGAGTAAGGAGATCTACGGATTATCGTATTCTGTGATAGTGAGTGAGATTCAGACCAGTTTACTGAGGATCAGAGACAAGTTTGGTCTTGAAACCACTAATATATGGGGTGTTGAATGGGGAAAACTATCAAGATCGCAAAGCCATTAAAAGTGCCTTATAATCTGTTTATTCCATCTTATTCTATGAAAAATTCATCCAACTTTACTTTTTCTCATGAACACCTTACCGGTATGATGCCTATGACACGTGCACAACCCTAAAACCGTAGTTGACAATGTGTAAATTCCCGGGCACTTGAATAAAACTCGCTAATAAAAGATGTATGGTACCAAGGTCGATAATCAATGATTTGTTGCATTAGGCATTCGATCTGCGCACCAGTAGACATTGCGAGTCCTTAGCAAAGTACCTAGCAAAATAGTAGTTGTACTATCCACATGAAGTAGTACAACTACTATTAATGGGGGTTACTGGAAGAACATCCGTTAGTGTACTGTTTAGGCCAGATTTAAGGTTCTCCATGAATCTACTCATTGGAAGATGAGGGAGTGCAGAATAATATTCGATATGAACAAGGCACCCAAGTACTCTGGTTTTGGGGGAGACTAGGAGACTTAGTTTAACGAGTCTAAGTCGTCACCAATTTGTCGATCAATCCATCTGCATACTAGTTTCGGGGTCTATTCTTCATCAGTACAGCTTGTGCATTCCGTGATTCAGAGCCTTAAAGCCGGGAATGTACGGAGTACCGGTGAGATGTTGTAAAGAGCAGGAGCAGGCGTCATCCTGCATGGCAGATGGCTCTCAGTTAGACAAGCAGCCCATATTGCTCTGTACCTCGCTGGTTATCGGAACCAGAACGAAGTGAAACAATTGTAGGTGGTCACCAATTTGTCGATCAACCCATCTGCCTACTAGTTTCGAGGTCTACTCCTCATCAGTACAGCTTTGGCTGGTCGACAAATTGGGGACCGTGAATCAGAGGCTTAAAGGCAGAACTGTACGGAGTACCGGTGAGATGTTGTACAGAGCAGGAGCAGTCGATATCCACCAGCGTACTTTAGATCCAATACTGAATGGCAAATGGCTCTCAGTTCGAGAAGCAGCCCATATTGCTCTGTACCTCGCTGGTTATCGGAACCGGGGTAGACCCCGAAACTAGTATGCAGATGGGTTGATCGACAATCTAATACGCTGGTGGATGTCGCCTTTTCCTGTTACAACATCTCACCGATACTCCGTACATTTCCGGCTTTAAGCCTCTGAATCAAGGTCTCCAATTTGTCCACCAGCCAAAGCTGTACTGATGAGGGGTAGACTCGGAAACTAGTATGCAGATGGGTTGATCGACAAATTGGTGACCACCTACACTCGTTTCACTTCGTTCTTGTTCCGATAACCAGCGAGGTACAGAGCAATATGGGCTGCTTCTCGAACTGAGAGCCATCTGCCATGCAGTATTGGAGCTAAAATACGCTGGTGGATGTCGTTTGCTTCTGCTCTGTGCAACATCTCACCGAGACTTAGTTGTCTTAAATGTGGTTCTACAATCCCAGAAGATTGAATAGGAAGAGTATCAAAAGCATAAAGGAACCTTAGGACATTTATCCCTACTAGCAGTCGCATACAGAATAGGGACTGACTGGGATATTGAGAACTGCAGGATAAGATACTGAACATAACAGATCAAAATGTCTCTTGATATAATGTTAGTTTTTTTACCCTTAAAAATGTGCATCTGAGAGATAAATAGATCTAAATAATTGAAAAAATGTTACTAACGTATTCGGAACCCACCCAGTTTAGTTTAAAAGTCTGGAATACTAAATTCCAAGCAATGAGTACTCACTCAATTATAATAAGCTTTCGTTAGATGCCTTCACATCCGAAATCCTAAACGTCACATATTCTAGGTTCGGCATAGTAGTCTATAGACTCTTTGATGGAAAAGCGTGGCGCATAAGCAACCACCTCTTCTACCCAGACCCCCTGGCCGCCCAGTACCGCTTACATCACCTAAAGTTCTACTGGATGGACGGCATCTTCGGTTTGGCCCTCAGCCCTGCGGGTGAAACTCACGAAGACCGTCTGCTGTATTTCCACTCCATGTCCGGATACCACGAGTTCTACGTCAAAACGTCCTATCTACGGAAGGAAAGTGGCGAAGAAAGTGATAAAGCGTTTGAAGTTTTGGGTCAAAGCAGAGGTTTGTTAAGAGATGTAAAAGAAGAATCAGCCAAATTTGGTTTATTTTTAGGAGACCAAGGCCATGTGTCTTCATCTGTGATGGATGACAATGGAATAATGTTCTACAATCTAGTCGCCCTGGATTCTATTGGTTGCTGGGATTCCAGAAAGCCATACGTCCGGGCCAACATGGGAGTCGTTGCTAAAAACAAGCGCACTTTGGTGTTTCCCAATGACATTCGGTTAGTTCTTATAAAACACTAAAATAAAACCACTTGTACCACACAAATTGCGTATTTTAGTTTGGACCAGGATACGAGACAAAGTATGTGGATCATCACCAACAGGCTGCCTTATTACCTTATAGAGGGCTTGGACACCTCCATATTTAATTTTAGAGTGATGTCTGCATACACAGACGACGCAGTTCGGGGAACTATATGTGACCCTAATGTGCCAAGCAGGAGCGGATTGGTAGAGGGTGATGATGGTATTGATTGTCGTTAGAATAAGGAATATTACTTAATTACCCTTGTGTATAATAAAAAAAACGAACCATTCAACTTCTTATTACATATATATTTAAGGCAGGTTTAATGCTCTAAAGAACATTAACTTCTTGGCCAATTGGGCACGATTTTCCAAAAAACCCCTTCTCAGTAAAGACACTTGACACCCAAAGTTCTTTGATGTGTTTTTCTTTAGCACAAATTTCCGAAGAAACGCATTAGGATTAAACCGAAATCTCCCCCCAACCCCACCATCCCTATTTCCGTTTAAATTTTCAGTTTTAGGCAGCTCGTCCTCAGTTTCATTGAGAGTTACGTTAGCTATCTCGATTTCGAACAAGGTTTGATTGGACCGTTCCCAGTGCAGCTGTGTCTTTAAGATGCAAAGACATGTTTCGTGCGTTTTGGCCTCCTCAACTTGGGACTGTGATATAGGTAGGTGCGACTTAGGACCTCGATAGAGTAAGCCTTTTGACATGTAAAAACTCTTGGTTGAAAGGCTCGGTTTGGTTATGTCGCTCAGGGATAATTGCTTCACAACGTCACTAAAAGTTTCAGGCCGCTGCTTGGCCACTATTATATCTTCGTCGCTAATTTTCAATATGCCTTTAACCCTAGTAATGATGGAAGTATTGCTGAGTGAAGGCGTGGTGCGGTGCTGGCTACAATTTGCTCGTATTAAAGAGTCGAATGACTTTGAGCTACCTGCAGAAAAACTGTTGAATATGGGTATAAGTTTCGAAACAAAATTTACCTCTAATAATCCTTCTCTGAGCAAAGACTAGTTTCAGCTCATTTAATGCAGCCTCTATAGTCGCATCTGCTGGCAAGTTCCGCATGCGGCTGCTGTACAAGTAGTCCAAGTTTAGGTCCGAAAGTGAATAAGACCGAGTTTTATTTGACGCTTCTTCTTCAACAGTTTCAGCTCCATCTTTGCATTGTGATTTTTTTGATTGTGAAAGCAGGGAAAGTTCAGAAGAGAGCTGAGAATCTTGCCCCTCAGCAACCATATCTCGGTAGTAGCTACCAATGACTGCAATAATTATGATGTTCCTGAAATTTCTTACACTAGACCAACCTCAATACAGCTGTCCAAGCGTATACTGAAGGACCGTGTTCAATAATCTGAGTAAAGATATACTCCAAACAGAGAGGGCTAAGGCCTGCTTCCTTTTGGCAAATGTATGTGCCAAGAAGAAAGGTTAGAGAGTTGAGTATGAGGCATCGCAGTATCCCTAGGAGAAGCCACGGTAACATCAGGCTTGGCTTTTCATTCTTTAAACAATCAGTGTGATAAGATATTAGAGATAGCTGTGTATGGACTTACAAATATAGCAGGCCACAGCATAATAATGTAAAAAGCCAGAAACGCGTGCAAAGTAAACGTCCTCGTCAGCATTATGGCTGCAATCAAATACTTGATGGGAAGCTCGAGGTACTTTAGGCGATTCAGTTGTATGCCCCATATTTTTCCCAGATTGGAGGTCACGTGGAACAGCGAAAAGTCCGTAGATAAGAAGCATATTCCCAGGAATATTATCACTAAGATCTCTGTTTGTCTGGCCAGTCCTAGGTAGAGGGCCAGCATGGTTTTACTGTCAAGGACATGCTCATCAGCCTTAAATGAATGTTTTTGTTTAAATTGTTTTTTGGGATGAATTTATAGGTGACATAATTTTGATGGATAATGTGACATAATTTTGATCCTTTTGAAAGTGCGGGTTAGGAAAAGGTTAGCAATACAGTGTAACAAAGCGATAGTTGAGCATCGTTCTCATTCGCAAACTCTTCGGAATATCCTTCAGTCACAACTGAGATTCTCGTTCCGCTGTTTTGCTCGTTGCGCTCATGCGAACGCGCACTAAGGTAGCCTAAATATGGTAAACTCTGTAAAAATGACAATAAAAAATGACACGTTGCAACTAGTGGTAATCGATTTGCTTTTGGATTCTCGAAACGATCCACATGTAAAAACTTGTGGTATTCCGAGGAGTTTGCGAATGGAAACGAGGTTCAACTATCGCTAAACATCGTATGTTTATTTCAATGAGTCCAACAATCTCTATGACCCCTGAGAGTGTCAGGACGTCAAAAAAAGAACGAGCATAAGTTGATACAGTAGGAAAGGATGGAAAAGTGCTAGTCACTACAGGTAATGTTGAAAAAAGTCTTGAAAAATTGGAATATCGTATTCAACCGTTTTTGAAGACAAAGAAGCAGGTTCTGAAAAAGAGAGTAATTATTAAAAAGAAGAAGAGCGACAAGGAGAAGAAACACCAAAATTGTGACTGTAAAGAAAGAAGGCAAATCAGTACAGGAAGAATGTTCTAGAAGATTAGAGTTCTAGAAGAAAGTATTTCAGAGAAAAAAAAATCGTCAAAAAACCAGACATCAAGAAGAAAATAATGGAAAGATGGAAAAATCGATATTGTGTTACTACTGAGGAGAGTAGGCCTTACCTCTACTAACCACTGTGACTATAAAATAAATTGAAAAAGAACCCGAAAAAGTTTAAAGCATTTTCAAGTAACCAGAATCGCTTTTTTCCTTCAAAGTTTTCACCAAACCGTAGAAGGTCAGTGCAGCTACAAATTTGCAACACACTTTCACAATAAAACAGTAACACTGAATTCAGCTGCTTACAGAAATTTTTTACTGGAAATTACCCTACATAAACTTAATTGGTAATGTAGTTTGTTCAATTTTAAATCGTGAGGAGCTCAATAATCAAGAGTTCAAACTCGTACTATTGAGTTTTAATATTTATTGAAAAAGTGCTTCCTTCAATCAATAAATTCAATAAATTGATTTCTAAAACTACGTTGCAAAACCATAAAAGGTACGCGTATTCATTTTCAACAGTTTTTCTCAATAAAGCATTAATACTGAATTAAGCTAAATCAAATTTAAATCAGAAACTCAATAATCAAAAGTTTAAACGTTGAAATCAAGTCATTCAATAATCAAGTTAAACTCTTGATTTGACTCGAACTGATAAGTTATTAATGATGAAAGAGTGCTCTCACAAAATTTCAGCGTAGATATTTTCAATATATTTACTCAATATATTTTCTCAATAAGACATTAACACTGAATTATTCTGCTATTTACAGAATTTTAACCTAAAATTATCCTAAATGACTTTAATTGGCGAGTTCAATTAATTATAAATCCTCAGAATCAAAAGTCGCTTAATAATCAAACTCAAATTTATAATTTTCATTTAGTGACAAAAGAGTGATCACTTGATGCAATAAATTGAGCTGTGCATTGCAAAACCACAACATAAAAATATATGCATTTGCAATATATTTTTTTCAATAAGCATTAACACTAATTTATTCAGCTAGTTACAGACTTTTAATTTGAAAATACACTAAATGACTTTAATTGATGGGTTCAGTTAATTTTAAATCTTCAGAATCAAGAGTCGTTCAATAATCAAGAGTTCAAACTCGAATTGCTAAGTTCGAAGTAGTGAGTAAAGAGTGCTTCAGCTACAATAATTGCGCTTTACGTTGTAAAACCACAAAAGGTCAGTATATATATATTTTCAACAAAACTTCTCAATAAAGCATTGATACTGTATTAAACAGCTTATAAAATGTTTAAACTAAAATTATCCTAATTAATCCTAATTGGTTAAAAATTATAATTAAATTTTAGATTTAGATTTTAGAATATCAGAAACTCAATAATCAAGATTTCAAATTCGGAGTGGTTTGTTTCAATAAGCGTTGAAATATTGCCAACTTTAATCAATAAATGGAATAAATTAAGCTTTATGTTGCAAAACTACAAAAGATCAGTGCATACATTTGCAAAAGATTTTCTCAAAAAAGCATTAATACTGAATTATTCAGCTAGTTACAAAATTTTAACTCGAAAATACACCAAATGACTAATTTATGAGCTCAATCAATTTTAATTTAAAATCGTCAGAATCAAGAGTCATTCAATAATCAAGAGTTCAAACTCGAATTGATACGTTCAAATTAGTGATAAAAGAGTGCTTCAGCTTCAATAAAAATTGCGAAGCCTTACGTTGCAAAACCACAAATGGTCAGTGTTTATATTTGCAATAGAACTTCTCAATAAAGCATTGATACTGAATTACACTACTTATATAACTTAAATATAATAATATTTTTTACCTAAAATTACCCTAAATAATTCTAATTTGTTAAAAATTATAATTAAATCAATTTTAGATCGTCATAAACTCAAATTCGGAGTGAACTGTGTCAATAAGTGTTGAATGATTGAATGATTGCCCACTTGAATCAATCAATTCAATAAATTAAGCTTTATGTTGCAACAAGATCAGAGTATACGTTTGCAAAAGATTTTGTCAATAAAGCATTAACACTGAATTATTCAGCTAGTTACAAAATTTTAACTCGAAAATAACCTAAATGACTTTAATTGAGGGGTTCAATCAATTTCAAGTTTCAATCGTCAGAATCAAGAGTCATTCAATAATCAAGAGGTCAAACTCGAATTGATAATTTCAAATTAGTGATGAAAGAGTGCTTGTTTATATAAAAATTGCGCTTTACGTTGAAAAACTACAAAAGGTCAGTGTATATATTTCCAATAAAACTTTTCAAAAAAGCATTGATACTGAATTAAACTACTTATAGAATTTTTAACCTAAAATTACCCTGAATTATCCTAATTTGTTAAAAATTATAATTAAATCAATTTTAGTTCATCAGAAACTCAATAATCAAGAGTTCAAATTTTGACTGTAATTGATGAGTTCAATCAATTTTAAATCGTCAGAATCAAGAGTCATTCAATAAACAAGAGTTCAAACTCGAATTGATAAGTTCAAATTAGTGATGAAAAAGCGCTTCAGTTTCATTAAAAATTGCTCTTTACTTTGCAAAACCACAAAAGGTCTTATATTTGCAATAGAATTTCTCAATAAAGCAGTTATCCTGAAATTAACTACTTACAGAATTTTTCACATAAAATTACCCTGAATAATCTTAATTTGTTAAAAATTTTAATTAAATCAATTTTAAATCATCAGAAACTCAATAACCAAGAGTTCAAATTCGGAGTGGTTCGTTTCAATAAGTGTTGAAAGATTTTCAACTTGATTCAATAAATTAAGCTTTATGTTGTAAAACTACAAAAGATCAGTTCATATATTTGCAAAAGATTTTCTCAATAAAGCATTAACACTGATTCAGCTAGTTACAGAATTTTAACTCGGAAATACCCTAAATGACTTTAATTGATGAGTTCAATCAATTTTAAATCGTCATAATCAAGGGTTCAATGTCGGTTGATAAGTTTTAATTAGTGATAAAAGAGTGCTTCAGTGTCAATAAAAATTGCGCTTTACGCTGCAAAATACAAAATGTCAGAGAATATATTTGCAATAGAATTTCTCAATAAAGCATTGATACTGAGTTGAACTATTTACAGAATTTTTAAGCTAGAATTATCCTAAATAATCCTAATGTGTTAAAAATTATAAGTAAATCAATTTTAGATCATCAGAAACTCAATAATCAAGACTTCAAAATCGGAGTGATTTGTTTCAATAAGTGTTGAAAGATTGCCCACTTGAGTCAATAAATTAAGCTTTATGTTGAAAAATTACAAAAGATCAGTGCATACATTTGCAGCAGATTTTCTCAATAAAGCATTAACACTGAATTATTCAGCTAGTTACAGATTTTTAACTCGAAAATACTCTAAATACCTTCATTGATGAGTTCAATCAATTTTATTTCGTCAGAATCAAGAGTCATTCAATAATCAAGAGTTCAAACTCGAATTAATGAGGAAAGAATGCTTCAGTTTCAATGAAAATGGCGCTTTACGTTGCAAAACCACAAAAAGTCAGTGTACATATTTGCAATAGAATTTCTCAATAAAGCATGGAAACTAAATTAAACTCTTACATAATTTTAATCATAAAATTACCCTAAATCATCCTAATTTGTTAAAAATTATAATCAAATCCATTTTAACTCGAAAATACACTAAATGACTTTAATTGATGAGTTTATCAATTTAAATTTTAAATCATCACAATCAAGAGTCATTCACTAATCAAGAGTTCAAACTCGAATTGATAAGTTTGAATTAGAGATGAAAGAGTGCTTCAGCTTCAATAAAAATTGCGCTTTACGTTGCGAAACCACAAAAGATCAGTGCATGTATTTACAATACAATTTCTCAATAAAGCATTGATACTGAATTAAACTACTTACAGAATTTTTAACTTAAGATTACCCTAAATGATCCTAATTTGTTAAAATATATAATTAAATCAATTTTAGATTATCAGAAACCTTATAATCAAGAGTTCAAATTCGGAATGATTTGTTTCAATAAGTGTTCAAATATTGCCAACTTGAATTAATAAACTTAATAAATTAAGCCTTATGTTGCAATACTACAAAATATCCGTGCATACATTTGCAATAGTTTTTCTCAATAAAGCAATAGCACTGAATTATTCAGGTAGACAAAATTTTAACTCGAAAATACCCTAAATGACTTTAATTGATGAGTTCAATGAATTTTAAATCGTCAGAATCAAGAGTCACTCAATAATCAAGAGTTTAAACTCGAATTGAAGTTTGAGATTAATTGAGTTGAGATTAATTAGTGATAAAAGAGTGCTTCAGTTTCAATAAAAATTGCGCTTTACGTTGCAAAACCACAAAAGGTCAGTGTTTATATTTGCAATAGAACTTCTCAATATAGCATTGATACTGAATTAAACTAATTACAGAACTTTTCCTAAATAATCCTAATTTGTTGAAAATTATAATTAAATCAATTTTAGATAATCAGAAATGTGAAATAAGTGTTGCCCACTTGAATCAATAAATCCAATAAATCAAGCTTTATGTTTTAAAAAAACTTTGAAAGATCAGTGCATACATGGGCAATACATTTTCTCAATCTAGCATTAACACTGAATTATTCAGCTAGTTACAGAATTTTAACTCCAAAATACCCTAAATGACTTTAACTGATGAGTTCGAACAATTTTAATTTTAAATCGTCATATTTAAGAGTCATTAAATAATCAAGAGTTCAAACTCGAATTGATAAGTTCGAATTAGTGATAAAAGAGAGCTTCAGTTTAAATATAAGTTGCGCTTTACGTTGCAAAACTACAAAAGGTCAGAGTATATATTTGAAGAATTTCTCAATAAAGCATTGATACTGAATTAAACAACTTAGGGAATGTTTAACCTAAAATTACTCTATATAATCCTAATTTGTTAAAAAATATAGTTTAGATCATCAGAAAGTCAATAATCAAGAGGTCCAATTTGCAGTGATTTGTTTCAATAAGTATTTCAATAAGATTGCCCACTTGAATCAATAAATTTATGTTGCAAAACTACAAAAGATCAATGCATACATTTGCAATAGGTTTCCTCAATAAAGCATTAACATAGAATAATTTTAACCTAAAACTTCCCTAAATGACTTGATGAGTTCAATCAACTTTATATCGTCAGAATCATGAGTCATTCAATAATCTAGAGTGCAAACTCGAATTGATAAGTTATAATTAGTGATAAAAGAGTGCTTTAGTTTCATTAAAAATTGCGCTTTACTTTGCAAAACCACAAAAGGTCGGTGTATATATTTGCAATAGAATTTCTCAATAAAGCATTAATACTGAATTATACTACTTACAGAATTTTTAACCAAAAAATACCCTAAATAATTCTAATTTGTAAAAAATTATAATTAAATAAATTTTAGACCAACAGAAAAATCAATAATCAAGAGTTCAAATTCGCAGTGATTTGTTTCAATAACATTGCCCACTTGAATCAATAAATTCAATAAATTTATGCAGCTTTATGTTGCAAAACTACAAAAGATCAGTGCAGACATTTGCAATAGGTTTTCTCAATAAAGCATTAACATACATTATTTTTCTACTTACAGAATTTTTACCTAAAACTTCCCTAAATGACTTGGTGAGTTCAATTAATTTTAAATCGTCAGAATCACGAGTTATTCAACAATCAAAAGTACAAACTCGAACTGAGAAGTTCCACTTAGTGGCGAAATAGTGCTCACTTGAATCAATAAATTCAATTGATTGAGCTTTACGTTGCAAAACTGCAAAAAGTCAGTGTATACATTTGCAATATATTTTCTCAATAAAGCATTAAACCTGAATTAATCAGCTACTTACAGATTATCAACCTGAAAGTACGTTTGATGAGTTCAATCAGTTTTAAATCGTCAGAACTACGTGTCACTCAATAATCAAGAGGTCAAACTACAACTGACAAATTTCAATAGTGATGAAAGAGTGCTCACTTGAATCAATAAATACAATAAATTGAGTTTTACCTTACATACCACCGAAGGTCAGTGTGTATATTTTACGAAAGATTTTCTCAATAAAGCAGTAACACTGAATTAAGCTACCTAGAACAATTTTAACCTGAAATTACTTGAATCAATTTTAAATCATCAGAAACTCAATAACCAAAATTCAAACTCAAAGTGATTAGCTTCAATAAGGGTTGAAAGAATGTTTATTTGAATCAATAATTTCAATAAAACAAGTTATGAAGACTTTAAGTTGCAAAACCTCATAAGCTCAGTGTATGCTTTTACTTATTTAATAAGACTTAAAAATATTAGTTATTACATAAATTAAATTCGTATACCTTGAGTTTATCATCAACACTTTAAACTCTGATTAGTTATCCCTTTAGCCACCCCTTTTTAGTTTTCTGTACTGTCCTCTCAGTACAAAAATGAAGAATAGAGGAGGAAAGTAGACCATTGACTGTGATTCTTTGATTCATCCGTATTTTCAGGAAAACTTTGAATCTTCATTTTTCTGTTGTGTTTTCTTTATGTCACCTGCCATTTTTGCACCGAAATAAACGGCTTCATTTTGTGGAAAAAATTCAGAGAATTATTCGAGATTACGTTTATTTTGGAGCTTTTGTGCAAGAAACATGAACTAGAAAAAAAGATCTAGTCACAATGTTTCCATGAACAATGATTATACGCTTTTCATGGGTCATGACATTTCGCAAATTATTAAAAAAATTGCAAATTGACTAACTCACAAATTGACTGACTGAGAACTGTAGTCATTGATAACATCATAGATATTGGTACAAAACGTGTGAACCATTAGGTTTCCCTCCAAAGAGAGCACAATCCACTCGAGCTTTAAATGTCGTATCTTACCAATCTTGGGAGTTAAAAACTACCTAACGACATCAAGGAATTGTTTTGAAAAGTTTAGACCTTTCAATTTTCACAATTTTTTAGCTTCCAAGCACAAATCGAAAGTTAGCACAACTTCTTGATTGATACAGCAATAAAGTAGGCAATCAAAACCTCTAGGTTGACTGAACAATGTTTTCAAACGAGGGTAAAGAAAGAAATGCGATGGGCAAAATATCAACAATTTTATTAACACAGTCAGATTTCTACTTAATTCATTAAAAATTGATCCAAATTTACTTAAATTATTAAGGTCCCAGATGGTGATTATAGCAATGGTAGTTATTGACACACATCATTTCTAACCAAATGAAAACCAACCTTATTACTTCTTGCCTTTCTTCTTACTTTTCTTCTTACCGCCTCCACTGGGCGCCGCAACCTTTTCAATCAAAGCCTCGCCCTGCTTATCCTGATCTTCCTGTCTGGCATTCTTCTCCAACTTCTCTTTAAGCCTCTTGGCCACTTCCCATGTATTAGTTCCATTTTTCTGCGCATCACCCTTCCTCACGTAGTCTTTCTCAATATTCTTAATAGAGCTGCGCAGCATCTTGAGCTCGTGCAGAGCCACCTGCGCCATCCTCCCCTCCGGACTCTTTGGCAGCTCGTACAGCAGGTACTTTACAGCATCTTTGAGAATTCTCTCAGCTGTTTGAAGTTCTACGACAAGTTCTGCCTCATTTAATTCCTGCTCTATATACTGTTTATGAGAAAGGTCAACGATGGCCGACTGGAGTTCATACAAGGCCAAGGCTCTAATTCTGGATATCCCGGGCTCTAACTTGGAGAATACCGACATGAGGCGGCCGCATAAGTCAATTTTCCTATTTAAATTGTGCTTGTTGGGTACCAGCGTCGAGTAGAGAGCCACCATTAGTTGTTTCAGTTCGAGAAGAAGGTAGTGGTTGGGATGGAAGGTGAGAGTGAGCTTCTTGTAAAGGGCTTCCATTTTCTGGATGTCTTTTGGGTCTACAAGGAAATGATGGTTAGCTGACTTCATATTTGTCATCTATTCCCAACAGTTTGTTGTTTTTTTTTGTTCTTTTCAAATCAAAATTATCAAATGCAACCTTACAAGAGGCTGGAATAATTACGTCATAAAAATGGCCCAAAGTAAACGACTTTGAAGGTCGACGTGACGATAATGTCTCTAATAATGCCGTAAATATGATGTGCCTTTGTAACCCGAAACGAACGAGATTAAAATACAAACCTAATTCATGGATCCTTCTTCTGGCCTCCTCGATCGCTAGATCTATCAGAAAGTCTTTAAAGCACTGGTTGCATTCACTGCACTGCCATATTTTGAATCCTTTCTCCATTTCCACGTACCTCAAATAGCCCTTTCGGCACTTGTGACACAGCAGAGTGCTTATCTCAGTGCCCAGCTCTGAAGGGTCTCTGCATCTGTCGCAGTTGCACTCGAAGTATTTTCCCTCCAGCAAATGTTCCCTTCTCTCTTTGGTGCCCTATTGCAAATGAAAATATTAAGTAGGTTTTGTATTTATGGCGTTTTAAATATAAAACCATAGAAGTTACACACCTAACGGAATATTGACTAGTTTTTACGCCATAAATAGTAATTTATTGATATTAAAGGGATGTTTTCAGAAAGAGGCATTTGCTTCTTCTCAACCAGATGTGATCTAATTGATTTAGATTAGACTTTGTGTTAGTAGACACAAACATGGATCAGTATGGCCTGTGAAAAAAAGATTGTATATAATGTGTATAATATTTGTCTATGACTAACAAATCAATTGTTTTTTTTCTTTATAGTCCAGCAAAAAGTGAAATAATGAAAATGGTGATAATCACGTCAACATCCTGGTTGGGAATGCTCACACACTTACCAATAAAACATTGGAGTAGTTGACAAAGATTGTCTCGTTTTCTTTGATGTCTATCTTAGCATGCACGTGCATTACAAAATTGTCATCTACAGAGATGTGGGTATTGGGTATACAGCTGTGGGCGATCATGGCGACTTTGGGGTAGAGTGCTCTGAGGCACTCACGTTCCGGATTGGTAATGGGAGTGTCTAAGGTAGTTGGAGGTCTAACCTGAAATTAAAAAACAATTTTGATCCTATAGATATTACAAAAAATAGGTCTCGTATAACCGTACTATGTCTACCTAGCTCCTAAGAAGTGGCTGTACAAAGTAAAGTGGTGATCAGAGATGAATTAAAAGGTTGGTGAGGGCGTAAGACTGGTGTGCCTCACAGCTACAATGGAACGGAATCTAGATAAGTTAGTGAAGGAGAGAGTGAGAGATTGCTGTGGACGAAAAATCAATAGAGTTTTAGGCAGTTTGAGAGGGGGGGGATACAATGGAGGACATTGAATATGGCTAGAGTGCAAGACCGGGAAATACAAATAAACAGTTGAGTAGCAAGCATAGGGATATGTCGAAGAAAATCAGAGGGGTTTGCTGGCACTTCCTGCGAGGTTGGACTGTTAAGAGATGTAAGTCGTGTGGTGGTACTGAAAACGGCTGCCCACAGGATCAAGCTTAGGCCCAACCTTGTGTCATTGTAGTGGATTGGAGACAATGGAGAGAATGAGGGTGAGGAAAGAAGGAGACGAAAAAGAATGAAAGAGGGGACGAGACTGGGAGGGTTTTTCTGATTGTCAGGTTTTGATAATTTCGGAGAAGTTAGTGAAGGTGAAATGGAAGAAATGGGAGGTGACGTTTTCTCGATTGTATAGAGTGAAGAGAGGTAATCAAGTCGCATGTGGTTGGTTATGGGTCGCAGAATGGTTATGAGCTTATTAAAGTTACTGAAACGGATTAAAGTTCTTTGGATAATCTTAGATAACCAATTCAATTTTATTGAGCAGGTGAAGAGGGTGAGGCTGAAGGCCAATCAGCTGCTGGGTGTGGACAAATAAGCACGTAGTTAAAGAATTTGTCATAGGCTGGTAGTATAACATTTACTAATTTGTTTTAGAAAGCACTGAGAGATATAGGAAATTATCAAGACGAAAGGGTTGACATTGTTAAATTGGACCTCATTATTACATATTACAACCCAAGCAATACATTAAAGTATCAATCTATGAAGTCCAGTAACATGACATTCACATTAGAGATGGAGAGAAAGTTTACCCATCATAGACCTCCGAATAGTTTTGTGTTAAAAATAAGAGTGGATGGCAGAATATCAATATCCATGGATACATCTTCACGGTATGACATCTACGTCATGGTGAACGGTCACGGAGTGCAAAAGTGGAAGGAGAGGATTAGTCAAGTAGTTGCAGGCATTACTGATTGGAAGGAAACCATGAAGAAGACATCAGATATGCAACAAAAATATAAAAAATAGCAGAGAGAGAATACACATAGGGATAGGCCAAATTGTGGGAATGAAGATAGAAGGCTGATAGGAACTTTGGATCCACCGGAAAGTTTATTGGGAGGAGATAGGGGTAGTTGTATATCTAGCCCATCAAGCTTAGGTTTGTCCTTTCTTTTACTGGAATATATAATAACCACGCATTTTTGACGTCGTCACCAAAATGCGAATAGAAGAGCACATACCAGTTTAACCACCTTTAACGTTGGCTCTTGGGGTGGATAAGATTTGTCTAAAGTGAAGAAGATACAGTACCAGCAGAAATTGTTCGATCAAAAGTAGTAAATTTTTCAGAAACCTAGTTATCTGTATATGGCGCAGGAATCCAATTGTTCCAAGAGAGTCATTGGGATTATGCTCTAGGTAGAGTGCAAGACCGGGAAACCCTAATGAACCGTTGAGTAGGAAGTATAGGGATATGTCGAAGAGATTGAGAGGGATTTGCCGGTACTTCCTATGAGGGTGGACTGTTAAGAGTTGTAAGTCGTGTGGGGGTACTGAAAAGGGCTGCCCACAGGATCAAGCTTAGGCGCAACCTTGTGTCATTGAAATGTATTGGAGACAATGAAAAAAATGAGACAAAAAAGGAGACGACACTGGGCAGGATCCAGTGATGACCAGGATTTGATATCTTCGTAGTACAGGGTGAAGGTGAAAGAGTAAATGGGATGTAACCTTTTTTTGATTGTGGAGAGTGAGGAGAAATAATCAAGTCGCGTGTGGTTAGAAAGGTTAGTTCAGGTTAGTTCTTATTGGTCTACAGGATCGAAGCCCCACTCTGTGTAATGGTATTGGATTCGAGATAATGAATAGAATGAGAGAAAAATGGACCGAGACTGGGTAGGCTTTCACTGATGACCAGGTTCACCTCTCAAGTTAGTGAGGGTGAAAGAGAAGAAATGGTTGGTATCGTTAAGTTAATTGTATAGAACCGGGAGATGTAATCAAGTAGCGTGTGGTTAGAATGGTTAGCTCAGGTTAATACATTTTAGTCCACAGGGCCGACCTTAGATCCAACCCTATGCCATTGAATTGGATTCGAGATAATGGAGATAATGAATAAAAGAGGGGACGAGACTGAGAGGATTTTTCTGATGATCAGGTTTTGATAATTTCGGAGAAGTTAGTGCAGGTGAAATAGAAGAAATGGAAGGTGACGTTTCTCGACCGTTCAGAGTGAAGAGTTAATCAGGTCGCGTGTGGTGGAATGGTTAAGATCCCAATAAAATTACTGAAACGGATTAAAATGCTTTGGATAACCTTAGATAACCAATTCAATTTTATTGAGCAGGTGAAGAGGGTGAGACGGAAGGCCAATCAGCTGGTAGGTGTGAAGAAATAAGCACGTAGTTAAAGAATTTGTCGTAGGCTGGTAGTATAACCTTTACTAATTTGTTCTAGAACTTTTACTAATTTGTAGTAAAAAGCACTGACAGCTATAGGACAATCGATTAAAAAAATCATTCTATGAAGACCAGAAACATGACATTTACGTTAGGGATGGAGAGAAAGTTTACGTACATAATTTTCCGAATAGTTTTATGTTAAAAATAGGAGTGGATGACAGAATATCCGTAGATACATCGTCACTATTAGGCAACTAGGTCATGAAATGGTCAATGATTGGAAAAGTGGAAGGAGAGGGTTAGTCAAGTAGTTTCAGCCATTACTGATTGGAAGGAAGCCCTGAAGAAGACATCAGATATACATCAACAATATGAAAAATAGCAGACAGGGAATACACATAGGGATAGGCCAAATTGTGGGAATGAAGATGGAAGGCTGAAAGGAACTTTGGATCCACCTGAAAGTTGGTTGGCAGGAGAGATAGGGGTAGGTGTTAGGAATAGATAAGGAGAAGGTACTTAGTGACTATTTATAAGTATTTGCCTTTTCTCTACAATCTACTTGAAGTCAATGATTACTTTGAAGAATACTGCAAAGCATATATCTTATAAAAATATATAGAGAAGGTAAATACCGTAAGTGCCACTTATTGAACACAAAGTGAAGGTGGTTAAAAAAAAAGTTTAGCAAGAGAAAAGCAACGGCTGATGACAGGATTCAATACGAATGAATATGGGATCGAATGAAAGAGAAAAAAATTAAATAAAATGTTTGATCCATATTGAGAGTTCTAATATTTTCCTATGGTTTGGAACAGGAAAGATATTTGCCTAAGCCAGGAAGAAGATTAAAATTCACAACCTGGGGACCATTCAACAATTAGGCGAGTTCTGTCTAAGGTAGTGAATGATAACGTGAAATCATGGTGTCAGAGAGAGAAAGTATAGTTAAAAAGAGAGTCGTTTAAGCAGAAACAGACCAATGGCGATCTGACTGAAGGGACCATTAGAGGATCCAAGGAAACTGTAAGAGAAGTAATAAAATTACTTTGATAGCTGGGTACTTGAACAAAACGATGGAGAAAATAAGAAGGTCATGACAATTGGAGCAGATTAGTTGATTAGTTTAAAAGTTGTGGCAACTGAAGAAAAGAGTAAAGTAGAAGGAATTTTGACAAATCGAAAAGAGATAGAGACAGAGTAATAATTTGGAATATATGTATGACATGTGTGGAAGAGACGAGTAATATATAAGTTGGGCAAAACAAGCTTAATGTTTATGGAAAGGAAAAATGCAGTAATCAAGCAAGTAAAAGAATAAACATTGGGAATTAAAGTGAACAAGAAATAAAATATTAGAAGGAAGACAAAATACATAATTGCAGAAAATTATATTGTGGATCGCTCAGGGGCGCACTAAGAGCATTTTTACAGAATAACACCTGCAAAAAAAAGGAAGCAATGGCGGATGACAGGATTCTTAATAATCGAGAAGTATAAAAGAAAATGGAACTTTCTTTCCACCTTTAACATCAAAAAAGTGAAAGAGGACTACGTTTTAAAAGTGTTTTGGAAGAAATCTAGAGTTTGGAAGAACCTCAAGTCAAGATGGTAAAAGCGTATTACCTGTAACTCTTGGGAGAGCTCTAGATAATGTTGTACTCTGGAAAGTGAACTGAGACAGTGAAGTCGTGATATGCACGAAAGTTAGTAAATATAATATAAATTAATAAATAATGCTGGTAATTGAAGCACTAGTCTAGAGTCTAAAATAGCGGAGAAAGCAATAGAAGTAATTAGCACACAAATTCAATTAACATGAACGGATCATAACAACTGAAGGAGATGTTGAAACTTCCAGAGAAGCCGGAGACTGGTGCAGAATGAGCATGACAATGAGGTGAAAAATGGTGGTGTACAGATATTGAATCTGCTTCATAAGCTGGTTTTAGAAGATAGTGGAAATGAAAGGGTGGGAAAGGTGTTCAGAAGCGCATGCCGATTACCAGATTATTTTAAAAGCACAAGACAAACATATATTAAGTTAGATAAATAAGAATGAGATCACTAGTAGGATAACGACTCTACTAGTGAAATGCAGAAACATAGGGAGGAAGACAAAAAAGAGTCAGGAAATAGAAGAAAGGAAGCATGCAGAAACATGGAGAAGAAAAATTAGGAAATAAAAAAGAGGAAGGAACACCTGTCAGAGAAGTTTCTCTCTTCTAGTCATAAGATGATAAGGAGAGGAACTCCCATTCTTTAAAGGCGAATGGAATATAATTACATCTGATATTGAATCTGGTTGATAAGCTGGTTTTAGAAGATCGTGGAAATGAAACGGTGGGAAAGGTTTTCAGAAGCGGTTGCCGATTACTAGATTTTTTATAAGGCACGAGACAAACATATATTAAGTTAGATAAATAAGATTGGGAGCTAGTAGGGCAACGACCTTGGTAACGACTCTACTAGTGAAATGCAGAAACATAGAGAGGAAGACAAGAAAGAGTCCGAAATAGAAGACAAGTAACATGCAGAAACCTAGAGAAGAGTCAGGAAATAGTAAAGAGGAAGGAACACCCTTCAGAGAAGTTTGTGATGGCTGGCGACGAAGAAAAGGATGAAACAGACATTACATAGCATACATGTGAATAATAAAGTAAAGGCGGTATGATTCTTCTTTCTTTCTCCTCTTCTAGTCATAAGATGATAAGGAGAGGAACTCCCATTCTTTAAAGGAGGATAGAATATAATTACATCTGATACTGAATCTGGTTGATAAGCTGGTTTTAGAAAATAGTGGAAATAAAAGGGTGCGAAAGGTGTTCAGAAGCGCTTACCGATTACTAGATTATTTTAAAAAGGCACAAGACAAACATATATTAAGTTAGATAAATAAGAATGAGATCACTAGTAGGATAACGACTCTACTAGTGAAATGCAGAAACATAGAGAGGAAGACGAAAAAGAGTCAGGAAATAGAAGAATGGAAAGGAACACCCGTCAGAGAGGTTTGTGACGGCTGGGGACGAAGAAAAGGATGAGACGGAACTTACATAGCATACATGTGAATAATAAAGGAAAGGCGGTAGGTTTCTATAATCTCTCCTCTGCTAGTCATAAGATGAAGAGGAGAGGAACTCTCATTATTTAAAGGCGGACGGAATATAATTACAAATAACAATGAAGTTGTTAAGTTACCTCAAAAGAATTGACGTCCAAAATTCCACAAATCCTTTGCACCAGCTCTTCCTTTACATCTTTCTCGCTCAAAAGATTGGTCTCCTTTAACACGTCCTCTACTGATATCTTGTGTCTCCTCCATATGGCTGTGTCTCTGCGTTTTTCCAAATGCGACTCTAAAGCGAGAATTTCTTCGTAAAGCTCAGGATTGTAGATACCAATCAAGAGGAAGCGTAAAGGGAAGATTACTGAGGGGTTTTCCGCTAAAATCTGCCCTTTCATCTTTTGAGTTTTGAGGGTAAGACATTCTTCTTCTGAATGGTATTCCCCTAGAAACAATTTGTTTTTATGTTGCAGTTCTTCTTAGTTTTATTGAAATTACCTTTGCAATCTTCAACGCACATTAAAGCAGTGTTGCACTGTTCACAAAATGAGCACATCAACAAATCGATGGGCTTGAAGCACTTGAAGCATCTGGCAGGGCCGTTAAGTTGTGGTCCAATCAGGGCTGGACTTTCCTTTAAGATAAGTTCTCCTTGCTTTAGGTCTTTATTTGCCACCAAGTATCTGTACAAAACTGAAATAAAGTAATCCAAACAAAGATTATTTATGTGAGAGAATCTTACCGGCCTAAGGTATCATTCCGCAATATTTTCCACGTAGTACCCGCCATCTTTCTCCTCTTATCTAGAAAGTAGAAAGATGGGTGTCTATGGCATTGTGTACGTTCGAGAATATGAGTTACTTTGAAGTGCGCGCTTATATTTAGCTGCAGAAGCATTGCGCCACTTTTAGTGCCGGTTTCGAGGTAAAAATAGACAACATACTGGAAAAAAATTCCAGAATCCACGCGACCGTAGTTAATCGGCTTTAGACACCTACTATTAGCGTGGGATGTTAAACGTTTTCTTGCAGCTAAATGTTATGACAATATTTTTTGGTGTGACTAGAGTTCTAAATTAGCAGTCTAGAGACCAATTTTCATCCAAGAAGCCTCTCAGTTACTATCAAGAAAATGTTTATTCGAGCTATCCTAAAGATGAACTACTTTAATTATAAGTTAGTTAGCAGCAACTTTAATACGCCATTGAAAAACTAGCGCTTTGAGTGGAATTGTTATAAGAACTTGGCTTATCGAACGGGTGAATAATATTGCTATTCATTTTTAATTTAAGATGTAGAACTATTATTGGCTAGTTGCCTGGTTTCCATGGAAACCCGGCAACCATTTACCCGTTTCATGTGGTGGCATATTAAAATTTTACAAATTTTGGTCATAAGCTCTTATTGTACATTGAACATAAGTCTTATTATATTAGTCTTATTATATAAGTCTTATTGTACATTGAACATAACTTTCATCGTGTATTACGATTGTACGTATATTTGGCCCATAAAGCTTAGGTTTGTCTTTTGTTGTGTATTTTTAAGGTCATCACCAACATGTGAATAGAAGAGCACATACCAGGGCTAAGAACCAAGTTTAATCACCTTTTACCTTGGCTCTTGCGGTAGATAAGATTTTTCTAGAGTTAAGAAGATAAATATCGTGGAGTACTAGCAAAACTTGTTGGATAAAAAATATTAAATTTCCCAGAAAACCAATTATCCGTTTATGGCGCAGGAATCCAGTTGTTCCAAGCTAGTCATTGAGATTATGCTCTAAGTAACAGTAGAAATACAGCAGCTCCCTGGTAGTCCACGGTCCTACCATCAAGACCTCCGTTTAAATATAATTTTCGAATATGATCATCACATCTGTAGGCTATCGCTATATTACCATTTTACATAATAGACATATATAAAGATACAACAATTCATTTCCTTACTCATCCCGTCGGCAGGATTTTTCCTGCTGCTCGTCGCCGACAGGTAAAGTTTTTTCTCTTGCACTTCCCCTGACGGTGCTGGTAGCCGGTAAAGACCTGTCGCTTTTAATATTTTATATAAGCTTATGAGTACTTAAAACAATATAATTCAAAGGTTTTGAAAAAAATAGTATATTTTATTCGGAACTAAAGTATATATACTATATATTATATACTAATGTATATAATTGCTCGCCCTTGCTCCTGCACACACTCGGCAGAAGAGTGACCCTTTCGCTCCTTATATCCTTCAATATACTATTCCTGACAGTATGACAGAAATTTCCTCAAAAATGGTTTCAAAATGCTCTGGCTTAATTCTTTAAATGCTTCGGGTCCAAGCATAAAAGCAGATCTCCATTAAGGTTTTCAACTATCACTAAGGGTTGAAAGCTTTCCGCTGGTTTCTTTACTTTTGTAATAGTACCCCTGTTTACTAATTCTGACAATTTCTTTTGCAATCATTCATGCAAAATTTTTGGGGCCCTCCAAACCGATGCTAATCTGAGTGAGATGTAATTTTGCAAGGTCTGCTAAAAGTTCTCAAGATTTTAGGATTTTTTTGGTAATTTTCACTATTTGGTAACCACTTTAATAAAAGCAAAATCTGGTGAGATTTAAAATTATTCATATTTTTTTCAGGTTCTTTTCAATTTCTTTTGCAATTACAGTGGTTTCTGATAACTTAACTTCAATTAATCTCTCATTTCTCAACGGTGATTTCCCGGCATTTTTGAAGTCGGTTGTTGTCATTCCACTTTTTAAGGGTGGAGATCGTGAGTCCCCCAAAAGTTATCGACCCATTTCCCTGCTCCCTACTCTTTCTAAGTTGATTGACAGGTTGGTGAAGAGAAGAATGATACCTTTTCTCGATAGAAACAATATCTTATCAAGTAGTCAGTTTGGTTTTTGGCAGTCTAGAGGTACTAATGATGCAATGTTTGCATTCCTGGAGGACTTGTATTTGAGGGTGAATGAGGGGGACAAGGTGTCGGCGGCCTTTTGCGACCTGACGAGGGCCTTCGACTGCGTTAGCCACGACATCTTGCTGTGGAAGCTGGAGGGGTAAGGATTTAGGGGCGTTGCTGTGGATTGGTTTGCGAGCTACTTGGGGGAAGGAGTCAGAGGGTTTACTTCGGCGGAACTCAGTCCGCTGAGCGTGGGGCCAGCAGAAGCGTGCCCCAGGGATCTGTGTTGGGACCAGTTTTATTTTTGCTTTATATCAACGATTTGACGAGCCTACCAATCTCGGGATCCTTCACTCTCTATGTCGATGACGCAACTATTCTGTGGCATGGGACAGATAGATCTCAGTTAAAGAGAACCATGTCAAGGGATCTGGCGGCTGTGGAGGAGTGGTGCGTCGCAAACTTGTTACCATTGAACATAGGAAAGACTGGAGTTATGTTCTTCGGATGTGAACTGGGCGATGTCAGGATTGGACACAGTGGTGTAAGTGGATCGCAGCAGAGCAAATCTCTTGGTCTATGGGCGGACAGTGATCTGAAGTATGACTCCCACATCCGGGAGCTGAGTCGGAAGTTGGCTTCAGGTTGTTACGCACTGAGGGTGATTGGTCGCGAGCTTCACATTGATGGTATCTCCAGGGAGGCTTATTTTGCTTTGATCGAGAGTCACCTCAGATATGGAATTTCTTTCTGGGGTTCTTGTTCGATTAGCGTCTTTAGGTCTGTGTTTGTTTGGTAGAAGAGGGCTGTTCGTTATGTCACTGGGGCCGGGCGTGATGATCATTGTAGGCCGCTGTTCCTGAGGAGTGGAATTTTGCCTCTCGCTTGCTTGTATATTCTGGAGACAGCTTCATTAATGCATAAAAACCATATGAAAGATATTAACACTAATACGGGAAAATCACGTGCATCCTATTTTATTTCACTGCCTCGTCCAAGATCTGATAGGTGTCATAAATTACTCATATATAGGAGTAGAAAAGTTTTTAATCATTTGCCGATGCAATTGCGAATGCTCAGGGACGGAGGTTTGTTTCGTAGGCGTCTAAGATCGGGCCCGCCGAGCATTGTTCCCTACGCTGTTGCAAGTGTGAGTGTGTGACTGGAAAATTACTTTTAGATTGGTCATAACATTCGCTTTTTAATTTTATTTTATTTTATTTACATGATAATTTAATTTTAATCTTGTCATGCTATATATTATGGTCCTCAGCATCAGCAGATGTATTATTTATTTGTATATTATTAGGTTGCTTACTTTAGCTTTGTCAATAAGATTGTAAATATCTTTGGACAATAAAGCATTCTTCTTCAACTTCCTCCTCAACTGTTACAATTTTAGTTATTTCTTCTTTTCCGTTTTTCTTTTTATTGGTGATTGTTTCTTTTCGGTTTTTTTTTGGAATATTTTCCTCTAGAGCTGTGAACTCCTGCACTTCTTGGTGGTTTGAGATTTTTTGGCTTCTTCGTTTTCAATCAGTTTCTAAAAACTCTCCTGCTCCTCAACAGGAACATTTTCAGTTTTTTCTTCTTTTCCATCCTCCTTCGTCTTGACTGTCCTTTAAAGGTATTTTTACCTAACTTGTACTTCTTCTGGTAGCTCTTCAAAGTTGAACTTTCTTTCACAGTTGCTGTGGTCTGAGATTTTCTGCCTTCTTCCTCAACATTTACACCCTTACTCACTCGTACAACAGCCTGCATCACAGGTAGGTATTTCGTGTTATTATACTAATTGTAAACGAAGAGGCCAAAAAATTTCAAACCACCAAGAAGTACAGGAGATCACAGTTCTAGAGGAAAGTATTCCAAAAAGATCAAGATCTACCCAAAGATCATCAAAAATAACATTTTTTGAACACGGAAAACCTACCTGAGAAGCAGGCTGTTATGCGAGTGAATAAGGGTGAAAAAGAGGACAAACCGGCAATTGTAAATATAGAAGAAGAAGGTAAAAAACCGTAATCTACAGTCACTGTGGAAGAAAGTCTAACTTTGAAGAGCTACCAGAAGAAGTACAGGTTAGCTAAAAACATCGTTAAAAATCAGTCATCAAGAGAAAGGAGGATGGAAAAGAAGAAAAAACAAAAAATGTTACTGCGGAGGAGCAGGAGAGTTACTAGAAACTGATTGTAAACGAAGAACCCAAAAAAGCTCAAACCACCAACAAGTACAGGAGATCACAGCTCTAGAAGAAAGTATTCCAAAAAGATCAAGCTTTACCCAAAGATCTTTAAAAATAACATTTTGTGAACACGAAATACCTACCTGTGATGCAGGCTGTTATGCGAGTGAATAAGGGTGACAAAGAGGAGAAAGCGGCAATTGTAAATGTAGAAGAAGAAGGTAGAAAACCGCAATCCACAGTCACTGTGGAAAAAAGTCTAACTTTGAAGAGCTACCAGAAGAAGTACAGGTTAGCTAAAAACACCGTTAAAAATCAGTCATCAAGAGAAAGGAGGATGGAAAAGAAGAAAAAACTAAAAATGTTACTGCGGAGGAGCAGGAGAGTTACTAGAAACTGATTGTAAACGAAAAACTCAAAAAATCTCAAACCACCAAGAAGTACAGGAGATCTCAGCTCTATCGCCTTTCTACTTCTTTGTTAGTAGTTTTTTGTGACAACTTTCTTTTTAGATATTCCTTTTTCAATCACAATAATTATTCTCTCTTCTATTTGCTGGAGAAGTCCTTTAACAATAAATTCTTCCAATGTAGGAATTGCCTCCAACCAAAACAAAATTTACTATTAAATATTACTATTTTTTAGGAGTGTTTGCCTTCCCCTTCTATTGTAACTAGTTCCGTCTTCTTTTCCTTGCCGGCTTTTTCCTTTTTCAAGTTTTTCTTTTTCCCCTGTTTTTTATTTTTCATAGTGTTCTATTATTTTTGTCACGTTATTGTTCAACTTTTTAATATTTAATTTTCTTTTTTTATCGATCTGAATTCCACAAAAGGAAGTTTAAAACAAAATTGTACAAATGTTGCTTGATGATTTTTGTAAAAATAACCGATAAGAAATTGTGATACTTTATTTTTGAAAAATATTTTTCGCGCTTTTTTATTTAAAATTTTCCTATAATCCAAATGTTTCCGGACTTTTTTCATTCCAAACATAAGATCATAGTGTTGGGCAAGTAATCCAGTTGAAAAGTTTTAATAAAGTACAATACATTTTTTGATAACTAGCTTTTAAGACTTTAAGGTCTACGTTTTTGAGAAAAAAAGAAAAATTGAAATATCTCAAAAACTATCGAGTTTTGCATAATGCATATTAGGGTTAAATTTACTCCTTACCTCCTCCCCTATCACATCTCCAAAGGAATGTATCGAATTACCAGTAACCCTGTATATAAATTTTATTTATTTTCTTCTTTTTTAATGTTCTTTTATTCTTAATAATTCTCTCTTTTTATTATTATTTGTCATGTTTCGTTAAATATTATGTTCTTTCATATTTTTTTTAATTGATCTAAATTGCACTGTAAATGGTTTTCATTATTTCGAAGCACCTACCAATTTTTACATAAGATTGGACTTTTTAAACGAGTGAATTGTAATGTAAATTGGTTTCCATGAAGGCAATCTTGGCCTAAAACTGAGTTTTTACTATTAATGATTCCTAATTTTTAAGTTTTTTTATACGGTATTGCCTTGAAATAAAACTTCTTGATGACTGGTTTTTTCACGTCTTTTTTCTTTGGAATACTTTCCTCTGGAACTGTGATCTGCTGTACTTCTTGGTGGTTTGAGATTTTTTAAGTTCTTCGTCTACAATCATTTTCTAGTAACTCCTGCTCCTCAACAGTAACATTTTTAGTTTTTTCTTCTTTTCCATCCTCCTTTCTCTTGATGACTGATTTTTAACGGTGTTCTTAGCTAACCTGTACTTCTTCTGGTAGCTCTTCAAAGTTGGACTTTTTTCCACAGTGACTGTGGTTTGAGGTTTTCTCATACATTTACAATTGCGGTTTTCTCTTCTTTGTCACCCTTATTCACTCGTATAACAGCGTACTTCTTAGGTAGGTATTTCGTGTTCAAAAAAGGTTATTTTTGAATAATTCTTGATCTTAATATTCCAAATGTTCAGGTTTTTGTTCAACAGTGAGTGGCTCTTTTCCAGCCTTAGTTACTGTAAGAACTTGTCCTCGTTCTTTTTTGACGTTCTGTTTTTTAGATCTTTTAGGAACACCTTCCTCAATATTAACGGTTCTTGTATTTTCGCAGGAACTTTTTCAGGAACATATTCTAATGTCTTAAAGACGTTCTTAACTGCAGCTGTGTAAGGCTTTTTACTTTTTTCTCTATATAGTAACGCAGCTGCAGTTTTTTCCTCTTTATCGCCTTTCTACGTCTTTGTTATTATTTTTTTGTGACAACTTTCTTTTTAGGTATTCCTTTTTCTATCACAATAATTATTCTCTCTTCTTTTTGCTGGGGGAGTCCTTTAACAATAAGTTCTTTCAATGTAGGAATTGCCTCCAACCAAAACAAAATTTACTATTAAATATTACTAGTTTTTAGGATTGTTTGCCTTCCCCTTCTATTGTAACTAGTTCCGTCTTCTTTTCCTTGCCGCCTTTTTCCTTTTTCAAGTTTTCCTTTTTCCCTGTTTTTTATTTTTCATAGTGTTCTATTATTTTTATCACGTTATTGTTCAACTTTTTAATATTTAATTTTCTTTTTTTTATCGATCTGAATTCCACTTGTTTATATTTGGTTTTCATAAATTTGAGGTAATCTTGACCTAAACTCGATCTTTTCCAATTGAAAACGATTGGACATTTGGAATATATCCTGATTTGTAATAAGACAATTTTGGCGCAAAAGTTTGTTTTAACAGGACTAATGAGTATTAGCTTTTTAAGTTTTCCATACTGTTTTGGCCCGAAATAGAACTTTTGTAACAAGAGGTAAAAGTCGATTTTCATTAAAAGAATTTTGGTCAAAAAAAGGACCTTTTTTCTAAGATTTTTAACTTATAATTATCGACCTCGTTTGAACATAACATTTTTTTTTATCTCTATTATAATTTTTTTTCGATACTTTTCATTGTTTTCCATTCATTTTTTTCTTTTATTTTTTGCAATTTATTGTTTGTTTTGCACTGATTTGCACAAAATTGAACTTTTTCAAGCAATAAACTATAAATGTAATGAAAATTATAACGACTTGCATTGAGACAATTTTGGCCCAAAACTGTGTTTTTTAACTTAATGATTTTTTATTTTTCAAACTTTTTATATGGTTTTAACCCGAAATAAAACTTTTCCAACGAAGCAGAAACCAATATTTAAGAAAAATTTGGTTCGAAAAAAACATTTCTCTAAATTTTAAACAATTTTTGAACCGAAACTAGAAAATATATTAAATTTGTACACCTATTTCCTTCTTTTAGACATAATTTTTTTATAAATGTCAGTTTTTTTTCTTTTATTAACTGTAGTTTTTAGCTTGTACTCTAAATTTTATCCCGCCTAACTCACCATATATCTACATTTTATTTATTTTCTTTCTTTTTTAATGTTCATTTATTCTTAATAATTCTCTAATTTTATTATTTGTCATGTATCGTTAAATATTTGGTTCTTTTATATTTTTTTCATTGATCTAAATTGCACTATAAATGGTTTTCATTATTTCGAAGTACCTACCAATTTTTACATAAGATTGGACTTTTTAAACGAGTGAACCCTTCTAATGTAAATTGGTTTCCATGAAGGCAATCTTGGCCTAAAACTGAGTTTTTACTATTAATGATTCATGATTTTTTTTATACGGTATTGGCTCGAAATAATCCTTCTTGATGACTGATTGTTTCACGTTTTTTTTCTTCTTTGGAATACTTTCCTCTAAAACTGTGATCTCCTGTACTTCTCGGTTCTTGGTAGTTTGAGTTTTTTTGGGTTCATTGTTTACAATCATTTTCTAGTAACTTTCCTGCTCCTCAACAGTAATTTTTTTTGTTTTTTCTTCTTTTCGTGCCCTCTTTCTCTTAATGACTGATTTTTAACGGTCTGCCTTCTTCTCTACATTTACAATTGCGGCTTTCTCCTCTTGGTCACACTTAATCTTCTTACTAAAAAGCCCCGTATAACAGCGTTGTACGTTATTTCGTTGTTACTATTTTTTTTTGCAAATTTCTTTTTAGGTATTCCCTTTTCTATCACCAATAATTATTGTTTGTTCTATTCGCTGCAGGATTCCTTTAACAACAAGTTCGTTAGGAATTTCCTCCTTCTATGATACTAAATTTACTATTGGTTGCCGTCCCCTTCTAATATGACTAGTTCCGTCTTCTCTTTTCCTTGTTGCTTTTTCCCTTTTCAAGTTTTTCTTTTTCCTTGTTTTTTATTTAGTTTATTAACTTTTAACTATGTATTTATCGATCGTAAATTCGATTAAAATAAATATTTCTTATATAATCTCTATGTATTACAGGTTTCTTTCTTTCGATACTTTTCATTGTTCCCTAATATTTTTTTAATTCTCTCTAAGCTTTAAATCTTTGCAATATATTGTTTGTTTTAATTTTTTATTGATCTAAATTGTACTAATTTGGACCGTTTTTATTCTGCTGCTTTACACAAAATTAAACTTTTCCAATGAATACACTATAAATGCAATGAAAATTGTAATGACTTGCATTGAGACAATTTTAGCCCAAAACTGTGTTTTTAAATTAATGATAATTTATTTTTCAAACTTTTTATATGGTTTCAACCCGAAATAAAACTTTTATCGCGAAGCTGAAACCAATATTTAATGAGAGAAATTTGGTTCGAAAAAAAAACTCCTTTAAGAACATTTTTATCCTGAAAATAGGAAATATTTTAAATTTGTGCCCCTACTTTCCTATTTTAGACTTCATTTTGTATAAATTTCAGTTTTTTTTACTTTTATTAACTTTTGCAGTTTTTAACTCGAGCTCTAAATTTTATTTACTTTTTCTCTTTTAATGTTGTTTCATTCATAATACTTCTCTATTTTGATTATTTGTCATGTTTTGTTATATTTTTTTCATCGATCTGAATTGCGCTTTGAATTGTTTTCAGTAATTCGAAGCTCCTACCTATTTTAACATAAGATTGGGCTTGTCAAACGAGTGAACACTTGTAATGTATATTGATTTCCATGAGGACAATCATGGCCACCATTCCTTATTTTTCCCCCATTATTCTTATATGGTATTGGCCCAAAATAAAACTTTCCCAGAGTTAAAACTAAATTTTTATTGAAAAAATTATAGTCCGAAACGGAACTTTTTTTATATATTTTTTTTTTAATTTTTTAAAAGAGTTTTTTATAATTAAAAATGTTTTAAATAAATTCCTCTAACTATAAACTATTTTTTTATCGATCTTAAATGGACTTTATATTAGGCTTTTATTCCTTCGAGATAATTTTGATCCAGAATTGAGAGTCTTCAAAAACTGTGTTTTTAAATGAATACTGGCTGATTTTTCAAGTTTTGACTTGAAACTGAAACTTATCAAAAATCGATTTTTAATGAGAAACAAATTTTATCTGAGAAGGAATTTTTGTAACAAATTTTTTGAACGGTTTTAGGCGACTTTGGCCAAAAATTAAAAATATTTCAAATTTGATTTGTACTTCTACTTATCCCTTTTGAAATCAGTTTTTTATAATAATTGCTTGATTTTTTTCGGATTTTTTAACTCGGTGCTTTTGTAGATTTTAATTTTCATTTTTTTAATTTACTTACTATATTTTTCTATTCTTAACTTTTGTCATGTTTGGTTGAGCTCTTGTCATTTAATATTCTTTATCGATCTAAAGGAGACTGTTTGTTGTGTTTTAATTTTTTCGAAGTTTAATTGATCTAAAATTGAACATTTCTAACGAGTAAACAATTATAACTTGATTTCAGTAGAAACAATTTTGACAAAAAAGCTTTTTTTCAACGATTAATGATTTATGATTTCTGATTTTTCAAGTTTTATTTATATATCCTTAAACATAGAATTCGTACGAGACAAAAATCTATGTAAGTTGAGAGAATTATTGCCTGAAAAAGACCTCTTTCTTAGCGAATTTCTGAGCATGTTTTTAAACGATTTTAATTCACAATTAGACCATTAAATTTTTTATTTTAGAAATATCGTTAGTTAACCTTTCATTGTAGTTTTTATACGCCGCCGACTATTATCAATAAATTTTTTTTAATTTTTTTACCGTCAACGGTTGACCCAGCCGCTGATTGTGTTGGCTTATTTAGTTTTCATACCAATAAAATTACCATTCCTACAGAATACACAGGGTAATTCACAGCTCAATGGGCATAGATCAGGTGCGTGTACAGGAAATCAAAAGGAGATGCTTTTTCATAATAATTTTTGTTCCCGAATTTTTTTTTTATTTTTCTTATTCACCCTTAACGCTATATCGCTGTTAACTTCGAGTTCTTGAGTCTCAGCAACCGTAGGCTTGAGAAAAAACATTCATATGAAAGCCACTCGTTTTGGTGTTTTCTACACTTACCTTTGCTATGTTCATTGTGTTGTGAATCACCCTGCACATCAATAATACCTTTTTCAGTTGACAAGTTATTGGCTAAATAAAACTCAATTAACAGGAAATTATTTCACTCTGTATTTGCTTTTCAATAATATAATCAATATATTATAACACATCAATGTCCATAATTACCAGACACTCCCCTGAAGACTCGCAACGGACGGCCGACCCTGTACAAGACCGGCCACGGTCATTCTTCCATATACGCGTGACGTCATGGTCACTAGTGATGGTCAAGCTGCGGACCACATACGGAAACGTCCGATCGTAGGCGAAGGTGCGATGGCGCCGGAATTCGAAACAATTCGCAAAAGTTTGTTCATTTGCGATTTTCGCGTGTGATCGGCGCGAATTGAAGGAAAATTCACCGGGAAATTTAGTTGGTGGTCAGTGTGGAAATCGGTGCCATTTCCCATTGAAAATTGTTGCTTTGTGTACGGTGTTTCATTTTCATTTTGGAGGCTGAAAATCGGTGCAGTGCGTAGCGTTTTGTAGGAAAGGTAGGTTTTTGCGTAACTACTAGAACGTATTTTTAGGTGATGATATAACTCGTTTTAATTACATTATTTGTTGCTAAAAGCTAAAAGTTTGTACCTTTGGAATATTGTTTATAAAGCAGCACACATGCAGATGGCGATTATTGCGAAATATCAACAATCCAATATTTATTTATCGAGGTCTTATAAGCATTCGGTTTCTGCGGCGGGTATAAGTTTCCTATAATGTACGTGTGAAGAGGAAAATTGCTGCAAAAACAGCTTCTCATTTAAAATTTTTTAATATCATTGTATCGCTACAATATGTGGCTACTTTCGAATTTTTTTATATATTTAGGTATAAAAAAAACTTCAATATCAAAAAATTAAAAAGTTGCAAAACATTAAGAATGTGGATTTTGTATTAATGGAGGGTTCTTTTAACATATTTTATTGTGCTAATATCATCAACATATCTCAACAAATTTCGACAAAAATCTAATTGATAAATCATTTAGGTTTTTCGAAAAATTTACATATGGTTTTTGTAAATCTACGACGAATCGCAATTTTTTTTATTATTGTTAATAAAGTTCAAACTGTTAAAAAAAATAGTATGCTAAAGCCTGTAGGTTCAAACATAAATAAAATATGTTTAGAAATAAATATAACAATAAGCTGACTTATTTTAAAAAAAAGAAGATAAACCAACATGAAAGTTATTAAAAAAATCAAGAGGAAACCATTTGCAAGATAAAAATTGTGATGATAAGTCCTAGTGAGAAAAAGACCAGCTGCTTGTGATGTGAAGAAATCGGTAAAAAAATTGGTATAACTAAAACAATAATTCTAGTGTCCCTGTGTTTTCAAGAGATTCTGTAAAACAATGTGGCCAGTCAGATATGATGTAAATCAATCTGTGAAAAGAATTTGTCTGATAAAAACATTTCTAAAGCCTTTGAACTCCCAATGAGATTTTGTAAGAAACCTGGATGAGCTACTTGTGATGTTGCAAAGAAATCTGTAAAGAGAAGTTTTGTAACAAAAAGTCTTCTAGTGTCGGTACTTTGACTCGCTACTTTTGAGTATTTGTCTAATAAAAAACTTTTTTGTATCTCTGTACCCCTGATAAGTTAAGAATTTAAGAAAAAAAAACATTATTTAAAAAAACTGGCTAATAAAAACACTTCTACCGTCATTGTACTCTTAACAAGTTCTATGAGATATTGTTATGTCAGCTACCTACTTTTGACGTATTAAAAAAATATGTATAAAGAAATCGTCTAATAAACATAGTTCTAGTTTCTCTGTATACTTATGAGAATCTGTAAATGACTGTAGTCAGGCTACTTGTGATGTCGCAAAGGAATCTGTAAAGACAATTTTTCTAATAAAAATACTTCTAGTTTCTCTGTACGCTTACTAGAGTCTGTAAATGACTGTGACCAGCTACCAGTTGTAAAGAAGTTTGTAAAGAAAATTAGCTTGATAAAAACATTTCTACTGTCTCTGTAGTCCTAAGAGATTCTGTGAGAAACTGAAACGAATTTCTCGTTAAAAATCTGAAGGGAGATTTTTTCTAAAAAAAAAAAATCTTTTACTGTGTAGGTACTTTTACGTGATTCTGTAACATACTGTGACCAGCTACTTGTCTTGTAAAACAATTTGTAAATAAAATTGCCTTAATAAAATCACATTCCATTGTTTATTTTACTTTTAAAAGATTCCTTGAGAAGCTATGAGCAGCAACCTGTGACGTTGTAAAGGAATCTGTAACGAAAATGTTTCTAATAAAGATATTTCTACTGTATTCGTATCTTTCCGTAATTCTGCAAAACACTGTGATCAAATGCTTGAGATGTAAAGAAATCTGTCAAGACAATTGGCTTAATAAAATAACTTCCAGTGTTTATTTTTACTCTTAAAAGACTCTATAAGAAACTGGGACCAGCAACCTGTGATATTGTAAACGAATCTCTACCGAGAATTTTTCTAATTAAAATACTTCTAGTTTCTCTATTCACTTACAAGATTCTGCAAATGACTGCGAACAACTACTAGTTGATTGACTGTGAACAACTACTATAGTAAAGATGTTTGTAAAGAAAATTCGCTTAATAAAAATATTTCTACTATCTCTGTAGTTCTAAGAGATTCGGTAAGAAATTGAAACGAGTTTCTCATTTAATAATTTTTAATATCATATTTAATTTAACTTTTTAATTTTATTTACATAAAAAATCTGTACAGAGAGTTTTTCTAAAAAAAATGTTTCTACTGCCTAGGTAGTTTTATGTGATTTTGTAAGAAACTGTGACCAGCTACTTGTGACAATGTAAAAGTATCTGTAAAGAGCATTTGTATAATAAAACTACTTCTACTATCTCTTTTTACTCCCAAAGGATTTTGTAAGAAATTTTGAAGTTGTAAACGGATCTCTAAAGGAATTGATCTAGTAAAAGTATTTCTATCGTTCCCGTACTTTTACGTAATTCTGTAACCCACTGTGTACCGCTACTCATTATGTAAAGCAATCTGTAAACAAAAATACTTCTACTGTTTCTGTACTTTTGCCTTAATCTCGTAACACACTGTGACCAGCTACTTGTCATGTAAAAAACTTTGTAAAGAAAATTGGCTTAATCAAATCACTTCCAGTGTTAATTTTACTCTTAAGAGATTCCGTGAGAAGCTATGACCAGCGGCCTGTGACTTTGTAAAGGAATCTGTAAAGAGAAATTTTCTAATAAAACTACTTCAACTGTTTCTGTACTTTTACGTGATTCTGTAACACACTGTGACCAGCTACTTGTCTTATAAAGAATTCTGTATAGAAAATTGGCTTAATAAAATCACTTCCAGTGTATAATTTTACCCATAAGAGATTCTGTAAGAACCATCAACTAATCAGCTACCTGTGACATTGTAAAGGGATCTGTAAAGAGATTTTTTCTTATAAAAGTACTTCTAATTTACTTTTACATGATTCTGTAACACACTGTGACCAGCTACTTGTCATGTAAAGAATTCTGTAATGAAAATTGGCTCAATAAAATCACTTCCAGTGTTCAGTTTACCCTTAAGAGATTTTGTAAAAAACTGTGGCCAGCAACCTGTGACGTTGTAAAGGAATCTGTAAAGAGAATTTTTCTAATAAAAATACTTCTACTGTTTTTGTGCTTTTACGTAATTCTGTAACACATTGTGATCTGTAACACATTGCGATTCCTTGAGAAAGTGTGAGCAGCAACCTGAGACATTGTAAAGGGAACGGTAAAGAGAATTTTTCTTATATAAATACTTCTACTGGTTCTGTACTTTTACGTGATTCTGTAACATATTGTGACCAGCTGGTTGTCATGTAAAGAATTCTATAAAGAAAATTGCCCTAATAAAATCATTGCCAGTGTTTATTTTTACTCTTAAGAGATTCTGTAAGAAACTATGACCAGCAACCTGCAGCGACCAGCAAAAAGTTGTAAAGGGATCTGTAAAGAGAATTTTTCTTATATAAATGCTTCTACTGGTTCTGTACTTTTACGTTATTCTGTAACACACTGAGACCAGTTACTTGTCATGTAAAGAATTCAGTAAAGATAATTGGCTTAATAAAATCACTTCTAGTGTTAATTTTACTTTTAAGAGATTCCTTGAGAAAGTATGAGCAGCAACCTGTGACGTAAAGGAATCTGTAAAGAGAATTTTTCTAACAAAAATACTTCTACTGTTTCTGTACTTTTGCCTTAATCTCGTAACACACTGTGACCAGCTACTTGTCATGTAAAAAACTTTGTAAAGAAAATTGGCTTAATCAAATCACTTCCAGTGTTCATTTTACTCTTAAGAGATTCCTTGAGGAACTATGACCAGCGGCCTGTGACTTTGTAAAGGAATCTGTAAAGAGAAATTTTCTAATAAAACTACTTCAACTGTTTCTGTACTTTTACGTGATTCTGTAACACACTGTGACCAGCTACCTGTCTTATAAAGAATTCTGTATAGAAAATTGGCTTCATAAAATCACTCCAGTGTTTATTTTTACTCTTAAAAGATTCCATAAAAAACTATGACCAACAACCTGTGACGTTGTAAAGGGATCTGTAAAGAGAATTCTTCTAATAAAAATACTTCTACTGTTTCTGTACTTTTACGTGATTCTGTAACATACTGTGACCAGCTACTTGTCATGCAAAGAATTTTGTAAAAAAAATTGGTTTAACAAAATTATTTCAAGTGTTTATTTTTACTCTTCAGAGATTCCGTAAGAAGCTATGACCAGCAATCCGTGACGTAAAGGAATCTGTAAAGAGACTTTTTTAATGAAAATACTTCTACTATTTCTGTACTTTTACGTGATTCTGTAGCACAATGTGGCCAGGTATTAGCCATGTAAACAAACCTGTAAAGAAAATTGGCCACATAAAGTCACTTCCAGTGTTTATTTTACTTTGCTGTACTAACCTGTGACGTTGTAAAGGGAACTATAAAGAGAATTTTTCTGATAAAAATACTTTTACTGTTTCTGTACTTTTACGTGATTCTGTAATACACTGTGATCAGCTACTTCTCATGTAAAGAATTCTGTAAGGAAAATTGGATTAATAAAATCACTTCCAGTGTTTATTTTATTTTTAAGGGATTCCTTGGGAAATTGTGAGCAGCAACCTGTCACGTTGTAAAGGGATCTGTAAAGAGATTTTTTCTAATAAAAATATTTCTTCTGTGTCCATATTTTTCTGTAATTTTGCAGAACACTGTGGCCAGATGTAAGGAGATGTAAAGAAATCTGTAAACAAAATTTGTTTAATAAAATTACCTCCAGTGTTTATTTTTACTCTTAAGAGACTCCATAAAAAACTGTGAGCAGCAACCTGTGACGTTGTAAAAAGGGTTTTTATATTAAAAATGCTTCTACTGTTTTCGTACTTGTACATAATTCTGTAACACACTGTGACCAATTATTTGTCATATAAAGAAAATTTGCTTAATAAAATCACGTCCAGTGTATATTTTTACTCTTAAGAGATTATGTAAGGAACTGTGACCAGCAACCTGTGACGTTTTAAAGGGATCTGTAAAGAGAATTTTTCTAATAGAGATACTTCTACTGTTTCCGTATTTTTAGGTGATTCTATAACACACTGTGGCCAGCTAGTTGTCGTGTAAAGAAAATTGGCTGAAAGATCACTTCCAGTGTTTATTTTACTTTTAAGAGATTCCTTGAGGAACTGTGAGCAACAGTCTGTGATGTTGTAAAGGGATATGTAAAAAAAATTTATCCAATAAAAAAATTTCTATTGTGTCCGTATTTTTACGTAATTCTGGAAAACACTGTGACCAGATGCTTGAGATGTAAAGAAATCTATAGAAAAAATTGGCTTAATAAGATTACTTCCAGTGTTTATTTTTATTCGTAAGAGACTTAGTAAGAAACCTGTGACGTTGTAGAGGGATCTGTAAAGAGGATTTTTATATTGAAAATATTTCTACTGTTTTCGTACTTTTACGTAATTCTGTAACACACGGGGACCAATTATTTATCATGTAAAGAAACCTGTAAAGAAAAATGGCTTAATAAAATCACTTCCAGTGTCAATTTTTACTGTTAAGAGATTCTGTAGGAAATTGTGACCAGCGACCTGTGACGTTGTAAAGGGATCTGTAAAGAGAATGTTTATAATAAAAATGGCTTCTACTGGTTCCGTATTTTTACGTAATTCTGTAACACATTGTGACCAACTACTTGTGACGTTGCAAAGAAATAAAAACATCTCTGGTGTCCCTGTACTCTTAATAAGATTTTGTAGGAAGCTGTGTCCAGCTACTTGTGACGATTTTAAATGATAACTTGTTTAATAAAAACATTTCTAGTATTTATGTAAAATCGCTTTGATGAAAGCGACTTTAGGGGGCTGGAATACTCAACCAAAATGTTTCAAATTGAATTGCAAATATTTCAAAGCAAGAAAAGATTTTGGTTTATACTGAGTTTTTTAAGAACTCCTGTAATAACACATAGTAAGTACTAAAGTAAAAGGAATAAAACACAAAAAAAATTGGCAGAAAAGAATAACTTGTGACTAAATTCCCGAAAAAGAAATTTGAAGAGTAATTTGGTTTTTAAATAAACTGTCTTTAACTTTAATATTTATAAAATACAGTATTATTTTTCCCAATCGATGTGTTCTATAAATAAATGAAAAGTGGCAGTAAAAATATTTTTTGATCTATAAAAAGACAATTCAGGGCCACTGTAGAATTTGCAAACGAAAGATTTTGAACTCAACTGATGCAGTCTTATATCATATCAACATCGACACTTCGAATTGCTTCAATGTGTACGACTCGTGCACTCAAAAAGTAAAAAAAAACAATACTTCAGAGACTGCCAATTAATTGTCATAAACAATCCAAACTGTTTACGCATAGCAAAGTTTATGCTAAAAAAAGATTTCGGATTCTCGACTCGCAATCTGGTTCTGGTTTTGTTTTGAATACGAAATTGGCCCGCACTTTAAATTTCAAAAAAATTTTAAAGGTTACCCAAACAATGTTAGATCATCGTCATTTTAAATTCAAATTACTTGTTTTCCTCATGTCCTTTCACCTCTTCCAAAACCCAATCTTAATCACGCATGACAGAACTGCAACAAAGCTGCATTAACTGGGATTTATTATAGATACAGTTCCTTTTATGGTACACCAATAGAAGAATGTGGTACTTTCCAATTGCAAGTACAACCTGAGCTTAAAATTACAATAGAAGAAATATGTATGCGACAGTCTAAGTCACTTTCTATCCCTATAAGGAGCCATCTCTTCGGGAATGTGTGCGTATTACCATTAACGAGAGATTGTTTATGCTTAATGGGAAATCGTGGGCGGTTTTATTTTATTGTACTCAAGAAGTAGACAATTATGATGTAGATCGGCTTTGAACATCTTAATAACGTTTTCTTAGAAAGTTGACTCGAGGCTCCACGTTTGTCCTTAGGAATTTTGGTATTATGGATATTGTTCTGTTGTGTTGAGCTAACTCCTGACAAATGCTTATAAATGCACAATAAACTTTACATTACATTAGTTTGTCAATACTCTTATTTGTTATATTTAGGGTATAGTTCGACTTGACTTGGACTTTATGTACACATTATTTTTGGTAGTTCATAAGAAGGAATGAAACAAATTCCAAAAGCTTGAGTTTTTAATCTTAAACTTTCTATTTAGACTTTCATTCGAGCACTCTAAAGGTATCAAAAAATTGCAAATATTGAATTGTTTTTGGTCGAATGAGACGAATTCAATCCCAATGAAAAGAAAGTAATGAATTTAATACGAATCAAAGTAGTCCCGTAAATTCACGGTCCTTAGATGATCGCTCAAAGTTAGAAATAAAACTTTTCCTCTAGAGCAAGACTTCGGCAGTGTTTAAAGCATTTTTCAGACCTACGAAAGGTATTGTGACGGAAGGTGGTTACGAACCGGAGTCGGGCGGGCTGGATTCGTTGAATGACGCGACACGCGTCCAATTTATAATCAATTGATCTAAACTTTACGATTTTTTTTTTATCTATGCTTATTTATTTCTGTTTAATTTGCAACATTATGAAATTACTTTTATTTTACACATCTTGGTATTACAAAAGCCAAAAAGGACCTCACTTGCTCACTAATAAATGGTCATGTAAACGTCTTAAAATAACGACATTGATATGTGATTTAGGACCAACATATTCACATTACTCTTGATCTAATTCGTAATCTGACGTTTTATAATCTGACGTAATGAAGATACCACTCAACACTCTCTCTAATTACTCTTTTTATGAACTTTAAAGGCGGTCTCAGGTTACACTCCTATATTTAATGAGAAAACACCGACTTTCGAGAAATAACAGACAATTTCGCTTTTAACTGCGGATGTAGGTATATTAAACTAAATTCTTTGCATGTGGGCAAGGAATAATACAATAACAAATGCTCAGTAAACGTTTATTATTTTTAGCTGCACCTCTGCCAGCAATTTTTCTTCACAAATTGGCATTTTACGCTCAATAAATTATTAGAACTTGACTCATCGCTTTGTTCTAAAAGTTAATTTACAATAGTGCAGTGGCTCGAAAATTTTTTTATGAACTCAGAGAGGTATAAATACGTACTTGTAAAAAAAACTAATTATCAATGCATTTCTACAAGGTGACCGTTTTTCGAGTTTAACCATGGGGTCATTATTATATCTTCAGCTTCCGATGCAGTTTTTAATTTTCAGGTTTCATGTTTTTAAATGTTGCAAGCTCAGTTTTTCAGTTTTACTCAGTTACAAACAGTTTTTAATTTTTTTTTTGGTGTTTATGAAATTTCTTAGCCTCATTCATTGATTAGTTTTTCAGTTTTGCAAACTGCAGACTTTTCGACATGTGCTTGTGCATGTGCTTTTCTCTCTAAAAAATCTTAAAACCTATCTTTTTTTTAATTTTTAGTTTTTATGGCAGTTTTCAGCATGTCATTGATTAATATTGCTTTCACTTTTTCTCTCTGATAAAATCTTAAAACTCAACTTTTACCCTTAAAACTAAAAATAGTTTGTAATTTTCAGTGTTTATGGAAAGTTTCCGCTTCAATCGCTGATTGTTTTTCAGTTTTGCAAACTGCAGGCTTTATGACAGGTGCGTTTAGATTTTCTTTTCTGTTCTGTTAATTTACCTCTCTATCTATTTTTATTTTATCTTCAGCTTTCGATCAGCAGTTAATTTTCTGCCTCAAATATTAATCATTTTCTATCCCTGTTAAAATTTTGAAAGATATCCACGTTAGTTTTGCTTTCTAAGTTTCAATTCAGCGATTACAATTTCATTTCATTATGTTATTAAAACTCAGCCTAAGATGCAGTTTTTAATTTTTGGGTTTCATACTTTTAAGTACTGCAAATTTCCGAGTTTTTTTTTTTTCACCTTCGGAAGCAGTTTGTAACTTTCAGTTTTTACAGAACTTTTGCAAACTGCAAAAGTTTTATTATGTTATGCCTCTTCTATCGTTATGTATTATAATTATATTTTAGCATTTCCATATTCTCTTACGATTTTTAATTTTCAGGTATCATACTTTTTAATGTTGGAAACTAAACCTCAGAAGCAGTTTTTAATTTTCAGCTTCTATGACTGTGAATAAACACTGTGAAATGACAATGAATGACAGTCTCATTCATTGATTATTTTTGGTTTCGTATTCTTTCTCTGTTAAAATTTTGAAAGAGCCTCAAATGCAGTTCATACTTTTCAATTTTTAAGGAATTTTTCAGCTTCAATCACTGAATATTTTTTCAGTTTTGCAACTGCAAACTTTCGACTTGGGTTTGGACTTTCCTTTCTGTGCTATCATTTTATCCCCCTTCTATCTTTATCTATTATTATATATTCAGCTCCCAATGCAGTTTTTAATTTTTAGGTTTTATACAGTTAACTGTTGGAAACTCAGCGCTTCAGAAGCAGTTTTTTAGATTTTTGTTTTTATGGCAGTTTTAGCCTCAATAATTGTTTTTAGTTTTCCTTTCTTTCTCAGTCGAAATTTTGAAACCCAGCTTTAAATGCAGTTTTTAATTTTCAGGTATCTTACCTTTAACTATTGCAAATTTCAGAGTTTTAAGAATTCACCTTCATAAGCAAGTTTTTAACGAACTTTGGAGCCTCAGTTACTGATTATTTTTCAATTTTGCAAACTGCAAACGTTTTATTATTTTATGCCTCTTCTATCGTTATGTATTATAATTGTATCTTTATATTCTCCTAGGTTTTTAATTTTCAGGTTTCGTACTTTTTAATGTTGGAAACTAAGCTTGAGAGGCAGTTTTTAATTGTCAGCTTCTATGACTGTCTTCAGTGTCATGAATTGATTATTTTTGGTTTCATATTCTCTTTCTGTTAAAATTTTGAAACTCAGCTTCAAATGCAGTTTTTAATTTTCAGGTTTGGCGCAATTTTTGAGCATCAATCACTGAATATTTTAGCAAACTTTTCGACATGTGTTTGGACTTTCTTTTCTATGCTATCATTTTATCCCTCTTCTATCTTAATCTATTATTATATAAATATTTAGCTTCCGGTGTAGTTTTTAATTTTCAGATTTTATGCAGTTAACTGTTGGCAACACAGCTTCAGAAGCAGTTTTTAGATTTTTAATTTATGGCAGTTTTTAGCCTCAATAATTATTTTTAGATTTTCTTTCTTTCTCAGTCAAAATTTGGTCAGCTTTAAATGCAGTCTTTAATTTTCAGGTTTCTTACGTTTAAGTATTGTAAACTTAGCTTCAGAGTCAGTTTGTAATTTTCAGTTTTTATGGAAGTTTTCAGTCTCAATCACTGTTTAAACTTTCTTTTGTGTTCTATTATTTTTTCTTTTTTCTATTACTAATGGCTTCTTTCGGCTTTCGATGCAGTTTTCAACTTTCATGAAAATAAATTTTGGAAACTCAGCTACAAAAGCAGCTTTAAATTTTTTATTTTTGAAGGCAATTATTAGCCTCACCTAATGATTATTTTTAGTTTCACTTTCCCTCTCAGTCAAGATTTTGAAAATTACTTTCAAATGCAGTTTTTTAATTTCGCGGCTTCGTACTTTAAAGTGTTGCAAACTTCAAGTTTCAGAAGCTGTTTGTAATTTGTAATTTCTTAGTTTTTATGGATTTTTTCAGCTCTAATCACTGATTATTTAGTTTCGGAAATTGCAGACTTTCTTATTATTATATTTTATATGGAAGGTTTCGTATTTTTAAATATTGCAAACTCAAATTCAGAGGTGGTTTTTAATTTTTAGTTTTTACGGCAGCTTCCACCTCAGTCATTGATTATTATTACTTTCACTTTTTCTCTCTAATAAAATCTTAAAACTCAGCTTTTATACTTTTAAGTGTTGCAAATTTAGCTTTAAAAATAGTTTGTAATTTTCAGTTTTTATGGAAACTTTCAGCTTGAATCACTGATTGTTTTTCAGTTTTGTAAACTGCAGACTTTATAACATGTATTTAGACTTTCTTTTCCGTTCTGTTATTTCATCTCGCTATCTATTAGTATTCTATCTTTAGCTTTCGATTAGCAGTTAATTTTAAGGTTTTATACTTTTAAATGCTGCAAACTTAGCGTCAGAAGCAGTTTTTAATTTTTGATTTTCATAGCAGTTTTCTGCATTAATTGTTAATTGTTTCGAGTTTCATTTTCTATCCCTGCTAAAATTTTAAAAGTAATCCAAGTTAGTTTTGCTTTCTAAGTTTCAATTCAGCGTTTACAATTTCATTTCATTATGTTATTAAAACTCAGCTTAAGATGCAGTTTTTAATTTCTGGGTTTCATACTTTTAAGTATTGCAAATTTCAGGGTTTTAATTATTCACCTTCAGAAGCAGTTTGTAGGTTTTAGTTTTTACCGAACTTTTCAGCCTCAATTACTGATTATTTTTCAGTTTTGCAAACAGCATGCGTTTTATTATTTTATGCCTCTTCTATCGTTATCTATTATAAATATATCTTCATTCCTTTATATCTCAAACTGCAAAGTTTTTGACATGTGTTTGGACTTTCTTTTCCGTGCTATGATTTTATCCCTTTGTTATCTTTATCTATTATTATATGAATATTTAGCTTCCGATGCAGTTTTTAGTTTTCAGGTTTCATACAGTTAACTTTTGGAATCTCACCTTCAAATAAAGTTTTAAAATTTCAGGTTTCTTACTTTTAAGTATTGCAAATTTTAGATTTTTAAGTATTCACCTTCAGAAGCAGTTTGTAATTTTCAGTTCTTACCGAACTTTACAGCCTCAATCACTGATTATTTTTCAGTTTTGCAAACTGCAATCGTTTTATTATTTTACGCCTCTTCTATCCTTATCTATTATAATTATATCTTCATATTCCCTTACGGTTCAAGTTTTCAGGTTTCGTACTTTTTTCTGTTGGAAACTAAGCCTCAGAAGCAGTTTTTAATTTTCAGCTTCATTGACAGTTTTCAGTCTCATTTATTGATTATTTTTGGTTTCATATTCTCTCTCTGTTAAAATTTTGAAACTCAGCTTCAAATGCAGTTCGTAATATTCAATTTTTATGGAATTTTTGAGCTTCAGTCACTGAATATTTAACTACTAAATTATACTTGAAGTTTTGCGAACTGCAAACTTTTCGACAAGTGTTTGGGCTTTCTTTTCTCTGCTATTATTTTATCCCTATTCGATTTTTATCTATCATTATATAAATATTTAGTTTCCATTGCAGTTTTTAATTTTCACGTTTTATACAGTTAACTGTTGGAAACTCAGCTTCAGAAGCAGTTTTTTGATTTTTGTTTTAATGTAATACGTGTCAGGATTTTTATGGCAGTTTTTTGTTTTATTAATTATTTTTAGTTTTTGCTTTCTTTCGTCAGTAAATTTTCAGGTTTCTTACTTTTAAGTAATGTAAACTTAGCTTCAGAAGCAGTTTGTAATTTTCAGCTTTTATTGAATTTTTCAGCCTCAATCACCGATTATTTTTCAGTTTTTCAAGCTGCAGACTTTTCAACATGCCTTTGAACTTTCTATTCTTTTCTATTGTTTTCTCTTTTTTCTATCTTTATATATAATAATAATGTATTACTATTATATTTTCGGCTTTCAATTTTTTTTTAATTTTTCAGTTTCATGTTAATAAATTTTGAAAACTCAGCTTCAAAGGCAGTTTTTAATTTTTTTATGGCAGTTTTTAGCCCTCACCTAATGATTGTTCTATTTCTAATTCAGTTTCATGATTCTATAATTTAGCTTTCGATTAGCAGTTAATTTTCAGGTTTTATACATTTAAATGCAGCAAACTTAGCGTCAGAAGCAGTTTTTAATTTTCTATTTTTATAGCATTTCTCCTCAATCACTGAATATTTTGAGTTAGTATCCTTGTTAAAATTTTGAAAGTAATCCAAGTTAGTTTTGCTTTCTTTCAATTTAGCGTTTACAGTTTCATTTCGTTATGTCATTAAAACTCAGCTTAAAATGCCATTTTTAATTTTTGGGTTTCATACTTTTAAGTATTGCAAATTTCAGAGGGTTAAGTATTCACCCTCAGAAGCAGTTTGTAATTTTCAGTTTTCACGAAAATTTTCAGCCCCAATTACTGATTATTTTTCAGTTTTTCAAACTCCAAATGTTTTATTATTTTACGTCTCTTTTATTTTTATCTATTATTATTATATCTTCAGATTCCGATACAGTTTTTAATTTTCAGGTTTCATACTTTTTAATATAAGCTTCAGAAGCAGTTTTTAATTTTCAGTTATTAAAACAGTTTTCAGTCTCATTTATTGAATATTTTTGGTTTCATATTCTCTCTCTGTATTTTGAAAGTCAGCTTCAAGTGCAGTTTGTAATTTTCACTTTTATGGAATTTTTGAGCTTCAATCTTTTCTCTTCTACTGTTTTATCTCTTTTCTATCTTTATATGTTATTATTTCATATATCTTCAGCTTTCGATTTAGTTTTTAATTTTCAGCTTTCATACTTTTAAATGTTGCAAACTCAGCTTACGACGAATTTTTTAATTTTAAGTTTCTAGGACAATTTTTAACCCCAGTTTTTGCTTATTTTAAGTCTCACTTTATCTCTCTGTCAAAAATTTCAAACTTAACTTTAATGCAATTTTTAATTTTCAGGTTTCGTATTTTTTAAGTGAGGCAAACTTAGCTTCAGAAGCAAATTGTAATTTTCAGTTTTTATAGAATTTTTCAGCTTCCATCACTGAATATTTTGCAGTTTTGTAATACGTGTCAGGATATTTTCTGTTCTATTATTTTATCTTCCTTCTATCTTTATCTATTATTATTATATCTGCAGCTTAGATACAGGTCTTAATTTTCAGATTTCGCATATTTACTTATATTCGGTTATGTTCGCAAACTCAGCTATAAAAACAGTTTGTAATTTGCAGATGCAGATTTGCAGATTGCAGATTTATGGAATTTTTCAGCTTTAATCACTGATTATGTTTCAGCTTTGCAAACTGCAGACTTTTTGGGGACAGACATGGGATTGGACTTTTTTTTCTGTGCCATTATTTTATCTATTTTCCATCTTTAACTAGTATTATTTCAGCTTTCAACTTTTAAATGTTGCAAATTCACAATTTTTAACCCCTGTTTTTGATTATTTTTAGTTTCACTTTCTCTCTCTGTCAAAAATTTCAAACATAGCTTTAATGCAATTTAAATTTTCAGGTTTCGTTTTTTTTTAGTGCTCCCAACTTAGCTTCAGATGCAGTTTGTCATTTTCAATTTTTTTTTTATTTTTTAGCTCAATTACTGAATATGTGCAGTTTTGCAGCTACAATTTTTTTTAAAGGTGTTTGGAGTTATTTTCTGTTCTATCATCTCATTCCTCTTCTTCCTATATCTATTATTATTATATATTCAGCTTCCGATGCAGTTTTTAATTTTTAGGTTTCATATTTATGGCAGTTTTCAGCGTCACTCAATAGTTATTTTTAATTTTCCTTTTTCTCTTAGCCAACATTTTGAAATTCAGCTTTAGATGCAGCTTTTTATTTTAAGGTTTTGTACTTTTAACTGTTACAAAATTCTCTCAAAAGTTACACATTTTTTCACTCTCAATCATTGATTGTTTTTCAGTTTTGCAAACTGCAGACATTTTGACGTGTGTTTGGACTTTCTTTTCTTCTCTTTTACTTTATCTTTTGCTTCTATCTTCATCTATTATTATTATATTTTCGACTTTCGATGCAGTTTCTAACTTTCAGGTTTCATGCAAATTAAATGTTGGAAACTCAGCCTCAAAGGCAGATTTTAATTTTTAATTTACTTAGTAATTTAATTTAGTTAAACTGTAGAATTAAGTACTTTTAAGTGCTGCAAACTTAGCTTCAGAAGCAATTTATAATTTTCAGTTCTTATAGAATTTCTCAGCTTCAGTCATTGAATATTTTTGCAATTTGGCAAACTGCAGACTTCAATACGTATTTGGACTTGAAGATATTCTATTATTTTATATTTCTTCATTCTTTATCTATTATTATTATTACAAATTCATCTTCAGATGCAGTTTTGAATCTTTAGATTTTGTATTTTTACTTATTCTTCGTAATGTTGCAAACTCTGCTACAAACACAGTTGGTAAGTTTGCAGTTTTTATGGAATCTTTCAATTTCAATCACTGATTATCTTTCAGGTTTACACTGCAGAGTTTTTGACATGGGTTTGGAATTTGTTTTCTGTTCCATTATTTTATCTCTTTTGTATCTTTAACTATTATTATTCACATATACATTCAGCTTCCGATGTAGTTTTTAATTTTCAGCTTTCATACTTTTAAATGTTGCAAACTCAGCTTTCGAAGCAGTTTTTAATTTGCAGTTTCTAGGACAGTTTTAAACCCAAGTTTTTGAGTATTTGTAGTTTCAGTTTCTCTTTCTGTCAAAAATTTAAAACTTGGCTCTAATGCAATTTTAAATTTTCGTGTTTCGTACTCTTTAGTGCTCACAACTTAACTTCAGATGCAGTTTGTCATTTTCAGTTTTTATGGAATTTTTCAGCTAAATCACTGTAAAGTTTGCGGTTTGGTAGCTACAAAGTTTTTGAGAGGTGTTTGGAGTCTCTTCTCTGTTCTATCATTTCATTCCTCTTCTTTCTATATCTATTACTATATATTCGGCTTCCGATGCAGTTTTTAATTTTTAGGTTTCATACAATGAAATGTCGGAAACTCAGCTTTAGACGCAGTTATAATTCTTAGTTTTTCTGGCAGTTTTTAGCGTCACTCAATAATCATTTTTTATTTTCCTTTCTCTCCCAGTCAATATTTTGCAACTCAGCTTTAGATGCAGTTTTAATTTTCAGGTTTCGTACTTTTACTGCATTATTTTGTACTCTCAAAAGATAAAAAAAATTTACCCTCAATCACTGATTGTTTTTCAGTTTTGCAAACTTGTCGACGTGTGTTTACAGCTTTTTTTCTGTTCTATTATTTTATCTTTTACTTCTATCTTCATCAATTATTATTATATTTTCGGCTCTCGCTGCAGTTTCTAACTTTCTGGTTTCACGCAATTAAATGTTGGAAACTCAGCTTCAAAGACAGGTTTTAATGTTTTGTTTTTAGGCAGTTTTGAGCTCTCAGTCAAAATTGTGAAAATCAGCTTCAGATGCAGTTTTTTATTTTGGGGCTTCATACTTTTAAACGTTAACACTTAAAAGTATTCAAGCTTCACAAACAGTTTGTAATTTGCACTTTTGCAGTTGTTTTTAAATTTTTTCAGCTCTAATCACTGATTATTTTTCAGCTTTGCAAACTGTAGAATTGTTTAGATATGTATAGACTTCCTTTTCTTTCTAATATTTTATCTCTCTTCTATCTTTATCTGTTACTATTACCTATACCGTTAGCTTGCGATGTAGTTTTTCTATTTTAGGTTTCGTACTTTTAAATATTGCCTACTCAGCTTCAGAAGCAGTTTTTAATTTTTAGTTTTTATGGCAGTTTTTAAGCTCAATAGTGTAGGCTCTGTAAAGTTTTAAAACAAATGTAGGTTACCTTTGTTTTCTAAATTTCATGTTAATATTTACAATTTCGTTCAATTATGTTTCTAAAACTCGGCTATACGATGCAGTGTTTAACTTTGAAGTTTTTTACTTTTTTTAGTAAGTACAAAGTACTTTTTGTACTTTTTTAGTTTTTAGCCTCAAACACTGAATATTTTTTATTTTTGCAAATTGCACTTTTTTGACTTTTGTTTTGAGGCCTTCCTGTTAAAATTTTGAAACTAACGTCTATTTACGAGAAAGAGGCACATGATGTAAGCTAGGAAGCAGATGCAGGTGCAGATTACATTATCCAAATGGGGCTCAAGATTCAAAGTGCCCTAGAGCTTAACCAACGTGTTTGTTAATTTCGCTAATAAAATTCACAATAGAAATATTTGTACTTTGATCTGAGACATCCTGCATAATGATGTCTAAAACTCCTCAACATTCCCCTTATATACTCACTGTACCTAGACATTCATCAGTGATACATCAAGAAATTGTTTAATCCCATTGGCTAATTGAATTACAGCCGTTTCGCCCTTGAAACCGCCGGATCATGACATGCAGTACCACCAGCAATGACGGTACCGCTTTTAATTAAGAGAAACGTCTATTGCGACTTATCTTTCTCGAGATGTTGAAACAGTGGTACAACATAGTTGTAGGAGTGAAAACAGATGGTGAATTAATAGTTGGTTTTTATCATCGAATGATCCTATTACGTGATGAATATAGTCATTCTTTGGCTTGATTTTCTATTTAAATTGATAATTTGTAAGGTCTAAAGCTGCCAAATCGGTAAAAAAATTAAATTGGTTCCAATAATGTCAGATGTTTAACAAAAAGGGTCAGGGCAGAAGATGGTAAAATTTAATAATATATGTCCTTCTTGGGGCACTCCGTATAATTTTAATTTCTTTTCAGCGAAGTTGTTGTGGTTCTTTAGATGCATTAGGTAGGTTATAATGACATTTTAAACATTCTTTTATGTGACACTGCAAAATCTAAAATTTTCTAGGTTATTAGTTCATAATTCATAATATCTTTTTGGGTTTATGTTGGATTATTTAATCTGCTGATTTATATTATATCCCGACGTCGAATGAGTCCAGGCCGGGCAAAACGAGCACAACGAGGAACAAGGTGGGGCACCTTAAGGCAATTTCCTGCGATCCCATCAAACAGCTATTTTCAGCTCCGATCGCTATTTGGGTCAAGTTCGTATCTGGCGTTATTTATAAAGGGCAATCTGCGACTTTCCTTCAACCTTTCATTGTTTACCCAAAGGCGCAACAGCTCTTTTTTTATTTATTCCTGCGAGCAAAATTGCCATTCCCCCTGATCGAGTAATTCAAGATGGTAAACGTAACAACGAGTTTTTCTTCGGCAATAGTGTAGTACTGTAGACTAATATGGGCTCATGGGCAAGTTACCGCAATTATTGACTCATGGTCTTGAACATGGGTCGATTTCCTTTTCAGGGTCCGCTGCAGTACAAAATATAAGGCAATATCAGTAACTTTTTATTTGGTTCCATAGTCTCGTATATAGATGGTGCTAAAGAACATTTTACCTAAATAAATATACCATGGTGGGTATGGAAGAATAAAATCTAAATATCTCGCTGCATTTGCTAAAATTGTCTTACTACCCAGAAGCAGTGGGTTCTCATTTACATTTCTAACACCTAACGAAGCTAGTTTTGGAGTGACGTAATATTTTTGTGACGTTGCCCCGTTAGTTTTTTCATCTTTACCTGTTGTATTGCTTAACCTTGACTCCTACACCAATTTTAATTCATGAAAAATAGAATATCCAGTACATATACAGGGTGTTTCTGAAAGATGTTGACAAATTTTAGGGGGTTATAGAGAACGCCAAGTCATCCAATTTTATCTTATAAACCCCTATCCGTAAACGCTCGGATTTTTGAGATACAGGATGTCGAAAAAATATTCTTGTATGAGGTTTTTGGTTACATAAACATATTGAATAGACAACTAAATTCTTGTTCAATTGGGCTATTACTTGGACGTAGTTTATGACTGTTAGAGCGAGCTTTTTCATGTGCCAGTGGCGTGAGGTCGCCTGGAATAGTTTTGTCTCTAATGTCTTCCCTACCAGAAAAAAATTGCAATTTGGAAGCAAATTGTGAAAGACCAACATTTTCTGCACCAAAAAGGTACTGTTAGTCAAAAGCGCTAATGTGCGCCATTTTTGAGTTAAATGGTATTGAGTCAACCTCAATTTTCCATCAGGCAGAGGAACCATAGACCGGTTTTGCTCTTATTGGAGCTCATCAGTACGGCTTACCCCAAACCTAACAGAAAACGGAGTTTGAGAAACTTGATTCTTTTTATTGCTCAAGGCGATGTGTATATGTGCAAGTGGCGCAATCTTTCGACGGCTACAGATGGTCGAGGTTTCGCACCTATATTGTCTGGGGTCGACGTTCAGTAGAGTATCAAACTCAATTTTCTATCAGGCAGAGGAATCATAGACCGGTTTCGCGCTTATTGAAGCTCATCAGTACGGTTTACCTCAAACCTGACGGAAAACGGAGTTCGAGAAACTTGGTTCTTTTTATTGCTCAAGACGATGTGTATAAGTGCCAGTAGCGCCATCAGATGACGGCTGGTTATTCCACAAAGGGTACATATCAGGCAAATCGTAAAGTGAACCAAAGCAGATTTCCGCCGAAGTTGTCACTTCCCATAGACAGATGGCCCAGATTTCGCACATTTATTGTCTGGGGGCGACGTTTAGCAGAGTATCAAACTCAATTTTCTATCAGGCAGAGGAACCATAGACCGGTTTCGCTCTTATTAGACCTTATTAGTACTGTTTACCTCAAACCTGACAGAAAATGAAGTTCGAGAAACTTGGTGCTTTTTATTGGTCAAGGCGATGTCTATATGTGCAAGTGACGCCATCAGACGAATGCTGGTTATTCCACAAAAGGTATGTGAGACAAATCGTAAAGTCAACCAAAGCAGATTTCCGCGGAAGTTGTCACTTCCCACAGACAGATGGCCGAGATATCGCAGCTTTATTGTCTGGAGGCGACGTTTAGCAGAGTATCAAATTCAATTTTCTATCAAGCAGAGGAACCATAGACCGGTTTCGCTCTTATTAGACCTTATTAGTACTGTTTACCTCAAACCTGACAGAAAATGAAGTTCGAGAAACTTGGTACTTTTTATTGCTCAAGGCGATGTCTATATGTGCAAGTGGTGCCATTAGACGACGGCTGCTAGTTATTCCACAAAGGGTACATGTGAGATAAATCATAAAGTGAATTAAATCAGTATTCCGCCGAAGTTATCACTTCCCACAGAGAGATTTTCCGATATTTCACACCTTTATTGTCTGGGGGCGACGTTTGGCAGAGTATGAAACCCAATTTTCTATTAGGCAGAGGAACCATCGACCGGTTTCGCTCTCATTGGAGTTCATATTAGTCTTATTTATTATAGCAAGTACATTTCTTGACAGTCATCCAGGCAAATATAACGTTTTTTTAAAAACTTCAATAGCAATTTTCTTTCTAAAATATTCCGATCATCTAAAAAAAAGTTGCGTTTGCGAATAGCGGTTTATAAGCAAAAATTCGATGAGATGACGTGTTCTGTCATTCACTAAAGTTTGTCACCACTTTTCTGAAACACATGATTCTATGTAGTGCTACAGGATCTAGAAAGGCTCTATACTTTACGTTTCGGCAGTAAATTAGCACCGTCCTCAGGGTACTAAAATATTTGATAAAAACATCATACAAATTGTAAGTGGCAACATCGGACGACGGCAGTTGCTTCCACTAGGGCATGCAAGATAAGTCGTGAAGCGAACCAAAACCAGTTTTCTGCCGACGTTGTCACTTCCCACAGACAAATAGCCGAGATTTCGTACCTATATTGTCTGGGGGCGACGTTTACCAGGGTATCAAACTCATTTCTCTATCAGGCAGAGGAACCATAGATTGGTTTCGCTCCTGTTGGAGCTTATCAGTACGGTATACCTCGAACCTGACAGAAAAATAAGTTTGAAAGAGTATTGGTTCTTTTTATTGCTCAGGGCACTGTATATGTATGTAAGTGGCGCCATCAAACGATGGCAGGTGCTTCCACTAGGGCATGCGAGATAAATCGGACAGTGGAAGGACCTGCCGTCGTCCGATGGCGCCACTTACATACATATACGGTGCCCTGGGCAATAAAAAGAACCAATACCCTTTCAAATTATTTTTCTGGAAACCGATCTATGGTTCCTCTGCCGGATAGAGAAATGAGTTTGATACTCTGGTAAACGTCGCCCCCATATAGGTACGAAATCTCGGCCATTTGTCTGTGGGAAGTGACAACGTCGGCAGAAACCTGGTTTTACATCATATAAATTTTTCTTTCCTCTTTTTTATTTTCGGACCTTTATTCCTCTTTCTCTCTATGTCTCTTCCATTTCTCTTTTGGCGTCGCCCTTCTGGCTCTCTCAATGCCCCATTTAAGACCATTCTCTAGTATATTGTGGCGTCTGTGCCAATTCAGCTGCTTCCTCACTCTCCAGTCCTACACTCTACCAGCAAATTTTTTGGATAAGTAACAGAGATCTAACGTAAATATGTTTCCCAATACCGACAAAACTGCATTTGCCAAACTTGTACAAATTTGTACATACCCAAAGGATCTATCTTTAGAAATAAGAGAGTTGCGAGTTTCTGGTAAAAGATACATTAATCTACAAGTGGCACCATGTTAAACTGGAAAAACGCTCAAAATCAATAGGGTTTTGAAGGGTGTGTATATCTTCAAAACTAAGTAAGTTAGAGCATTCATAAACTGGGTTATACTTACTCAAAACAGGCCAACGTCACAATTTTAGCTTTAAAAATATCCGAAAATGAAGATACTCTCAAAGCGTCTATCTTAAGGAGGAGAGGAGACCAAGAGACACGCTAAACCTGCAAGCGGTACCATCTTAATATGGAAAAACCTGAAAATCGTTAGATTCGTGAAGGAGGGGGGGGATGGTAAATATTATGTCCGTTCAAAAAAATCGTTTTTTTTTTAAAATACAGTAGGTGATCGATTATACTTACCTCTTTCATATTAAATGCGCATAAATACAATTTTTTTTATAATTAAAAAAAAATTTTATTCATTTTGGTAAATTTAATTACGTTGAAAATAACTTTGATTACGTTACAAAAAACGCTTTTTTCTTGAAAAAGGTTACTGCAGGTAGTAGATTAAACTTACATCTTTCATATTAAGTGTGAGTAAATGTTCTTTTGCAAGATCTGAAAACAAAAAGTGAAAAAAAAGTGACTGAAAGAACAAAGTTACAACTGTATTCCAAACTGCGATAAATGCCAAAACGTTTGTTGTCAATTGTCGACAAGACGAATATGCAACGTTGCTAAATGTTACGTAAATGAAGAAAAATAAAGAAATACCTCAACTAATCTAAACTGCCTATCTCAACAAAGCAATGAACTTGTAGCTTGTAGCGGCTCATTAGGTTATTACTTGAACAAAACTGAACTAACCAGAACTAACCTGACCTAGACTAAACCAAACTGAGCTAACCTAAACTAATCAAAACTAACTTTAACTAAACCAAAACCTTACATTAGGTTCATTACGGTTGAAACAAAAGGCAGCCCTGAAAGACAACTACAACTGAAATGATCAAACCAAAGGAAAAGCATAACTGAACTAACCTGAACTAACCAAAGAAAAAGTAAAACTGACCTAACCTACCACACATTAAGTGTGGTAGGTTGCCTCTAAAGGGCCGCTGCAATAAGAAGCAGAGGCGGCCCTAACGGGCCGCCATGAAGGACAAGTAAGACTGGGGTTACCAAATCAAAGGAAACATAACTAAATTAACCTAATCAAAGGAAGGACAGAACTGAACTAACCTGAACTAACCTGACCTAGACTAAACCAAACTGAGCTAACCTAAACTAATCAAAACTAACTTTAACTAAAGCAAAACCTTACATTAGGGTCATTACGGTTGAGACAAAAGGCAGCCCTAAAAGACAACTACAACTGAAATGATCAAACCAAAGGAAAAGCATAACTGAACTAACCTGAACTAACCAAAGAAAAAGTAAAACTGAACTAACCTACCACACTTAATGTGTGGTAGATTGCCTCTAAAGGGCCGCTGCAACAAGAAGCAGAGGCGGCCCTAACGGGCCGCCATAAAGGACAAGTAAGACTGGGGTTACCAAATCAAAGGAAACATAACTAAATTAACCTAACCAAAGGAAGGACAGAACTAAACTAACCTGAACTAGCCAAAGGCAAAGCAAAACTGAACTAACCAAAGAAACAACAAAACTGAACTAACCCGAACTAACCAAAAGCAAAGTAAAACTGAATTAACCTAACTAGCAGGTCGAAAGGCACCTCGCACGGGCCACCGTAAAGGATAGGTTTAACTGAACTTATCTGAAACCAAAGGAAAAACATAACTGAACTTATCTGAACCAATTTAACCAAGAGCAAAGTAAAACTGAACTAGAGTTTTACTTTGCCTGTGGGCCGCGCCGCCTGAACTTAGGGACCATTGCGAGATCTGATGCATATACCTACTTACTAACTGCTTCCAAAAAGGCCTAGTTCTGGACATTGAGAGAGGAACTGGCAACCTAGCTGGTATAATAAGTGACAGCCGCAAGACTAGTCTTAAAACCTCAAAACAAAACTCCCAATATAAGTAATTTGTTGATGCCAAAAAAAAGTACAATTTTCTTTAATTATTAAAACAAAAACACACATTTACCACCACTTAATATGGCGCCACTTCTATTACATACAGTAATTAAAGCACCAGGTATTTCTAACGTAATCAAAATTATTTTAAAAAAGTTCATTTATTCGTAATTAATGTGAAAGAGGTAAGCTTAATCTATGACCTGCAGTAAGTTTTTTCAAAGAAAACCATTTGGATCGACATAAAGTTTACCTTTCCCCTTGAAGGGTTTTTCTTTCCAAACCTGCCAATGTCACAAATTTCGCTTTAAACTACAAAAACCAGTCCAAATACAATACTGAATCACAACCTTTTTTTATGGCACTGTTTTAATTTTTTTCGATTCAATTTTGCCTCCAGATTGGACTTCTCAAACAAGTAAACTCTTGTAAATTGATACATTGAGACAATTTTGGTCCAAAACTGGGTTTTTTTTAAATTGATGATTCTAAATTTTTCATTCTTTCATCATTTTCATTTTGGATCATTAATGATCCAAAAAAGGACGTCTTTTAGCAAATTTGTGAAATTTTTAAAACGATTTTGGCTTGAAACTAGTAGAAATATTTTACTTTTATGGTTCTAACTACCTACATAATTATTTTGGTAGTTTTTATTAAAAATTTTTATTGTTTGTTATTCATAAGTTTGAATTTCATTCTTTGTCAAATTATCTAAAAATGAGTACATTCTCAAAGCGATAGTTTTATGAAATAAGAATTGAATAAGGAAAAATGTTGAAAATCAGTAGACAAGTGAAGGTTCTATCTTTGAAAAAAGAAACTTCAATGGATTTTTCAACTAGGTGAGAGATTAAAGCTGCAAATGGAACTGTCTAAAAAATTGCTGAAAATCAGTCATTTCCTCAAAGCTGGTATCTTTAAAGAAAAATCGGACTTTCTTGAATTGGGTTAGAGATATGCTAAGTCTACAAGTGGCTCTGTGTTGGAAAAGTGCTTAAAACCAGTAGGATTTTGAGGGGTCTATATCCTTAAAACTAAGAAGGTTAGGCATTTATAAACTGGGTTATATTTACGCCAAACTCAAAATCGTTACAATTTTAGCTTTGAAAAATTATCCGAAAATAAAGATATCCTCAAAGAGTGTGCCTATTGTGGCGTCTGTGGCAATTCAGCTAGTTTCTCGTTTTACAATCCTACGCTGGCGAAGAAGAAGAATGGTCTGGCGAAACACAGTTTGGTTTCAAAAACGGTTTAGGCACGCGAGAAGCCTCGTACTGCATGCAGATGCTTACATAGAAATGCTATGACCAGCGAAAAACGTGAAACGTGACAACGTGAAACACGACCTTTTAATACCTATCCTACGAGAAGCTGACATCGATGAAAAAGATATTCAAATAATACACAAACTATACTGGAACCAAACACCAAAACTACGAACCCATGAATCACATCACACAGACAACATAACCATAGGTAAGAGAGTTCGACAGGAATGTGTATTGTAACCACTTCTGGTCAACATATACACGGAGAAGATATTTCAACTAGCACTGGAGGATAATCCAAGGGAAATAAAAGTAAATGATATTCCCATCAACAACTTAAGATACGCTGACGATACGGCGATCTTAGCAGATAACATTGAAGATCTACAAGACATCGTAAATGCCATAAATGCAAAAGGAAAGGAGTTGGGCCTTAATATCAACCTAAACAAAACCAAACGGCTGATAGTGAGCAGAAAACCCCACGACAACGGAAAACTTCATTTCGACAATAATCAGATCGAGAGGGTGAATAAGTTCAAATACTTGAGTGCAACACTGAACGACAAATGAGACAACGACGAAGAGATAAAAATATGCATAGCCACTGCTCGAAACACGTTTATCAAGTTCAATATCTTTTGCGACAGGAGGTACCACTAAGAATCCGCATTCGCGTGGTAAATTGCTACATATGGCCTATACTACTATACGGAGTAGAAACCTGGTCACTAAATGTCAAATCCCTTCAAAGAATAGAGGCCTTCGAAATGTGGATCCTGAGAAGACTACTTAAGATTCCCTGGGTAGAACATGTAACCAACGAGCAAATATTACAGAGAGTAAACACCGAACGATAACTGTTAAACATCATAAAACAACGAAAAACATCTTACCTAGGATATATTCTCCGAGGTACTAGGTACGATCTACTAAAAACTATACTGATGGGAAAAATGTAGGCAAAAAGAGGACCAGGACAGAAACACCACTCTTGGCTACGCAATATCCTGAACTAGTGTAACATCCCTGATGCAGCCACGATATTCAGAAGAGCTGAGGAAGAAACACTTTATATTGTCCAGTGAACACAACGCCAACACGCTAAGAAGCGTAAGGCACCAAAAGAAGAGGAAGAAGAAGAATCCTACGCTCTCCAACCAATTTTTTGGATAAGTAAGGGAGATATATTCGTAAATACGTTTCCCAATGGCGGAAGATGTATCCTTCTCCTCAGTCCTTTGCCCTCGAGAGAGCTTGGTCACATCATGTACCAATTCTCTTGATTGTCTCTTTCTAGACAGTTCTATTCTGTGCCAGGTCTGCTGCATCCGGCAGACTATGGTCCACCCATCGCTTTGATGATCGCCCACGTGGTCGTCTCCCTTCAACCCTCCCTTCCACGATTAGTCTTTCCATCGAGTCTGTTTGTCCTGTTTGTAGAGATGTGTCCAAAATACCTCAAAATTGATTGACAACTTTTGTCACTAATCGGGTTTTAATATGTAGGTCTTCTAATATGGACACATTAGTTCTGTGGGCCGTCCAGGGTATTCGCAGGATTCGTCGGTAAACCCACACTTCGAAAGCGTTTATTCTCTTTTTGAACGACTCTTTCAACGCCTATGTCTCAGCTGCGTACGTTGCGATGGCAAACATGATCGAGCGTGCTATTCGCAGCTTAGTGCTTCGGGTAATTTCAGTTGATTTCCATATTTTTGTTAATTTAGTTGTTGCATTTCTTGCTATGGCAAGCCTTCTTTTGATTTCCATTTCGCAACCTCCCGAATTCGTGTTAATGGAGCCAAGGTAATTACCTTGGTTGGGCTCTAAACGTGTTAACTACCTCGAAACCAGCTATTCCTCGAATATGAGATTGGTTGTTGTTCTGTCGATCTACAATCATTATTTTTGTTTTCTGTCTATTGAGTTCGAGTCTGTAACTTCGGCTAACGCTGCTCAACCTGTCCATTATGTCCACTATTTCTTCCTTTTTTGCTGCCATGATCAAGGTACCGTTAAATTATTTATTGTTCTTCCTCCAACTGACACTCCACCATGCCAGTCTTCAAGCTGCTTTACGCATGATCTATTCGCCATATATGTTAAATAGCATTGGTGATAAAATGCATCCTTGTCTTACTCCCGCTTTAGTTGAGAAACTGTCAGATTATGTGTTGTTCACCCTAACTTTAGCTGTGTTTCTATCGTATAATTGTTTTATTAAATGAACAAGGTGAGGAGGAGTTCTCATTTCGAGAAGAATAGTCCGTAGTGACGCCCAAGCAATAGTATCAAAAGCCTTTGAATAATCGACAAAGCATAGGTACATCTCGACGTTAAATTTGCGGGTTTTTTTGATTAGTTGACGGACATTTAAAATTTGTTCTTTAGTGCCCTTTCCTCCAAACAAATCCTGTTTGCTCATTAAGAATGGTTAGAAATATTTTGCTGATATGCGGAATTAATGCTATTGTTTTATAGTTTCCACACTCTAATGGCGACCCCTTCTTGTAAATTGGGACAAAGATGGACTGGCATCACTCTTTCAGCCATTTGCCGGTCTGCAAGATTTCTTTGCAGAGTGCAGAGTGATTTCTTTACTGGTGTTTTATCTACAAACTGAAGTTCTACCGATAGTTGTAAAAGTCACCCTTAGGCCGCTACAGTTAATCGGTTAGAATCGTTTAAAAAAGTGGTTACACCGGCGAATATTGACAATGCCCTGGACGTTTGCTACTAAATACAGTTAAGTGCAGGAAAATCTCATATCTCGAACATGTCTTCACAGGAGAGCGATACAGAATCCTACAACTGATCATGATTGGAAAAGTGTAAGGACGTAGAGGAGTAGGAAGAAAACAGGCTTCCTGGCTGAGGAACATCCGTGAATGGACCGGTATACGCAGCGCAAAAGAACTATTTCGATTGGCGCAGAATCGAGAAAAATTTGCCCAAGTAATTGCCAACGTCAGGGGGACCTGACTTGAAGAATTGAAGAAAGTATCAAGGAAGCCGAATAGGAAGCTTCCTCACTCCCTTTATAGAAAACCAACACGCACTGACAGATAATTCAATAACGAAGCAAATAATCATCCCAGACAGAAAAGGATAGTCATAAAGAATCTGTCTGTGAGAGCCAAGAGATTTTGTGAGCCGGCTGAATTGGAACGGGAAATGAAGCATCTGGAAAGAGCTTTTGGAACAACGGGAGAAGATGAAGAAAAGCGCGGATAGACTAGTCTACCATACATCCACAAAGTAACGGACAGGATCAGCAGGCTACTGTAAAAGCACAATGTTAAAACCGTTTTTAAACCCACTCGTACAATACAACAGAGCTTGAGATCATCCAAAGACCCCAGAGATCCCCTATCGTCACCCGGAATTTACCGAGTTCCATGCAGCTGTGGCTCGGTATACATTGGCGCACCACAAAACGCAGTTTCAACACGATGATTATTGAACACAATAGGAGTTGCAGGCTGGGACAAACACAAAAGTCAGCAGTAGCAGAGCACGCTCTCTCCGAAGGTCACGACATCCTTTTCAATCAGGTAGATATCTTATATCCCTCGCAGCGATTCTATCCGAGACTAACGACAGAGAGTTATTGAGTGATATAAGTTGAGATCTTTAAACACAACAACAATTTAACAGGAAAGAGGAAATTACATTTCTAAATGCAGACTGGAAGCGAGTTCTACGACATACTGCGTATGTCGATGCAAGTGCGTCGGAACCCCGCGCCACCACTACCCGCACCCCAGTCCCTCCTCTGCAGAGTGACGGCGCCGGCAGGGGAATAAAAACCACGGAGCTCACCACATTCGAATCAGTCAACGGCGGGAAGCACGGGAGATCACTTCGCCCATTACCTCATCGCCTTTGATAATATTTGCTGCAGGTGTAGACGAAACGTCAGGAAGAAATTCCATTAGACCACGGCTTCAAAGCCCGGAAAATACTTTAGATTGTACTTTTATGATTTTTTTTTTCATTTCCTCTTTTCATAGTTACTTTGATATCCTAAGATTTTTATGTTCCTGAACCTGAAGGAATGTACATATTTTTCTGAAAGTTTTGCTAGCTCTTTAGCTACTTACTAGTTTGCCCGATACATGTTCCTTTACAAGGATCACAAGAAACTTCGTACATCAATTTACTCTCAAAATCTTTATGCAGCTTTTGTTATTAATCTTGAGAATACTTTTTTCCGAAAATCATTCGGAAAAGATTTCGGTTCCAACTCAATACATTTTTCTATTGATCATTCCCTTTTTTTCATAAATATTTTTACTTGATTGAGATATGTATTTTATAGAATATAATAAGTCAAAAGCACTCTCCAGGCACAGTAACTTTTTTTCTAATTTTTTTTTTCTAGATTGAGTCATGGGTGGCTGTGAAGCATGCCTACTGAAAAGATGCTGCTGTTGCGGCTCTTTGAGGACCGGAACCCTGATAGCAGGAGCTGGAGCCATTGTAAGTTTACCCTCTTGCAAAAGAAAGGATATTCATACTCTTTCGTTCCTCACCAGGTCTTAACGATATTCACAATAATCATCATCGTCCTTAACATGCTAGGAATTGTGAACGTTCAGCTTAGGATGATCGTCTTGGACTCGTTCTTACCAGAACTAGCCAGTAAGTTTGATGCACATCTTGTAACAATAATAGTAATAATCTAAAATTAAATTTCAGTTCAAATAATTCTTATCGTCAATCTATGTGTCACGATTATACTCTCCATACTCCTGATCATAGGGACCATAAAGGTACATAAGTTCAGTTAACTCTGGCTCTTAGTTGTCTGATGTTTTGGTACTTTTTAGCGCAATTTTTACTTAATGATGCCATGGGTGGTCCTGGGTGGCATGTTGATTATCGGCCTTCTAGTCTCCGTTATCGTAACCGCCATTAACTTCTACACCGAAGACTCACCAAGTGGAAATGTTAACGGAACTTTGTGGCTGGTTTTAGGACTAATTGCATTTGGTATTAGAAAAAAAATTATCTTATTCTTCACATCCTTATTTTAACATTTTTTTATAGGGGTTTACACCTACATGTGGCTAGTAGCTTTCAGCTTCTTTTATCAAGTGTGGAAGGAGGCGAAGAGAGGTGCTTACACCAAAGATCCCTTCAGGAGGCGGTACTAAATGTAGACGTACTTCTGCCGTTTACTTTAAGTAGTAATTTGTGAAGACTCGATATTGTTTATGCTAAACACACTATATATACTATAAATTTATTGAGGAAGTTTCATGATGCCATTTCGTGTTGCCATTATTTTTGTTATTATTTATTAACATCATGTTAGTGTTTATATATAAGTCCAGCTTAAATACCTGTTCTTAACCTGGAGCTTAAATTGTGGAGGTTAAATCTCAGTCTAAGTTAAAACTTACTGTTTAAAATCGTATCTTAGCAGTTAACGTAAACATAGTAAAGTACTAAACCCTTTCTTCTTCATGTATGGTAATTGCGTTCAAATAAAACTGATCTTTAGGTTTACTTGGTAATTAGAAACCCAATTTTCGTGCTAGAAGGTGTCTTTCTGTAAATACGAAAATTCCATGCATTACGTTATTACTATTATTTTTTTACAATTATTATTGTACGCTCTCCTTGCATCAAAAGTAGTTATTATCGAGTTTCTTAAGAGTACTTTCTGTATTACCATTAAATCATTTATTTTACTATTTTATGTTTTTTTAAGTCCACACTTTTATTAGGTTAGTTTCAATATGCATGCTCTCGGAGCACTCCAGAGCAGCCACCCGAAAATGTTATAAAATTTGCTTCTTTTAATACTCTGAATTATATAGAGATTATAATGATTTGCAAATTTCACTATCCTAAAGGACTCGTAAAATTATGGAAAACATGCAATCGCGAAAAATTATCGGTAATTTTAAAGCTCTCGTGGTATTACCTCCGATAATACCGCAGATGGTAGTCAAATTTGCGCGACTTTGAGGATTGACGCTCTCACAAAACTGAGTTATTAAGAGTAAATGGTTGTATATGCAAGTTCACTAGTTTTGAGTCTTAGACTTTCTGGTTAGACTTGGCTTCTGGTCCTTGAACTATTGCTGCTTCTGGTCCTTGAACCACAATGTTGTTACAGTGTTAACATCAAGCTGAGACAAGGTAAGGAAATAGTATGTCCTGGCTTTCCAGCAAACCTGGATATGTCCCACCTATTGGAGAAATTTACCAGCAAGTCTATCATGCTGTGAATTAGTTAACCCATAATTATATTACGATTTTCCTGCATAATTATATTACGATTCTCAAGTGGGTTAAAACACAGTCTCGTACTTGTACAATAAACATAGTTTATTCACATTTTACAACTCCAACAAATCGTTAACTAAATTGCTTTACTAAAACTTACACTCTTATATTCGTTTACTACAACGCGTCGTACTTAAAACTTAAAACTAACGCCACCCGTCCCAGTCCTTATATACGGATAGCAGGCCTTCTCGAAAACCTCCAAAATCCCTAGCCGCGCATCGACTCAAGCATCGAGTGTTCCGGATGTTACGCTGTTTCGAGGTCGCGCGCCAACCCTTACTATGGAGCGCACCAGACCGGGAAATGCACCTGTGCCCTCCGCATAGTGGTCCGTAACACAACACTTAAAGAGCCAAACTTTGTCATCTTTCTGGAACCCTCTCGAATTCGCCTTAACGTCATAGCGGGTCTTCATTCTATCGCCAACCAAGTCCAGATTTTCCCTGACGAGTTCATGTATGTCAAGTAATCTTTTTGAAGTTCCTCAACGCCTTTCTTCTGGCCTGTTGGTGATCCGAAAAATACATCACATGGAAGCCGAAGTTCTTGACCAAATAGGACTTTTGATGGTGTTTGTCCTGTCGAATTGTGGACTGCTGATCTGGACGCCATCAAAAAAAAGCGGTATATGTTGATCCCAATCCTTGTGACGTTCAACGACAACCTTAGAAAGAGGTTGTTCTATTGTCCTATTAAATCTCTCAACCATACCATCTCATTGTGGATGCAGTGGTGTCGTTCTGGTTTTCCTGATACCCAATAGTTCTCAGAACTTCTGGAAAATCTTGGAGTCAAAGTTACGTCCTTCAAACAAACTAAAAACATTTCAGGCCACTTGCTGAAGTAGTCCATAACAACTAGAATGTACTTATGCCTCTGGTCGTTTCAGGAAAAGGTCCGGCAACATCTATGGCCAACCGTTCGAATGCCATTCACACGCTGTACTGCTTGATAGTCCCTGTGGATCTTGTTTGTGGTCCTTGACTTGCTGCACATGTGGGACACTGTCGGCACCATGATTTAATGTCTTGGCAATAGTTGACCCAGTAGAATCGTTGTCGAATTTTGTCCACGTTTTGTTGACTCCCAAATGAGCGCCTGACTTTCCATTATGCACTTCTTCCAGTACGTGAGTGACTTTTATTCTAGGGACGACTAGCTACATGTTAATCTATCTCCTTCCCATTATGCACTTCTTCCAGTAGGTGAGTGACTTTTATTCTGGGGACGACTAGCTACATGTTAATCTATCTCCTTCCCATCGGCGCTCTCCCAGGTTCTCTTCAACAACCCGTTCTCAACCACAAGCGAATCCCACTGAGCCCATAGTGCTTTAGATTACAGGCTTTTATTAAGAAATTTAGATTTCTTGCCATATTGGTCTTGGCTCGTGCTGTTCTTTTCGTAGCAGCAGTGAACCTATGTCACTGTCGTCCAGCTGATCTTTCCTAACTTGTCTGGAACTCCATTGGTCGTCTGCTCTTAGTTGAACCGTTCTGATTGACATAATTCCTTCAAGTTACTCCATTTTTTTACAATGTCTACACTCTTCCGGGCATGGTCTCCTTGACAGGGCATCTGCGTTATTATGCAGTTTTCCAGCTCGATGTTTGATATTAATGATACTGGGGTAGCTTTTCGAGCCATCTCGCGACCTGTCCCTTATTAAAAACAGGATTCCGAGGATCACGGGTGAGGAGCAAGTAAAAAACCTGTACGTCTCGTGAGCAAACATGAACGACTGACTTTATTGATCTGTGTATGGGCAACACATAACAAACAGTAGTAACACTAGATAGCGCCTTAACGATACATTAGTGTATTTAGATACAATATCAGCACTCCCACTTATCTAAATACAATATAATAAACAAAGAAGAAATAAGAACATTAGCATCATTTAGTCAAACCTAACCCAGCGCAAAGTTTTGAATGTTTGGCCAAGCTTAGTGCTTTTGTCAATACGTCCGCCACCATACTCTCAGTAGGCATAACCTTCAAGCTGATGGAACCATTTGACACAGCCTCACGGACGAAATGATAGCGCACGTCTATGTGTTTTGTCCTCTTGTGGAACGTAGGATTTGAAACCAATCTTTGGGCACCTTGACTGTCATTAAACATAGTTATATAATTATATGAACCCAGCAAGTCAGATAACAAACCCTTTAAAAATATTGCTTCTTTTAAAGCTTCACAAACACTCATATATTCAGCCTCAGTGCTGCTTAAGGCTACAGTGGTTTGCTTCTTACATTCCCATGACACGGCCCCACCTGCCAACATAAAAACAAAACCTGTTTATGACTTTCTGTCATAAACATTACTGGCATAATCTGCATCAACAAAACCGGTCAAATCAGAGTTATCACCACTCTTAAACCTTAAACAAACTGATTTTGTGCCTTGCAAATACCTTAAAACACGTTTGACATACTTCCAATGTAATTGAGTATAAGAATTGTTAAACTGACTAAGGAAATTAACAGCAAAAGTTATGTCTCGCCTTGTCAGCACAGACAAATACATAAGGCTCCCTATGAGTCTTTGATAAGGAAACCCAGGGTCACAAATGTCCTGACCTTGTTCATAAAATTTGACATTCTTGTCCATAGGTGTGCCCATAGGCTTGCAATCACCCATGTTGAACCTAGCCAAAACCTCTTCTATGTATTTCTCCTGATTCAACAATATTTCATCCTTTGTTTTTTCAATTCTAACCCTCATGCCCAGGCATTTTATCTCACCTAAATCTTTGATCTTGAATTTTTGAGCCAACTGAACACTTCCCTCCTGCATTGTGTTAGAAAAAACAAAAAAATCATCAAGATATAGTGCAATCACAGTCAAGAAACCACCATCACGTTTAATAAAAACACAAAGCTCATGGGCGCTCCTTTTGTAATTTAATTCTGTCAGAACAACTTCAACTTCTTTATACCAGACCCGTGATGATTATTTCAAACAATATATAACCCTATTGAGCTTTAATACCTTTCCATTTGCACCATGATCTTTGCTACTTATGCTATCAAAATATTCAGGTAATTCCATAAATACATCTTCCTCCAGTTTTCCATTTAGAAAAGCAGTCGCCACATCTAAGTTATAAATATTTAATTTAAACCGAACTGACAATGCCATAAGCAATCTTAACGTTGAATGCTTGACTACTGGGGAAAAAGTTTCATCAAAATCAGTGCCTTTTCTCTGGAGCCAGCCCTTGAGCGACTAATCTAGCCCTACAGATAACACTTCCCACACTATTTACCTTCTTTTTAAAGACCCACTTGCACTTAACTGCGCTTTGACCCTCTGGTTGGTCCACAATGTCCCATACTTGATTGTCATTGAAGCTCTGCATTTCATTCTGCATAGCACTGATCAATTTATCCTGTTCTGGTCCAGAAAGAGCCTCTTCCATAGTAGCTGGATCTCCGACTGAAACTGCAACTTCCCCTTGCTTCTCCAGGTCATGCGCTGCATAATAGGTCACATAGTCATTTAATAACATTGGTTTTTTTTCTTGATGTGACCTTCTGAGTTCTGGAGGATAGACATCATCAACTTGCACGTCAGGGATGTACTCAGTCACCTAATGAGTCATCAGGTAATTCCTTCTCTGAAAACGTTAATGTCAGCTCTTCCTCAGAATCAGAGTATGGTTTGCCTTCTGGTATTGGGGATTGTGGCTGTTCGCCTTCAACTACTTGTTTAGATGATGGTTCTAAGTAGAAACGAGTGCTGTCTGGGTCCTGAGGTTTCCTTTCGATGATATGTGCATCTCTACTAGTGGATATTTCATTTGTGTCTGGGTTATAAAGACTATAGCCCTTGGTTGTCTCAGAAAAACCCATAAAAATTAGCTTCTGAGACTTCTTGTCCCATTTCTTACGTCTTTCCTTGGGAACATGTGTCATGGCTATACTGCCAAAAATTCTATTGTTTTTGTTGTGATTTTGGGGACACTTCGACATGAAATGACCACGCTTATTACACTTAAAACAAATAATTTCTTTGTTGTTGTTTACATTCTGTCGGGATTCGCCGGTTCCGCCCGGATTCTGACGTTTCTGCTGGTTGACACTGTTGACGTTGACTGATTTCCCTACAAACGCACCACTTGTCGGCGCCACATGGCTAGAAACACTAGTGCCATCTACCTGGAAGTCTAACAATTTTGCTTTGATAGAGTCAGTGGTAATGGCAAGTCCACTGTGCTCCAATGTCATCACCATTGGCGCAAAGCGATCTGGCAACCCCGTTAAAAGCAGGCTTCCAACTAACGAGCTTTCAAGGTTGAGCCCCGATCTTCCAAGTTTCTGTGACGTGACTTGATTGACGTATTCTTCCATTGATGAGCAATTTTCCAGCCTACATGAGATTAACGTAAGAAGGAGTGAAATTTTCATCATAAATCCCTTGTTCTCGTACAGATCCCTCAGTTTCAGCCAGACGTCCTTGGCTGATGAAGACTCTCTGACATGCACGTACAGTCTTGGATCGATGGATAAGATTATCTTTGCCTTGGCTTTTGCATCTAACACGCCATCAGCTTCTGCCCCATCGATGCATTGACTAAGGCAATACTAATGCAACGACTAATACAAGGAAATTGTCCATGGCAAACGACCATTCCTCATAATTATTGCGACCTTGCAACTTGGGCACACTAGCTAGGTAATTATTGGCAGCCATATTTCCCATCTAGACGTGTTGCAAAAAAATACTAACTAGGCAAACAACAATACCGCCACTACGAATCACTCACGCGTACTTTAAACTTATTCCCGACTTAACCCAATATCCCGATTAACCGTCCTAGGCCCATAACCTATTAAAAACAGGATTCCGCGGATCGCGGGTGACGAGCAAGTAAAAAAGCTGTACGTCTCGTGAGCAAACATGAACATCGACTGACTTTATTGATCTGTGATGGGCAATACATAACAAATAAAATACATACATACATACAATACATAAAAATAAAAAATTAGTAACACTAGATGGCGCCTTAAGTACTACATTAGTTCATTTAGATACAATATCAACATCCCTCTGGTTAACGGTTGGCACGTAGGCTTCTGGACAACCAACCAACCATACATCCCTCTGGTTGTTTCATTTCCAGGAGCCATTTGAGTGATGCATGGTCAGTTCTTATTAAGAATTCCTGTCCGTACAAGTATTTGTGGAAGTGGTCGATGGATTTGATTATAGCAAGTAGTTCTTTTCTCGTGACACAGTAGTTTCGTTCTGGTTTGGTAAGTTTCCTACTGAAATATTCTAGGACGCGCTCTTCTCCATCTTGTACTTGGGTGAGTGTACTTGTCCAAAGTGAACTTGTTTTGTGGTTGTGAATAGCTAAGAATAGGGCTGGAGCAAACATATGCTTTTAGCCTCCTGAAAGCTGGATCACATTTAACATTCCAACAGTAGGGCGTTTTCTCCTCGGTAAGTTAATGTAAGGGTGGTGAAATGTCGGCAAATCCCTCTACAAATCGCCTGTAATAGGTGACGAGTCCTAGAAAACTTCTCAGCTCGTGCTTATCCCGAGGTACTGGCCGTTCTCTGATGGCTTGAAGTTTGTTCTTGTCCGTCTGAATTCCCTCAGTCGATATCACGTGCCCCAGAAATTCAACCTGTTTTTGGACGAACAAATACTTCTTGGCATTCAATGGGAGATTGGCACCACCGATGCTGGCAATAACCTCCCGCAAAAATTGTTAACATGTTCTTCAAAAGTTCTCCCCATGACCATGATATCGTCGAGATAAACCAGAGAAGTCTTCCAGTTGAGGCCCCGAAGCACAATCTCCATAAGTCTTTTAAATGTGGAGGGAACGTTGTTCCAGTGGCATCACATCAAATTGATACAAGCCACTTCTAGTAGAAAACGCGGTCTTCTCCTTGTCCTGCTCCTCAATGCCCACTTGCCAGTAACCACTTTTCAGATCCAAGGTGTAAAACCCACACCATCCTGATAAGGTTGTTAATGTGTCGTTGATTCGCGGAAGTGGATAACTATCCTTCTTAGTGACGTCATTCAGTTTTCAGAAGTCCACACAGAATCTGGTTGACCCATCCTTCTTGGTGACCAGAACAACAGGTGACGACCAAGGGCTACACGATTCCTCTATAACTCCGTCGTCAAACATCTTAGAGCCTAGCTACAGGCTGTCGTCTCCTGGGTGGTTGTCGAATTGGTTGTGCGTTGCCGGTGTTGATTCTGTGTTTTGCAATGTCCGTGTTTCCTGCATTATTCGGCGTTTCAAATATTTCGACAGGGTTCATTATCAGTTGTCGAGCCTTTTGTAGTTGCGGTGGTGACAGATGCTCCCAGGTCTTGTCAAGTTCATTTAAAAGATTGTTGGCCTCCGCTTTGCCTTGATGTTCTGCTAATTCACATTTGCTCACCTTTACGACAGGCTCATATACGGCAATAACCTCTCCTTTGTTAATCTTAACCACGCCTGGAAAGATATTGGCTACCCTTATCGAGACTTCTTCTTTTGGATTCACAAGTGGTAGTTTATCTGGGTTTCGCACAAATCCAACACAGCTCCCAGAATTTCTCTCCAACTTTCCAATAATAATAAAAATAAAATACTGTCTGAGTTGCCAGCACTTTAATCGGTGACTCGTGGTGATGGTTGTTCGACAAGATAAATTCCTCACTTCAGAATATTTAGTTCGTGATCGAAGGAAAAACCATGTCGGCCAATGAGGTCCATTCCCAAAATGAATTCGTCCTCAATATCTGCCACCAGCACTGTGTGATGTAATCTAATTTTCCCCAGGCAAAGTTCGATATTAATTTCGCCTAAAACATTAGCCGAGTCTCCAGTAACAGTGCGCAAAACAATTCTTCTTTTTAGGAGCTGAACCTTGGTTCCTTCCACGAGGCTTGACGGATCAAGGATACCGCCGCTCCGGTGTCCAGAGTAAAGATAATTTTCCTGCCATCCACCTTCCCATCCACGTTGAGGCTTCCTTTTGATTTACCAAGGCTCTTGATGGAGACCACTACTACTACTCTTCCGCTACTACTATCCAGCTTCCTCTCTACCTCACGTATCTTAATCTGGACATCGTTCTGCACTTTATTTACCTCGTCCCGAACTTCCCTCAGCTGATTCTGAACGTGTTTTTCAACTTTATCTACATCTTCTTGAACGTCACTTAACTTCTATTGAACTACACCTTGAATGTTTTTGAGGTTTGTCCTCTTTAAGCGTTGCCATAATAGCGGCGAGTTGTTCATGATTGCAGTCTGACTTCTCCTTACCGGCATACACTCACACACATTACATTAACTTACAAAAGAGTTTAGTCCGATCCTGACACTTCAGTTAGTCTTGAACACTGATCCCACTTCTGACACCAATTGTTACGATTTTCCCGTGGGTTAAAACACAGTCTTGTACTTATACAATAAACTCAATTTATTCACACTTTACAACTCCAATAAATCGTTAACTAAATTGCTTTACTAAAGCTTACACTCTTATATTCTTTTACTACAACGCGTCGTACTTAAAACTTAAAAATTACGCCACTCGTCACAGTCCTTATATTCGGAACCCGGACCTTCTCGAAAATCTCCGAAATCCCTAGCCGCGCATCGACTCAAGCATCGAGTGTTCTGGATGATACTCTGTTTGAGGTCGCGCGCCGATGCCTACTATGGAGCGCACTAGGCCGGGAAATGCAGCTTCGTCATGCACTTCTATAGGGCCTGTGCCCTATAGATATGTGCCCTAAGAATTGAATTCGAGAATTCAATTCAATATCTGCCATACAGTGTTTGATCTAACGTCGCCTGGTTCTGCTCTGTACAACATCTCACAGGTACTCCGTACATTTCCGGTTTTAAACCGCTAAATCGAGGTTTCCAATTTGTCGACCAGCCAAAGCTGTACTGATGAGGGGTAGACCCTGAAACTTGTATGCAGATGGGTTGATCGACAAATTGGTAACCACCTATACTCTTTTCACTTCGTTCTGGTTCCGATAACGAGCGAGGTACAGAGCAATATGGGCGGCGTCTCTACCTGAGAGCCACCTGCCATGCAGTGTTTGATCTAAAATACGCTGGTGGATGTCGCCTGCTTCTGCTCTGTACAACATCTCACCAATATCTTTTTAAATGAAGAAGCGAGAAGATGTAGATTATCTTGTTTGCAGTCAGTTTAGCAAGTCTTAGAACTGTCGGAACAGAGATCAAAACATAAGGACAATCATGGTCTTGAAAGAATGCATAAAAGATACAAAAGAAGATCAAAGTTACAAACAGAGGACAGTAGAAAAACTCGTCGGGACTCAAACGAAAATGGGTGATATAGTGAACAGAAGTGGAGTCCAAACATGCTTGGACAATTGACAGAGGAATAATTGTAATAAAGGTAATCCACCAATCATATTATAGGAGGTTAGATCTGCTAGGACGGGAAGCAACTACTTCCCGTCCTAGACCAGTAATGGAATTACTTCCCGTCCTAGACCAGTAATGAGACACTCCCAAGATTTTAAAAAAACAGAAATGTCATCATTACATATGTGTTGAAAATAAAATTATTTGTTTCCTGTTTTTATTCCTTACTCCTCCTTCCTTACTCCTACTGTAAAACTATATTTAGCGGACTTATAACGTAAATAACTATTACATCACATATTTTGTTGTTTCTTATAATTTTTGTTTGGTTGCGGTTTAGAGCAAAACCAACAATCATCGCAATCGTCATTACTGGTATAGCCAAATTACTTTCCGTCTCAGACCAGTAATGTGACACTTCCAAGATTTAAAAAAGACAATAATGTCATCATTACATATGTGGTTGAATATAAATTGATTTTTTCTACAAACGTCAAATAATGACGCATTTTACGCTTTCATTTGACAAACGAAAACCTAGCCTTTTTTGAGGATCAGAATGTGAGTTTACTTTTCCGCGCGTTGCCCAGGACAGCAAGCGATAAAGATTTTTTCGCTTGCTGTCAATAGCAACTACCACCACTCAACCAATTATTAAAAACGTCATTGTCACTTTGATTTAAATTTTCAGATTGTGCCTTCAGTTATGCTCAGTTGTGATTCACATTATTTGAAATTGATCCTTTGCAGAAAAAACGTTGTATGCATTACGAGCAAAAAGTAACTTTTTTGCTCTCGAGTGATTGCCGCTCTCCGCTTCGCGTCGAGCGGCAAACTTCACTCTCCGAGCAAAAAAGTTGTACTTTTCGCTCTTAATACATAAATAACTATTATGAGAGCAGCCAAGCGAAGAAACAATTAGTAGCCATTTAAGAAATCCAATTTAATTACTGAATTAACAAGATTATTGAACGAGTTGTAGGAGCGAATAGTTTTTTCTTCTTCAGTATCCTTGTCAGTGGTTAACGAAAACATAGACCCAATTTTCGCATTCAGTGCAAAAAAAACGAAAAAATAACTAATTTCTACAAAGTTTTTTTTGAAACCTGCTGCTTTGCAAAACAATAATAAAACATTATATACCTCGGACAAGCCATGCGCGTCTATAGGCGTGTATATGGGGTTGCGGGACCCTTGGGGGCTATCTATAATACGTTTACGTTTTAAGTTCAAGACGGTAGGCCCAGATCTTCCAAAACACTTGTAAAAATTGAAATTAGTAGGGTTAATGCATTGAATGGTTAATGTTTTGTATTGAAGGCGTTTGGGAAACTTGGACTACAAACTCCACCACGTTGATTATTTACCCGTTGTCGGCTTTGATCTTTAATGACTATTTTCGCATGTTGCTAATGAACAGTAAGTTCAGTCAGAATCTGTCAGATAGACATAAAAGAACAGTTTTTGTCCTAACAAGCAGTCCTTTGATGTTGGGAGCAACTTTAGAAGAGAGTCAAAATCAAAAAAACACTATTTTCTCCATAATTCTAATGGTAGCTACGTTTGAAAGGAGATACCCTTGCGAAATACTGAAATATAGTCGAAATGTCGGCGTTTTTCATCTGAAGATATAGTTTTGATGCCATCTAGTGCCATACATCCTATTATTATTAGAATCAAATATATCTCGCCAAAATAATATCATGTTTTTATATAAAGGGTGATTATTAAAAGGAATTTTTGAGTTGGCTGCGGAATGCAAAATACTTAGCCAACTTGATCACCTTTTGACTAGAGCATCTTCGCAGGCAAAGCTGAATAATTGTGAAAAAAAAACATTTTGAAAGGAGCTCAATTTGAAATTAGAGGTCGAAAGCACTCTGGATTATATTCAGCAGAAAGTTACCGTCTCTCGCACCCGAAAAATGCGTTTATTCGTTATCTTTATAACTTAATAATTATAAAAAATAATAATAATCATACCACAGGCGCGACTACTTTGGGAATTGACATCCTCACGGAAGTTTCCTGAGTATCCTGAGTCGCCAGGAGTAAATGGCGTTCTGTGCCGTTTACTGCCTTTGGATCTTACACTTTCTAGTTAGACTTGGCTTCTGGACTTCGAACTTTGGCCCCTCTACCAGAGATAGAGTCACTAGTATTAACATCAAGCTGAGAGTTATCTCAGACTTGGATCACCAGGGGTAAATGGAGACATGTGCAAGGTTTGGTCATTTGGGGGGCTTTAGACTTTCTGGTTAGACTTGGCCTCTGGTCTTCAAACTGTAGCTATATAGTGGAGATACAGTCAACAATTTTACCATGCAAAATAAGGAAACAGCCAAGATAGTAAGCCTAGACTCTCCGATAGATTTGACCCTATTCGGACTAATGGAGAAACCATAATAATAACACTTTCCGAAAGAAATAACTTTAATAAACTCCATTCACAATATAACAAAAATAAAACTCTACCTACTTATAAACGCAAAAATGTGAGTTTTATAGCAGTTGTTATGTGATTTGACACCGATGGTTTGTCGTCTTTTATTAAGGAATATAAGGAATAGTTATTTTTTAGTTCCCTAGATATGCCTTAAAAGGTAAATGTGTTTCAAAAACTATTATCTTTCAGCAGTTTTATCAAAGGGATCTGGAAGGTTCGCAGACGCCCGGAGATAGTATAGGTGCTGATCTGTGATTGGCTGATGAGTATTTATTATTTCCTTCGTTTGCTTCAACATAAGCACTGACACTTATTTGATCAGTTACTGCCCATTGGAGATTTTCGCTTTCTTGGATTTCGGTGCGGAGTACGTGGCATCGGGCATGAGGAAAGGAACTTTGTGCTCCAAGGTCATATTGTTGTCCGGGGGCAGGCCCACGCAAGCCCTGAGGATGTTTTCGATGCAGGCTCTTTGCCTGAAGAGGGCGTTGAGCACAGGAGTTCCATTTGGAACCTTAAAACAATTAACAGTTATACATTAAACACACAAAAGAAATTCCAACGTTTTGACCTCTAGATTAAGCCTTTTATCAGGGCTATTCAATGTGTAGACATTTTTGGTCAATTTTATACAAAACAATAAAGATATTTGCAGGTAATAAAATCAACTGAAAACTGCTTTACTTTACTACCATTCTGGCTTGGAAGGCAACTTTGCTGACCATAAATTATCAACGGGGGCAACAGCCCAACTTTTGTAACTGTCAACAGACAAAAATTTTATGTCTCACGATCAGCACAAACCTTATTTCAAATAAGATCTGCAACTAGGCAGTATCTCCGGAGTAATCTTGCTCATCACAAACATATAACGTTTAAACTAAAAACGGGTATCAGACCTACGGTCACTTTTATAGATCCTAAAAGCACAGACTGGGCTTCGTATCGGGAGTCCTTCCAGACACAACTGAATACGATCAACATCTCCTTTGGCAATCCTGTCAATATAGAGCTGGTAGCCGAGCGGCTGGCAAAAGCTGCTCTTCAGGCCTATGAAGACAACTGTCTAACGGAAACAAAAAAAGACAACAGCCAAACATCCTGATGGAATAACCGCCTGGAAAGTCAGAGGAAAAACGTCCGACGACTCTTTAATAAAGCAAAAATAACCGGCGACTGGGACACTTACAGACAAGCCCTAACTAACTACAACCAGCAGAGCAGGGCTGCTAAAAGAGAGTCTTCGAGAAGGTTCTGTGGCGGGATTGAAGACCTACCAACCAGGAGCTTGGATCGATAAAACGGTCCGATGGAACCTACACCTCCACTGGTAGTGAAACATTAGAGATACTCCAAAACTCTCCAAAAAAGTGGTCAGACCAACCCTGTTAAAATCCACGATTATGCCCAGGCTGTCTTGGAAGGCCTTGCGGTATTGAACATGCTCTCCGACCTAATGGCATCAAAACATATATTGGACACTCGCTAGGTCGTCAGGGTCCCCTCACGGGCACACTGGGATGAACGAGGCGAAGATCTGCAACTGGCAGGACTGACCAAGGGGTTGGCTCCGGAGTGTATGGGAGATCGGAAGCATCTGCATATCAGCGAGCCTGGGTCGATTCACCACAGGGTTTCAGGCAGAAATACATGCCATTGAATTGTGTGCCCGACACCTATTAGATGAGTAAGGACACAATAGATCAATAAAGATCTGCTCGGATAGTAGGGCAGCGCTTCTGGCTCTTATGGCTTTGCGCAATTCCAAAACGGTTTGGAACTGCCACAGGACTCTGAACACTCTAACCGCAGGAGAACAGCGTCACACTGGTATGGATCCCGGGCTAGCTAAAGCTCTCTAGCTAGCTAGAACTCTCTAGCTAGCCTCTCTAGGAGGGCGGCAGGCTATGCCCATACTCTCTGGTCAAGGCTGAACTCCAGAAATGGGGCAATGCCAAGTCCCAGGACTGGTGGGAGAACCTATATACCCGGACTATTACACTCCAACACATTTATCATGGGAACAGGGAGGGCAAAAGCCCAAACATTCCTCAGACTAAATAGGAGACAAATCAGAGTGGCCCGCCACTACGCTCTGATAGCGCACACAGGACATAGCCACCTAAGATCTCACATGCACAGACTCGGACTGTCCGAAGAGACGGAGTGTCGGCTGTGCTTGGAGGACGACGAGACAGTTAAGCAGGTCCTATGTGACTGTCCGGCTATTGCCAGATCGAGATACTGTGTCGAGATACTGGTGTAGCAAACACAGTGTCGCCCGAGAGACTAATCAGACTCGTTGAAGGTCTGGGCAAAAAGGGTGACAACTAGTGGAGCTAGCAGGGGCAAACCTTGCTGGTAACACTTCGAGTGAGCTACAATAGACCGCAGGTTGCGGTGGAGGACTGTATAAGTCCACTCACACTAATACACATTTAATACAATACAAAATTACTACCATTCTATCGCGACCAGAATCAACATTAGAGCAGTTTTGTTACGGGTACTAAACAAAATCTGAGACACTAAAGATAAGCTTTGACACCTTGTGGTACCTAGTAAGTCTCTACCAAATAAAAAAGAGCAATATGGTACTCTCTGCACTTACCAGAGGTGCCTTGCACAAGTAGCTCAACACTGACAACACCGGATGTAACTTTGTGTATTCGTCGTCCCGCCACTCCTGCCTCTTCACCTCTATCCTCGAGAACAGCTCTGCCAGTACCACCAAATCGAGTATCAATGGAGTAGCTAACAAGGAATCTTCACAAGTATTGTGAATCACCAGGGTATTTGTGCCACCCATCATGATTTCTGAGGTGTACTCGTCCATCGCCCGTTTGGAGTCACCTTAAAATAAACATTATTAGAATAACGCTTGTCACAATTTTTATTGAATAAATTAACGACTTACCAACATATGGAACATACTTTATGACAACAACGTGATCAGGCTTCTCGCCAGGTTTGTAGAGAATACTGTTGGATGCCACTACGTCGTCCACAACGTTGCTCTTTGAGATCTAATCACAAAACAAAATTAACAACACCTTGCAATGGCCATGAAAGTAGTCCTACCTCTTTTGACCTGAACTGAGCGGGAGCACTCAGATTTTTACCATCGTTATTGCCCAAATGGTTGTAGCTGACTATGCTGGTCGGTTTGATACCAGCACTGACCAAGAAGTCCACCAATACGCTCTTCAACTTTGTCTGTCCTGATTTAAAGTCATCCCCTAAACATCTTTCTTTAGCGCTCTCATAATCATCACCAAAAATAATTAGCTTACCGGCAATAAACACCCCTTTCTGTTCGGCATACTCCACCAGACCAGGAACAAACGTATTCTGTGGTGAACCGTTAATGTACGTGCACCCCTTGGAGATAGCAGCATAAGCGTACAAAGTCGATGGAGCGATCTCTTCATGGTCGAATTTAATGGCCGCCTTCAAGTTCTCCGCAGAATCATTGACTCCATCAAGGATTCGAGTGTACCTCTCAGTGTTAGCCGTCCAAAGTACGATTATCTTATCCACTTTGGAGATCCTCTTAAAGTCTTCAATATCCGCCATAACTTTTTCCACAAGCTGCAGTTTGGTACCGGTCAAAACGTTGTCAGCTCGTGATTTTTGGTTAGCAGCCACGAAATCTTCATCAAAGATTGCGGCTCTGGGTTTGAAGTTCACCAGATGGGGCCTCAGCTGCTGCTGCAGAGGATAGTCGAGCACTTGGCTTCTTTCCATGGCTTCACCCAGGTTCTTAGAGCTGATATCCCAACCGTCGATGACCAAATCGTCTGGGTTCACGGTGGGAAGGATGTGAGAAAGGGGGACATGGACGTCTTCGGATATCCGGACTGTTGAGACTTGGGTTACTGAGCCATACCTAAGTAGCAACAATAAAACAAAGCAGCCTTTATTCTATAATAACTTACCAATTTGAGTGTTGCTGGCCTCTTTTTGTGTTCCAGGACAAGCCTAGACGATTAGCTACCACTGCTGCAGTAAAGGTGGCCCCATTGTTGCCACCCCATCCTACCAGCATGACGCCCAGTTTTGGCACTTTGCGCTCGGTGCGGAATGTCAGTTTCTCGGTTATATTCGTAGCCTAAAAATGATTTTTTTAATACTGTATATTAACCTTTTTATTAGAAAAACTGCTTATAAAAAAAAGGATTCGCCGCTGAAGATGGTCTGACGGGCGAACTCGGTTCTCACAAGAAGAAAAAACAAAGCTTGCAAGACTTCAAAAACTACGGAAGGAAAATAATATTTTTGACTGTTAGTGTAAGTAGCAGGTAAACAAGGTAACAAGCTTACGTGTCTTCTAGAGTAACATCAACTGGCGAAGTATTGTTTTTACTCATGAGTTTTTAATAGCCTTAGACTTAAAAGCTCATGAGGACTCGCGAGCTTAAACTTTTACTCGCAAACTTTAAATGTGTAATTCCTAAATTCGAAGTCAACTTAAATTTCCCAAAAATTATTTTAATCTATAAGGTTTACTACAGTTTACACCCGTAAGACCAAAAACATCCTAAAGCAACTACAACTCATGAGGTGTTGTTCCTCGCGAGTTTTCATTAGATTCAACTAGTAAAATTTACTATCATAATTGTCTTCTAAAGTAACCCCAACTGGCGAGGTACTGTTATTACTCGTGAGTTTTTAATAGCTTAACACTTAAAAGCAGTAATAATTCACGAGTTAAAACGTTTTATTTACTACGATTGTAAAATTCTCATCCGGAAGAAGTGTGAACATTTAAGGCAATTTTAAACTCACTGACTTACAAGTTTAAACTTTCATTCGCAAACTATATCTGTGTACTTCTTTGAACTCACAAAGATGAACATCAACTCGTGAGATGTTGCTACTCGTGAGCTTATTTATATTTATTTAATAATAAATTTCATTTACACTACATTTACATTTATACTTACAATTCAGCTGGTAAAATTCGCTCTCACACTTTACGCATACACCATTATCATTCCAGTTTACATGAATTTTTAAATTGACTAGTTTCTAGTTTAAATTGATCAACTAGCGAGGTATTGTTGTTACTCGTGAGTTTTATTATAGCTTTACCCTCAAATGCTCACGAGTAAAAGTTCACGTTTAAACTTTTCTCGCAAACAATGTCTGTATAATTCCTAAATCAAAAGTTCACTTACATCTTCTATAAATTACTTTAAGATATAAGATTTACTACAGTTTAAACTCGTGAGACCAAAAGCATCGTAAGTTAACAATAAATTTGCAAAAAGTTTTGTCTCGTAAGTTTTCATTAAATTCAAGTGATAGAATTTACTCCCTATTTGAGCTTGTAAACCGGAAGAATATGCCGACTATTAAAGCATTATTCGACTCGCGAGTTTTACCATAGTTTAATTTATAGCGCAAGCTTTATACCGCACGTGCTCGGTAATAGTCTACACCTAGTTAATACATTACTCGTGTAGTTTAGGTAGAGTTTATATTACATAAAAAAAACTAGTGCGCCCTCTGAAGTTTCACTCGTGAGTTTTACTAAAGTTAAAACACCTACAAGCCAAAACGCGAATTTTACTTCTTAGCGAATTCGGGACTTTGCGAATTAAGAGAGGGAATATAAAAAAAAACAATTTTAAACTCGCGAGTTTTGTCCAAACCACCAAGATATTACAAGTTACGTCGGGATTCAAACAATCTTAACTGTATTCTAAAGTAACAACTCGCGAGGTTTTGCCATATACTTACAGAGTTTTCACTTTTAAGTTCTAAGAAATCATGAGCTATATAAAATCGGTAAATTTGCAAGGCCTTTACGCTTTTTAGCATCAAAAAATTTTAACTTTTAACGAAACTTTAATCAGTGACTCACAAGTTTTACCTGTCACTCGTAAACTTTTATTATTTTATAAATATAAACTATTTTTATTTTTCGACACACAAATTTTTGCGTATTTGTGGCTACATTTTACTGGTTTAAATTCATTGACGTGAGAGTTCTAACTTCCACTCGCGAGCTATTTTAACAATTTTGCGAATGGGAAGAGCTACAGTCGTGTTTCTAAAACTGTTCATGTGAAATTCACTAGTTATTTAAAATACTTTCGATTCCTAAACTTTGACATATGAAATAGAAGCTCAGATTCACGTCTCTTTCATATCTCCTAAAACACCACTTACTGGTCCCTATACATGGTATCTTAAGGAAACATCAACTCAAGAAGTAATGGTATTCGTGAGTTTTTCCCTAGTTTGAACTCATAGAATTTAATATTCCTTTATCCGTTTTATAATCATCATTTTTAAAAGAACTTTGAACTCACAAACCAGTTAGTTCCAACTCACGACTTTAACTAGAGGTCAGAAAGAGCAAGGGAGATATTAAATATGAATACTACTTTCACTTTGCAAATTTAGACGTACGACTCTCTTGAGTTCTAATTTTTACTCACGAGTTATACTAACATTTTAAAATAATATAACCAAAAATAATTTTAAACATCCTTATTTTTAAAAAATCATTGAACTCACAAACGCGAGAGTTTTCAACTCGTTGCTCAGACGAGTTGGAAACCTTTAAAACCATTTTTACCTTTAAAACCTTTAAAAATCAAATCCGGAAAAATTATGCTGGATAATCACCATTTTTAGACGAACTTTGAACTCACATACTCGCGAATTCTAACTCATGACTTCTAACTGTTGGTCAGAAAGAGCAAGGGAGATATTAAATTTAGATACTACTTTCACTTTGCAAATTTAGACGTACGACTCTCTTCGAGATCTAATTTTTAATTACGAGTTATACTAACATTTTAAAATAATAAAACCAAAAATACTTTTAAACATATCTATTTTTAAAAGGTCCTTGAACTCACATACTCGCGAGTTCCAACTCGTGACTTCTAACTACTAGTCAGAAAGAACAAGAGAGATATTAAGAATGAATACTACTATTACTTCTTCACTCGCGAGTTTTTTTAACAGTCTTCCTGCAAGAAAAGAGTTAAATGAGTAGTTTTTCAAAAACTGTCTATAAAGTTCAGTTAAATTTTTGTTAAATATGTTCAATTTGGGTTTTGCGTACCTCGCAAGCTCGGTAATGAATAGTTTGAATATAAGAGTAGTTGCTCAACTATATCCAATTACCCTATAAGTTTTGCTTGCCAGCTTTTTATTGTTTAAATTAGTACTAAAAACTCCTTTAATTCAGGTGCTTTTTTCTGAATAATGCAACGAACTCGCCAGGTTAGATTTTCAATCGCATCAACATTTTTTAAAGAGAATGAAATTTGGTAACATTGGTGAACTATCAAACTCAGTAAATTCTGAAGCATTTTTGTATAAAAAAGTTTTTTGATATCGCTAATACTTTAAAAAAAAAAACATAAAAAGCTACAGCTAATAGCAGCTAATATTATGTCATATTAAGACGAAACCAAAGGAAAACCTAAATTTTATCAAATAATGGTTCAACAAGAACAATTTAAAATCGCTGCTCTTAAGTCCAGGTAAAGTGTTACAAAGGAATGGAAAAGACTTTAGAATGTTGTCAAAAAATTGCAAATTAAAAAACATTCTACTGCAAGCAAAACATATGTTAAGTATTGGAAAATAAAAGTTAACATATTGAAATGTTGGAACATATAGCCGGATATGATTGGTCTCTGACCGCTATACCGCCACTGTTTCACCACCAAGATGCGGCTGTATATCTTTCATAATAAAAAGTTTTCCTTATGACTCAATAAATATTAACAAATTCTATTTATCAAGTATTTGACCATACAAAGAATTTTAATACTAACGTATTGTGTTCGTGACGGTATTGTAGATTGTGTTTTTCTTTTAAACTAAGAAAATGGGTGAATGTATTGGTAAATATCAAATATAACTCATTCACTTATTTTTTGAAACCTTTGAAATCTTCATTTTTTATATCTACTTTTAACACATGTTGAGATGATACCATAAAATTGTTAGTCAGATTTCCAACGCCTAAATGATGCCATTAATAAGTTAATGGTTTACACTTATTGTATTAATTTCAGTTAGTTATGCTCTCCAAACTTTTTTTAGAAAGAGTTGAGTCAGATGGTCACCAAGATCATCCGCCATCATGGGAAGAGGTTATGCAGGAGAAGAACTCATCATTTAAAGGAAAAAATCCAATCAATAGTAACATCAATCAAGAAGTGGAGATTCTCACAGCCAATCAACGCCTTGCAAGGACTTTTAACAACATTATCACTATATTAGGGACAACTGCCCAATGGGGCACTGTTTTATCCGATTTGATCTTATTGGTAAGTAAATTACCCAAAAACGTAGTTTGAGTTGAAAATAACTTTTCTTTCTCAGATGTGTTCTTTGGCGACCCTAGTTCTTGGTTGCCTAATATTAGATAGGCACTTTGAAGTTGTCAGAGTGGTGTTTACGACCCAGTTCCTAACCATAGGACATATATTGGTGGTTATCAGTAGCCTGAATTTGGCCCTATTTGGTCCCTTGGGAATAACGGGTGCTCTGAAGAAGAGGAGGTCTTTTCTAAAATGGGTAAAAAGCTATAGCATAGCTAGTTTTGCTTATGGTGCATAAAATTTTTTTCAGCACAACATTTGGCTTTTGCTGAACATACTAATTCACCTGGTTTTTTTGTACTTGTGCTTCCGCTACCTTAACAAGACTGAACTTAAAAGAAAGGAGGATTTCAAGCTTGGTTTCGAATCTACTTACACCCAGTGTTTTGTCGTAAATATGAATTAATATTTTGTCTATTATTTTGCCCACTGAGTATGTTCACAGAACGAGGAGGGGGATAGTTGCTGCTGCGAGAAGAAGAACAGTAATGAAACTGACTGTTGGAAACTTGACCAAGTTGCTACTAACAGCCTGAGGTGGAATGGTGCTCATTGGCAGGATTTTGACATCACAAGACATAACAGTGTGGATAACTATCTGAAAAAATACCAGATTGTGAGAAGAAACTGCGATTCTGACCATACAGATTACTACCGACGAACTATTGACATTATACAAAAAGGTTTTCTTTATCTTGGAATTGGCATAATCGTTGAGGTAATTTCACTTTTACATGACCCTGTGGTAACTTTTAGTGACCTAATTTCAGGGTTTTCCATTGTTCTTCGGAACGCTCACTCTTTTGGTTTATCACTTTCCTGAGGAAGAAGAACTTGACGAAGAACCCGAAGAAATTCCTGATAAAGCAAAAAAAGAAAGCAAAAAAATGAGCTTATTCAAAAAAGTTTTAATTTTTTTTATAGTAAAACGCTTGTTTTTTATTTGTCTTACAGGAGTTTTAGTTCTTGCATATTACTCCATTAAGAAAGTAACTGAAAATATAAATATTAAAGTACCATTAGATGGGAATATCCCAGTTACAGTTAACCTATGGGATCTTATCTCTTCTATATTTAAATCTTAATAACTCACTGCTTTTTGCTTTAAACATGTAAAAGAAATAAGTTTGTTGTTTTAGATGTGTGCTTTTGGTTTTGGCTTAGTCCATATCCAGCTGATTCAGAGCGGCGAGGGCGACCGAAAACGTAAAAAACGCCGGAAATCCCCAAAAGGGAAAGTCCAGAAGGTATTAGGGAAAACTATGGAGATTGCTTGCAAAAGGGTTTTGATACTTATATTTGGTTTTTTATTGATTTTCGGCATTTTTTTTTATAAGTTGTGGCGTAAGGGGTTTTGCGTTAAAATTGGGATTTCTACTATTAATGTTATAGATGCTTTTTGGTATCAAGTAAAAAAAGCGTTTAATGATGATGAGGCTTGAGAACATATATTTTTTTACTTAAGTGTGTATTGCTAAAATTGTTACGTATTTTAAGTTTTTTCTGTCTTTGTGTTTTTGCGAACTATAAAGAGTAAACAATATGGTAAACAGACAAAAAATAACTCATGGAAAAAATACATTGAATATTAATTAAATCGCGTATTTATTAGTGACAATATATTTGAATTAAGCTTAATTCAAAATACATATTAATAAAACAAAGCATTAAAAATTTTAAAGACAATCAAGGTTGAGCCTTCATTGCCTTCTACTGTATTGTGTGAATTAGCAAACAACATCGCAATTAGCTGAAAGAAGCAGCTTTGCTTCAAGATAATTGATCAAAAATTGTAATTTCTGTTACTCAAATAAATTTAGTTTTAATAGTGAAGTGACACAGACACATGGCCAGGATTCCACATCAGTATGGTAAACCTTGAGGTATACCATACTGATGGTCTATGGTTTCTCTGCCTGATAGAGAAAAATAGTTTGATACTCTACTGAACGTCGTCCCCAGAAAGGATAGGTACGAATCTCGGCCATCTGTCTGTGGAAAGCGACTGCTTCGGTAGAAAACTCGCTTGGTTTCACTTCACATATATCTCGCATGCCCTAGTGGAAGCACTTGTCGTCGTCCGATGGCGCCACTTGCATATGTACACAGCGCCTTGAGCAAGAGAGGAGACCAAGTTTCATTCGAACTCGTATTTCTGTCAGGTAATGCCATCAGGAGGAGCGATGTGTGAAGTTGGCGGGAAACCACGCGGGACACAAGTGCACACTCGCGAAACCCGCGGGCGGAAACCGCAACGCGAAGTGCGTACTTTGTGGGGCAGAAGGCCACCCCGCCAACTGACTGGGGTGCCCCAAGGCCCCAAAAGGTGCGCAATCGAAAGCCAAAACTCCCAAGCAGGGAAAGAACCCGGAGAGTAAAACGCCGGGCCAAAAACCGGCGTGAACCCGAAAGCCACAAAGGGCCAAAGCTATCAGAAGGACGATGGCCTCATCAAGGCTCGCATCAGGAAGCCAAGCTGAAAAACTCCTTGGGCGGACGGATTCGCGAGGCACTCCGCTCCGGTGATGGCTAGAGTGGCTCACCATTATGTCCTGGAACGCTAAGGCGCTGCGCGCCAGGAAGTGCGAGGTGGAACTTCTCTTGCCGGAAAGAGAGCCGGAAGTTCTGGCTCTTCACGAAACCAAGATTGACAGCCGCGTTCGCGTAAACTTCCGGGAGTACAACACGTATCGTTACGACGACAAAAGGAACCCCAATAACGGAGGAGTGGCCATACTGGCGAGAGACGACATCGTACATCATTGCCTGAGGGTCCAAGACACGGAGATTGATGCAATCCCCGTCGTCGTAGGCACCAGCTTTGGTCAGATGAAGGTCACGTCGGCATACAAGCCTCCACAAGACGAACTGCAGCAGGAAGATTTCGACATTCTCCTGGGTGGCCAACAAGCACTTGGCATCCAGGAGAATGTCGAAACATGGCAAGTGGCCAACAGCCTTCCTCTTCCGAAAGCAGCCCCACGCAGGCTGCTTTCGTTAACCAACTGAGCGAGCTGGAGACGGACTCGTCTGGCCTCTGGCGGCTGCAGAGAAGCCTCAAGCGTGAGAAAAATGCCATACCACTGCTTCATAGCGTAAACGGTATGGTGTACAGCGATGAGGACAAGGCGGAAACATTTGGCCAAACACTCGAAAGAGAGCTTAAGCTAAATGATCACCCTGACGATGATGAACGTCACGTCCTGGCGGTTGAGAGAACCGTCCGGCACCTGAAGGGCGAGGACCCCAGGGGTCAGCAGGCTGACTCGGTCACCCCCGGGGAGGTCAGGGACGTACTGAGGACCCTTGTGGAATGTAAGGCGCCGGGACGGGACCTTACGGTGCTGAAAAACCTTACCAGGAAGGGTGCAGCCTGTATCTCCGCTGTGGCGAACGCAACGCTGAGACTACGGCACTTTCCATTGAGGTGGGACCAGGTAGTGGTGATAATGGTGAACGAGCGGCCCATCACATTACTGTGCAGGGCTGGGAAGGTCGTGGAACGTATTATCCTGAGGAGACTCCAAGACAAGTGTTCACGCTTAAACGTCGTGCCCGCCGAACGATACAATTTTCGGGGGCTGCATTCGGCCGAATTGCAGGTCCTGAAGATCGTTGAGAACGTTGCCGAGGGCAGGAACTCCAGACAGACCTCTGGATTAGTCCTGCTGGATGTAGAGCGTGCGTTCGATAGGGTCTGTCACGAGAGCCTGATCTACAAGCTGAGTGACTTAGGCATATCGGCAAACATTTGCCGACGTATGTATATAGACGACCTGCTGCGGCCTTGCTATCGTAGCTGGGCTGCATGGCACCAGCTACGATATCAAGCTGCAGAGTAGAGCGACAGCAGAGACGCAAAGAACCGCCCTAACAAGCAAGGGTTACGTCTCCCGCAAGATGCCAAACCAGCCAAGCTGGCGAGGCTATGAAATCCCGGGGTCGCGCCACAAAAAAAAAACAATTGTCAGGTTTGAGGTGGTATACCATTCTGAGGAGCTCCAATAATAGCGAAACCGGTCTATGGAGTTCCTCCTGCCTGATCGAGACATGAGTTTGATACTCTGCTGAACGTCGGCCCCAGACAGTATAGGGACAAATCTCAGACATCTGTCTGTGGGAAGCAACAACTTCGGCAGAGAACTGACTTGGTTTCACTTCACTATTATCTCGCATGCCCTAGTGCCGTCGTCCGATGGCGCCACTTGCTTTAGTTTCAATGTTGTACTTGAATTAGGAATGTTATTTTTAAACCTAACTCCGAAATAGTTGGAGTCATCCCTTTACCCTACACTACTTTTGTTGGCAGAGACACCTCTTTATAAAAGGCAGAGACACCTTTTTTTTTCTTGTAATCGGTACACCATCGAGAATAAGGAGATAACAGAAACACACTTAATCTAGTTCACGAGACTGTGATTAAGCCCAAACGGACACCCAACGATTACTTTATCGTACTTTCAGCCAACTTGCTGACCTAAACCGAACTTGAACTTTCCTTCATTCGGATGAGCGAATGCATTTATGCAGACATCAGCCAATCATATCGAGTGCTCCATACCATTAATCCGTCGCGACACTGCATAGCCAATGGGGAAATCAGCCGACGCATACCGACGTGCTAGTTATCTACGGTAATAAAACTGTGATGTGGGCTATTTTTAGATTTTATTACCACGGTTTTCTTTGAATATAAGAACATTCATGGTCTGCATAGAAACGGCCCTAGGTCTGCATAGAAACAGAGGGTTTATATGAAATGCACCTTTCGCCGTCCGATGGCGCCACTTGCAAATGTTCTTACAGTAAATGAAAAAAATATGAATTACAGAGCGTCCCATCGCGAGCGCCGTCTATCTTTATGCGAAAAGGTTGCCATAAGATATTTTTGAGAGTTTAAAGTTTTTAATAAGTTGCATGCCCAATTTAAGTAAAATATGCACAAGACTCTAGTACTTCCGGCTATATTGGAAGCCATCTTTGTTCTTCAACTGAAACCACTTTTTTTTCGAACTCATTTTTGTCAAATAGACCATGCTCCTATGCTCCAAAAGTCAACTGTTTGAGATTTCTTTTACAGGAATGTTTAATTTTTAAAAAGCTGTAGAACCTAAACTGCTGAGGATAATGCAAAACGGCAAGAAAATTTGACAAAGTTCAAAATATCGTCAAAATAAACCAAAACTACCACCATTAGAGAGCCTGTAATAAACCAAAACAGAAAGATGCAAGCGGTTTTGTATAACTTTAATACAGCTTTTTGAAAGTTAAAAAAACCTATTTTCAGCCTGCACTTTTCTAAGAAACAGTTAACTTTAGGAGCATTATTTTTTAAGATAAAGACAGACAAAGAAAAATGACTTGTAAAATCAAAAATTCGCAACAAAAATGAGCTGGTTCCGTTTGAAAAACAAAGATGGCGCTGGCTTCCGATAGAAACGTAAATACGTAAATAATATAACTTAACCTTTTTCGTAACTCTCAATAACCGAGGTCCCCATGGTTAAACTTGAAAAACGATCACCATGTAAATAGACGGCGTTCGTAGTGAGACACCTTTTTCATAAGTAGGGAGTGTTTATTTAAAGAAAGTCATCCAGTTGGCTATGAAATGTCAATAGAAAAGGATGAAGCAAGAAAAGTTTATTATTAAGCCTTGAATATATCATCCTTTTCTGTTAAAAATTCATAGCCTAAATGACGTTTTCTAATGCACACCATATGCATATATTTAAAAAAATATCCCCCCCCCCCTCACTCCTAAACTAGGTAGTCAAATAAGGATGGCTGTCGGCTGTAAGTCCAAAAGTATAAATAATAAAAACAATTTAAAAATATTTTTATTTAGGCAGCGTTGCTAGTTCTACTCGAAAGTAGGACATCATAGGAATCTTGGAGGTTACGCAATTTGATGATGCAATTTTTGGATACAAACTTTCGAAGTGAGCAATTGATGCCATGTTTTGACCCTAAAATTAATAATTTTCGAAAAAATGCCCTCAAAAAGTAAAAATTTTGAATCTTAAAGAAACGGAACCATAAAATAAGATGATTCCCACATTCGCATCCTAGTTTTCTGTAATCTATTCAGTGGTAATATCTTCAAAAAATAAATAAAATATATTAATTTTTGCACTTTTAGTTCTCTTTTAGATGCTACCATCCACATCTTTTAGATACGGAATGATAAAAGAAAAACTTTCAGTTTCTCAAGGCGATATTTTCGAGAAAAACATTAATCTGAGGGGCAAATGTAATAAAAACTACTCAGGTATTAAAGATGTAACCAAAAATGGCACTAGATATTAGGGTTAACCTTCAAAATTCCTGTAATGTCCTACCTTCGAAGAGAACTGGCAACGGACTGGAAACACAATATTTTTTTCTATTTTGACATTGACACTTTTCAATACTGACAACAGCAACGAGCTAGTACTGGAGACTAGGAAAGCTAGTATACCACATCTGGAGATCCCATCTTGTTTTACAGTTTTGACTCCCCTTTTTAGCAGTGAAAACCTTAAAAATGGAGGCGATATCCGCTGGAAGTGACGTCTCGGTCTTCCCCTTAGCTAGAACGAGCGCCAATGCTCCTAATCTAACCTAACAAAATCAGGTCCGGCTTTAAGCTGCTATGTATGACGTTTGTATGACGTGAACTAACGACAATATTACGTCATGAAAACCTTAGAAATAAGCAGATTTTATGCTAAAAAAGGGGACCATTTTTAAAGGAAATATCGGCATGTGTTGGTTCTGTATCTCCTATAAATTTGACAATAGCTACTTGTCAACAAAACACATAGAAACAAAGACGGGGTTTTGATCATTGCACAGCGTTGCCATAGTTTTACGGTGTTCAGTCGAATATACACGGTGAATTTAAAGTGAATGTTCCTGTTCATTATAATTCACTATTTGTGGTCAAAATTTTTTTCTGTTTTGACCTTGACACTTTTTAATACTGATGACAGCAACGAGCTAGTACATTAGATCTGGAGACCTCCTCCTGTTTTACAGTTTTGGCGTCCTTTTCATCAGTGAAAACCTTAAAAATGGCGGCGATAACCGCCGGAAATGGCGTCTCAGTCTTCCTCTTAGCTAGAAAGAGCGCTAATGCTCCTAATCTAACCTAGCAAAATCAGGTCCGGCTTTAAGCTGCTATATATGACGCGCGCCGACGACAATATTACGTCATGGTCAACCTTAAAAATAGGGGACTTTATGGTAAAAAAGGCGAGCATTTTTAGGGAAACATTGGCATTTGTTGGTTCTATCTATATCTTCTAGGTCATTGGTCACGTAATGGGTGAATTCCAAAACTCGGTGCATCCACCGGTTAAACCGGTCAGCTACCATTTCGTTTCAATTTTCACCATATACCAGAAAGTGACTGTTTCTAAATTAACCGGTGGAATTGTCGGTTCGCTACCGGTAGCTCACCGAATGTACCGGTCTAGAGAAGTGGATTTTCGGTAGATTAAAAGAAAAATGTCAGTATTGACAGTTCGTGCCCGTAGCCTTTCTATAAACAAACATAATGCTAAAATGTTTTTACAGTTTACCGTCTGAAATTTAATGAAAATTTCAAAATTTAAATTTTATAACCACCTAGTCGTGTTCTTTATTTTTGGAGTTGGTGATAACTAATAGTAATTTGTAAATTGTAAATTGTAATGGACGACTCGACATTGAAATCGTGGAATCCGGTTTTTGGAGAGGATGGGTCCAATTTAAGAACTGGTTCTAGCCTGGTTCTTCAAAACATTTATAGTAGGTATCTAGAAAGGCATAAGCAAGTTTATTTAACACTGGTTTATACAATGCATACAGTCTTATGCGTATGCTGTGTCCCACGTTAAAAATGTCCCTGATTTCCACAAGAAATCATATTTTTTTATTATATGAACTGGGGTAGGTACCTAAGGACCTAGGACTAGGACAACTAATAAAACAACTTCTTACAAATAAAAATTATCTTAATAATGTCGATTTCGCTATGAGAAGAACAGTAATAACAAAAAACATCATTGCTGAATCAAACCGTTTCTAAATTGACCGTAAAATAGCTTAAATTCCGGTGTAACCGGAATTACCAGCGATCTACCGGTAGATGTAACCGGAAAATTTAATGATCACTTTTGAAATTCGCCCAATGTTGTACAATGAGAAAAAGTTCACGTCATCACCAGTGGCAAGACGAAAATAAATAAGAAATTGACAATAGTTACTTGTCAACAGAGCAAGTTTCCATAGAAACAAAGACGAGGTTTTGGTCATGGCACAGCGTTGCCATAGTTTTACGGTGTTCAGTCGAATATAAACGGTGAATGTAAAGTAAATGTTCATGTTCATGATAATTCACAATTTGTAGTCAAAATATTTTCTGTTTTGACATTGCACTTTTCACTACTAATAACAGCAACGAGCTAGTACCTTACATCTGGAGACCCCCTTCTGTTTTACAGCTTTGGCCCCCCTTTTTAGCAGTGAAAACCTTAAAAAATGGCGGCGATATTCGCGTGAAGTGACTTCTTCCTCTTAGCTACAAAGAGCGCCAATGCTACTAATCTAACCTAGCAAAATCAGGCCGGCTTTAAGCTGCTACGTGCGTTGACAACAACATTACGTCATGGGAACCTTAAAAATAGCGGACTTCATGCTATAAAACGGGACCATTTTTAGGGAAAAGTCGCCATTTGTTGGTTGTGTCCATATCTCCTAAGTCATTGGTTAAGTTATGTTCCACTTTGAGAAAAAGTTCATTTTATCACCCGTGGCATGAAGAAAATAAATAAGAAATTGACAATAGTTACTTGTCAACAATACACGTTTCCGTAGTGACAAAGACGGGGTTTTGGTCGTTGCGCAGCGTTGCCACAGTTTTACGGGGTTTAGTCGATACACAGGTGATTTTAAAGTCAATGTTCCTGTTCATTATAATTTACTATTTGTAGTCAAAATTAGAAAAAAATCTTGTACGAAACACGTCAAGAAAAACTTTTGTGTAACTCGTTCGAATTGCGGTTGGTAATACCAAGGTGAAGAGGGAAGTGTCTAATTTATTGACCACAAAAAACTGGTTTCATTTGTATACAGCATCATTTGTACCAAGTTTGGTGTAAATCTGATCAGAATAAATACCCAGTCAATCGGTTTATGCCAAACTTTTCTAGAGGGTAGTGTCCTTTAGAATGGACATCTGAATCTGAAATTTTAACAGTGTTTGCCCCGTGTCAGGTGCATCATTTGTACCAAGTTTGGTATAAATCTGATCAGAATAAATACCCAGTCAATCGGTTTTTATCAAATTTTTCTAGAAGGTAGTGTCCTTTCGTCCTTTCGAATGGACATCCGAATCTGAAATTTTAACAGTGTATGTCCCTGGTCAGAAGCATCATTTGTACCAAGTTTGGTGTAGATCTGATCAGAGTAAATACCCAGTCAATCGGTTAATTCCAAATTTTTCTAGAGGGTAGTGTCCTTTAGAATGGACATCTGAATCTAAAATTTTAACAGTGTATGCTCCGGGTCAAGAGCATTATTTGTGCCAAGTTTGGTATAAATCTTATTAGAATAAATACCCAGTCAATCGGTTTTTATCAAATTTTCCTAGAAGGTAGTGTCCTTTTTTCCTTTCGAATGGACATCCGAATCTGAAATTTTAACAGTGTATGTCCCTAGTCAGAAGCATCATTTGTACCAAGCTTGGTGTAGATCTGATCAGAGTAAATACCCAGTCAATCGGTTAATTCCAAATTTTTCTAGAGGGTAGTGTCCTTTAGAATGGACATCTGAATCTAAAATTTTAACAGTGTATGCCCCGGGTCAGGGGCATCATTTGTACCAGGTTTGGTGTAAATCTGATTAAAATAAATACCCAGTCAATCGGTTTTTATCAAATTTTTCTAGAGGGTAGCGTCCTTTAGAATGGACATCCAAATCTGAAATTTTAACGGTGTATGCTCCGGGTTAAGAGCATTATTTGTGCCAAGTTTGGTATAAATCTGATCAGAATAAATACCCAGTCAATCGGTTTTTATCAAATTTTTCTAGAAGGTAGTGTCCTTTTGTCTTTTCGAATGGACATCCGGATCTGAAATTTTAACAGTGTATGTCTCTGGTCAGAAGCATCATTTGTACCAAGTTTGGTGTAAATCTCATCAGAATAAATACCCAGTCAATCGGTTTATGCCAAATTTTTCTAGAGGGTAGTGTCCGTTAGAATGGACATCTGAATCTGAAATATTAACAGTGTTTGCCCCGGGTCAGGGGCATCATTTGTACCAAGTTTGGTAAAAAAATCGGTAAAATTAGCAAAAAATTGTCTTTTGTGGAGACTTTTTAGAAAACATTTACAGTGTTGCCACATTTTAAGTAGTTTCTGAAATATTTAGAAAAATGTAAAAAATGCGAAAATTTTAAATATCGTTTATTTCACAAACTATTGGTGACAAAAAAAAAGTTTAGTACATCTCGATTAGCTTCGTGTGAAGAAATTTAAGTTTTTGGTATTTTTTAAATTTTTTTCAATATTTCAGAAACCACTCAAAATGTGGCAACATTGTAGAGATTTTCTAAACAGGCTCTACAAAAGTCAACTTTTTGGGAATTTATCTGTCTTCGTAACTACAGCCGTTTCGGAGATAGCAATGCTGCACGAAGTTAAAAAAAGCCACCCTGCTGTTTAAACCTAAACTAGAAAAAATTTAATTTTTTTTTTCAAATTGCTCGCTGCGCTCGTACCGCAAACGTTTTTCGTTACGCAAAATCGCATTTTTCGTAACTAGTGACATCAAAACCTACTAAAGCGTTTTTCTTGATCAGATTACCAAATGACTTTTTTGTTTCGAACATCTATCTTTTATAGTGTTTGGGGTACACCAGAAAGCCATCCTTAATTGACCACCAGGAACACATACTTTTTATACCCTAGTTTTCAATAGTACATTATCCAACAAGCATATAATGTAGGCTATCATTACCGAAGATGTCAGTTGCAATTAACCTGAGGTAATGATGCGTATTATATGCAAGTTTGATACTACACTTTGTCCACGGCTTATTTTACAATTTTTACATAGTAATCAATTAAATAACTCACGACATAATCGTCAACACGCGGTTTCTTTTGATTGTCAAAGTGACGTTAAAACCATTATGGCGGTCATCAGAAACCTTCACTTGTTTTGTTTGTAATTTCTGACATGGCGGTGTCTGCATGCAATTCTTATGGAGCTTATAATGAAAAAACAAAAGACGTAAAGTGAATAATGAATAATATTCACGCTGTTCCAGTTCAACCCTATTACGTGCTTACACCCTGACAAATGATGATCATACTATTGTACAGCGGTGGGCAAAAGTATTTTGACGGGTACCTTTGTTAACCATCACTTATAATTAGATATTGATGTAGATGGTGATATTATTCTTTTTCCTCATGCGACTTATCCAGAATAACTGCCGATAAGTGACACGAAGTCGTGAGCGTTTGTAAACCATGATGATATTGATATTGATTTTCTATACCTATAGGCGATAATAGCGGAAATTTCTTGATGAAAACAATGTGAGAGAAATGGGCAGGTACATTGACTTAAATATTTTATCAAGTTTCTTATTCAGTGTAACGTTTCTTCTGACCACAAATGTGTTTTAAATTTTTTCTTAACTGATGTCTTTAAAAAAAATTATTGATACTTGAGGTAAAAAAATTGACATATTAGTAACTTTTAAATTCAAAAGTGTTACACCACCTTTCGCCACACTGAAATAGAAATAGTTGCTACTTACCAAGACTTGTCTGCCATTTTTTTCAGCATGGGTGTACTGATAGTCGTACTTAGCTTCGATATACTTGTCAGAGTACTTCACACTGGGACTGTTGACCGTCAGTTCCATTTTTTATTCAAGACTGCAAACTAAAAAAAAGAACGAGGAACAGTAATTATTGTTACCAACTTTACTGTGACTGGTGTACAAATGAATCAGGAATATAATCGTTTATTAGATAATCTAAACTCGGATAAACCTTGGGATAAAACTGGCTAATAAAATAAACTATTCTGGGAAGCGGAACCACGTGTACGATCATCCGATTTTTTTACGAGATTTAACATTTGGTGTGATACAGGGTGACCCCAGATAAAACCCATTTTTTATCCATCGAGATCTAGCACAAAGAATGTTCTGTAAAGTAGGTACTGAATTATTTGCAAACTTAAGTTAATAAAGTTGTGATAAACTCCTGTTTTATTACACTTAATTTTATCAACTAATGGGAGCAGCCATAATACATCATAAGGGTTGTTATGCTAATAGATATATCTTATAACAGTAACACAATAATAAACAATGTTTTGTTTAAAAAAAAACTCAACAGTTTTGTTCTTTATTTATTAAAGACGAAATTGTCAAAAATCAATATTTATTTATATCAGGTTGCTATATCATACCGGTTTATCCTACCACTACCGTATATTACCTTACCAAGAACTCTATTTTTAAATAAAGCCACAATCACTTGACTCTCGTTATATTTTGTCACTCTGATAGTTGGATGTACACTGTTTATATACGAAGAACGTCGGACCAACGTTAAAGCCCTTGGTATGAGTAGAAACAGAACAGCACTGACATCTGAACAGCTCGCGGGCTAAATGCAGAACGATCAGCAGGAAATATCGACGTACTCCCTTCTAGGGAGTTTTCTCTGTAAGGCAGGAAATTTACCGGTCTCGCTGAATATCGATTTTTTTTTGTTTGCTGGAAGCATATAATATTAAGTTTTCATAGTATGCTATCAGCCTGTTAGGAATAAACACAATTAATTTATTGATAAAATACACTTACTGTGGTTAATTTTTCATTAAATAAGCTAAAGCTTAAAGTAGGCAGGAGCTGATTAAAAATAAATTCTGATTTATATTAAAGTTGAGAGACACTAATTAGGCAAACAATAATAATTATATTAGTACAAGAACCCACTGTGTTTATTTATAAAAACAATTAATTAAAAATTAGGAAAAAAAGCTTATATAATAACCCAAACAAGAATCAGTTAGCGAACTTGGTGCAAAAGAAACACAGTGTTCAAGATAAAGATTTCCAGGGTTTGTTTATTAAATATCATACAAGTATACGCACATACAATCGATGGTTCGGAGTAGGAGTTCGAACAATTTTATGAATCACTGACAAATACATATAAACAGTTCAAAAAACAAGACATACCTAACCATAGTTATGGGAGATTTTAATGCCAAGATTGGCAAAGGGGGTGAATTTATCAAAGATTTCGGTTTGGATGTTAGGAATAAAAGAGGTGAAAGGTTAAAACTGTTTGCAGAGGAAGAAGAACTAGTAACCCTTAATACTTTGTTCCGGCTACTCCTAATACGTTTGTACACCTGGATCTCTCAGCAAGACCAACCTGAACCTACTGTTAGGAATTAAATAGACGATATACTGGTAAATAAGAGATTCAGGAATCGATGCTTATCTATTAAAACCTACTCTGGCGCTGACGTATCATCAGATCATGTCCCATTAGTTGGTAAATTCAGAACAAGATTCAAGAAAGTCACCAAAAAGAACACAAACTAACAATGGGATATGAGAATACTTAAAGACAAAGAAATAAAAGAAACAGCGACTTAACTTTCATCAGAGAAAATAAACAGCATGGGAGAGACAGATAATGTGGAAAAAACACTCGAGAATATATGTGGAACTTTTAAAGAAATCGGAGACAAACACCTGGTAGACAATAAACAGAAGAAAAGGTGATGGATGACGGACGAGATTCTACAGATGATGGAAAGAAGAAGGGCATCAAAAAAGAATAAAGAATTGTACAATTATATTCAAAAGCAAATAAGAAAAGAAATAAGAACGGCGAAAGAAACTTGGCTTAAATGCAGCGCGAAGAGATAGAATTATTAGAGCAGAGCTGATTCCTTCAATATGCATAAAAAGGTTAAACAAGTGGCTGGCATTCAAAAAGCCCGCGTAGTGGGTAAGCTACGAGATCAGCAGGGGAACATCGTTATGGACAAGATTGAGGAAATCAACATCTGGACAAAATATATAAATAAGCTTTTTGATGACAGCAGATCAATACAACCACCTAATTTCACATGTTCTAGCAATTTGCCAATAACAATCAGAGAAGTGGAAAAATAATAACACAATTAAAAGACGGCAAAGCCCCTAGACCAGATAACACATATGCTGAGTTCATAAAGCTTTTTGATGCAAAGGGCATCCAATGCATAACTACAATTTTAATAACTTATACTCAAGTGGGATAATACCAAAGACATGGTTAAAGTTAACATTTATTACTTTACCTAAGAAAACGAGCTTTGTGCCTTATGACGACTTCCGTACGATTAGCTTGATGAGCCATCTACTGCAATTGTTCCTAAAAATTATACATCAGAGAATTTTTAGGCTGTATGAAGAACAAATCAGCCGTACATAAATTAGATTTCGAAATAACCTAGGAACAAGAGAAGCCCTCTTCACTATACAGCTGCTCATTCAGAGATGCAGAGATGTAAATTGCGATGTCTATGCCTGTTTCACAAGTAAAACATAACAAGCTTATGGAAGTATTAGCATATATTGGGCTGCATACCTGCGATCTGAGGATTATTGGCAACCTGTACTTGAATCAAACGGCTTCTATACATACCCAAGCAGAAGATTCGGATGAAATCTAAAATTAAACATGGGGTCAGACAGGGATGTGTATTATCGCCTCTCCTGTTCAACGTGTATTCAGAGAGAATTTTTAAGGAGGCTCTGGGAAATATTTATGCCGGAATCAAAGTAAATGGAGAATGTATCAATAACATAAGATACGCAGACGATACGGTGGTTTTAACAGACATGTTGAAGGAACTTCGGGAAATATTGGTCAGAGTTGCCGAAACCAGTCAGAGATATGGGTTGTCACTGAACACTACTGACTTATTGTCACTAAGAAAGACTAAGAAAACTAAACACTTAATAATTTCCAAAAATAAGATTCAAACGGAAGGACTGATTGTAAACAATCAACGAATAAAGAGAGGCATAAACCTTACCTTGAAACAACTGTTAATGAAAACTGGGACCACACGCTGGAAATTAGATCCAGGATAGAGAAAGCAAGAGCTGTAATTCAGAGGATGGCTAGACTCTTCAGATGTCATGATTTATCTATACCGTTAAAAATCAGATTATTGATGTGTTATGTTTTCCCTGTATTGTTATATGGAATGGAATCCTAGACTCTCACGCACGCTGCATCTGGAAAAATCGATGCTTTTGAGATGGGGCTGTATCGACGAATCTTGAGGATACCATGAACCGCTCATGTCACCGATCAACACGTATTGACAAAGACGGGGAAGGATAAAGAACTACTATTGAAGATAAAAACATCCAAAATTGAATACTTCGGACAAATAATGAGGAATAGCCAAAGATATGGAATGTTAGAGCTGATTATACAGGCAAAGATAAAAGGTAAACGTGGTCCTGGAAGACGAACAATTTCATGCTTAACAAATCTACGCACATGGCTCAACACAACAACTGTGGGCCTATTCAAAGCAGCTGCGAACAAGGTACAGATTGCCATGATGGTCGCCAACGTCCAAAACGGAAAGGCACTGGAAGAAGAAGGGCTTGTTTGAAGTTAGAAAACCAAGACGGATCTGGTAATAACGATAAATCTCTAGGCTATTAGAAAGCAAAGCTTAAGTTTACGAAGGTAAAAGAACATAACTTTTTTTTTGTGCAGCAAGAGACACTCATTATAGACTATGCTAGCAAGGTTCTCAGGAGGACCACAGATGGAGGAAATGTCATCAGCTTCTACAAGACTTTTATCAAAGATGTGAATAAATGAATGAAACTCATTGGAGGATAACTATACGCTGATTTTCCATGCGATATATAACACTTGAAGGAAAGTTAAGAAAAAGCATAAAAATAAGATTAACAAAATCAAATAAAAGCAAATATCAAAGTACCAACAGCAGGAAGGCCATAGTGCGAGTAATAACAGTATCGTCCACTATGCTTCTTCTGCAAGTTCCACCGGTAAACTACTGGGTTCCACTGCTAACCTGCAGAGGAAAGGTCTGCTTATTGCATATCGATTCCCGGCCTCAAACTGTATACGTATTTTATAATAACTTAGAAACTATTTTACATGAATTACCTTCGGGTTCTTCTATTATTTTAACTGGTGACTGGAATGTTAATTTTGCTGACGCCAGTTCAGTAAATTCTCGTTATTTGAAAGATCTTTTGTTATCTAATGGAATAGCAATGCATGTTAAAAACTTCACTAGTATAACCGTAAAGAATACCATAAGAATACCATATAACCATAAGAAGTACCGTAAACCGGGGCTACTTTGTCACTTTTTGAGCATATTTTACTCTGTAACTTTTTTATTTTTTCGATTTTTGGCCTGAAAAAAATCAAGTATACCGACGGTATCATTTTGTATGCGCGGCCACAAAACCAGCTGCTGACCATCCATAGGAAATTTAAAAAAAATAAAAAATAGGGTGATAAAGTAGCCCCGTGTTTGGTGCTACTTTGTCACCTTATTTAAAATGCTTTTAAAATGCACTGGCTAGAGCGACAAAGTAACCCCAGAAATGGAATATCCGGACAAAAATATATATTAGCACCTATTTTTTTTTTTTCAATTAAATTGCTAAAAATACAATTAATTGTAGAAAAAACTTTATTTCCAACAGGAAAATAACATTATCAATCCTAATAAACCTAAAAAAAATTATGTAACATTAATAAAGAAACTTATATTCTTATTTGGCAGTGTCATTAAAGACAACTTGAAATATTCTGTAACATTAATAAGGACACTTAAGTAATATTTTTTGGCACTTTGGCTTACTATAGATTTCCAAATGACAGAAGTTTTAGTGGACGAATTCCTCATCTTCGTCTGTCAAGAACGGATCTTCATCTGCTGATTCATCGTCGCATATTGCACAGACAAAATAGGGGTCCTTACTGTTTTCATTGCATATACCACAAACCCATTTGTGGCACTTGTAGCATTGTAGCCAGTCCACAAGCCCTCTGTAGTTGGTCCACATCACTCTACAAATTTTGCATTAATCTCCTGCCTCTTTTAATCGTTTGGAATCCTTTTTCTTGATGCTTGCTGCAGCTTCTACTGTTGTATTTTCTTTTAAAGACTGTTTGCTTCCTTCTTTCTTGTCCTTGTTAGTCTTTCCAGACTTTTGAGAACTAAATGTTGACGGTGTCTGATCGTCAGGTGGGTTTCCTGGGATGTCTTCTGAATAATCTGCAGTCACAGATGAAGGTAAAATTCTCGTGCCAGCTTCAACCGTTTTCCCACGCTTGCGTTTAGTGGACGGATCTTTAGCAACATCTCTGTGTTCATGCAATAGTTCAATAATGCTTACGTCCAATAGACGTCCCACTTCTTCCTTCTGGACTACAGCATTTGGCAACCTTTTGAAACTTCCTGTGGATTGCATGGGAATAGTCCGGTGGCTCTAAAGTCAGACATTAAATTTGTTTTGACGTTAGGTTGAGTCTGCGACCACAGTCTGTTCAACAGCAGGGGAAATTGTTCCTTAGGAATAGAACCAGAATAGCGGCTTTCTTTTCTCCACGTGTCTAGAATCGCCCGCCACGTTCTCTTCATTGGCGCAAAAACTGCCACGTCCAAAGGCTGCATCAAGTGCGTGGCATTTGGTGGAAAGGGTGTCAAATAGATATCCTGTTCTTGTGCAATCGCAATGACGTTTGGAGCAAAATGACTAGCTAGATTATCGCCCACTACGATGACTCTCTTCCCTGGTTGATTAGTCCGTTGAACGTGCGGCACTGAAATTTGAGTAAATCAGATCTCAAAGAGATTGGCATCGAACCAACCACTTAGGCTATTTTTATAGACAGTCTAAGTAGGCCCACCGACACACCAATTTTCGTAAAGGTTGGAGGCCTTATAAACAATCATGGGTGGTGAAAGTTCACCACTTGCAGTTCCGCAGACCATCATGCTGATTGCTATTCTCGAGAAATTCTGAACCCGTTCCACTCTTTTGCAATTCCTAGGAACAATGACTTTTCGTGCGCCAGCGTCATCTGTAATATTTGTCTCGTCGTAATTATAAATATGGTCACCTGTAGATTCTAACAAAGCCGGTGCTATATTTTCGAAGAACTTATTAACGTCATCTTGATCAACAGAAGCGCAGGATCTTTTTATGTTGGATGCCATTCTCACGGATAGGTTGTTCCTCTATATAAATAACGCTACCATATCGTTCCCCGATATATTGTTTTTTAGGACAGGAATAGTAACTTGCTTGATATCGAGCTTAGTGAGCGGGAATCCCCAATCTGCAACGACGCCAAGGGTTCTTGCAATGATGGCTTCTTCCTCCGGACTCAGGATGGTTGGATGACCTATCTGATGACCTGGAGTTTTGTATGCCTACCAAGGCATCTGTTAGTAAGAGTACTCCGTGGAATTTGATTAACTCTGGACGCCTGTTTTTTGCTCATACCATTTTGCACCGCGCGCACCGCTTTCGCCACCTGATCTTCAGTGAAATTGTGGTAGGTCCGGCTACCCGGGGTTTTATGATACGTCCGCATTTTTTTTCTAGTCAATTAGAACCTGAAAAAGAAACTAGGCTTACTGGAAGCAGCAAATAAAAAAAAAAGTTTAAAAAAATCAAAAACCATGAGCGCGCGCAAAGTGACAAAGTTACCCCGGGTGACAAAGTAGCCCCGGTTTACGGTACTTCTACGATTATTGATTACATATGCTCTAACCTCTGCGAAGAATTTGTCAACTGTAGTGTTAACAGCGCTGGTCTCTCGGACCATGAGGCAGTCTTTACGGGTTTTATCTTTTTGCGCTCTAGGAATGGGCACATAAGACGCAAATCGCGATGGACGCCTATTTACAAAAAAAACTTCACCTATTTTCAACGTCTCTCTTCAAATGAGGACTGGAGTAGTATTGATTGCAATTGCCCCTTGCTGGGCTTTCAAACAAAACTTTTGTAAATTTTTAAGAAAGCGTTTCCTTAGCGGACTATTAAGAAAAATAATAAAACATCTTGGTTTACTAGGACATTAAGGGTATTCTCAAATAATATGAGATTTCTGCATGGGGTTAGAAAACACTGCTGGATAAGCGAAGCTTTTAGAACTTATTATGGCAGGTATAGGTGCACATATAGAAAAGTGAATAAGGCAGCCAAGACCCTTCATTACAGTGGTAGAATTTATGCTGCACCTAATAAGCAAAGAGAAATAGGGCCTATTATCAACGACTTGAGGGAAAGCGGAAAAAGGGGGCACCATCAAGATGTAAACCTCATGGCTGATGATATGAATGCCTATTACTACTCTGTCTCTAAGCTCCTTCCTGGGGGGATACCGGACGAACCGTGCTACAATCCATTGATGGAACTTGTCTGCTGTCAGGGTGGGAGATTCCTTCTGTTTCCTGCCTGTGGACCCAGGGGAGTTGCGATCGGTTTTCCATCAAATAAAAAACAAATACGCAGCGGGATGGGACGAAATATCAATTAGAGGGTTTGAGCAACTGCCTGAGAAGGCACTGTCTTCTATGCCTGAGGTAATAAACGCCTCCTTTCTGGGAGGGCGGTTTCCTACCTTTTTCAAATCTGCAGTGGTGCTACCAATTTATAAAATAGGTGGAAAGGCCATCATCTGACTACAGGCCCATTTCTCTTCTCCCGACTTCAACTTCTCCCAACAAGGTAAGAATGAATGCTTTCCTTAGCAAGCATGCGGTGTTGTGTCCTACTCAACTCGGCTTTAGGGAGGCTCTTGCAACTGGTGATGCCGTGTTTGCTGTGCCGGAGGAGCTATATATTGGTATGAATTAGGGTGAGGTGGCATCTGCTGTTTTTTGCGACATCACCAAAGCCTTTTCAAAGAGTTTCTCATGAAACTCTGCTGGGAAAGCTTGATATGTATGGTTTTAGAGGCCCTGTGCTGGATTGGTTCAGATCTTATTTGGTGGATCGGTCGCAGGTAGTGAGGTTTGGAGTTCATACATCGGTTAGAGGGATGCTTGGGGCAAGAATGCCGCAGGGTTCTGTCCTTGGCCCATTGTTGTTTGTGAATGATCTACCGACTGTCATAAAGGAAAGAAAATGTGTGTCCTTTGCGGATGGCATGGTAGTGGTATGGAGACACGGGGACCCTGCGACACTCCAGGCAATGGTGAATAGAGACCTGGAAGCAGTAGCATGCCTAATGCATGAGAAATATGGCAAAATACTAGTATATCGGTTGCCGCCGACACCAACCCTTTGTTGCTACTGCATACCCTTACCTATACCAAAGAGTGCCTTAACTAAGAACTCAGTTATTTATAATCCTACCAAATGTAACCCATAAGATTGCATATAAAAGATCAATCTTACAATAAATACCTATCATGTGAATTTCTGGATAAGACAATTTGCGTCAAATCAACATACAATCGTCCGTAAGAGCTGCTATCTTAGTTTGTCGGCTTAGTTTCCCCAGTCCCTGTATACAGGTGTCAACTTGAAAACTTTCAATGCTAATACCTCTTAAAGTAAAAAAAATTAGAAAAACGCAATTTGGTGCAAATATTGTACAGGTAGGGGGAACTATTATTACCATATTTTGGATGTGGGGTCAGTGACTCAGTGACAACAGACCTTAAGCCCCATTAACAGACCTTAAGCCCAACTCCAAAGTTTCAAATGGCACTACCCCTTAAGTGATACTTCAAATTAAAGTTCCTTTTGGTAGTATTCACCTGCACAAAATTTTTGTTTTAATTTAATAAAGGGCCGAACAAAAGGTACAATTCAAGTTAAATAAATTGTGTTTTTATGAAATGTTATTTTCAATATTTTATGCTAAAAAAGAATATTAATATTTTTGGCTCCAAATATTTTAAGTAGTATTTGAGTTTATTTTATTTGATTTATACTTTTTGTTCGACCCTATATTAAATTAAAACAAAATTCTTATGCAGGTGAATACTACTCAACGGGACCTTTAATTTGAGGTATCACAAAAGGGGTGGTGCTGCAGCGCGGAACAATTAATGAAAGTCACGCCAAACCACTCCCGTAAGTTCGCGAGCCAGAAAATTCTCCTTCTACCTGGTTCTCTTCTTCCCTTCACTTTACCTTGTAGGAACAGGTGTAATATACGATACTTGACAGGATTTCTCATCACATGGCCCAAATACTCAAGTTTGCGTTGTCTTATGGTATTCATGAGAGTTAAGTGGCAGTTCATTCTTCGAAGGACCTCTTCGTTGGTGACTCGATCAATCCAGGAAATTCTTAGGAGTCTTCGATAGATCCATAGTTCAAAGCTCTTGATCCTTTATTCTGTTGCTTCAGACAACGTCCAAGCCTCGACACAATGCAACAATACTGAGAAAATATAGCATTTTATCATTCTCTTCTTGAGCGTCATGCTGAGATCTCGACAGCAGAGGAAGGGTTTCATGTGTGTCGACATTATTCTAGCCTTCTCTATTCTGCACTTTATTTCTTTGGAATGGTATCATGAATCATTGAGGTTACACCCAAGATAAGTAAAACTACGAACTCTCTCGATAGCTTCGTTTTTACAATACAGCTCACCGCGTTGATTAGGGGGCTTACTTACAACCACGTAGTTGGTCTTCTTGATATTCAGTTCCAATCCATATTGTTCGCTTGTGTGTGTAACTCTGTTGGTAAATTATTGTAGCCGCTCCAAGTTATCGGCCAGTAAAACCGTGTCGTCGGCATATCTGATATTGGTGAGATGTTGTACAGAGCAGGAGCAGGCGACATCCACCAGCGTATTAGATCTAATACTGCATAGCAGATCGCTCTCAGTTCGAGACGCAGCCCATATTGCTCTGTACCTCGCAGGTTATCGGAACCAAAACGAAGTGTAAACAGTAGGTGGTCACCAATTTGTCCATCTGCATACTAGTTTCAGGGTCTACCCCTCATCAGTGCAGCTTTGAGGTAGGTAAGGGTGAGGGGTAGACCCCGAAACTAGTATGCAGATGTGTTGATCGACCAATTGGTGACCACCTACTCTTTATATCTAATATTGTTGATTAGCTCACCATTCACCTTAACCCTGTCTGTGGTGTCTTCTAGTACCTTCCTAAATATTTTCTCCGAGTAGAGATTAAACAGTAAGGTTCAAGTTTGATTTCTAAGGTGTCTGACTCGTTATTTTCAAGATTTATAATTGCTTTCTGATTCCAGTATAGATTGTAAGAACTTGTACCATTGTGCATGGTTTAGCATAGTCTATAAAGCACATGTGAACGTCGCAAATCATATCCCTACAGTGTTGTATAAGAACTTGTATAGTGTTTCGCATTTATTATGCATGTATATGTGTTTCGCATTTATTATACAGATCGACATGAATTATCCCGAGAAGGATTTTTTACACGTGTGACATAAGACTGATGGTGCGGTGGTAACCACAAAATTTGGGGTTGGAGTTCTTCGGTATGGTGATAAATGATGAAACAAGCCAGTCAGCTGGAATCGTGTCACTATCATAAATACATATTATTAAATAGTGACGTCAATATAGTAATACAATGCGTGTCCATGATCTTAAGCTTTTCCGCTCATATATGGTCGGGACCAGTACATGTTCTGGTTTTAGCGCTTTTCATGGCATGTTTAACTTCATCAACTGATATTACTGGACCTTCCGTATTTTTCGTTTAATCAGGCTTTTATCTATTTCCGCCATGTTTTCAGACTTCTTTGATCTTTTTGTACATATTAAACGCATCATGCTTACAATCAAGTTCTTCAATCTCTTGACATTTCTCGATTATCCAACTTTTTTTGGCTTCTCTGATTTTTTGTTTAAAGGCACTGTAAATTTGTCGATAAGCTTTGGGGTTGGCAGTTTTCACCTTTCAGCTGTCTTTCATCATCTCTAAGATTTCGTCGGTCATTCACCGCTTCTTTTCACCTGTATAACATTTGCACCTAATTGCGTTTCAATAATTTCTTTACTTTCAGAGATATTCGCATTGAAAGTTTTCAAATCGACACCCTGTATGTAGTAACCATAATATATGAATATGAAGAATAATACGGTTTCGCATTATTGGAATTTCCATTTCAGGCACTGGAACAATAACAGGAAAAGACGTCATAATTTGAACAAACGAATATCGGCATGGAAACTGAGAAACCTTAATGGCCTGAGGAGAAAAAAGAGGTTCTACGGAAGTGAAAGTTCCTTTTCAGGAAGAAAAATAAAGTTACGCCTCAATAGGCCCCAGACAACAAGAAACTCGTTCTTTTAAAACTGAGGATGAGAAGGAGAACAGAAAAAGTAAACATTGAAGAGGCTAAACCAGCAGATATTGAACTCGCGGAAAGTGAGAAAATTGAATTTAAGAAATGAGAATTTATTTTAAGTAAATTGTACTTGTACAGGCCCCAGAAGACAAAGAACTGGTGCTTGGAAAACTAAATCTTTTCTGTTTGTATTCCCAAATACCCACAGAAACCCCAACCTGAAGAGGAGCAAGAAAAGAGTCAGCACTCAGGAGAGCTCGAAAAACCCAAAGGTGAAGACGAAAGCTACAAATCGGAACTTACTAAACCTACAAAATCAGTAACTGGAAACAATATAGAAGAAAAAGGAAGATTGAAGAGGTTGAAACCCTGAAGACCAACTAGAAGAAAATGTCTAAGACTGAGTACCTAAAAAAGCTGGGCAAAAACAGTCTAAAGAATTTCAAGGATTCAAGGTTTAGCTGAACTTGAGAAGTTCGAGTCGAAAAGAAAATCAGAAGGACTCGTCGAAAAATAGCACTATTTGACTCTTTCTCCAGGAGAAATTCTCGTTAGCTTTGATGTTGTTTCGCTGTTCACGATGGTACCCATTAAGGAGCCATCGAACGTATTAACGAGAAATGTCCACAATATATTGCCAAGTTGTTCCAATACTGTCCAACCACTACATATTTTCAATAGAAGGAAGATTTCTACGAACAAACTAGTAACCGAGGCCAAGGCGTTGGCAACGGCAAAAAAGAAGCCAAAGTGCTGGTTCCGATACGTGAACGACATCGTTGTTATCTGGAGACATGGCAAGGTCAAACTTCAAAACTTCCTCTTACACCTCAACTCTATCAACCCAAATATTCAATTCACTATGGACAAAGAAAGGACGCCGTTTTTGGATGTTTTGGTATCAAGGAGGCGGAATGCGAAGTTTACACACTGACCGATACCTCAGTAACGGATCAATTGATCATCCCAGGCAGATAAAGACTCTAAGTGTGAGAGAAAAGAGAATTTGTGAGCCGACTGAATTGGAACGGGAAATGATTCATCTGGAAAGAGCTTTTGGTTGGAATCGATACAGCAAGCACTAGTTCGATCGGGCCTTCCGTCCAAGGAATGTATAGCACCAGGAAGAAACAACGGGAGAAGATGAAGAAAAGCGTGGATGGACTAGTCTACTATAAATCCACAAAGGAACGGACAAGTTCGGTAGGTTACTGGAAAAGCACAATGTTAAAACTGTCTTTAAACCCAATCGTACAATACAGAGCTCGAGATCGGCCAAAGACCACAGAGATTCCCTATTGGCACCCCGAGTTCCATACAGCTTGATATACATTGGCACCACAAAACGCAGTGTCAACATGAGGATTACAGAACGCAATGTGAGATGCAGGATGGGACAAACACAAAAGTAGCAGAGCACGCTCTCTCCGAAGGTCACGACATACTTTCTAACCATGTGGATATCTTATATCAATTGCAGCATTTCTATCCGAGACCCACGAGAGAAGCCAATGAGATCTTTAAACTCGACAACAATTTCAACAGAAAGGAGGGAATTACGTTTCTAAATGCAGACTTGAAGCGAGTTCTACGACATAATTCAAGTGCGCCGAAACCCCGCGCCACGACTACCCCCACCCCAGTCACTCCACTGTAACGCGACGTCTGGGGAATAAATACCACGGAGCTCACCACAGTCCAATCAGTCAATGTCGGGGAGCACGGGAGATCACTTCGCTCATTGCCTCATCGCCTATGATAATGGCTGCCGCACCTGTAGACGAAACGTCAGGAAGAAATCCCATTGGGCCACGGCTTCATAGCCCTGAAAACACTTTAGATTTATTGTATTTATTATTTCTTGTTTAATTCTGGATTTCTACAGATTTATTCTCAGTACTTTTCCTTTTTATAGATAATTTCTGTCCTTCTCTTTTTTTTTTGTTCAAAGAACAAGAAACGTTTACCTTTTCTTTCTCCTCTAATATTTAAATTAAATTACCGCTGGTAACATTTCTTTGTCTTTTTTTAAATTATTGTTACGATCGCAGCAACGCCGCATGGGAGGCGGGGCAACGCATGGGAGCGTGTTGGTTGGTGGAGCTTCGCGACCTATCCGCGCTGCGTCATGGCTGACACGAGTGATTTATTGCTCGTCTGGCTTAATCTAGAAGGCAGTTGTTTACAACCGTTTTTTTATATGAGATTATTCAAGAATTCTTATAAAGAACTTTCTAGGTTTTTCTGTAATGTTAGGATTGTATATAAAAGGCGCATAGAGCGCCCGAGTAGGAGTAGTCTTATTTTAAGCGAGCTATAAGTAAGCTAAAGTTACGAAGCGATAATAGAAGGCTATAAAGTGTTAAAGTAGCGAGTTATTAAGTAGTCGAGTGTATTTGTGGAATAAATAAATAGTGTTTTCGTATTAAATCGTTACACTGGAATTATCGAACCCCGAGTTCGCAAAAATTGGTGTCAGAAGTGAGATTCCAGTGGGAATTTGAGGACTAATATTGCTGAACTGTAAGTGAGTGCTTCATTGCCGGACATTACGTGTTTATGAGAGTGACCAGAAGCCAGCATCAAGCAATGGAGGATCAACTTGCCGCCCTGCTGTCCCTTATGCAACAACAAAAAGAAGAGCAGGAAAAACGTTAAAAAGAACAAAAAGAAGAGCAGGAAAAACGTGATCAAGTACAGGAGCGACGTTATCTAGAGCAGAAGGAAGAGCTGGAAAAACGTGATCAAATTCAGGAGCGCCGTTATCTAGAGCAGAAGGAAGAGCTGGAAAAACGTGATCAAATTCAGGAGCGCCGTTATAAAGAACAATAAGAAGAGCAGGAAAAACGTTATAAAGAACAAAAAGAAGAGCAGGAAAAACGTTATAAAGAACAAAAAGAAGAGCAGGAAAAACGTGATCAAGTGCAAGAGCGACGTCATCAACAATTCAAAGAAGAATTAATGAGCCATCTCGCAGTCAGGGAGCAACAGTTGGAAGAAAGAATAATGCAATACGTTAATGAATCCGTTAACGAAGGACTCGAAGCTGTCAACCAGAGGGTTCTCGAGCTAGAAAAGAAATTCCGGGAACAACTTGAGGACGACACCGTGTCTACAGAGAGTTTTAGCACAGCCAACGCTAAAATTAAGCCTCCCGATTATGACGGTACTACGGCGTGGGAAATTTATAAAACACAATTTGAGGCGGACATAGACAGACTAATTCACCTGGCATACCCATCAGCCCCTGAATGTTTTCAAACGCAATTTGCCGCCGAAAGGTTCATTGAGGGAGTTCGAGATAGTGACATGAGATATCACTTACGCCTAGTAAGGCCCAGGAATATCAGCGAGGCACTAGTTCGGGCCCTGGAATTCGAGGCGTCACGAGTGTCATCTAGTTCTTCTGCAAGTGTAAGAGTGGCAACTTGCGGTGACAAGAAGAATACGTCTATGGCTGAATCCATGGCCAGTTTACATAAAGCGATGAAAGATATGGCAGTCAGTATGCAAGCCCTGTTAGAAAGAACTCCTCGATCGACAGGCAATCGGGGCATAAAATGTTTTAACTGTGGTAAACTGGGTCACGTCAAGAGTAACTGCCGTAATAGGGCAAGAAGTCCGTCGCCGTTGATTAGAAGACCGAGCGGCAACCAAGACCATCCCAGAGTTCAGGAAAGACCAATTCCGGTCAATGTAAGGGGACAATTGACCGAGCCCGTTAAGACCCCCAGGATCAGTCAAGTCAACCAATCAAGTCACGGCAATAATTTGGTTGGCAAAAGTGTTACAGAGGCCGGACGCATTAAAGGTAAAGAAGATAGTCAGCATTGTCGAAGAACTGAGCAACGTGAGGGACATCCTTCTGTAAGGAGAACCTCGGTGGAAATAAACGATGGCTGGACCACACAGACCCTTCGAGAAGAACAAATGAATGATCCAGATATTGGACCCATCCTCTCTGCAAAGACTGACGACAAGAGACCAGAATGGCAAGAAATTGCTGATAGAAGTCCAAACCTGAAGGCGCTATGGGCCCAGTGGCACTCTCTTAAAATAGAAAATGGACTACTGAAGAGAGCGTGGGAGAGTCCGGATGGCAAGTCCGTAGTCAGTCAGTTGGTTGTTCCTGATAGCAGAAAATCAGATGTACTACTGGAAATGCACAACGGAACAAGTGGAGGTCATTTTGGGGTCAATAAAACCTTGGCCAAAATTAAAGAGCGGTTCTACTGGGTGAATTATCATGTAGACGTCGAGTCTTGGTGCCGCAAGTGCGAAGTTTGTTGTGCCACAAAAGGACCTCGAACAAGATCACGCGGCCGAATGGTGCAGTACACTGTAGGTGCTCCATTCGAGAGGGTAGCAATTGATGTCGCGGGACCGTTTCCTCAGACTGAGTCGGGAAATAAATACATCTTGGTCGCCATGGACTACTTTACTAAATGGCCTGAAGCATACGCCCTACCTAATCAAGAAGCAACGACTGTGGCAACGGTGCTAGTAAATGAAATGTTCTGCAGATTTGGGGTCCCTCTCGAACTTCATTCTGATCAGGGCCGAAATTTTGAATCGGCTGTTTTCCAGAAGGTCATGGAACTTCTCGGAATTCGCAAGACCAGGACAACTCCTTTGCATCCACAGTCGGATGGGATGGTAGAGAGATTTAATCGGACCATGGAACATTACCTGTCTAAAATGGTGGCAGATCATCAGCGTGATTGGGACCAACATCTACCTCTCATGTTGATGGCATATCGAGGCTCTACGCATGAAGCCACTGGTTATACTCCGGCGAAAGTGATGTTCGGGAGGGAAATGAGGCTTCCTGCGGAATTGATGTATGGAACACCAGAAAAAGAGTCGCTCAGCTCTGAGAATTTTGTGGAGGAGCTTAAGGAGAGGCTGAACAATGTTCATGAGCAAGTCAGGAATAAACTGCGGATATCCAGTGATCAAGCCAAAGCAAGATATGACTTACTAGCTAACTCCCGCGGCTTCCAGGATGGTGATTTGGTGTGGCTATACAATCCGAGGCGAAAGGTGGGGAAGTCGCCCAAACTTAGCCAAAATTGGGAAGGACCTTATACAATTATAAAGAAGATTAATGATGTGGTGTATAGGATCCAGCGGACCCCTAGGTCAAAGATGAAGGTCGTTGATTTGGATCGATTAGCACGATACCATGGAACTCTATCTGTTCGGGACGAACAGACTTAGGAGGAGGGCAATGTTACGATCGCAGCAACGCCGCATGGGAGGCGGGGCAACGCATGGGAGCGTGTTGGTTGGTGGAGCTTCGCGACCTATCCGCGCTGCGTCATGGCTGACACGAGTGATTTATTGCTCGTCTGGCTTAATCTAGAAGGCAGTTGTTTACAACCGTTTTTTTATATGAGATTATTCAAGAATTCTTATAAAGAACTTTCTAGGTTTTTCTGTAATGTTAGGATTGTATATAAAAGGCGCATAGAGCGCCCGAGTAGGAGTAGTCTTATTTTAAGCGAGCTATAAGTAAGCTAAAGTTACGAAGCGATAATAGAAGGCTATAAAGTGTTAAAGTAGCGAGTTATTAAGTAGTCGAGTGTATTTGTGGAATAAATAAATAGTGTTTTCGTATTAAATCGTTACACTGGAATTATCGAACCCCGAGTTCGCAACATTATTTTCTTAGCTACCAAAATGGATGTCAAAGAAGTTTTTTCTCTTCTTTTTTATTTTTCTTATTTCAATCTTTTTTTATTGAATCCTTCAGTGCTTTATAAATTGATTGTTGCAGGTTTATCTTATTTTTCCATGTATTCTCAAACTTATGTTTCTTCATTATCCTCACCCTCCTGCCTTAACTTCACACTTTAAACTGCTTCAACCTATTCTCCTTTACCTATCACCTGTTCTATACTATCAACACTTTGTATACATATCTTCTTTTCTCTTTTTTTTACTCAAGACGGATAGAAATATAATATTGCTCCTCCAACTTATATTTGTCTTTTTTCGGCTAGTTCTTTCGAACTACACGATGCTTTACCAAACAAAGTACAATATGATTTAATGGTCACTTTTTCTCTAGCTTTTCAAAACTTTTAAAATTGCTCTTTTAAATTGGTGTCCTTCCTCTTTTCTTGCTCTAAACTTTTAAAAGTTTGTACCTTTTTTTTAATTCTATCCTCTCTTCACTGTACTAGTATTTCGGCTTAACCTCCCTAACTTCTTTGAGACTCCCAACACTTTGGATGGATTTGCTGCACCAAGTGCTCGTGTGTCCTGTTCTGAAGTCTGAAACTCTGATTAACTAGAATTGCCTGCTCTGACGCCTATGAAATAAAAAAATTACAACTTTATTATTTTTCCTCAGAGGTTAATGGTTATTAGAGGTTTATGGTTAACAAATTGGGCCACCATACACCCTGCATATAAAAAAATAAAAGAAAAAATGTGTTTAAATGTTGGATTTGTACTGTGATTTGAACAAGGGGCTGAAAATTTTGATTATGTCTCGAGTTTTGAAGCCGATTGCTAAAACTAACAGAGATACATTTGTTAAGGGGAGGAAATTGGAATACCTTGGCTATTTAGTTAGTTGTTCAGAACAGATGTTTAGGAAAAACTACATAAACTCTTGAGTGAAACAAAAAGAATTTTAACTAAATTTTTTGTTTTTTTTTTAATAAAACCACAAGTGCGTTTTGCTTTAAATTACTACTGGCACGTTACCATACTAATCACGAAGAAAGAAAAAATAACAAATTTTTGTTGAAGTGGTGTGATGTGTAAATTATCTGGAAAAAAAATGGGTTAAAGCGTAATTCGAACTGGTTGAGTCCCCCAACGTCGCATTCGCTGTTCCCCTCCAACGTTCACCCCAAATCCGAGGCCTGAGCGGGGGAATTTAACGCATTTCCGAGGGGGCGCATGGTTACTACGAAATCAATATCCCACTCGTGGGCGCAGCCCTCGTCGCAGGGGTAAAACACTTTCGACCCCCCTTTACACGAAATTTCGCTAAAATTAGAAGTGGTATTTGTAAAATTTTTATGAAAAGTCGCTCGTCGATATTGTTCTAAGTTTGTACTGATTCAGCTTCTGTATGTTATTTAAAGCTAAAGTGGTATTTAGAAAAATTTTGGTTTTAACTCAACTACAAATCAGTGGCTGTAAAATAAACAGAAAGGCATTTCAATAATACTTGAAGTAAAGTTTTTAAACCAAAAAAAGTTAATCGGTTGCAACGTTGTTTCATTGCTTAAAATGCTAAAACTTCACATATTCTCCGAAGTTCTAGTAGAATACTGCTAATAATCCCAACCTACGAATAACTACAGGTCAATTACTAGAGATATTAAGAATCTCAACGATGTCGAGTCTGAATTTCAGTGTTCTTATTGAAATTAGACGACTGGTAGAGCCGACCTCATATTCATAATTTAGACTAAAAACAGAACATTTTCACAACCCAAAAATGTACACGAAAATTCACTCATTTACATTTTATTAAGAATTTCAACATTTATATATGAAAATAGAAATAAAAAGATATAAAAAAATTTGATCTAAACTAAATAAAAATCCATAAAAACACTCTAAAACAAGTAACTATGTTATATGTATAGTAAATATGTGTATTGTACAGTTGGGGATCCTGAAAATTGTTATCAGCTAGCAGAGCTGGAATATTCAGTACTAAAATCTATTTTAGGTAAAATAATCAGTATTTTTGCTACTTTAAGTATTTCACTTAAGTATTTTTAAAAAATGGATACTTATTTAAAAAATATTCAGTATTTTTCAAACAATTACTTATATTTATTACTTAAAAATTTGGCTAATGAAAGAAGTAATACATACCTACTTATTATTTCATAATACTATTGCAAGTTTTTTTTTTTATTCTACTCAAGTAATTAAGTCTACTTATAAGTACTAAAATTATTCAAGTGCTGTTAATAAGTACTTATTTAGTACTGAAACTAATCTTAGAAGTACCTAGATACTAAAAATAAAAACGAAAATAAGCTTAGACAAGTCAATGCCTATACTACCACGGGTTGAGCCTATTTAGACCCCAAGTGGAACAATTACCTACTTAGGTACTAACAGTAAGTTAAGCAAGTAATAAACAAATATTACATTATTTTTAGCCGTTAACGGATGTGATAATCTAGATAGAGAACATTCGAATTGTGAGATTGTAGCGTTCAGATATTCAAACAATATGTTCAAAAAAACATCAGTTTAGATATGGAAACGCAAAATATACCCGTCTCAAACCTAACTGATGATGTTGATATACATATTGAACCTTTTGAAAACTCGGAAGATAGTGATCCAGACTTCGACCCTCAAAAGGCTTCTAAAAGGATGAAATTGTTACCAGATTATTTTGAATATAGTTGTAGTTTATTGTCAAAAAATCGTTTTTTTTTTAATTATTTTTGAATTTAGAATTACTTAAGTAATACAGATTACTTAAATATAAATGAAATATTTTTTTTTAATTAAAATACTTAACGGAAATGTTACTTATTACTTATACTTCAAATGCTTTCATTTAAGTACTTTTACTAATTGTTTAAAAGTATTTCCGTTCAATAATTGTCCTTAACACTCTTAGTAGATTTTAAATTGCGGTTACTTATTACTTACTACTTGAAGTAGTTTAGTCGATTACTTATTACAGCTCTGTCAGCTAGCTACTATGATTTGGTGTAGATAAGAAGACCACTTGCAAAGTGAAATAAGCTTATATACTACGTTTCGACTTAAAATTAGGGTCTTGCTCAGAACAATATATACTTTTTTTAATGTAACGGCTACGTGGAGATAAAATATCTAAGGACATAAAAATTAAAAAGTTTCACTTTCGCATTATTTACAGCTAGTTGTATTAGTCTAGGAAATGAAAAATTATTATTTATTTCTTTCCTTTTAATAAGGAGCGAAGAAGTGCTGTTACACTATAAATCAAATCAACCGCTTTAGAGACTTCAAGTGAATTGAAATATCATCCACTTACTCATTCGATGTCTTGTTTTTTGTTAACGTAGCCTGAGTTCTTCTCTATCTCAATTATCTGTGTTAACATTTTGTGTAGTTCCTTGAATGTCCAAGAATTTTTGACGACGCCAAATGAATTAGCTCATTTGACAAACGCTTCTCTTCTGCTGGTCAACAATAAATTTTAGGTATTTCTCCATTTGTCCAATCTATACCCTATAACATGCAGCACATGGATTTTGGAACAATAATTAGATATTTTTTTTTGGCTCTGAAAATTGTTTTTATTTTTATGGCGCTCCCTCTTAGAACCCTTAAAAGTGATAAAGAAGTATTTTTAAAACGTTATGAAAACTACATAAGTTTATTGCCCCCAATGCCTTTATGATATTTTTAAAGACCCGAGATGCACTTCTCAAGCCTGGTAAAGAAAGTGCCTCAAATATGTAAAAAAAAGGTTTGATAAGGCAGCAATAATCAAAGTAAGAGGATGCTAGTTGTTTATATCAATCATAAAGCTAGTCAAAGCAAAGCTAGTCAAAGAGGACTTCTACATGTTATTCATTTTAACAGGTTCAGCAATTTCTTCCTCAGGCTTTTTCATAGGTTTACGCTGATACCTGAACACCTCATTGACTTTCTCCAGCTTTTTCATCTTGAGGTATTCAAGAACGATCTCCTCAAGCTCAGCTAAATCTTTCCTGACATCCTTGAATTTCTTTAGCTCCGTTAGTTTAAATTTTTTCTGCTTCTATATGTTTAGCTAGCTAGTATGCCAGTTTCTGCGGCACCTCTAATTGAAATGATTTTATGATAATGTAGTGCGTCCTCTCAATTTACAGATGTAATGGTTTTGCAAGGTTTATGACCTGAATAAAGGCCTTCATTCAAACGACAATGGAGTTTTATTTGTCCTAAACCTGCAAAACCATTACATCCATTAAAATGATTAGAAAAAAGTGTACTTATTTATTTGATTGGTCAGAAATCCACCCAGTATATCCTGTTTTTTAACTTAAGCTTAGAAAGCTAGGATTCTGCCATTTTTGGTATATTTGAAGTTCTTTCTATCGTGAGAGTGGATCTCTATCACCTCACTTTTTGAAACTTGACCTCAACGATTGTTACTGGAAGTCTATTGTGAAGGAAGAACTTGTTGGGTTGCAGTCTATACTCATCTTCAACACTGTGTGGTCCCTTCTTAAGTTCATCGAGGCTTTGATCCAGCTTTTCTAGGTACTCAATCTTAGGGACCTTTTTCATCTTCTTCTTGGTCTTCAGGTTTCAGGACTCAGCTTGTTCTATTGTCTATCTCTACGAGCTTACTTTGCTGTGGTAATTACGTTTCAGTAAAGGAACAATTGAGGCGTTAAGTTGAGAAAACCAACCCCCTTAACTTCGACCACAGAACCATCTCCAATTCAAACTGATTTACCACTTACAGCCTCCATCTTCACAAACACATTCAAGTTGTTGCACATGCGATCGCTTACACCATCATTGAAACTCCTGAGAATAACTTCGAATATGGATCAAAGCTAGTTCATCTTCAAATTTCTCGAAGTGCTGTAGGCTAAACAAATCGTTACCATACTTATTTCTTTTTCTTTTAACATAATGACGATGACCTCCGTACGTTTCTCGGTCCTTTCCTCTCCTTCTATCTTAAGAATTACTATAGACCCTGCAATTTGATCTCGCGTGACCAGGTTATCTGCACTTATAACAAATTAAAGTAGAAAAAGATCCTCTTCCACAGCCTCGTGTTCTGAAACAATTTCTCTTTACGTGCATGGAATTCTGGCAGAAACAATATTGCTGACATTCAATGCGTTCTCAGGATCTTGTTGCAGACCATTTACCTTTAGACGTCCTTCTTTAATTGATAATCTGGATGTTCATTTAAGACTGGCTTAGTTTAGGTCAGTTCAGGACAGGTTAGTTCAGCTCAGTTCAGTTTTTTTCAGTTCAGTTCAGTTATCTGTTTGAATTAGTTCAGGTAAACCGTGATAAAAATTACGCCATTTAGTTTTTGATTTTAACACGCTCAGCAATTTTTTCCTCAGGCTTTTCCTTAGGTTTACGCTGATACTTGAACAGCTCATTGACTTTCTCCGGCTTCTTCATCTTGGACTTCAAGATCGATCTTCTCAAGCTCAGCTAAGTGGTTCTCGAGATCGCTTAACTTATTTGAGCTGTTAGTTTCAGTTTTTTCTGCTTATATATGTCTAGCTAGATATTATGCCATTTTCTGTGACAGATCTATCTAAAATGATTAAAAGAAATTGTACTATTTATTTGATTGGTCAGAAATCCACCCAGTATACTCTGCTTTTTAACTTAAGCTTAGGAAGCTGTGGTTCTGACGTTTTAGATATCTTTAAAGCACTTTCTATCGCGAGAGTGGATCTCTATCACCTCACTTTTTGAAACTTGACCTCAACAATTGTTACTGAAAGAAATGCTGTTTAACTTGTTGGGTTGCTGTCTATACTAATCTTCAACAATTTGTGGTCCCTTCTTAAGTTCTTCGAGGTTTTTATCTAGCTTTTCTAGGTACTCAATCTTAGGAACCTTTTTCATCTTCTTCTTGGTCTTTAGGTTTCAGGATCCAGCTTGTTCTTTTGTCTATTTCTGCGCGCTTACTTTCTGTGGCAATTAGATTTCAATAGAGAAACAAATGAGGCTTCAAGTTGATTAAACCAAAGCCCTTTACCTCAACCACAGAAAAATCTCCAAGCATATTCAAGTTGTTGCACATGATATTGCTGACACCATCATTCAAACTCCTGAGAAAAATTTCGAATATGGATCAAGTTTATCTTAAAAATTCTTAAAGTGCTGTAGGCTTACCAAATTGTTACCATACTTGTTTCTTCTTCTTTTAACATAATGACAATGACCTCCGTCCGTTTATCGGTTTTTTCGCCCTCTACCATCTCGAGAGTTACTGTTGAACCTGCAATTTGATCTCACGTGACCAGGTTATTTGCACTTATAACAAATTAAAATAGAAAAAGATATTTTTCCACAGCCTCGTGTTCTGAAACAATTTCTCTTTACATGCATGCAATTCTGGCAGAAATGACATTGCTGACATTCAAAGCGTTCTCAGGAACTTGTTGCATACCATTTACCTTTAGACGTTCTTATTCAATTGACAATCTGGATGTTCATTTAAGACTGGCTTAGTTTAGCTCAGTTCAGATCAGGTGAGTTCAGCTCAGTTCAGTTCAGTTCAGTTATCTCTTTGTAGTAGGTTCAAATAAGCCGTGATTCGAATTACGCCATTTAGTTCTTGATTTTAACAAGTGCAGCAATTTTTTCCTCAGGCTTTTCCTTAGGTGTACCCTGATACATGAACGCCTCATTGACTTGACCTACACAATTGTAAATGTAAGAGATACAGTCTAATTTGTTGGGTTGCTTGGGACAATTTGGCTGCTGTTGGGACAATTTGTCGTCCATTCTTAAGTTCATCGAGGTTTTTATCCAGCTTTCTAGGTACTCAATCTTAGGAACCTTTTTCATCTTCTTCTTGGAGTTCAGGTTTCAGGACTCAGCTTGTTCTATTGTCCATCTCCGCGAGCTTAATTTTCTGCGGTAATTCAATTTCAATAGAGGAACAACTGAGGCTTCATGTTGATAAAACCAATCCCATTTACCTCGACCACAGAACCATCCCCAATTCGAACTGACTTGCCGCTTACAGCCTACATCTTCACAAACACATTCAAGTTGTTGCACATGCGATCGCTCACACCATCATTCAAACTCCTGAGAATACCTTCGAATATGGACAGCAAAGCTACTTTATCTTCAAAATTCTCGAAGTGCTGTAGGCTTACCAAACCGTTACCATACTTATTTCTTCTTCTTATAACATAATGACAATGACCTCCGTCTGGTTCTCAGTCCTTTCGGCCCCTACCATCTTGAGAGTTACTATTGACCCTGCAATCTGATCTCACGTGACCAGGTTATCTGCACTTATAACAAATTAAAGTAGAAAAAGATCCTTTTTCACAGCCTAGTGTTCTGAAACAATTTCTCTTCACATGCATGGAATTCTGGCAGAAACAACATTGCTGACATTTAAAGCGTTCTCAGGAACTTGTTTCTAGCTAGAAGTAGGCTCCATTTACCATTAACTCTGGATGTTCATCTTCTGGAAGACTGGCTTAGTTTAGGCCGGGTTAGTTCAACTCAGATCAGTTCTTTTCTGTTCAGTTATCTTTTTGAGTTAGTTCAGGTAAACCATAATACAAACTACACCATTTAGTTCTTGATTTTAACAGGTTCAGCAATTTTTTCCTCAGGCGTTTCGTTAGGTTTACGCCGATACCTGAACGCCTCATTGGCTTTCTCCGGCTTCTTCATCTTGACGACTTCAAGATCGATCTTCTCAAGCTCAGCTAAGCAGTTCTCCACATCCTTGAATTTCTTTAGTCAGTTAGTTTCAATTTTTCCTGCTTCTATATGTCTAGCTAGATATTATGTTATTTTCTGGGATAGCTTTAATTAAAATTATTATAAGTACTCAATCTTAGTAATCTTTTTCATCTTCTTCTTGGACTTCATGTTTCAAGTCTCAGCTTGTTCTATTGTCCATTTCTAGGCGCTTACTTTACTGTGGTAATTCGATTTCAGTAGAGGAACAATTGAGGCTCCATGTTGATTAAATCAATCCCTTTTATCTCGACAGAGAACCATCTCCAACTCGTACTGATCTACCACTTACAGCCTCCATCTTCACACACACATTCAAGTTGTTGCATATGCGATCGCTGACACCATCATTCAAACTCCTGAGAATAACTTCGAATATGGATCAAAGCTAGTTCATTTCCAAATTCTCGAAGTGGTGGAGGCTTACCAAACCGTTAACATACTTATTTTTCTTCTTTTAGCATAATAACAATTACCTCCGCCCGTTTCCTCAACCCCTACCATCTTGAGAGTTACTGTTGAACCTGCAATTTGATCTCACGTGACCAGGTTATCTGCACTTATAACAAATTAATGTGGAAAAATTGGTTTCTTCCGCAGCCTCGTGTTCTGAAACTATTTCTTTTTACATGCATGGAATTCTGGCAGAAACAACATAGCTAACATTCAAAGCGTTCTCAGAAACTTGTTGCAGACCATTTTTCTTTAGACGTTCTTCTTCAATTGATAATCTGGATGTTCATTTAAGACTGGCTTAGTTTAGCTCAGTTCAGGTCAGGTTAGTTCAGCTCAGTTCAGTTCTTTTCAGTTCAGTTATCTGTTTGAGTTAGTTCAGATAAACCGTGATACAGATTAGGCCAGTTAGTTCTTGATTTTAACAGGTTCAGCCATTTTTTCCTTGGGTTTACGCTAATGTCTGAACGCCTCATTGACTTTTTAGGGCTTTTTCATCTTGAGGTATTCAAGAACGATCTTCACAAGCTCAGCTAAATCTTTTCCGATATCCTTGAATTTCTTTAGCCTGTTAGCTTCAATTTTTCCTGCTTATATATGTCTTTAATTAAAATGATTAGAAGAAATTGTACTATTTATTTGATTGGTTAGAAATCCACCCATTATATCCTGTTTTTTTAACTTAAGCCTAGGAAGCTGGGAATCTGCCATTTTTTGTGTCTTTGAAGCTCTTTCTATCGCGAGAGTGGATCTCTATCACTTCACTTTTTTGAAACTTGACCTACACGATTGTAACTGGAAGAGATACTGTCTAACTTGTTGGGTTGCTGTCTATCCTCATCTTCTATAATTTCGCGTCTCTTAAGTTCATCGAGGTTTTTATCCAGCTTTTCTAGGTACTCAATCTTAGGGACCTTTTTCATCTTTTTCTTGGTCTTCAGGTTTCAAGACTCAGCTTGTTCTAATGTCCATCTCTGCGCGCTTACTTCGCTGTGGTAGTTCGATTTCAGTAGAGGAATAATTGAGGCTCCAAGTTGCTTTAAACCAATCCCCTTTACCTCGACCACAGAACCTTCTCCAATTCGAACTGATCTACAACTTACAGCCTCCATCTTCACAAACTCATTCAAGTTGTTGCGCATGTGATCGCTGACACTATCATTGAAACTACTGATAATAACTTCGAATATTGATCAAAGCTAGTTCATCTTCAGGATTCTCGAAGTGCTGTAGGTTTACCAAACCGTTACTATATTTATTTCTTCTTTTTTAACATAATGACAATAACCTCTACCATCTTGAGAGTTACCCTGCTGATCTCACGTGACCAGGTTATCTGCACTTATATCAAAGTAAAGTAGTAAAAGAAAAAGATCCTCTTCCACAGCCGCGTGTTCTGAAACAATTTTCCTTTATGTTCATAGAATTCTGGCAGAAACAACATTGCTGACATTCAATGCCTTTAAAGGAACTTGTTGCAGACCATTTACATTTAGGCGTTCTTCTTCAATTGATAATCTGGATGTTCTTTTAAGGGTGACTTTTCCAACTATCAGTAAAACTTCAGTTTTAAGTTAAAACACCAGTAATGACGTTGCGTAATGACGTAAACAATGCAATCTTCGTCATTACTGGTGTTTTAACTTCAAACTGAAGTTTTACTGATAGTTGTAAAAGTCACCCTGACTGGCTTTCTCTGGCTCAGTTCAGTTCTTTTCAGTGGAGTTCAGTTATCTGTTCGAGTTCGTTCAGGTAAACCGTGATACAAATTACGCCATTCAGTTCTTGATTTTAACAGGTTCAGCAGTTTTTTCCTCAGGCTTTTCTTTAGGTTTACGCTGATACCTGAACGCCTCATTGACTTTCTCCTGCATGCTAGGTTGCTGTCTATACTCATCTTCAACAATTTGTCGCTCCTTCTTAAATTCATCGAGGTTTTTATCCAGCTTTTCTAGATACTAAATCTTAGGGAACTTTTTCTTCTTCTTCTTGTTCAATTCAATTTCAATAGAGGAACAATTGAGGCTTGAAGTTGATTAAATCAATCCCCTTTAACTCTACAGAGAACCATCTCCAATTCGTACTGATCTATACTTACAGCCTCCATCTTCACAAACATAATCAAATTGTTGCATATGCGCTGGCTGATATCACCATCCAAACACCCTTCTCCTGATAATAACTTTGAAACATGGATCAGCTAGTTCATCTTCAGGATTCTCGAACTGCTATAGGCTTATGAAACCGTTAAACTCCTTCCTCTTCTTTTGAGATAATGACAATGACATCCGTCGATTTCTCGGTCCTTTCCGCCTCTACCATCTTGAGAGTTACTGTTGAACCTGCAATTTGACATCACGTGACCCCTTTATCTGCACTTGTAACAAGTTGAAGTAGAGAAAGATCCTCTTCGACGGCCTCGTGCTCGGAAACAATCTCTCTTCACGTGTAAAGAATTCAGGCAGAAAGAAAATTGCTGACTTGCTGCAGATCATTTATTTTTAGACGTTCTTCTTCAGTTGATAATCTGGATATGAGTTCACTTGAATACTGGCTCAGTTTAGGTCAGCTCAGGTCAGGTTCGTTCAGCTAAGTTCAGTTCTTTTCAGTTCAGTTCAGTTATATGTTTGACTTAGTTCAGGTAAACCGTGATGTAGATTACGCCATTTAGGGCCGCTGCTTGAGCGACTCTATATTTAGTGCACTTTAAAGTATCATTTAAAATGAAAAACTATAAATTGTGTGGGTCATATATCGATATAGAACCCATTTTGTCTTTCATATCGTCTTTTATATGTGTTAGTTTGCCTTTGATCTCCAGCTGGGAGATGAAATCAGCAATTCCGCCATTCTCAAACTTCGAAATTGAGCAAAGGTCGACCACACTCACATAAAGTTTTACCCAACAAAACACGGTTGTGTGACGTTTTTTTCGAGTCTGGTAACCAACGCTTCTTAGGAATTCATGTCTTTTTTTACCCCACTCATCAATACTTTCTGCTTCTAGTCTCTTCAATTTACCATTTAGAAACGAATACGGACTTCTCGACTTTATGGTCTAAAATTTCCAAATTCCTGAATTATTTCCACTTAATCAGATTTTTGCCAAAGTTTTACATTTCATTCTTTAATTAATCGTGGAGTGGGGGAGGAAGTTAAAAGCATAAAATACTATTTAAATAGAGTAATAGAAGTTGAAGAAAAATTTACTTCCGCAATCTTTGCTCCCTGATTGCTGAGTTAGACTCTGCTTTCTTCCTACGGGGTGTTCATTATAAAACTTCATCTAGTTGGCTGTGAAATGTCAAAAGAAAAGGATGGAGAAACAAAAGTCCATTTATTTTGATTATGTCATCCTTTTCTGTCAAAAATTCATAGCCTGCTAGATGAAGTTTTATAATGAACACCCCGTATTTTCAGTAGGCCTTCCAGGGCTGGAAACATGTTAGGGCCAACTAAGGATTACTTCTGCTTAAAGTGAAATGACTCTAATATATTCCTAGTTATTACAAAAAGGAAAAATAAATTAAAAATACAATTATTGAACTCTTCTAGAAATGTAGACTACAAAATTACATAGACTATATTTTTTGGAACTAGAGAAACAATGGAAAACTAGGGAAAAAAAACCTCTAAAAGAGATGACTCTCATAATATCTTATCAAAAAACCATAAAATAGAGGGTAATAGAAAAAGTAACAATTAGATCTTAAAACGCAAGTGTTGCTAAACTATATAAGTTTCTATTAATATGCAATAATCCACCATGAAAGACGCGTCTTTTCTTTGAGGAAAGTAGACCTCTTTCTAAACGACGATAACCTAATCGATTCTCAATAATAGGCCTCAAATTAGCTGTCAATTAAGAAGTGTACCCAAAAAGTTTTTTCCCTATAAACATTTCTAATAGGAGTGTAAAGGTGTGAACTGTAAAAATGACACATCAGGAAAAAGATTAATTTCTTTACTAATGAGGCAAAAAAGACGTTTTTAGACAGAAAAAAAAAACGGTTCAAGCCAAGCAAAAGACCAACCAAGGGAAATTCGAGGGTATATAGTATATATATATACACGGGATTCCACCCTAACGACGACGCGGCCCCGGCACCCCCCGCACGCTCCCCTCGAGTCGCCGTCGTCTCTCGACCCCCGTTCGAGACCCACCTAAATTAATTCCAGAGGGTATTTTCGGCCTTTTCAGGAGGGGGCAGGCAGAAATCGATGGCGCGCAGTGCCCCCCTCGGCGAAGGGTTTTAGGGCCAGTTCGACGGCAGACTCGGTGTTAACATTAAGTAGGTGGAGGGACCCACTCTGTAAAATATTTTATTTCAAAATTTATAAATATTTACAGGTGTGTGGGTGAGTGCTTTGTTAAAGTTAAGTCAAGAAGGTAAGACTTATTTTTTTAAATATTATAATGCCAATATTTAAATCATATAGGTACATTCAGAGGGTTCCCAAGATAGTACCACCAACACGAGTACCCAACCATGTTGGTTTATATACGTACATACTTTATTTTTAGTACCTACATTTTCAATGCCCTTGAGCAATAGTACCTTGTTTCTTTTTAGATTGAAAGAATGCTTCTCAAGTACTGCTAGTACCTACTTGGTATTTTTTGAGTGGGTCAAAGTCGTCACTTTTAAAAACTAAAAACTAAAGCCACTATATCTTTACGACATGGGTTATTAAAGTACGTTTTTTAATCGACAATGTTGCCCATACATAAATATATGTAAAAAACCCAAAAATATACTAAAATACTCTTTAGGATTTTTTGGATTGCTTTTAAAATCGTCAGTGACCGTTTCTTATATTAGCTATACCAAGCTTCCAATATAAAATATAAAGTGCGTATTTTTTTATTTTTGAGAGACTTTAACAGCTATTTTGATGCCTGTTTTTACATATTCGCTGCAGAATAGAGGCCACTTTTATAAACCAAAATGCATTGTTACTTTATTTTATTATGATCAATATTAATAGAACTTGCAGTTTTCAGTTACTAATTAAGAAAACTAAATAGTGGAACATTATATTCGAAACATAGTGGCCACAATCTTAAAATTTTTTGAGTACTTTTATATCCAATCAGTATCCATCATCAAGTTCAGCAATACCAATTTTTTTTTTTTTTATTACAAGTTTGGTAATATGTAACCCTTCACGTTTTCGTTAGAGTTTACGCCATTTTTAACGATTGTGTCAATACATGAGAAAGTGCATTTTATTCTTAAATAAAACGCAATGATTTAAAATTAAAACGGTTCAAATAAATTCACAAAAAAACAAAAGAAAATTCCTAAATTTTGTTTCTTCGAATCTTCGAAAGCAGTCAAAATTTTGAAAATTTCGTTACCTTCTGCATCTAATAGCGCAACTTTGCCTAATTATAATCGAATCTGTATCTTTTACAGTTTATGAGATCTATGTGATTAGCGTCGAATTAGAATAACCCTGTATTTTATTATATTAGTGAGGGATAAGTTGAATATAAGGTATAAAATATAATAAATCGGTAAGGATGGGAAAGTGTATATTTCGTGCATTTGCTTCAAAAATCCTTCATTGGCGGACCGGTTTCGGTGCAAAGGCCATCATCAGCGCCAAAAAATTCGTCAAAAGAGAAGAAGTGAAGGGTGAGGAGGCATCGCGCCAAGGCACCCCAAATCGCAGGCAATTAAAAACTTATGCTAATAAAAACGTGTAATTGACAACTGACCACACGTAACAGGCACGAAAATTTGAAAACTATTAAAATACAAAGGGTAGGTGGTCACCAATTTGTCGATCAACCCATCTGCATACTGGTTTCGGGATCTACCCTACATCAGTACAGCTTTGGCTGGTCGACAAATTGGAAACCGTGATTTCGCGGCCTAAAGCCAAAAATGTACGGAAGACCGGTGAGATGTTGTACAGAGCAGGAGGAGGCGACATCCACCAGTGTATTAGATCTACTACTGCATGACAGATGGCTCTCAGTTCGAGAAGCAGCCCATATTGCCCTGTACCTCGCAAGTTATCGGATCCAGAACGAAGTGTAAAAATTAGGTGGTCACCAATTTGTCGATCAACCCATCTGCATATTGTTTCGGGGTCTACCCTTCATCAGTACAGCTTTGGCTGTTCGACAAATTGGAGACCGTGATTTCGCAGCTTAAAGACAAAAATGTACGGAAGACCGGTGAGATGTTGTACAGAGCAGGAGGAGGCGACATCCACCAGTGTATTAGATCTACTACTGCATGACAGATGGCTCTCAGTTCGATAAGCATCCCATAGTGCTCTGTACCTCGTAGGTTATCGGAACCAGAACGAAGTGTAAAGAGTAGGTGGTCACCAATTTGTCGATCAACCCATCTGCATACTAGTTTCGTGGTTACCCCTCATCAGTACAGCTTTGGCTGGTCGACTAATTGGAAACCGTGATTTCGCGGCCTGAACCAAAAATGTACGGAAGACCGGTGAGATGTTGTACAGAACAGGAGCAGGCGACATCCACCAGCGTACTAGATCTAATGCTGCATGACAGATGGCTTTCAGTTCGAGAAGCAGCCCATAATGCTCTGTACCTCGTAGGTTATCGGAACCAGAACGAAGTGTAAAGAGTAGGTGGTCACCAATTTGTCGATCAACCCATCTGCATACTGGTTTCGGGGTCTACCCTACATCAGTACAGCTTTGGCTGGTCGACCAATTGGAGACCGTGAGTTCGCGGCTTAAAGCCAAAAATGTACGGAAGACCGGTGAGATGTTGTACAGAGCAGAAGGAGGCGACCTCCACCAGCGTATTAGATCTACTACTGCATGACAGATGGCTCTCAGTTCGATAAGCATCCCATAGTGCTCTGTACCTCGTAGGTTATCGGAACCAGAACGAAGTGTAAAGAGTAGGTGGTCACCAATTTTTCGATCAACCCATCTGCATACTAGTTTCGGGTTACCTCTCATCAGTACAGCTTTGGCTGGTCGACAAATTGGAGACCGTGATTTCGCGGCCTAAAGCCAAAAATGTACGGAAGACCGGTGAGATGTTGTACAGAACAGGAGCAGGCGACATCCACCAGCGTACTAGATCTAATGCTGCATGACAGATGGCTTTCAGTTCGAGAAGCAGCCCATAATGCTCTGTACCTCGTAGGTTATCGGAACCAGAACGACGTGTAAAGAGTAGATGGTCACCAATTTGTCGATCAACCCATCTGCATACTGGTTTCGGGGTGTACCCTACATCAGTACAGCTTTGGCTGGTCGACAAATTGGAGACCGTGAGTTCGCGGCTTAAAGCCAAAAATGTACGGAAGACCGGTGAGATGTTGTACAGAGCAGGAGCAGTATTAGATCTAATACGCTGGTGGATGTCGCCTGCTCCTGCTCAGCATAACTTTTAAACTGACGGAGCTTTGGAGTGCCTTGGCACGATAACTCCTTACCCTTCACTTCCCCTCTTTTGACGAATTTTTTAGGCGCTGATGATGGCCTTTGTGCCGAAACCGGTCCGCCAATAAAGTAGTTTTGAAGCAAATGCACGAAGTATACACCTTCCCACACCTACCTATTTATTTGTTACCGTGCACACGGCACTTAACTTTTGAACTTTTGATAAAATTTAATAATTTTTCTAAAAGAGTAAAATATCTATAAGAGAATAGAAAACGATCTTTAAAAATTTTGCTAAATTGTAGGTCGAGTAAGACAATGTAAGACATGAAGAAATCTGTAAAGGGAGCTGAGTACATGATTTTTTGTAAGGTAGTTTTTCATATTTTTTTATTTTTTTTGTTTGCGATGAAGTCAAAACGTAAACTAGAGAAATCATTAGCAAATTGAAAAAACAGAATAAATTACTGAGCAAAATACAGAAAGAAACTGAAAAACTTTTTCAACATATCAGTTTAAAAAAAACATTAATGAAGTCTTAAAATACACAATAGAATATTATTATAGGGCAGACCACCAATTGCTAAAAATGATGTGTTGAGAATTTGACTGGTCCTAAGATTTTGGAGTTTTTCTTGAAAGCTTTGAGTTCCAATTCTCCAATTTTGCCAGAGTAACTTACTAGTAACTACTTGTTGTACTAACTAGTAAAAACTGTTTTAACTTTAAGGGAAAGTTGAGCACATTCGACCACCTCTTACTTATTTACAATTATTAAAGTTTTGAAAATAGTTATAAAATGTTATATTAACCCAGGTATTTATTTCCTTCTGAAGAAGTAATAGCTTATTATGTATTGTTAAATAAGACGTCTATCAATCTACAAAAAAAATGACATTTGGCCAGAACTAAAAATCATTACTTTTAATATTAGGGCTTAATTTACTTTCTTTCGGCAGGTTTCGCAAAATTATGAACGGGTAGTTTAAGATGGAACTCAGGTCTGACAACTGTTGCCATCATCAACTGCAGCAAAATAAAATTTATTTGTAGAACATTTTACCTTAAAAATTAAATTTACAACTCATTTAAATTTATAACTTTTAAAATTAAATAAAATTTTAAATAAAAAAAAATTAATTATTTTGTTTCCTGATTCAAGACCTCTAAAGACGTCAGAAACGTCATTTGAGCCTAAGACCCTCAACTCACTTCCATTGCTACATATGCGACTTTTTCTGGCACTTGCAATTTTCTTTAATTGCAGCGTGTTATATTAAATTTTTTATTTGTTTTTTTTTCAAGTTTTATTAACTCTCTCTGTTTTTTTATTAAGTTCTATTTCTTCTAGTCGTTTTTTAATCTGGGGTGTCCGATTTTTGTTTCTTTTCCAGATCCGTCCGTCAATGTTTTTATTTAATTCTTGGTAGTGACAAAAAAAAGACAAGAAGTTCATACGAGACTTAGAGCCAGTAGTTTGAATTTCGATTAAATTATTTGAAAACTGATTATCTATGACTTATATTATTATGACTGTAACATTTGACCGATGATTACTTGATCAAGTTCCGGATTGGGATTCAAAATACCGGCCCTTAGGGTCGGTATTTCAAATAGGTCAATGAGGTGTTCAAATAATTAATAATAATCAGGTGTTCAAATAATTAATTCGAACTACCGGCTCTAAAACTTTTTGTTTATAAATAAATTTAGCGTTCATTGCTGACTTAAGGTTATCCGCAATGACTAAGCTTTGATTCAACAAAAAATACTTCTGAAAACGCTGTTTTCGACCTTTTAAACGACTGATAAACCATCATTTGGCAAGATCTAATTGTGCCCATCCCCAGACTAGTTTCGCCGCATATGGCTCGTCAGTGAGGCTTTGACACAATCAGAACTTGCGAAATCAGTACTCGAGACACGTTTCATAGAAGCACCGATGAAAGTCTCCCGGTTGCACCATCTGTGTCCGTTTGTTAAATTAATCGACATTAGAATAGATAACGAGATTGCACTCTTCCAGTATCAACGTCGTTGTCCGGTCTAAAGAAAAATGATGCAGATTACTGTAAAATACAGAAATCAATTTTTAGCCGTCGCGTCGGTACTAAGAACATTTCGCAAGTTCTGATTGTGTCAAAGCCTCACTAACGAGTCGTATACGCCGAAACTAGTCTGGGGATGGGCACAATAAGAGCTTGCGAAATGATGGTTCATCAGTCAGGTCATAAAAGGTCAAAAACAGCGTTTTCATAGTACCGACGGCTAAAAATTGATTTCTGTATTTTACAGAAATCTGCATTATAAAAATACTTCTATTTAGATTTGAAGGGGAAAATTTGATTATGCATGTGTAAGATATGTTCTACTTATTCCCCCCCCCCCCTTTCTTCAATTCAGTTCAATTTGTTAGCTCAAAAACGTATAGTTTCAGTTTGAGTTTAAAAGCGAGGTAGGATTTAAGGGAAAGTGTCAAGATGTCCAGAGATTTTGTCTCACAGGCAAGATTAACTTACAAAACCGTCTCTGGTGTAAATGGACCTTTGGTCATTCTAGATGATGTCAAGTTTTTCAAATTCAACGAAATTGTAGAGCTCAAATTGGCTGATGGCACACTTAGGTCTGGCCAAGTACTGGAAGTCAGCTGTAGTACAGGTGTTTAAGGGAACATCAGGTACTGATGCCAAACCCACTTTGTGAATTCACGGGGAACATCTTTTAGAACACCAGTGTCTGAAGACATGTTGGGGCGTGTGTTTAATGGCTCAGGCAAACCTAGTGACAAAGGACCCCCGATTTTAGCCGAAGATTATTTAGACATCCAAGGTCAACCCATCAATCCGTGGTCCCGTATCTATCCTGAGGCGATGATCTAAACCGGTATGTCTAAACCAAAAGATCCCAATTTTCTCCGTCGCTGATCTGCCGCAAAACGAAATTGCCGCCCAAATCTGTAGACAAGCTGGTCTGTCTTTTCAGAGTGCTCGGAAAGTCGATCCTCGACGACCACCAAGACAATTTCGCTATAATTTTTGCCGCTATGGGCAGGTTAGTTCAGGTTAGAACATACAAGAACATGGAAACCGCCAGATTCTTCAAACAAGAATTCGAAGAGAACGGCTCCATGGAGAACGTGTACTTGTTCTTGAACTTGGCTAACGATCCCATCATTAAGAGAATTATTGCTCCGCGTTTGGCCTTGACAGCCGCCGAATTTTTGGCTTATCAATGCGAGAAGCACATGCTATGGTCTGTTTAAAGGTGGTAGACAATGATGTACTATTAAGTGAAACATCTTGGACTTCCATTGTGCTTATTGGGTTTTCTTACGACGTTTCGAGCAGTGGAAGCTCTTCCCGTTTTCAAGTGAAACTGAGCACTAAGCTCGAGGCTACTTGCTTATATACTAACACAGCTAACCACGCCCACCATTCCTATTGGCCGCATCGTCGCCACTGTCGCGCGTCAAGCTACCAGCACATGTCCGGCGTATCAACGAATGCCACACCGAAGAGACGTCGCAACTTGGTTTACTAAAGACGCCTTCATTGCTTCCAATGAAGACTGCTTTCTTAAATTTTCGTTTCTTCCAGTGCTGTTTTGGCTTCCGACCACTTAATATTATGATGTTCGGACCAAGCGTGCTCTGCAATTCCCGAATGTGTCGAAGTTTCTCTGAAGTTCGTTTTATATATGGTATCATAAGAAGTTGAGGTTGGTCCTCGATGTTTGGCCGAGGCTTTTGTTTTTACATTCCGTAAAAGCCCTCAAGATGATCTTTTCCGTGTAACCATTTTGCATCAAATCCCGTTTAATATTCTGAAGTTCCGAATTTATGGAACTCTTTGTCGCTGCATATTGTTACGGCGCGCCTTTAATGTCCGCTTCGCGTCGGGCATCAAACTTCGTCCGCGGGCCGCAATCGTATACTTTCAGCCCTTTATACATAAATAACTATTATTTGTCAATTAAGATCTAGCTAAGAGCTTTCATTAGAGCAACTGTGAAAAGGTAGATTAATTGACAAATGAACGGAAGATTGCAGCCCAAGCCGTCGCGTCGCCACGAACCGTCGAAATAAATTTGACGCACTAAGTGCCAACAACCATTCACCGGACACATTAAACCTCACATCCGAAGAGAGTCAACGCAAAGTTGTAGTCAATTTGACCGACAAAGAACACAAGAACTGTCAACCAACGAGCCGAGCGTCTGAAAAAGGGAGGAAATTTTGCCTAACACCATCCAGGATACCTGTGGAAGCGATCATAGCAAATGTGGAGAGTAGAATCCCGCAGCTAACAATTCAGGCGGCTGAATAGAAAAGGATGGAGACATCATGAATTCTACAACGCGCAAAACCACCAAAAACCAATCTCACCTTTGCAGAAAGGAAAACTCTGAATGCCTTGAACGAAGACAAGAACTACTAAGAAAAAATCAGGACACTGTTAGATCCCATCACCTACAAGAAGCTCTCTCGTGATCCAACCGCCCGGATTCATAGGGCCACCTACAATTTAATCAAGGACGTGGCATCGGATAAAATAACTAAGCTTAAAAAACCAGAAGCCTTAGCACCAAGGCTGTACAGTTTGCCAAAAATCCACAAACCGGATGTGCACTGAGACCCATCGTGAGCACCGTAAGAAACCCAACCTACGGAATCGCGAAATACCTCACAAAACTGCTGCAACCTAAAATAGGAAATACTGACAGCCTTATAAAAGGCTCCACTCATTTCGTAGAAAAACTGCATTCCTTGATTCTTTCTCCAGGAGAAATTCTCGGTAGCTTCGATGTTGTTTCACTCTTCTCGATGGTACCCATTAAGGAAGCCATGGAACAAATTAACACTGCGTAGCCACTACATATTTTCAATGGAAGGAAGATTTCTACGGACAAACTGGTGTAGCTATGGGCAGCCCCCTTAATCCATTAATACCCAACTATTTTCTGGAAATTTACGAGGCCAAGGCGTTGTCAGCGGTAAAATGCTGGTTCCGATACGTGAACGACACCTTTGTTATTTAGAGCCGTGGCGACGACAAACTTCAAAACTTCCTCTTACACCTCAACTCTATTAACCCAAAAATTCAATTCACTATGGAGATAGAAAAGGAAGGACGTCTACCATTTTTGGATGCTTTGGTATCAAGGAGGCCGAATGGGAAGCTTAGACCCACCGTTTATAGAAAACCAACGCACACTGACCGATACCCCAATAACGGATCAAATCATAATCCCAGACTGAAAAGGAGAGTCATAAAGACTCTGTGAGAACCAAGACAATTTGTGAGCCGGCTGAATTGGAACGGGAAATGAAGCATCTGGAAAGAGCCTTTGGTTGGAATGGATACAGCAAGCACGAGTTCGATAGGGCCGTCCGTCCAAGGAATGTAGAGTTCCATGAAGGAACAACGGGAGAGAAAAGCGCGGTTGAACTAGTCTATCACACATCAACAAAGTAACGGACAGGAACGGCAGACTACTGGAAAAGCACATTGTTAAAACTGTCTTAAAATACACTCGTACAATACAGCAGAGCTTGAGATCTGCCAAATACCGCAGAGATCCACTATCGGCACCCGGAGTTTACTGAGTTCCATGCAGCTGTGGATCGGTATACATTGGTACCACAAAACGTAGTGTCAACACGAGGATTACGGAACACAAGAGGAGTCGCCTGATGGAACAAACACAAAAGTCAGCAGTAGCAGGGCACGCTCTTTCCGAAGGTCACGACATTCTTTTCAACGAGGTATATATCTTACATCAATCGCAGCATTTCTATCTGAAAAAAAAACGAGAGAGGCCACTAAGATCTTTAGACACGACAACAATTTCAACGGGAGAATTAGGAGGGAGAATTAGGATTCAAGGAGGGAATTAGGTTTCTAAATGCAGACTGGAAGCGCGTTCTACGACATACTTCAAGTGCGCCGAAACCCCCCACCACCACTACTCCCAACCCAGTTCCTCCACTGCAGCGCGACGGCGGGGGAATAAATACAACGCAGCTCACCACAGTCGAATCAGTCAACGTCGGGAAGTACGGGAGATCACTTCGCTCATTGCCTCATCGCCTTTAATAATATCTGCCGCAACTGTAGACAAAACGTCAAATATTAATAATTTTATAGGAAATTTGTAGGAACTCGTGCTGCAGCAAACTAAAAAGGCTCTCACAGTACTAAGCAGAATGTTGCCAAGAAATAAGAAGTGCTATAAGCGACATCACGTTCAACAAATTCAAATGTTACAGGACATATACTTTCTTTTTCGCGTATAGTTTTGTGTACAATTATACAATAAAAAAAGGTGCATTCTTGGAAAATCAGACACTAATGGTACATCCCCATGTGCGGATATGGCGTAGGTATATTGCGGATCCACCGTGTTGCCGCAGTGCACACTGCATTCCATCTTTTTTTAGATATGCATCGTTCTACGCGAACCTCTAAAATCATATAGCAAATGTCAAAGATTTCGATATAGTAACTTTCGTTTTTTTCCACTATTTATCCAACAACAAATACAGCTATAATAAACAACTTTAATGAGAATGCAGAAATTTGGCAATACTTAGTAAGAAACTTCAACTTCAACCAATCAGACCACAGAGCCAAATCCGCAATATACGCCATATCCGCACATGGGGACCTACCATGAGATTGGTGTGAAATCGTGAGGAAGTGGCATTTTCGTGACGTATTGCCTCTTGTGCCAAATCCCAAATATTTTAAATCGCAAGGTGCCTGATGAAGCCTATAGGTACCTATTAGAGATTTACAGCACCATGACGGATTTTTCAGTGTTACGGTTTTTAGTCCGAAATATATAAGTATACCAATACAGTTGGTTCGCTGAAAGAGTGCCGATCCGATGATAAACAGAAATAAAGGTAAACATCTGCAGAATCAGCAATAACAAATCTATATCATTTGTCTCTATAAGTACCTACATATTGAAGAAACTACAGAATACTACGCGTGCTCTGACCACCAACCACCAATGCAGGGAAGCAAGAAGCACGCAAGGAGTAGAAGAACCGAGTAAGTTGCAAAGCACAAGAGCACCTAAAAGAAAGGACTCTAAAGGCACAGTTGGAACCACACACCACTCCTACCAACATATGTACTTACCCAAACAGATCCCTCCCGGACCCAAAAGATATCAAGTAGACATGCACAAGAGTAGACCACCAAATACAATCAACCCAACTATGACAGAAAATGAAAACATTATCGGAACTGAGCACGCAGTGATGAAAGTATGCTGTGGAGGCAGATGATACTAGAACGGATCAAGCCCATGAATCCAGGCCCAAAAAGCATTACGAGCTAACGGCGATGTCAATAACAGCGAACATTGCCCATTGCTATGGTACCAGGTAGCAGATCTGAAAGCCTTTCAGGTCATATGCGATAGCAAGAGAAACTCGAACGAAGCGCGCGAGTAGAGAACGAGCTAAGAAGAGCACTTGAAGGGCGCAAAGGGTCTGAAAACGTGCCACACCATCAACCCACACAACAAAAATTTTATGTCCTAGAACAGTGCCTAATAACCTAATAAAAGGTACGATTACTATAATCCACACAAACACGACAGGGCCGCGATAGAATCTGAACAAGTCTATGGGACTCTTTCAAAAAAGTAGTCACGAAAGAATAGTCATATGGCAACCACCTTCGCAAATAAGCATGATGAGATAACAGCAGCTTTTATTAAAGGGTAGATTGCCTCTGCAGCAAAATTTCAACTAGAAAAAGGAGTGCTAATGCACGATATGCTTAAAACAATCTTTATAGACAGAGGAAAGTGTTCCAAAAGGAGCTAGTACAAGAGTTAAAACGAATTATTGGAGTCAAAAGCTCTTTTACGACGGCTTTTTACAAAAGCATCTCCAAAACATTGAATAAAACCATAGCGGACATGCGGATTAAATGATATAAAGCAATAATCTTGTATATTTAGATAGAAAATAAAAGTAAAAATTAAAAGTTAAAGCCTCTTTGAGTTTTACTGGAAGAGCTTAATTATATTTCTTTTTATATTATTTGTTTTATTTATGAGCAATATCCATAATACCATTTGCCGTTTATTTAAACTGAGTCCAGAGTACAGGTAATGCGGGATTGGAATCACATCCGTTTATAGGTTAACGTAACTCGAAACTCAACCCAGAAAACTTTGATTTGGTTCACATGAAATTTATAACCTTGAATTGACGTCACACCGGCATTCTTTTAGCGGTCCAACTGTACCAACCGTTACATCATAGGTGGCAACGTGTATAGCCTTATCATCATTCAAGTACGGAGTACCATTGAGGGTAGCACTGGAGATACCAAGCAAATACCAATATTTCTCTAAAATTGCTCCAGTTTTTTTTTTGGCAGGACGTTCGTCATTTTTGCGTTACCCACGACGTACTGTCATCATCAGAGCAATCGGCATCGGTCAATTGACGTCACTTCACTCACTAAATACGCCAAAACTCTAAAAACCAAAGAACAGAACTCAGGATTAAACACTACTAGAGCTTTAACACTACACTAAACACTGCTATTAACCATTGAAGTTTAACACTACACTAAACACTGCTTTAACCATTTCAGAATAACGTCATTTTACATGCGTGACAGACATAAACTTCATCCAAAATACCAATAATAGTTATTTATGTATTAAGAGCGAAAAGTACAACTTTTTTGCTCGGAGAGTGAAGTTCGCTTCGCGTAGAGCAGCTATCACTCTAGAGCAAAAAAGTTACTTTTTGCTCGTAATGCATAGAACGTTTTTTTCTGCAAACGATCAATTTCAAATAATGTGAATCACAAGTGAGCATAACTGAAGACACAATATGAAAATTTAAATCAAACTGACAATGACGTTTTAAACATTTGGTGGAGTGGTGGTAGTTGCTATTGACAGCAAGCGATAAAATCTTGTTCGCTTGCTGCCCTGGTCAACTCGCGGAAGAGTAAACTCATATTCTGATCCTCAAAAAAGGTTAGGTTTTCGTTTGTCTAATGAAAGCGTAAAATGCGTCATTATTTGACGTTTGTAGAAAAATAGTAGATTAACGGCCTTACCATTGTGACCCATTGTTAACTTTTCAACATTGCTAATTTAGCCACATTGTTGCTTAACAGAGTATTAACAACAACTACTACTATTGTAACCACATAATATTGTTAAATATTACAAAACTTGTTAGAGACCTTGCTATGATTTTGCTTGATAGGTTAACAATCGAAATCTCATAACAATTGTTTTCTTAGAGCTATCCTGGTTGTTTTTTATTTTTTATATTATAATATTTTATTTTTCTCTCAAAATTATTCATAATTATTACTAAAAATGATTGATCCTCACTTACTATTTATTCTAAATGAAATCGACGATGAGGAGGAAAAGTGAATCTACCGTCATCAATGATAGATTTTATATTCATTATACTTTCCAGACAGGAGTTGCGAGTGAACCGAAGATTTCTAAGGGATATTAGCGATCCTTTTACATTGCCTGAGCATGTATTTAAAGGTGTTTACCGGTTGTCGCGGGAATGTGCATTAGATCTTATTGAAGAAATTTCTCCACATTTAATAATACAGAGGGAAGAAATAGCAATTCCAAAAATGCACAGAGTTCTTATAACATTACACTTATTGGCTCAGGGAAGTTATCAGAAGTGTGTTGGTCAGGACTTTTTTGTACCGATGGCCCAGCAAACACTTTCTGTGTGTTTAAAACAAGTCACAACCGCAATTGTCGATTACTTGAGTCACATTATAGAATTTCCTATAACAGAAGAAGCTCAAAATGCAGTAAAACAGGGATTTATGGAAAAAGGAGCATTCCCTAGAATAGTAGGTGCAATTGATTGCACACATGTAGCCATACAAGCTCCTCCATTTGAAGATCCAGATATGCCTGGAATAGTTTTTCTTAACAGAAAAGGCTACTATAGCCTAAACACCCAGATAGTTGTGGATTCAGAACTAAAAATTCTAGCTGTTAATGCTAGATTTCCAGGATCAGTGCATGACTCTGCAATATGGTCGACATCTGAAGTCAAACTATTTTTAGAGAGAAGTTATCGTGAGGGCAACACCAACTCGTGGTTAATTGGCGACTCTGGTTACCCACTACAACCATTTCTAATGACTCCAGTTAGTGGTCACAATTTAAATCAGTCTGAAATTAATTTTAATGTAATCCATAAGGCTGCTCGAAATGTTATTGAAAGGTTGAATGGGGTCTTAAAAGCAAGGTTTCGGTGTTGTTTGGGTCACAGAACCCTTCATTACAAGCCAGAAATGGCAGCCAACATAATATATACATGTTGCATTTTGCATAATATATGCTTGAACAGAGGCATTGAGGAGATTCCAGACATAGCAGAAATCAACGAACATGACCCAGACATTGTTGTTGAACATGATAACATACAATTCAACTGGCTCAATGAAGGTAGGATTGCAAGACAAAGAATTATAAACAACTTTATTAATTAGTTCTTATCTGTTTATTAGTTTTAGTTTGTAATTTTTGTTATCAATGTGAATAGATTATTAAATGCATTTAATATCCTATCTATCGCTCTTATTATTTTATCCAGCTGTATGGAATAATTGATTTTCTCCAGTAGTATAAGAAATTTTTTTGTGCTCTTTCTCAATCGTAATCTTTTTTTCAATATTCTAGGTTTTACTTTCAATGAAACACTACGTTCAAGTCTTGTTTTTTTCATTTGGAATCCCAATTCTAGCACTTTTATACCAACTACCAATACTAAAGATATTAATTGTAATAGTCTCTTTTCGAAGTCGGTAATGACAATGCAGTCTGGAAAACCTCCTCCAGTTAATTTTTGATTAATATAGTTCTTTCTTGCTTTATTTTTCACATTAGATATCCATTGAAAACAAACCTAAAAGAAAAATTCACAAAACATAGGTAGTGGGTAAGAAGTAAACAAACTTATCTATAAAATGTTTCCTCTGAGCTCCTTTTCTGGAGCTCTCTAAATTTTTAGTTACCTACCCTTTTCCACTGAAATGGGGTCTTGGCAGGTCCATAAGTATTTAATCTGTTTGCCAACTCACTCCACAGCTGATCCGTATTTACAACATCATTGTTTTCAAATAATAAATATTTATGGCTGCCTTCATTCATAAAAGAAAGAAATTCTTCCATTTGGTTGGATGTGATTTTTCGTCTCTCTATGAATTACAAAGGACAAAAGATGTTTATTAAAAAATCATTTTATTAATGAAAAACACAAATTAAAAAATATTTATAAAAAAGTTTACCTACTTCAAAGTTAAATAGGTACAGATGGGTACAAATAAATATAATAAACAAAAACATTATTTCTGCAAAAGATCTAAAATAATCACCAGTTTCTTTGGCTATAAAATATAAAGCATAAACAGGTACTAATGAACAAATTAAAGCGAGAGTTACACTAGAGCTGACAGTGTACTAATTTGTCTGCAATTTTTTCACAGCCAGTTTCAATAGCGTTAGCAATATTATTTAATGCTGCAGCAATCCCATCCAGGGAACTTTTGGTAGCTGCTACAGATTCACTATATTGCATTGCTAAGCGACTTTTTGTATGCAACACTCTTTGTTTTTGTTTCTCTGCAATAAATATTTTATGTATATGTATATAATTATGTACCTATGGGACATGACCAAAGACAAGGCACTTTGTTCTATAAAAATGAAATTAAATGAAAGCATCATGCATTAAATTATTTTTTGTAATTTTAAAAAATTTATACTTACTAGGTATAACTTTGGGCTTATGTTTGGAATCAGATTTGGAGGTACTGGCTCCTTCCATTAAAGTTTCCAAAGAAGTTATATTTGAGGCACTTTCGGCACCATCAACACTTTCATTTTCATGTTCAATATAAATTATCTCCACATCATCATCCTCTTCATTTCCTGCAATCTCTACATTATTCATTTCTGAGAATCCTGAAGCCCCTGATTCAGTTTTGACATCTAGATCTTTTTCTGGAAGTCCAAGTTCTGCAATATTTTTTAGTCCTGTCGCAGCCACCTCACCAGTTAATGTCAAAATATCTTTTTCTATTTGTTTTAATTTTTCATTATTGCGCCTTTTCCTTCTTATTGTCGAGCGCCATTCAGTAAAGGTCTAAAATGAAATAGAACTGTAGAAAAACAGAAAAGGGTTTCAAGTAAAAAAGGGCTCCAAGAAAATCATAACTATGACACTATGACAATGGTACTCTAAGCTGAAGATCCTATATTTCAAAGGTCTGCTGAGGAGTAAGATGTTATAAGGCATTGGAATGCTTAATATGTATACCAAATTGGTTATGATTGAAAATGTCATGGGGAGTGCAATTTTCTTGCCTCACATTTACCAAATAGAATTCTACAACGAAGCAGGCCAAGGAGCTGAGTAGTTTCTGAGAAAGCCTATAATAGTGTAGGTACTTACTTTTTTCCACAAGTCTGTGCTCTTTACAGCACCGCTGCCGCAAGCATTTAGTTTTTTTGTTATCTCTTCCCACAACTCCGCTACTCTTTCAGAATTTTCAGACGTAAGTTTTCCAAATCTTATAACTTCATTGTCTTCAAGAAACTTTTTATAGATATTGAATTGTTGTTCAGAGGTTCGGGGACCCCGCTTATTTTTTCCACTACTACCATTAGCAGTAGCCATTGAAAAGGAACTTGTTGCAAAATGTTATTAGTTTCAACTTTCAAAAGATGTGTGAATTCACTGATTTCTAGAATTCTAGGAAAAACTAAAAACTATAATATTTCTATTTTATTTTTTAATTATAGTTTAAGAATTTAGCTGTTCGCTGCCGCGTGACGTGATTGTGAAGTTAGACAGATGTCAATACTGTCAATTAGAACCATTTTTAACAATACCTGTTTATTGTTAATTTAAGTTAACAAGGAGGTCACAACATGGTCACAGTAGTACGAATTTTTAAAGATATTGTTCAACCGGTCTTTAAATAAGTTGTTAAGTAAAGACATTGATAAGTTAACAAGATGTCACAATGGTAAGGCCGTATGTCACTAGGAGTAAAAGTGGGTCTTTTCGTGCTGAGCCCAGAGATTGACGGCAGAAGCCAAGCTGAGTCCTGCAACTGGGCGAAGCACAAAAAGACCTTTTACTTCCAGTAACATATACTTTTTTTTTTCAAGTATGCAGGAGATAAGAAATATATTTCAGAGTGATTCAGTTTTGCAATTTTCTCTCATCCTCTTTAAGCGGGTCTAGGTACTTACCCAATTAGTGGTGTATATTATTTGTAAAATAAATAGAATGTGTTAGAACTGTGGTTTTCAATGTTCAATGGTTTTAATGGTATTAAATCATAACCAATGGTTTAGATGGTTTAGGTAAATTATGGTAAACTAAGAATTTGTAGCATTATTATCAATATGGTGAATGTCTTGACCGGAGAATTTACAAAGAAGCAAGTTTCTCGGGTAATCGGCCAGGACATCAAAAGGGTTTTATTCTGATGGCAGTTTATGGAAAAAAAAATGGAATAAAAAAACAAACCAATTTTTTAATTTTTAACAGCAGACCCCCTAGTTTTAAGTTTTAAGCATTTTGACCAACACTCACAGTTAGATCTGTTTGTGCGCGTAGTTTGTGAAGTAATTTTAATTTTTAATTTTGAACCTTTTTGTAATTTGTGTACCTGATTTATCAATACAGGGATGCCTCGGCTGCAATGATGTGCCAGCCTGTCGCCGAATTGTTATGTCTAATGTCATGAAACCCGAATTGTTATGTCTAATGTCATGAAACAACTTAGCAGTTAGTGTTTTTTTACTGTTGTCATTAATTTTGCCCTCCACAGACCATAATTTTGTAGCCCTGAAGAAGGCATTAAAAGTATTGCCGAAAGCTTGGTAGCTGAAGAGTTTTATTCTTTTGATGCCCTGACCGGCGATTACCCGAGAAACTTGCTTCTTTATTATTATTAATACTAAATTAATAAAATCTGTCACAGTTACAGATAAATATGATGACGCGCATGACATTTAACAGACAAACTCAGAATAGGTTTCGTGCAGGTGACGTCACAATTTGAACCTGGGGGTACAACAACATAACCTCACCCATTTAAAATACATGTACATTAATGACATTTTGGCATTTAATTTCATTTTTTTCAATTATCTTAAATCGAATGAAACTTAAACTTTGCTGGAGGCCTTCTAGAATAATCATTCTTGACAGTAGAGCAAAAAAGAATTACCTTTCTGCCGAAATAAGTGGTAAGGAGAGCAATATTTTGTGGACTAGATATACCACCAAGTACCACCAACCTTTTTATGCTTCAAAACTACTTCAAATTCAGACAAAGGAGCATGGAAATAGAAGTTTGGCGTTCCCAGTAGATTATATTGCCATAAAAACTAGAGAGGAATGGATTGTTAAAAGGTATAATGATTACTTGGCTAGAAGCTGTAATAAGATATTTAAACATTTGTAGGTGTGAATTCTAAGTCATATACGCCCTGGACTTTGGAAAATCGTGCACCAAATTCAAATAAGTGAGCATTTTTGTGTCTACAAGGAAATAATTATAAAAAAATTGATGGGTGTGGTCAGAAATAGATAACACGAACTATAACATTTTGAAATACCCGAAACCTTTTTATGCCTCAAAACTACTTCAAATTTAGACAAAGGGGCACGGAAATAGAGGTTTGGTGTTCCCAATTGATTTTAGTGCCATAAAAACTAGAAAGGAGTGAATTGTGAAAAGGTATAATGTGATTACTTGGCTGGAAGATGAAATAAGACTTTTAGACACTCGTAGGTATGAATTCTGAGTCATGTATGCCCTGGATTTGGAAATTTTGCACTAAATCCATATAAGTCAAGCACTTTCGTGCCTACAAGGCAATAATTGTAAAAAAATTTGGTGATTGCTGTCCTCAGAAATAGATAACACTTGAACTGTGCAGTGATAATTAAGGCAAAATAATTTTCATAGCATACCAGACCACAACCTTGGTGATTAGTTAAGAAGATGTGGTATGTAAAATAAATTGTAAATGTTTCTCCTCAATTTAATATAAAAATATTGTTACTTTTGAGGTTATAATTGTTTATTGAAGAATTCGAAACAAGACCTGTCTCCTAATGGAACACACAATTTATTAAAACAAACACTTATTCAAGATTTTCTTCAATACAGTTTCACGGCTACTACTAGAATATAAAAACATATCTTTAAATTATATAAATAAATTAGGTACCTACTTAAGTAAACATGTTTAAAAATATATGCCATGAAGCCCATTTGCTATGTTTTTTTTTTAATATATCCTTGGATGTCCTTTCGTTGAGTCACATACTACTTGGTGATGATGATTCATGTCCTTAAGTACTTATAGTTATGGTGGTTAGCAGGTTTAGGACAATGAAACACCCTTGTAACTCGAAAAACTGACTACGTTTCGATGTATAATTCATGTCTTTTTCAGGGCTATAACACATATAAAAGAACACACTAGTTAATCAAAACAGCAACAAGCAAACATAATCACCTACATACTTGTACAGCTGACAACAAAGTATGAATACATAGTGTATGTCAGCTATACAAGTATGTAGGTGATCGCATTCGCTCGTTGCTGTTTTGATTAACTAGTGTGTCCTTTTATATGTGTTATAGCCCTGAAGAAGACGTGAATTATACGTCGAAACGTAGACAGTTTTTTGAGTTACAAGGGTGTTTCATTGCCCTAAATCTGCTATCCACCATAACTATTACATACTACTTATAAGGAATGACTTCCATTTCCTTACTTGGCTACTTATTTGTCATTTCCATACTCCACAACAACAATAAAGCTATTAAGGTATTAAAAACATAATTCCAGTTAAACAATTACAAAAAAGAGCTAAAATAATATGATTGGAACTGTATGTTAAGCACCATTGAGGGTATTATTTTTAACTTAAGCATCTACTTAGTATTATTGTATCCTCCTTGGCGTTGGTGAAGTTACCCACTATGAAAACAAACATTGCAAAGTAAAAACAAACAAAATTTTGATTTTAGCATTTCTTATTCCCAAAATATTTGGAGTTGAAATAATGAGCTAATTAACAGTTGTTCCAATCACTCAATGCTCAGGTATCAACAGTGTGATTTGAATGTACATTTTTAAACTGTACCTGAAGCAAATGAGGGTCTGTGTAGCCAGAATCTGCAATGTTCCAATTTTATTTAATTCCTGTTCAGTTATGCAGCAATGTTATCCAAAAGTTCCGACCTGGATATGGGAAATGTACTGCTTAGATCAATTCACTTTTGTTCCAGGGTAAATATCTTAACAAATATTATAGAAAAACGGATTTATATGCATAAACGCAGATTTTCTCCATTTACGTCAATGTAATTTTTTGAGGTTGTTTTACCACCAAGTTCAACGACAGGTCACGTGCTGCACGAAACCTATTCGAGAACCTATGTGATTTCGACTAATAACGGTTTCTGATAGTGATCTCGAGCGCTCTGAGAGTATTTCTATCTTTTGTTTTTTCAATAAGAATGTAAAGATGGCAACACACTCAGATCGGTCTATATAGTGTTCAAATAATTTTGGCAAATGGAAATCGTTTATCTATGCGCCACCATGACAGTAGCGGTGACTTTTGACTTTACTTTTACTGCCTAGGACTTTTTTGCTACTTTTTTTGGTCTCAGGAATAGAAATCCCACTTTAGGTGTGCGTATGGAGAAAACAAATGACCTACTTTTGGTCCGCTTGAAAAAAAGTTAGTTGCGTGTAGCCATTAAAGGCAACTGCTATTTTATAACATTTTAATATTGTCATTCTGTCATCTGCTAGATGAAATCTCCCCAACCCAAGCCCGTACGGCTGCTTCAGGACAAACATCAGGAGAACCTGCAGTCCATGCTGGGCAACCTCTTGAGAGACGAAAGTCTGAGCGATATCACCATTCACTGCAAGGATGGGTCGGTGAAGGCCCATAGAGTGATCTTGGCAGCCTTTAGCCCTTACTTTAGAAAGGTAACGAAGTGTCCCTAATATTAAGATTAGTAGGTAACAATATGTATCTTAACCTTAAACATATATTCAATGCATGATTCAGGTTTTTCAAGAACACCCAGAACACCATGTCGCTTTCATGATACACGGAGTAGGCGTGAAGCAGATGAGAGGCTTGTTGGAGTTGATATACAGGGGCAGCACGGAGGTATCTCCGGATATGACGAATAAGTTCTGCGACGTCGCTGACGAGTTTGGTGTCAAAGACATCATTGACGAGGTGAATACCTTTATATGTACTACATGGCATGATATAAAAGGGGTCCACACTTTAGTTCTTCATAAAAACAAAACATTTTGACGCATGACAATTTTTTTTAAATCAATATTGGCAATGTTAAATAGCTTTAAATAACTATTAAAAGTATGATATTGTGCACATGGGCGAGGCCATATCCGGGTGATTACCTCTACGTCACAGATGAACCAGCCACAAGTTGTGGATAAAATGGCGAAGGCACAAGTTCTGTCCTATTTTTAAGTACATCAGATTTAGTAACCCACTGCATAGAGTAAATTTAAAAATGCCTTCATTTCTAAGCTGTGAAAACCCTTTAATTTTTTTTTGTGTATCTTTCTGCATAAACGCGACACTGCATCATTGGCCTTAAAACAAAGAAGTACCTATCTATAACAGTATGGTTTAGTACGTATTCATTTTTACTTGCACTTCTGTGGAGAAAAAAGATTCCAATACTATTTAATATTGTAAGATTGTAAAGTAATAACTTAAAAAAGAAATATTTCAGAACGATAGTCTAATATTGGCGAATACATCGGGAAGGGACACCAGATTCAGAGGTCAAAAAAGGGTTGCTGTAGATTTTGATAACGAAGCACTTGCCAAGCTGCCCAAAAATGTTACTGCTGAAACTACCTGCATTAGTAGCGAGAAAACCTTATTGAAGAAAGCGCCTATAGTTCCCGCAGGTCAGTGTTTTCTCAAACCTATTCTTCATCGCATATAAAATCGGAAGTGATCCCTAATATATTAAACGCATAGAGTGTATTTAGTAGTAGTTACGACGCCGTGGGTTCCAAATCCTCCTCAAAGCTCATCAGAGACTTCTAACACATCAAAAGAGAACTCAGCTACTGTCGAGGCCCCAGGTACACCCACCGTCATGCCACCTCCTTCGTACGTACCTATGTCGGCTGAAGCCAAACGCAGGACAAAGTGGGCCCTTAAACAGAGAAAGTACAAGTGTTCCCTATGTCCTGCGAGGTAAATATGAAAGATATGCCTCAAGGCGGACGTGGAAATTTTAAGTGTTTCTTTAGCTTTAAGCGAGCATCACATCTGAGCAGGCACCAACTTGTGCATACCGGAGAACGGCCTTATGCTTGCGACCACTGCGACAAAGCTTTCTCTAGACATGACAAGCTGAAACACCACATAAGGAAAACTCACTTGTCCAACTACATTGGAAATTATATAGAGAACGCGCCTGAAAGTGATATTTATGTGAGTATATCAGTATTATCAGTGTCGTACATGCAAATTTTGACCCCCTCCTATTGAAATTTGCGTCTTGTCTCCTCTTGGAAGCAGTGGACTTCCGTTATTACCGCCTATTGAACGGGATGGAAACACACTGGTACCCCTTCAATTTTTGTTGACAATATGGCGAAGGACTGGCTCCAACAATTCCACGTTGATACTCTTCGGCTGATGAAACCTTTTCCTCAAATAATCTCGATCGACAGAGAACTTTTTGGTCTTTTAGACTTCATAACACTAAACTGCCTTTTGTCAGATCTATCAAGATTGCAATAAATTTTGAAAATGTTTATATCTTGCAAAGAAGCTTGGTACAGTAGCTGGCAAAGGCTGGATACTTCGATAACGCTGCTCAATTGAAAAGATTAAAGCATCTTGTGAGTAGACGTAAAATGTCCAATAATATACAAAAATTCTGCTCTCCAGAGCTTTGGCCAAATAATAAAATAAAGCGGGTTATTCTGAGATTTCTGTTGAGCATTTTGCTAAACTAAATCGTTGATTAGGACACAATAGAGTTGGTACTAATGGTAACAGCCCGTGTCTTATTTAAAAAGCTTTAAAGTAGGTAGATGTTTTATGATTTATAGAAAATGTTCAATTTTAAGCATTTAAAATTGATCATTATATTGTTGCATTAAACACTGTGTACACTTTGTGTACACAATTTGGCGGTTTTCTGGTCTAGATTCAGTTAGTTGAGCTCAACGCAAAACTAAATACTTAATTAAGATGAATCAAAAAACAAAGTATTTTAGGTTTTTATTTGATGACTTTCGAAATTATGGACCATTCTATAATCTAAAGTGTTTTCCGGGCTGTAAAGCAGTGGTCCAATGGATTTTTTCCTGAAGTCTCGTCTACAGCTGCGGCCGACGTTATCAGAGGCGGTGAGGCAATGGCCGAAGTGATCTCCCCTGCTTCGATCCCGACGTTGACTGGTTCGACTGTCGTGAGCTCCGTGGTATTTATTCCCCCGCCGGCGCCGTCGCGCTGCATTGTTGGGGCTGCGGTGGAGGTAGTGGTGGCGCGGGGTTTCGGCGCACTTAAAGAATGTCATAGAACTCGCTACCAGTCTGCATTTAGAAACATTTAGTAACGTAATTTCCTCCTTCTTGTTGAAATTGTTGTCGTGTTTAAAGATCTCAATGGCCTCTCTCGTTAGTCCCAGATAAAAACGCTGCTATTGATATAAAATATCCACCTCGTTGAAAAGTATGCCGTGACCTTCGGAGAGAGCGTGCTCTGCTACTGCTGCTGACTTTCGTCTTTGTCTCAGCCTGCAATTCCTCTTTTGTGTTCCGTAATCCTCGTGTTGACACTGCGTTTTGTGGTGCCAATGTATCCCGAGCCACAGCTGCATTTAACTCAGTAATCCGGGTGCGGTCTTTGAAAGATCTCATTGAAGTATTGTACGAGTGGGTTTAAAGACAGTTTTAACACTGTGCTTTTCGGTGGTCTGCCGATCCTGTCCGTTACTTTGTGGATGTATGGTAGACTACTCCATCCGCGCTTTTCTTCATTTTCTCCCGTCGTTCCTTCCTGTGGCTCTACATTCCTTGGACGGACGACCCTATCGAACTCCTGCTTGCTGCATCCATTCCAACCAAAGGCTCTTTCCAGAGGCTTCATTTCCCGTTCCAAATCAGCCGGCTCACAAATTCTCTTGGCTCTCACACATAGAGTTTTTATCTGTCTGGGTTGATGATTTGATGCGTTATTGACGTATCAGTCAGTGTGTGTTGGTTTTCTATAAACGGTGTGCGCAAGCTTCCCATTCGCCCTCCTTGATACTAAGAGCTTGATAACAAACTGATGGTATAGCTATGGGCAGCCCCCTTAAACCAGTAATAACCAACTATTTTATGGAAATTTTCGATGATGATTGATCGACTGACTGGTTCCGATACGTGGACGACTCCTTTGTTATTTGGAGCCATGACGAGGGCGAACTTCAAAACTTCCTCTTACACCTCAACTCCATCAACCCAAAAATTCAATTTACTATGGAGATAAAAAAGGAATGACGCCTACCGTTTTTGGATGTCTTATTATCAAGGAGACCGAATGGGAAGCTTGCGCACAACGTTTATAGAAAACCAACACACTGACCGATACCGCAATAATGTATCAGATCATCATCTCAGGCAGATAAAACCTCTCTGTGTGAGAGCCAGGAGAATTTGTGAGCAAAATGATTTGGAACGGGAAATGAAGCACCAGGAAAAAGTCTTTGGTTGGAATGAATACAGCAAGCACGAGTTCGATAGGGCCGTTCGTTTAAGAAATGTAGAACGCCAGGAAGGAACAACGTGAGAAGATGAAGAAAAGCGCGGTTGGGCTAGTCAACCACACATCCATAAATTAACGGACAGGATCGGTTACGGACAGCAGATTGTTAAAGCTGTTTTTAAACCCACTCGTACAATACAATAGAGCTTGAGATCGGCCAAGGACCGCAGAGATGCCCTATCGGCACCCGGAGTTTACCGAATTCCATGTAGCTGTGGCTCGGTATACATTATATTGTCTCCACAAGACGCAGTGTCAACACGAGGTTTACGGAACACAACAGGAGTTGTAGGCTGGGATAAACACACAAGTCAGCGGTAAGAGCACGCTCTCTACGAAGGTCAAGACATCCTTTTCAACGAGGTCAAATTCAAATTCAAATTATGCTTTATTGACCGAATATATAAAATTCATTGACAAAGCTTCTTATAAGTATTAATTTAAACACACAACAACATATTATATAATAGGTAAAGTCACTACCACTTTGGTACGTGTTAAAACTTAAAAACTATATTTATATATAACAGTAAAAGGTCCAGGATGAATTTGTAAATGCAATGCCTGCCGGCAACCCCAGAATAATAATTTGTACTTGCATAAAGAGAGTAACAAAGCTTCCTAATATGTGCCCCCGAAAAATTCGTCAACAGAGTAGAAGGACCACTTAACCAGAAGCTTCCTCACCGAGCGCCTGAAGCGCCCCGCATCACTTAGGGTTCGGAGAGGAAGGGGTAAATTATTGATTATAGCTTTATTTCGATATATCACAGAATCTCTAGTTTGAGCTGCGAGGGAAGCGGCAGCGATACCACGTGCGAGGGGCGAGTTCCCCTCTGGTTGGGTCTCCGAATTTGTTCCCGATACTTTGCGTCTACCATGCACGCTGTCTCTGTATGTATAATGACGTCAATGTAAGGAGGCCTTGAGAATGAAACAACTGCCTACAAGACTTGTGAGGCCCCGCACGACAAAGACAGCGTACTGCTCGCTTCAGCAGCACGAACACAGAACTGAACGCCTAACTGGGCTCTAATGAGCCGAAGAGCATAACATCCTGATGAAAGCTTTGCTCTCAGGGATCTGATGTGGGCATCAAACTTCAATCCATGGTCCATAAGTAGCCCAAAAATCGATTCTCCCTCACCCTCCCTATGTCTCCGCTATCCGAGGTCAAATCAATGTTAGCCTTAAAATTCATAGTACATGTTTTTGCTAAAATTGAGGGATAACTGATTAGCAATACACCATATTTTATGACAGATATATCCCTATGCATTCTACCACTGAGTAACCGGTCATCCTTCCCCATCCACAAAATGGTTGCATCGTCCGCATTAAAGAGTAAACTTTCCCTCTATATCCAACCCGGCAATATTATTAATATACAACACGAACAAAAGAGGCCCCAAAACTGATCCCTGCGGAACTCCCTTTGCAATCTCCAGACTGCATGAGGTTGCGCCATCATATTGTACGCGCTGTACCCTTCCACTCCAGTAGGATTTGAACCAGCCGAGAGCGCATCTTCGGACCCCGTATGCTTCCAATTTGAAAACAAGAATACTGTGGTTGACACAATCAAACGCCTTGGAGAGATCGCAAAAAAGAGCCGCTGCCGAGTCTCCACTGTTGAGGGCAAAGAAAAGAGACTCAAGAAAAGAAAAAATAGCGTCATTTGTACCAGTGGATGGTCTGCAGCCATATTGATTCTGACTCAGCATGTTATTTTTCACTAGATAAGACATCATTCGAGATTTCACCAATTTTTCTACAATTTTGGACATAGTAGGAAGCAGCGCGTTAGACCTGAAAGCCGATGGATCATCCTTGTCGCCGCCCTTAAAGATGAGAAACACCGTGGCCCTTTTCAAGCACTCTGGGAATATGCCCTTTAGAAACGACATGTTTATGGCCTCGGCAAATATATGCAGTATGTGATCAGGAAGACTGGAAAATATACCCGCTGCCATACCATCCCAACCCGTAGATTTTTTATTTACATACATATTATATACTAGCTATTGTACGTTTTAATTCGTCACAATCTGTAGGGGTTAGGAAAAATGACTGAGGGGCGTCGATGTGCCCAAGGAAAACCTTAAAATCCTCCACAGTTTCACCCGATGCTAGTCTGTTGCCAATTTTACAGAAAAATTCATTAAAATCCCTGCAGGACAAAGAAGAATTTTCAATATTATTTCCCGTCATTCCCCTCAATTCGCCAATAATGTTCCATGCCTCCCTCTGTTTATTAGTTGCACTGGACAACCTCGACTGAAAATAATTCTGCTTAGCTGCTCTAATCGCACTGTGATATGTGCACCTGTATTTTATAAAAATGTTTTTAAAGTATTTATTGGTGTTGTAAAATTTGTTTAGGTAATGCAAGCAACGCATATATTTTTACAGGACATTTTTAGACCCTTGGTTATCCACGGTTTTCTGCTCTTCGGCCTCATACTAACAATCGGGAACGCCCTGTCAAACAGAGAGCAAAGCCTTACGTGAAACAGCTGAAGGGGTTCCTTCACTCCCACACCAAAAAACTCCACGCCAGTCAGCACAGTAGCAGAGTCGCTTAAACTTATCATAATTGCTCCTTGTGAAGAGCCTACCCACATTACGACTCGGTACCCCAGAGATCGATCGCTGATCCATCTGAAACGTACCAAATGCTGCCTTATGATCCGATAATCCCGCTCCAACCACTCTGCTCGTCACCTTATTATGATCAAAATTGGAGCACACATAATCCAGAAGCGTAGAAGAGTGTGACGTTTTACGAGTTGCCTCGCCGACATGCATTTTTAGATTGAAAGAATTTCATATATCCGTTATAGCCTGCGTGTTATGAGCTTCCCTCTTAAAGTAGTCGATATTCAAGTCCCAGAAATTACAATTTTACTATTCACAGGTAATTGGGAAAGAATAATCTCCAATTTCCCTGTGAGAGAGGAGACAGACATACAAATGCAAAGAACTTTTGGACTATGTCATTGACAAGACACATTGTGCCGCCATGCCCATACTGGGTTTGACAAAACTTTGACACAACACTATAGCCAGGAACAGAAAAAGGGTCATCCACACGCAACCAGTGTTCACAAATCATTAAAACATCAGGGAAATTATAACTACTTAAAACTAACTGGAACTCGACTATCTTAGATCTAATCGATTGCATGTTAATACTTTAAACACTAACTATAGCCTCTCTGTCTCAACAAAAACTATTGGTGGATATCTTATATCAATCGCAGCATTTCTATCCCGAGACTAACGAGAGAGACCATTGAGATCTTTAAACACGACAAGAATTTTAACAGGAAGAAGGAAATTACGTTTCTAAATGCAGACTGGAAGCGAGTTCTACGACATACTTCAAGTGCGCCGAAGCCCCGCGCCACCACTACCCCCACCCCAGTCTCTCCGCTGCAGCGCGATGGCCGCGGCGGGGGAATAAGTACCACGGTGCCCACCACAGTAGAATCAGTAAACGTCGGGAAGCACGGAAGGAATAACGGGAGATCGAAGAATTACTTCGCCCATCTCAACTGAACTATGGGATAGAGAAATTATCCGATACGTTATGTGTATTGTAAGTGGAAATTTAGTACAGCTATTACCGTCATATAGTTTCTGTTATAATCAGTGCTTTAACAATGATCAATAATGATCAATAAAAACCAAACTTCTCGATTAAAACAGTGGGACACAGAAACTTAACGAATATATATTAGGTAGAACAATGCTCAAATATCTAATGATATTATTTGTTGCAGAGTATCTCTGATAAGCTGATGCTTAATAATGTCTAATTCTGCCTACCTAGAGTCCTTTAATGATTTTTAACAAAACACTGAATTCTGGTAGGATCGTGTAGATGGTACTATCGATAGAATAGAACTACGATCGGTAGAACTGGTAGAAATGCAAGGTAGAATCTGAATGAATATTATAGGCTGGATATTCGAACAATGCTCATTTGATGATATTATATAATAAAAACGGCGCTTACAACATGACACATAAGATATTATTATCTTAGTAGGTACTGTTCAAATTAATGATATTCGACAGGATACTGAATGCTCAATTAAGAGTAGTTGTTCATGAGAAAACTGAACGAATATTGTATGCTGGATATTTGGAACAAAGCTCATCGATATGTTGAGAAAAGCCCCCAAGACTCTTGATACTAGTAGTAGTTCTGCATCATCAGATGATCAACAGCAAAATACTTCTGCTCAATTAAAACAGAGCAGTGCTCCAATAGATGTTATATGTTGCAGAATGCATGTCATAATGTCTCTTTCATCAGAAAAGTTGAATGGATAAATTGAACTAATAGTGTAGACCAAATTTATTTTGAATAATCCCCAATTAATGATATTATATGTCACACAATGCTCAATAATAGATAAGGGGTGTTCATTTGAATACGTCATCTAGTTGGCTGTGAGCAGTCAAAAGGAAAGAATGAAAGTCTATTTACTTTAATTATGTCATTCTTTTTTGTCAAAAATGTATGGCCCTCTATACCACGTTTTCTATTAAACACTTTGTACTCAGCTCAAACGAGATTTAATTACATTAAGGCCAGATATTGTACAAGTCACCCTCAAAGTCGGGTTAAGCTAAACTCGACTAGTACTTGAACCCACCCATAAGAATCGCATTGCTGTCAAATTAATTTCATTTGTGACAGCAATGCTTTTCTTATGGGCGAGTTCAAGTACCAGTCGAGTTTAGCTGAACCCGACTTTGACGGTGACTTGTACAGTCAAGCCTCAATGTATTGCTTAATTAAAAGTCCAATGGGTGCAAGGACTTATAATAGGATGAGTACTTGCCAGTAAATGCTCAATAATACACAATTCTGCTCAAGTGAGTGTTTTAATGATGCTGCTATTAAAAGTAGGGGATTAAGAACTTAAACTTTGTGAACTTGAGATTTAAACTCGTTGAATGCTGTCGTGAGTGGATGCTTAGGCCAGAATATACAACTCACCCTCAAAGTCGGGTTCCGCTAAACTCGAACCCGCCCATAAAAATCGCATTGCTGTTAAATTAATTTCGTTTGTGACACTTTCTGAGAGCAATGCTTTTCTTATGAGCAAGTTCAAGTACCAGTCGAGTTTAGCTGAACCCGACTTTGAGGGTGACTTGTACAATCAAGCCGATTAAACTGCACGAATATTGTAGATTGGATATTTGAGTAATGCTCAAAGGGTGTAACGTCTCCAGGAGCTGAACACTATCAGCTCAAATTAGTGCTTTAACTATGATCAACACATGATTTTATGCTCAATTAAAACAGGTAGCGAAATTGTAGAATGCTTATCACAAGATGTTCACACATAGTTCTGATCAAAATACTGTCTAAATGATGTTCAACCGAATACCTGATATGTTCAATTAAAAGAAATGGAAACTGAACAAATATTGTGAACTGGATAGGTACCTACTTGAACAATTCTCAGTTAGTTATATTATATGTTGGAAAAAGTTTTTCAAATAGAACTCAATAATAAGTGGTGTTCAAAACAAAAGTCATCAAGTTATTATTATATAGTACTATTATATACCACAAAACATCATTTGCTTTTATTATGAAATGATTGTCAAATATTTATAGCTTATTTTATCACTTTTATTACTAAATTTTAATCGCGCGAGTAAGGGATACAGAAACTAAACAATACATTATGTGTGTTGTGAGTGGAGATTTTAATTCAGCTAGTAGATATACTGCAGGCTAGGTGTATGGTAAAGTAAAACGAATAGATGTTGAGGCCGAACAAATATTGTAAGCTGGATACTTGAACAATGCTCAAGTAATGATATTATTCGTTCTGCTCACATTCGTAATCTGGTAATAACTATACAGGGTGTTTCAGAAAGGTACTGACAAACTTAAGGGGGTTATAGAGGACGCCAAGTCATACACATTTTGCTTATCAACCCCTATCCGCAAACGTACCATTTTCGAGATACAGAGTCTTAAAAAAATATTTTGTTTATAAGTTTTTTGTTTATATTTCAGCGACTAGTTGAGATAGAAAACTGAATTTTTGTAAACGTTTTACCATTACTTGGACGATGATTGTTAGAGCGCGCTTTTTCATGTGCCAGTGGCGGAGATTTTGGGGTCGCCTGGGATTGTTTTGCCGCTAACGACTACGCCACTGGAAAGAATTGCAATTTGAAAGCACATTGTGAAGGGCCAATATTTTCTACACAAAAAAGGTACGGTTAGTCAAAAGCGCTAATATGGGCTGTTTTTAAGTTAATTGTTAAATATTTTGATGAAAACCATGGTTAAAGCAACAAAAAAAATAAACTAAAATTTTTATTTTTTATACAACTAGTTACAAAAGTGGCTCAAAATGCTGACCACCAAACTCAGTGCATAAATTTGCCCGTCGAATCATGGAGTGACGCACCCGTTGAAAGATGTGTGGTGTCTCTTGAATAAAGAGACATGCTGCCATCACTCTCCCTAACAATTCCTTTTGGTTGTCATCAGAACTTTCATAAACCAAGGACTTGACATAACCCCACAAAAAGAAATCCAACGGATTTAAGTCTGGGCTTCGTGCTGGCCAATGTACAGGCTCTCCTCGCCCAATCCATTTATCAGGAAATATCTGATTCAAATGGTCCTGCACGGATTGGGTAAAATGTGTCGGAGCACCGTCGTGTTGAAACCACATTATACACCGAACACCGAAACAAAGGAACGGTTTCCAGTAATTGAGGTAGAACGTTTTGCAAAAATTTGAGGTAAATGTTACCATTTAATCGAGGCGGAAGCAAGTATGGGCCAATGAGAAAGTCGTCTATAATCCCAGCCCAGATATTAATAGAAAATTTATGTTGATTTGATCTAATCCAAGTGGCATGAGGATTTTGATCGTCCCATATGTGACTGTTATGGCTATTGAAAAATCCGTCTCTAGTGAAATAACATTCATCTGAAAACATAATGATCGAACCAAAATCCCGTTCTAACGCACGATGTTGAAGAAACCATCGACAAAATTGCTGTCTTGGTTGATAGTCCTGCGGTCCTAATTCTTGACTTCTCAAGATTGCCGTCAAAAAGAATTCCTAATCCTTTTTGACGGCAGTAAGGATGTAAAAGCTGTTGCTGAAGAACACGACACACAGCTGAAGCGGAAGTATTCAGTTCACGTGCAACTGCTCGCGTGCTGGTAGACGGTTGTTCTTCAAATCGCTGCAAAACTTCTTCCTCTATGGCTGCTGTTCGTGCAGTTCTTGTTTGTCCGGCTCCTTCATCTGGATTGAAATTGCCTTTTTCTTGTAATCGACGATGGATTGTTGCAAATGTCGAATGACCTGGTGCCGACGATAAGGAAAATGCTCCGCGTAAAGGCGTGCGGCTTCTCTTCCGTTACATTTTGCCTCTCCGTAAATAAGGTGAATATCCGTCAGTTCTTCAAACGAAAAATTTACCATTTTGTGCACGAAAATAAGAAACTGCAAATGTAAGAAAAGAAACGACACACAAAAAGTAACCCAACTGACTCACGTTTTCAATGAAAACGTCAATAACAATCACGCAGGTAAGAAAGTAATTTTTACCTGCATGATTGTTAAGAAATGCGTTTGCGATAATAAATAAACATTATAAGAAATAATTTTTCCTCTTTTTCCCATGTTTTTTATCATAAAATTCCATTTCATTTAACACAAAAACGCAATTAGCGCTTTTGACTTAGAGTACCTTTTCTGTGTACAAAGTATTGGTCTTTCACAATGTGCTTCCAAATTGCAATGTTTTCCAGTGGCGTAGTCGTTAGAGGCAAAACAATCCCAGGCGACCCTAAAATCTCCGCCACTAGCACATGAAAAAAGCGCGCTCTATTACTCGTAAAGTATGTCCAAGTAATGGTAAAACGTGTACAAAAATTCAGTTTTCTATCTCAACTAGTCACTGAAATATAAACAAAAAACTTATAAACGAAATATTTCTTTAACACCCTGTATCTCGAAAACGGTGCGTTTGCGGATAGGAGTTTACAAGCAAAATTTGTATGACTTGGCGTCCTCTATAACCACCTAAAGTTTGTCAGTACCTTTCTGAAACACCCTGTATAATTGTAGTTCATCAGGAAACTAAAACTAATTTCGAACAGTGAAACGGAACGCATCAGAATATTTCTAATAATAGGCAAGGCACATTTTTGTTACTTCAAGTATTAAATTTGGTTTATTTTTGCTACAGACGATTGGTCACGTTGAAATGGACACATCCTACAACGACGAAAATTTCGAGGAACCTGCACGAATTACCCGCGAAGACCTCCTGGCCAAAATGGCCTCAAAAGCTCTCGAAGGTCAGCATCATGTACCAAAACTTGCTGATTTCCGTAAAGTGGTTGCCACAACTTCCGAACTGCCTGCTGACCAAACTGCTAATGATAGAGAAAGCGGTCAACCGGTTGCTCCCAAAACTACATCGCAATCACGTGAGCGAGTCGCTGGGAGTGGCCATAGTGCCTCAAGTGGCCAGAAAAAAGGACGAGGAAGACCTAGAAAGTATCCTCCAGGTATTTTCTTTTTCATTGAAATTCTGGATGTAGGTAGAAATGAATTAATTTTGAACTTATAGCACCGAGGCCTTTAATTAAGCGACCAAGAGGACGTCCACGTATAAATAGAACAGCTCTTATAACATCTAGTCGTCCATCAGCAGCTACAGTCTCAACACCCGTAGTTGAAACGTCTGAAGCTAGTCGTGAGGAAGATTACGATATAACAAACATGCCGTTTGGAGACCTTGAGTACCTTACAAAGAATATTCCCATTGATCAAACATCTGGAAACGTAAGATTCTGAAGAAATTCAGGTATCTACAGTAGATGGTCGTTTCTTAAAAGAAGAAAACAAAGGTTAAATACCCAAGAACAACCATCTACTTTGTATCAGTGTTTTAATATTTCTAGTAAGCCGGTACTAATTCTAGTTTTCTGTCCACAGTTTGATGCAACTAACCGTACAGTGGACGGGAGCGTCATGGAGCCCTTGGTCGAAATAGAACTCGATCAGAACACTCCAAAGAAGCCTGCGGAAGAGAAAACTGTTGAAAAAGAGACCACGGTTTTGCACCATAATTCGGCTGGGGCTTTCCTGCAAAACATCGGTCTCTTGGAGAACAGCACGTTGGCTAAAATGGAGATTGGCGAGTGTACAATATCGGTTAGCAGCGGACCTGCATTTTGTTAGAGATGTATATTGTTTTTAAAGGGAGACGAATAATTTTTTGTTAAAGATATGTATTTATATTTTTTTGTGTTCTAGAAAAATATATTAAGATAAGGAATTTTTACTCTGGTCTTACAATTCTATTTGGCATCGAAAAGATAGTAATAACTGCATAAGCCTTTTATCTCTCTACGCCACCCATTCTTCTCGAAAAGGCACCAAAAGAGGCAAATAATTGGCTGCCTTAAGAGGTTATTTTTATTGGTTGTTTTCTTCTATAGGCAGTTAGCCTTTGGATGAAATCATCCTTGTTTCTTCGGCAGCTTGGTTTCACTATTTTTTCCAAAACTGGCTAAATCTTTAGCCGATACAGCTTCCCTGTGCTTCTGGCACAGAGAAAGGAGTGAAGTTTGAAGTTATTTAGCTGTAAAGCTGCTTACATTTCCTTGCGATCTTGTTATCAGCTTACCTATTTAAAGCGGAAACAAGAAAAGAAGATTATTTTTGGTGCGTGCTCAACCATCACCTATTCTACTTTTTTACTTTGTAGAACCTTGTCGCTTAAAACTCCCTACACCCCTTCCACATTGAAATCTCCGTAAAGTTTGAAAGAATATTTTTGCAATTACTAATGAGTACCTCCCGAAAGTATTTCGCGGGTTCTGAACTACGAAGGCGTAGAAGGGCCAACAAGATTTTTTTTCTTAAATTCCGAGTTTAAAGTCGGAATTTAGTTAAATTCCGAGTTTAAAGTCGGAATTTAGTAAAATTCCGAGTTCAAAGTCGGAATTTAGTTAAATTCCGAGTTTAAAGTCGGAATTTGGTTAAATTTCGAGTTCAAAGTCGGAATTTAGTTAAATTCCGAGTTTAAAGTCGGAATTTAGCTAAATTCCGAGTTTAAAGTCGGAATTTAGTTAAATTCCGAGTTCAAAGTCGGAATTTAGTTAAATTCCGACTTTAAAGTCGGAATTTAGTCAAATTCTGAGTATATGATTGACAAATCAGTGGCATAGACGCAAGGTTAATAAAACATTTCTATTCCATGTTGTACAAGAACGACAAAATATTCTTTGTGAAATGGATCAATATTTTGTTAACTACGACGTCCTTTTTAAGACTCCTATTGTGATTACTTTTAAGAGCTATGATCGATATCTCGGAACGTTTTTTGCGGGAATACCCGCGCCAATAAAACACATAGGCTTTAAAAGTTAATTGATTTTAAAATCATTGGCGTATATTGATAGTTAATAATGAAAAAAAAATAAAATTGTAGAGATAATAAAATAAAAAAGAAAACTGCTAACATAAAAGTCGATACGACATAATTTTTCGTAATTTTGAAAGCGTTTTATCTCAGAAACCACTTATGATAAATTCATAGTTTAAAAAGGCTCTGAAGGAACGTTTCTTCTAGAACTAACTACCTTGGGCAATCTTTAATTAAACCAGTTTTATCAATGTAATACGGTATAAAGCTTTAAAGTTGAACTCACTCCATTTGAATGGCGTTGGGTAGAAGAACATTTGCACTGGGGAATGGCAGAGTGGAACAATAATTGCATTTTTACAAATGAATGTAGATTTTTGGTGTATGCATCAAATGGACGTATTTTAGTGTTGAGAGGCCAGAATGAACGAAACCTGCAAGAAGATATAGAACCCAGAGTGCCATTTGGGGGTGAAAGTGTCAGCGTATGGGGAGGCGTAATGGGAAATGGAAAAATTGACTTAGTGGTTTTGATTGGTTTTAATTTTAACCTGAACTAACCTGAACGCAGTTAGATATCGATATTTGTGTATGAATGAAATTGTTATTCCCTTGGCTCAGAACTTTGGAGATGGTTTTATCTTAGTTGACGATAATGCATGGTCACACCGGGCTCAAATTGTTAATGAAGTTCTGAGAGAGAATAGAATCGAGGGCATGAATTGGCCTGCTAGGTCGCCCGATATGAATGTTATAAAGTGATGAGCAGAATGAAACTAAAACTGAAAGAAAGAGAGCAAGAATTTCAAAACTTGGATGAATTCGTAGTGGCACTTAGAGAGGAATGGGAAGCCATTCCCCAGGAGTTTATCAGAAATTTGGTGGAGACCATGCCAAGAAGGGCGGCTGATGTAATGCGAGTTTTCGGTGGGCCCACACATTATTAAGTACATAAATTCGTAGATTTAGTTTACCTCATTAAATTTTTGAATTGCACTCGTATCTTATTTGAGACCACAAAACAAACATCCCCAAAACCGTTTCGATATTTAGCAAACCTATTAAATAACACTTCACTTAAGTTAATAGTACATTTTTGAAGTTACAGCAAAGGAGCTGGGAAATCATTAACAGTGATGATGTCACAGAAGTAATATTAAAGTTTTGCGAAAACATCCGAAGCAATCTTTATGAACTAGAGTTCTACGTCACTAATTTTGTACTTAATGAGCTTTTAAATTTAGTTTATATCATTAAAATCGGGTGACCTACACTGCTATACCGAGCAAAAAATAAAAATACTTCAAACTTTTTGAAAATACCCTGTAACTTTATCTGGAGCAAAAAAACAAAAACCGCCGAACATGTCCCGAGATATCTACCAAGCCTATAAAATGACATGACAAAGTTGAAAAGTTAAGATTTACCGTAGATATCAAATAATGCAATCAGTTCAAATTTTACATTTTTGCGCCGTATCACAATGATAAAACTGGTTTAGTTAAAGATTGGTTCAGATAGTTAGTTCTAGAAGAAAAGTTCTTTCAGAGCTTTTTTAAACTATGAATTTATCGTAAATGATTTCTGAGATAAAACGCCTTGAAAATTGCCAAAAATTATGTCGTATCGATCTTTTTTGTTAGCAGTTTACTTTTTTATTTTATTATCTCTACACTTTTATTTGTTTGTCATTATTAACTGTCAATATTCGCCAACGATTTTCAAATCAATGAACTTTTAAAGTCTATTAGTTTTATTGGCGCGGGTATTCCCGCAAAACACTGTAATTTATAGAAAGGTGCAAAACTTTTTGTAAACGTCCCGTAACTCTTCTTGTCGACAAAAAAAAACAAAAAACCGCAAAAAACGTCCCGAGATATCGATCACAGCTCTTAAATGTAATCACTAGAGGAGTCTTAAAGTTAGGACACCCACCATGAAGTCGTAGTTAACAAAATATTGATCCGTCTTTTAAACATTTTTTTGCCGTTCTTGTACAATATTGTTCTTGCGTCTACGCCACTGATTTGTGAATCATATGTAACTAAATTCCGACTTTAAACTCGGAATTTAACTAAATTCCGACTTTGAACTCGGAATTTAACTAAATTCCGACTTTGAACTCGGAATTTAAGAAAAAAAATTGTGTTGGCCCTTCTACGCCTTCGTACTGAACAGATACTTCGGCACTGAAATTAAACAACAAATATTTCATTGGCTTTACAAGTTATTATTAATTATCCTCAAAAATCCCTTGTTAAGTTTGGCCACCTAATTAAAAGACACCTTGTATTTCGCTTCAGTTGACAAAGTATAGAACCAGTCTTAGCAGAAGGAAATATACTAATTAAATAAACGATGGCGCCCTCTTAGCTCTTTAAAATAAAACCTTAACAAATTAGGAATGATTAATCCTTAAAAAAACAGATTTGTGCTAAAAGAAATAAAAGGACAATAAGAAAAAAAAATAAAAAAGCACCGAGTTAACAAAAGTAAAAATATTAGAAAATTATAGAGAAACAATCCAAAAGAGGTGGATGCAGGCACAAAACTAAAATATAAAAATTTTGTGGCAAAGTTTTCTTAACAATAAATTCAGCCCCAAATCAACAATAAAAAAATGATTTTTGACTCGTTGGAATAGTTTTATTTCGAACCAAAACATATAAAACGTAAAACTTAAAAAATCAGAAATCATTCACCATTAAACGTTAAAAAACGTTAAAACGAGTTTCGTACCAAAAGGAACTAAATTTACATTACAATTCCTTACTCTTTGTTAAGGTTTATATTCAGGTTAAGGAAAAACTTGAAACGATTAAAACACAAGGAAAAGTCCAATTTAAATCGATAAAAAATAAAGAACAAAACATTCAATGAAATGACATTAAGAAAAAAATAATAAAAACTAAAAAAAACCGAGTTAAGAAAAGCGAAAAATTCAGAACATTATAGAAAAAATAAAAAAAAATTATGAGCCAAAATCATCTAAAACTTTGAAAATCGAACTAAAGTTTCCTTAACAATAAATTCAAACTGAAATTAATAATAAAAAATGATTTTTGACTTGGAAGTTTTATTTCAAAACAAAACCGTACAAAAACTTAAAAACTCAGAAACATTAATAGTTACAAAACAGTCTTATGCCAAACGGAATTGAATTTTCATTACAATTATTTGCTCTTTGTTAATGTAATTTTGGGGACTAGCAACCCCGTGTGGGGTTGCTAGTCCCCCATGGGGCGCCTCCCAAGGTGGCGGATAGGGGAATGCCCGGATAGGCGGATATGGGTAGTACCGAGGAAATCAAATATTCGGGGCGGACCAAAACTAGCACCTAGGATACGACGGCTTCCATGTTAGTAGCGGTAATCCGATAGCGTCTGTTCTCCATGTCGGAGCGGCTGAAAATAAGGTCAGGAAAGCAACGGGGAACTACCTGACTTACATATATTCCTCAAGACATTACAATGGCTACACAAGATCAAGCAATGGCTCTCAGTCCCGGGCACCCGTGAAATGGGGAGATGGTGCTAAGAATCCCCCGGTCTTCCAGTGATGTCTTCAAGATGAACCAAGAAAAGAGAATCGGCAAGTGGAATGTACAAATTATGTACCAAGCCGGAAAAGGCGGCAAATATAGTGAAAGAGATGAAACGATCCAGATCGACATACTAGGATGCAGCGAAATAAGATGGCCAGACTCCGGCCACTGCATAATAGACAAACATCACATATACTTCTCTGGAGACAACACCACCAAGAACAAGAATGGAGTAGCAATAATTCTTAATAACCAAACCAATACGACCGTAAAGGGATTCATCCCTATTTCGAATAGAGTCGCGTTAATCAAGATCAAGGTTAAGCCATTTGACCTTAATATCATACAGTCATATGCACCGACATCCGAAAGCAACGACCAAGAAATAGAGGATTTCTATGAACAGCTTAGAACTGCTCTTAAACACACAAATAAGGAATACATTTTTAATTCTGGGCGACATGAACGCTAAGATCGGACAGGGAAAGGCTGAGTATGTGGTTGGTGGTTTTGGACTGGGAGTGAGAAATGAGAGAGGAGAACGATTAATAGAATTCTGCCAAGAAATGGACATCACAATCATTAACACCTTCTTTAAACTACCTCCCAGAAGACAGTACACTTGGAGATCCCCTGCTGATAACAACCATAGAGTCATGAAGAATCAAATCGACTTTGTGCTAATAAAAAGAAGATGTCGCAACGCGGTAGTCTCTTGTAAGACGTACCCAGGCGCAGACACATCACATCATAACCTGTTTCTAGCTCGCACTAAACTTTGACTAAAGAAAATAGTCAAAAAGGTAGAGACTAAACAGAGAACTCAAAGATATATCTGAAAACAGCAACCACGAAACAGAGATAGAAGACCTATGGAATAAAATAAAAGTGTCTATAACCTCCGTCACAGAAAAAGAACTAAGACCCGACAGGATAGTAAAAAGATAACAATGGATGACAGGTTCTATCTTGGAACTTATGGAAGAAAGAAAGCAACACAGAAACAGGAATAGTGTAAAATATAAGGAATTACACAGAAAAGTTCTACAAGCAATTAAAGAGGCTAAAGAACGGTGGCCACAGGAAAAATGTGTCGAAATCGAGATATTACAAGAAAAACACGACAATTTGAACCTCATAAGAAAATGAAGGAAGCAACAGGAAGATATCAAGGACGGGGTCCAGAGAAAATCTTGGACTCAAAAGACAACATCATTACTGAGACGGACAAAAAACTCCCAAGATGGAAGCAGTAGAAGGAAGAACTTTTCGGAAACGAAAATTGCGATAATGTGCCCGCAGTTGTCGACGAGCTATCATCACGACTATCAAACGACTAAAAAACAACAAAGCTCCTGGGCCAGACCAGATTCATGGAGAAATCCTCAAACTACTGGACCTAGAATCAGCTTGATGAGTCACATCCTAAAAGCCTAATATCACGCCGACACGCATATATAGAAGACTCGACGAAAGAATAAGTGACTCACAGTTTGGCTTCAGGAAGGAACTTGGCACCCGAGAGGCCTTATTCTCAATACAGGTCCTGATTCAACAAGCACGGGGCGTTAACGCATACGTCTATGCATGCTTTATAGACTTTGAAAAAGCCTTTGATAAAGTCCAACATCAACCTCAACTCAATCTTACGCGAGTCCGGAATTGATGACCGAGACACAAATATAATATCAAAGCTATACTTACAACAAAAAGCCATTATTCGAGTCGAAAACGAAACATCAGAAGAGTTTAGCATAAGGAGAGGAGTACGTCAAGGTTGTATATACTGTCATCTCTTCTATTTAACGTGTACTCAGAACATCTATTTAAAGAGGCATTAGACAACATAGATTTTTTTTTATTATATAATAAACGTCCAATGACATTTACGGCAGTTACAATTTGATCATAATTTAGATCAATAAGTAATGTTTTTCAAACCTATTCTACTACAGCCACAAACTTGTATTTAAGGACTTACTCACTAGGGTCCTTATTTTTTTTATTTACGTAATTACACTAACATTAATGTATAGACAGGCACTGTACTCTGCTTTTGCACTAATACAAACTACACCAGTTCGAAGGTTTTGGTCCTCTTGAGTCTTCTGATCTGGTTCGCATTGTCAAAGAGCTGTTCATGACTCTTTGCGATTTTGCTGATCGTCTGGCTAACGGTGTCCATTTCCATGTCCCTATGGAGGTCACTATTTCTGCAATACCAAGGGGCTTTAAGAATACTCCTTAGTACTTTATTTTGGAACCGCTGGATTATTTCCAGATTGCTCTCACTCGCACCACCCCACAACTGAATGCCAAGTCCACACGGACTTGAGAACCCTGAAGCGAGGACATGAGGAAGTGAAATCAGCTATCAAACGACTAAAAAACAACAAAGCTCCTGGGCCAGACCAGATTCGTGGAGAAATCCTCAAACTACTGGACCTAGAATCAGCTTGATGAGTTACATCCTAAAAGCCTAATATCACGCCGACACGCATATATAGAAGACTCGACGAAAGAATAAGTGACGCACAGTTTGGCTTCAGGAAGGAACTTGGCACCCGAGAGGCCTTATTCTCAATACAGGTCCTGATTCAACGAGCAGTACTTTGTTATATATTGACAAGGTAGAATTTCGTCCAAGCAGCCAATACATTTTTTTAAACTTGATGTCTAATTTTGCTTTTTTCTTTTTGACATGAGCTTTCCAGCGTAGCTTAGCGTCAAGTGTTATACCCAAAAATTTTGCTGTATCTGCATATGGTACTTGGATATTGTTAATGATAACAGGCATATGCTGGCCTCTTTTGTTTGTGAAATTAACATGGGTGGATTTGGTCTCATTTATTTTGATTCTCCATTGCTTAGTCCAGTTGTTAAATTTGTCGACTGATGTTTGCAGTTTTATTGCCGCTTCTTTGTGATCCTTGCCTACAGCCATTATAGCCGTGTCATCAGCAAAAGTGGCTATCGTGTCATGTTCTAATGCAGGAAAATCACTGGTGTATAGTAGGTAAAGGACTGGCCCTAAAACACTGCCTTGTGGCACTCCTGCCTTAATGTCTTTAAGTTCAGAGTAGGCGTCTTCCTGCTTAATTCTTAAAATATAAGACTTTAATAATTGTGAGAACTGGTTAGACAAGAGTTTGCTTAATTTATAGTAAAGTCCCTCATGCCACACTTCAAAAGCCTGGGCTACGTCAAGAAAGACAGTAGAACAAACTTTTTTTTCCTCCAAGGACTTTTCTATTATGTCTGTGATTCTGAGGACCTGATCTATAGCTGAGTGTCTCTCTCTGAAGCCAAACTGATGGTCTGGGATTATTTTTTTGTTTTCGATAACTGGTTTTAATCTTTTGAGAAGTATTTTTTCGAATAGTTTTGAGATTACAGGGAGCAAGGAAATTGGCCTGTAAGACGAGACTTCATTCGGTGGTTATCCGGGTTTAGGAATCATTATCATTTCTGCTACTTTCCATATCTTGGGTACATACTTTAGTCTAAAAGATGCGTTAATAAGGTGGGTAAGCTTTAAAATTGCTTTACGTGGGAGTTGTTTTAGAATTTCTCCCGTGATTAGGTCAAATCCAGGAGCTCTGTTGCTATTTCTTTTTGAGTAGCAGGACTGATTTCTCCCTCTTCCTGAGTAGGATTCTCCCAGTCGAGAGTGTCTTCACCCTGATTCGGCTCAAAAGTCTCTTCGAGATATTCAGCGTATCTGTTGGCTTTTTGGGTATTACTTGTTGCTCACGTGCCGTCTGCCTTTTTAATTGGTGGATTCTGCAAGGTTGGTCTTTTTAGCTTCATGATAGCTCCCCAGAGTGCATAGTCAGTTTTATTATCATTTGTCAGTTCACTCAGGTATTCCCTAATAGTGTTATCCCTGAATTTTTGAATCTCTCTTTTAAGTTTTTGTGTAACATTATTTAGTGCAGTTTTATCGGCTGGTGATCTAGTTTGATGCCAGATTCTTCTGATCCTTCTTTTTTCAGAAATAAAGGCTCTAATTTCATTGGGGTAGTTGTTACCTGTGTTTCTAGGTATAATATTTGGTGTATTATCCCATGCAGCTTGTTGAATTACATCCATAAATGGTTCAGCTTCGTTATCTAGGTGTTCTTCGTTTCTTAGGGGCACTGTCAAATTGATATTCTCTGCAAGTTGCATTTCGAGGCTTTTCCAATCTGTCTGTTTATTTACCAATCTATAAGGTACTTTATTTTGTATAATACTGTCGCTGAGTGTGAGTAAGATGGGAGAGTGGTCATAGTTCATATCCAATGTTTCTTCTACCTTCATGTAGTTTAGCGATACATTTCTAGTTATGTGGAAGTCAAGGTCTGGAATTTTATTGGCGTCTGTGGGCCATTGGCGTCTGTGAGCCAATATGATGGCTTGCCAGTGGTTTGATTGCTTAGTTGCTTGATTGCTTGCAGTAGTTGTTTTTGTTTGTAGTCGTTAACCTGAATCTCCATTGGACATGACTGGCATTGAAGTCGCCTCCCATGATGAATCTATATCCGTGATTACCGAGAAAGTCTAGATATTGCTCTTTTTTGAGGACATGCCTAGGCGGACAATAAACTGCGAAGACAATCATCTCATATGTTTTGGTTTTCACTTTTACAGAGGCAGCTTGAAACTGTTCTGTTCTATATCACATTTCTTGATTATGCTTAATTGGTTCTTTAATTACGATGGCACTGCCCCCCTGGGTGTATTTTCTGGATGTGTAATGTGATATACTTTATATCCCTTAGGTTTAATGAATTATTCATTAGTAAAATGGGTCTCAGAAATAAGGCCCATATCTAGGACTACTTGCAGTTCCTGCAGGTGTTGCAGGAGTACATTGGCATTCCACTCCATTATCCTAAGTTTCGCGACATTCCTATTTTTTGAAATAGCTCCTTTAGCGCTATGTTCAAGTCTGCCAATACGTTCCTCCATTTTTGTTAATTTCTGCATTAGTTTAGTTTATTTTCGCTGTTGAATTACACACATGATACACTAATGTCTCCATATATGAAATTATGAGCACGTCAGTAAAAAAAATCGGTATCAATTGACAACAAATAACACAGAATTAAAATATTATAAAGTGACACAGAAGACTTATACTAATAACAACAGATACAACAAACAATACCTCCACCAGAACACACATACCTACAAACAACTTATGTGGGTGCCAACTCTACAGCGAAGAAGGGGACATGAAATCGTCCGTCGAATAATATGCCTTCTCAATCAGAAACGATTTAATTTTTGTTTTAAATAATCCTGGGCTGTCCGATTCGTCGAAGCATCGATGTGTGGTACATCTTAAGCCCCATGTACCTCGACGGATCCCTTTGTCCGACGCTAAGGCGAGAGTACGGGATTTCAAGGAATGTCTTTTGTCGGGTGTTGTGTTCGTTTATATCAGATCGACGCGTCCCGGCGTCTTTGTTGTTGTGCACGTAAATAAGCAAGGAGTAAATATACAGTGAGGGAAATGTTAAAATTTTCAGGCACTTGAAAAGTGGTACGCAGGAGTCCTGATTATTCGCGCCTAGCATGCAACGGATAACTCTTTTCTGGGTGATTAGAATTCTTTTCGGTGAGAAAGCGGATCCCCAGTGGATTATTCCATAACCCATCACCGATTGAAATCGTATCTTTAATGGTGCGTATCAAGTATACACACGAACTGAGTTTAGAGAGAACGTAGTCAACATGGTTAGACCATGTCAGCTTTTGATCTATATGAATACCTAAGAATTTCGTCGAGGTGACATTTTCTATTGATTTTTTATCGACTTTAATCAGGAGGCTGCTATTAAGAGTGCAACCCTTCGTAACAACCTCCAAAGCAACAGACTTTGACCCATTCAGCCGAATCCCGTTAGCACCGCACCAACCGCTCACGTGCTCAATGCCGGCCTGAGTATCTGCTGATGTACTATCTCGTGTTTTATTGGACACGACAATGTTTGTGTCATCAGCGTACAGGATAAATTTAGTGTTGGGTATGTTGTCAGTTGGTAGATCATTAATGTAGCAATTGAAGAGTGTGGGTGACAGACATGATCTCTGCGGTATACCTCTTTTGATCGTCTCGGAAGTGGAATTACTTCCCTCCACCACCACCTGTTGAGTTCGATTGTTAAGATAGGATTTTATCCAATGGTTAGGAGGGCCCCTGACACCCATGGAATCCAACTTTTGCAACAAAAGATCGTGAGCTACCGTATCGAATGCTCGGCTCATATCAAAAAATAAGCCTATCACCGAGTCTTTTCCGTTGAGGCACTCATATATATGGTGTATAGCGGTATCGAGTGCCGTATTTGTTGAATTGTTAGGTCTAAACCCGTTTTGATGTTTTGAAATTATTGAGAATCTTTCGAGAAACTCGGATAATCTTATATTGAAACACTTCTCAAAAATCTTTCCAAATTGACATTGTAATGCAATGAGACGGTAATTTTCGACTTCCCGATCATCGCCTTTGTGTTTAAAAATGGGGATAACTATCGAATTTTTTAATAACTTAGGGTAGGTACCCTGCAGAAAACTGATATTTATTAACTCGGACAGTACTGGCGCTATGAGGTCTTTGATAGCGTTACAGAGTTTACCAGGTACCTCATCGATACCGGCAGACGAGCCATTACAAGTACTGGCAATAATTTGCTCGACCTCCATAGGTATTGTGGGCCTAACCTTAAAAAGAAGCTCTGTGGGAGAACCTGAACGTGACCCCGCTCATTAGGTGCTCCGCGTGGCGGGGGATTGTTGTTAGAAAAGTTTGCAAAGTATTTGTTAAATTCCTGACATATTTCGAATGGGGAGTCTAATGATTTGTTATCTGCCGCATTTAGAGCAATCCGAGAACCACAGCTCTTGCCAGATTGAGCCTCTCGCACTATTGCCCAACTTCCCTTTATAATGTTTTTACAATGATTTATTCTTTTATTATTGTAAGTCCTTTTAGCTATTTTCAGCTGATTTTGTGGTAAAAAGATCTTAAATTTTGGTAGTGATTGTTGTGTGTTTCATTATTCAATCTTTTATTTACTATATGCATTTCTTTTAAAAGAGAAGAGAGATTTTTTAGTTCCGGAGTGAACCATTTTTTGTAATTGCTATTATTGTTATCTTTTCGGATAAGTTTGCAGATTGGAGATACATTGTTAAATGTGACTAATATTTTTGAATAAAAAACGTCAAAGTATGAATCTATGTCCGTATTATTCACGTCAGCAAGCAGAACATTCCAGTCCAATTGTGATAGTTGGTATCGGAATTCCTCGACCCGGAAGACCGTAACTTTGCGACAAAAAATGTCAGAGTGGGTCTCAGGATTTGTTTGCGTAGTGAAATGAACCAGCTGATATGTATTATCTGATAAGTAAGTGTCGACGACGTCTGCTTTAATTAATGTGAAATCAGTAAAGATGTTGTCTATGCAAGTTTCCGTACCGTGAGTGATTCGGGTGGGAGATCTTATTCTTGGGACGAGGTTGTATTCTGAGAGGAAATTCAAGAGTGTGTTCTTGCGAATGCTGTTCTCTAAAACGTTTACGTTGAAATCTCCGCATATGATGTGTTTATAGTTAGAGTTATAGGACTTTTGAAGCACAGCGCACAGCCCATCCATAAACGCCGCAAAATCTCCATTAGGGGATCTATATATTGAGTATACCGTCAATTTTTCGCTAGTTGAGAGGACGCATCGGACAGCGCAATCGTAGAAAAAATCCATGTTTTCTCTAAGAGAGTGGTAGAAATTCAGGTTTGAAACTAGTTAACTCTAAGTCAACAGTCTCAAGTTTATTATGTTGTAGTTGTACGGCTACATGTTTCGCCTTAAAAGGCATCATCAGACCTAAAATATAATTATAAAACAATTGCAACGCAAGAACAACCAGAATTAAACTCACCACAATCACAACACACGTTAAAATCGTTAAAAATTCTAAAACACGTTCACATATTACAAACTGGCTAGAAGACTAACAGTGGCAAATACCTGAAGGTCGTTCGTCGAGCAAAGTACGAGTACGCCGGTGGGGGCAGGGACGCTGATACGCAAATCATTTTAGATTATTAAAAATCAAAGTCGGTTCGAAATTGAAGATGTCATTGATGCACTCCAGTATGGGACTCTTTTTTGCTTTAGTTATTTCCATTTTTTCTAAAAGGTTAAGCTTATTCGACTTTTCACATTCATGAATGATTTTGAGATTACCCGGAATTGAGGCTTTATGGCGATTTTCCAACAGGTGATTTGCAAAAGTCGAACTAGTGTTGGAGATATCAGAATCCTTATACCTATTATAAAGCTTGAGGTGTTCGCTAGCTCTAGTCATGAATCTTCTGCCAGTCTGGCCTATATAAACTGCCGTGCAATTACCACAATGCAGAGCATACACTCCCGACTTCATAAGTTTGTCTGTGGGGTCCTTGTTTTTAACGATCTGTTTCTTTAGAGTATTATCCGTTCTGAATGCAATATTGACATCAAAAGGTTTAAAAAATCTAGCCAAACCCACAGAGATATTACCTAAATAGGGCAAGGTTCTAAAACTTCTGCCCTGCTAGAATTGTCATGTAACACATTGAGTGTTAATTTAGATTTGTTAAGAAATTTAAAATAAAGCCTGTTGAGTGTCTTAACTGACAAGCCGTTGACCATTGCTATGTGTTTAATGGTGTCAACTTCCCTATTGAAAGCCGCCCTCGATAAGGGCAAATTAAATACTCTGTGAAAAAATGAATTGAAAGCTGCCCATTTGTGGTTGTAGGGTGAATTCGACGCGAATTGGATTACGTTGTACGTGGTCGTGTGTTTTCTGTAAATGTCTATTTCAATTCTGTTGTCCAAATTAGTCAGCGATAGGTCTAGGAAAGGCAGCTGCCCGTCAACCTCAACTTCTGAGGTGAAATTCAAATCCACATGCAGCGAGTTCACAGATTCCAAAAAGGAAGCGAACTGTTCATCGGTCCCGTCCCAAATCAGCAAAATGTCGTCTACGTATCTTTTATAAAAGATAATTCTGTCAGGAAAATCGCCCTTGAACAAGTTGCTCTCCAAGTTCATCATAAAAATTTCACTCAGTAACGGCGAAAGGCAAGTCCAGTAGTTTTGTCTGTGAAAATTGTCATTAAAATTAAAAAATTTTTGATCCAAAACAGTCTGCAACAACTTACGCAAATCGTTAACGAAAAACCTTTCCACACCCTTGTCGATCAACAATCCTCTAACCAAGTCAACGCATTCGCCCGGGGGATACTAGGAAATAAGTTCTTTACATCAAGCGAAAACAGTTTGGCGTTCGGTGGGACATAAACGTCTTTTATTTGAGAGGCAAATTCAATGGAGTTTCTAATCGAATGTGGGTTCCGAAAGTCAGTTATGTCCCTTAAGATGGAGTTTAGCCAGGATGAAAGTCGATAAACCGGTGAATTGACAAACGGCACCACGGGTCTAATGGGTATTCCCTCTTTGTGGACTTTAGGAAGACCGTACGGGGGTTCATGGGACAGCGCAAACTTTACAATCATTTTCTTTGGTAATATCTAAGAAACCATTGTGGCTTTGATGATCTTTCCTTGCAAAACTCGATTTAGTTTTGTGCTTACCCACAGTAAAACTCTGAATATCTGGTCCTTGATGATGCTCCGTGATCCAAAGCATATAGCCACGTTATGGTCCGCCAGTAGGGCTTCGAGAGCTTCCTGTTTTCTTAGTAGGCCTCCCTGGATGTTGAGGTTCATCACTACGAGGTTCTCATTTCCCTTACAGTTGAGTTTAAAAAATCGCCAGATATTTCGTGTCGGGGTTCGGCTTCACGACTTGTCGAAAACCGTCTTTGTCGTTGTTTTGGTGTTGTTGTGTTTTTTCGGCTGGTGTTAAGTTTGACCTTTTTTGTTGGCTGCTCGCTTCGTCAGGTAAAATTGTGGATTGTTGTTCCTTGCTCTGCGATAGGATTCTGCTAGGTTCACGCATCCGTTGAACGACGTCCTTTATTCGTTTGCTCGAAGATGTCGCTATTTGGTCTGCGGGCCCAGGTCTATTGTTGATCGGGGGTTTTGAGGTTAATGGACCAAGGGATGCTTTTTCATCGATTTCGTCCAATTTTTTATTTTTCCTGTCAATTAAAACGGTTTGTCTACTTACAGTGGCTTCTAGTCGCTTAACCGATTCTTGCAATTGTAGCAGTAGATGTGTCACAGTGTGTGATGAAGCGATTGTGTCTATAAGATAATTTTCACTTTGTCTCTGGAGAAACTGATGCACTGTTTGTGGAAACTTAATTGACACATTCCACCACAATTAATTTTCATTTCACTCTCGGAAATATCGTTAAAACACGCTCCACACTTCTGGTGAATGTCGATAGGCGCCATCTTGCTTCTAGACTCTACTATATATTAGCATTATCTGTTGAAGCGTGTTTTGAATAGATTCATTTTGGTCTTGATGTTCAGTTTTATTAATAATTACTTCAGTCTTACTCATAGCTGCTTGAGAGTAGGTTTTTTGTCCTGCGCTTATCTTGTTTGTTGGGACTTGTATGTTACTCCTCTGTGGCTGTTTAGGAGGAATTGATTTCTTAGTGCGTTCATCTTTCAGTTTTTGCATTTCCTTTGCAATCATGCATCCTCTGTAGTTGGCTGGGTGCTCTCCGCCGCAATGAACATAGAAGATGGAGTTGTAATCAACGGAGAAGTAATAAATAAACTAAGATACGCTGATGATACCGTCCTTATAGCAGATACTGTTGAAGGACTTCAGAGATTTATAGATCGTGTAGAGATTGCATGCAACAGATATGGTATGAAGATAACCTGTAAGAATACACACGCATTAATTTTCAGTAAAACCGCCATCGGCAACCTACAGTTTACGGCTAACAATGTAGCTCTCACAATGGCCGAGACAGTTACATATCTGGGCTGCACTTCGAATAAGGACTGGTATCACTCTCGAGAAATAAAGTGCTGAATCGAAAGAGCAAGAGGTACATTTAAAAAGATGCGTAACATACTATGCAACCTATCCCTCAACATCCATACTAGAATAAGAATTTTAAGATGCTAGGTACTCTCAACCCTCTTATATGCAGCGGAAGCATGGACCCTTACCGATACCACGTGTCGCACCACATTGCAACGCATCGATCGACAACGAGAATACCTGCAATACGTCAAACGCAAAAAATTGGAATACTTCGGACATATCTCATTCTACAGGGAAAAATAGAGGTCCGAAGGTCAGCAGGTCGAAGACGAACATCGTGGCTGCGAAACTTACGAACATAGACTGGAATGACATCGACAGCTCCATTTAGAGCGGCAGTGAATAGAGTAATTTGGACAATGTGATAGCCAACATCCACAGAGGATAGGCACTTGAAGAAGAAGAAGGTAATACAATAAAAACTTGAAACATTTAAAACACAAGAAATAGTTCAATAAAAATATTAGATCGATAAAAAAATTAATGAACAAAACATTTTTTAAAACATGGCAAAGGAGAGGAATAAAAAAAATGAAAATGAAAGAATAAGAAAAAAACTAGAACTAAAAGCACCGAGAGGAAAATCAGAAACTTAAATAATCCAAAAGAGGTCCGTTGAGGCACAAATTTAAAATATTCCAATTTTGGGCCCAAATTATCTAAAACTTAGAAAATCGAAAATGATTTTTGACTCGTTGGCAAAGTTCGTTGGCAAAAATCGAAATCATAAATGGTTGAAAAACACAAGTTTTGTCCAATTATTTACTCTTACTGTGTTTCTTTGCTCTTTGTTAATAAACACACTTAGCCAGTGGTTGTAACAGTTTTTTTTATCTCAGTATTTTGAATTTGGTTTCAGTATTTTTTAATAAATTATTTATTGCTTATCGGTTGTCAGAAATCAAACATTTTGGATTAGGTGCATTATGGATTAGTGCTGTAGGTGCCTTTAAAATTTCTCTAAAATCAAACTTACCTGATTAAATAATTGAATAGGAATCTCTACTATTTATTATTGTGCCAAAGACAATTCATAGTACTCTACAGTGATTGGTCAAAAATATGGAAGCAGGGTATGACATTAGTATAGCTGCAACCAATCATAATAACCAGAATTATTTAGTACAATTTTGCTATTTTTATGTACCTTCTTTAACTTCCGGTGTGGCCGTTATTTTTGAAAATGAGTAGCGGATGGCAATGGCCATTTTGTTTTTTACTCTGGAATTCCTTGGCTGAGTAGCTGGAAGTCCAGATTTTTGTGTTATAGTGGATTTGCCCCTCAAAATTAGGACCACCCTCACACCTACTAGGGTAAAAGTGGCCGTAAGTCAGAATGATTTCCGGTGTTTTATATTATGAGGGATTCAGGAAACCTAATTTCATTTGATAACTAAAATACCAGTCACCTGGTATTCTCTTCTTAAAGACCACCCACCATCTGAAGGTAAGCATTATGACTCCATAGTACCATTAAATATCCGAAAATATATGTCTAACACTTTTATCACAATTATTTTTCCATACTCTTAAAATTTACTTTCTCCTTACCTGTTTTGTACTGGTGGCGAATACCCGAACACTTTTGTTGCAGCCCTTTTTCTGTTTCTGTTCTCCTGTTACTTGTCTTCGTTAAGTCCTTATTCTCAGTGTATGTTATACCAACCTAAGAACGATTGGTAAGGCCTATTGGACTATTGGGGTTATCAACACCTTCACCACCATCTGCACTCTCACACACATACATTTGATGTAACCTGCCATACCTACACAGCCTTAGAGAGTGTGAGAATAGTAGAGCAACAATTTTTAATATTACTTCATGATCTCCAACACCATACAGAACACGGTAGAGTACTCTGGAATTAGTCAGGTGGGTCCATTCCATATTACACATACTACATGCACAAAACTTCTTACCAAATGGTTATACGTTAGATACCATTCTGATTTGGTAAACTGGGTTTAATATTATTGTGCCCAGTAAAGTTGCAGTCTCTACTTCTTTCTAGATATCTGGTAGACTTAAACACCATATTCAGTTTATGCTTTATCTCTGCCAGCTACCTACTCTAGACATTGGGTTATAGCCAACTAAGAATTCAGGATCAAAAAGAAAGCAATAACCTGTTTCGGTATAGGATATGCTGTAATTTATCCAGAATTGGCGAGTGCTGTTCGCACGATAGCACAGCCGCCTTTAGATTTCGTTAGATCAAAATTTATAAAGTTATTTTGTGCTTGCTGTTAGAACAGGTCTTAATTAATAGTCACTTCAAACACAAAAGCTACTTCTTGCTAAATCATTTTATTGTCTTAAAAATTTTGTAGATGAAAAAACATCCAGATAATAATAATTATTTAAGTATATTAGGTAGCTAGGTATATACAATATCTGCACGGTAAAAGATCACTGCTGATGACAATCACTATACAGCCACTGAAAAGAAAAATTACCTAAAATTGTTGTATACTCACATCACTATTCATTATCCTTATCGTCGAGCTACATTTCACGCATTTCTAACCTTAATTATCTGGGGGCCACAATATACATAACCACTGCGCACACCCTACCGCTTCAGCTATTCATTCGGATTATCACCTTCATTTTGGGCCTAAAATATAAAAATAGTCCAGCTTATTTTAATAGTTTGACGCCTAGGCGCGAGCAGCCGCAATTTCCTTCATTCTGTTAAGTGCACTGCCGGCCTTGAACCAGGTGATCTGCAGGTCGTTCAACGTGTGGTTCAACAAAATCTTCTCGACAGTTCCATCTTTATGTTTGATTTCGCATTCTACCGGTTTTCCGGGCGCTAAACTCTCTAGATTCTTCAAACTAATCTTGTCAGTGGGCTGAATCTTGTCGTAGTCGCTGGGATTAGCGAAGGTGAGCGGCAACAAGCCCTGTTTCTTGAGGTTGGTTTCGTGGATACGCGCGAAGGATTTGACGATGATGGCGCGGCCGCCCAAGTGACGAGGTTCCAAGGCAGCGTGTTCTCTGGAGGAGCCTTCGCCGTAATTTTCGTCTCCTACGGCCACCCACTTGAGACCTTGCGCTTTGTAGTATCGGGCTACGTCCGGTACTCCAGCCCATTCGCCGGTCAGCAGGTTTTTCACTTTGTTCATTTCGTTATTCTCGAAGTTTGTCGCCCTGCAATAAAAAACCAAAAAAACTTTTAAGAAAATGACACTTATTTGTGAACAATCAGATAAAAAATTGATTATTTATGAGTAGCTGATTGATTTGTGTATTTTTGTTAAAAAAGTATATAATATATGCTATTTTACCTACGGATCACCATTCGTATCAAGGAAAGGGGAGGTGTTTTTAAGGGACAACCGCATAACAGTCAAAGCAATGGAGCTACAGAAAACATCGTATATTCAACAACTAAAAGTGACCCACACAACAAAACAATTCAATAAACACTTTAGAAACGAAGCTCCTATGAGCACAGTGCAACATAAGGCCCTCAATTACAAGAATTTCAAATTCACATTTGTGGACAAAATGGTGAATGAACATTATTTACAGGTGCGAGTAATCCTAAAATATAAGCACAATTAATAGTCGTTCTGAACTCCTAAAGTATGGAAAACAATATCTCGTAAACGGTTTATTGTAATATGCAGAAACTTAAATGACCATGTTTCGATTTCCCAGTAAACTTTTGTACCATTTGTATGTTAAAAATTTATCCGAAAATGCCATGAAGTCTTTGAACGGACCATGACACCATTTGTTACTTCTAAATTTAACGTATATTTGCGATAAAATTTAAGTTTACTGTAAACAGTTGTTAAACCGACGGTTTGCTGTCTATTTTTCCTAAATCAAAATTTTCTTATCCGGGGAAATTACAACTTATTAGTGGTTTTTAGTAACTATGTCATGAACCGAAATAGATGTTTGATAGAAGCTTGTAAAACAGATGGGCCTTATATTCATTAAAAATTGTTTGTCTACGTACATATGCTCTGGTTATACCGGTAGTGCAGGAAGTATAAGTAATGAAATTTATATATAATGACAGAACAGTTTTTTTTGACAACTAACAATTAGTCTCAATCAATTTGGTTCAGTATTAGAAAATTAAACAATTTGAATACTTCTTAGAATTCCTAAAAATACATTAATAGAAGAAGGTGTTGAATCACCAATAAAACCAGCCTGACTCACTAATTTAAGACCGATCTAATAGTATACACAGTAGTATCGTTATTTTACCAGAAAGAGTAGTTTAAAGTTAAAAATACCATTTTGGAACATTTCTCACAAGAAACAGAAATTATGTCGTAAGATTGCAATTTTATCTCTTTAGGCTTCTCTTCCGCACCAAAAGAACGGTGAGATGTTCTGCAGAGCAAGCGACATCCACCAGCGTATTAGATCTAATACTGCATGCCGGACGGCTTCCAGGTCGAGAAGCAACCCATAATGCTTTGCATCTCGCAGATTATCGCAACCCAAACGAAGTGTAAAGAGTCGGTGGTCACCAATTTGTCGACCAACCCATCTGCATACTAGCTACGGGACCTACCCCTCATCAGTACACCTTTCACCGTTATTCTGTACTTTTTTCGGTTTAAATCAGCGAATGAACAGGTACCCGTAGGTCAGAATAACGGAAAATTAAATGCAACCACAGAAAGCAACCATAGCAAATTTCGAGAGGCACAGACTGAACAGAGTAAGGGGAACTGGCACAATCAGAGCCCGAGAGTTCTGAAAATGGCAAAATCCCCTGCAGCCAAAAAAAACTTACGACGATAAACGAATTGTTTTGTGAGTAGTTTCTTTGATTTGTAAAATGTAATTAAAAGTAAAATTTAACCAAAAACATTTTATTCAGCATTAGGTGTGAGAAACGAGAAAAAACAGACCACCAACGCAACAGGAAGCACTTTGAAACATAAGTCTGGACGGATAATAAATATAATCTAATGTCCCGTAATCATTAAAATGCCACAGTAGCGGATACTCAGGGCTAGTCAATTGTCGCACCAGACAATCAATCAGTACTTTATTGTTCAAAGATAAGAATCTTAATAACAAGCCTTCAGCATCTCAAAATAAGAAAGTAGATGAATGAGCAATTATAAAGCAAAGAAAATAAAACTAATAACCTATCACAAATGCAAAGCACGTCCCTAGCAGTCTTGAACAAACAGAGCAAAAAGACATTTTCAACAAAACTAATAATACAAAACTAATAAACATCACGGATCGTTTAGTGTGGGTATAGGCTAGTGATGAGCGTATCAGTAATTTTAGAACACTGGTATGCCGGTGATGGTGACTTATAAGTCGTTGTTTCTTTTAACAGTTACTGAGGTCGGTGTTTCACTGTGTTAATAACAACACAAAAAAACCCACGAAGACCACTGCGCGTCGGCAACGCTTGGATTATAGACTGTATGTTCAGCAGTTTTTCGGCTCGCCTAGCGAAGTATTCTTAAGACTAAAATGACTAAATCAATATGTAAGTATATCTAATATCTTCAAATATAAAAGAAACTGCCGATCCTGCGACTATACTTTAATCTTTAATAGTGACCCAGGGCGCTGCTTTAAAAATTAGGTCGCCGGTAGTAACAGTGGTGACCATCTAAGTCACCGATAAATCATCAATACAGCAACAGAATAATGTGAAAATTGCAGCGCCATGCACCTTGTGCATCAAAGAATAAAAGTGGATAGTAATGTTAGAATTCCCTGACAAATAAATAAAAATTCCGGAGTTCCTCATGCCTGCACCACAAAGACACTGTCTTCTGCAAGACAAACACACTAGAAAAGGGTGACGCGGAGCAAACACCCCACAAGCAAATTATATATCTGAGATGTGACTTCACAAAAGCAAAGTATGCTCTCCTAGCAGTGGGACCACCCAGTTGATCGTTGATGACCCTGATCGCATAACCGCTCGAGGCCAGTCTCCCAGTCAAAGCGTCCACATGGTTATCAAATTTCAATCTGCTTCAATCCATATTCTCAAGAACTTATGAACTTCAAATGCGTCCAATGTAACACTCTCAATGCAGTCCACTTTACACCCGAACGAAATAACACCGGTTTACTGAAAATTCAATGTCAGCCGGTTAGCACAACACAATATCACAACAATACCACTATCTCCGTGCCAGAGAATTGTGACATCACACGCAAAGAGAGTGAACTCCCCCGCATATCAATATTAACAAAATGATATCAATTTATGTACAAAATAAACATAATTGGGCCCAACCAGATTCCAGCAAGACACCATGCGTCGCTCGGTGGACAACTGACACCTGAAAGACACACACTGACGCCTATTCAGTAACCTAAACCAGCTCAGCACAACCTCCTTGAAACCATAAAATTCCAACATCGCTAGCAGTATTCCGTGATCGATACAATCAAAAGCTTTTGATGAGTCGCAAAACACTACCGCGGCACAGGCCGTTTAGTAAGATACAGTCGTTCTGTCCCTCTGAAATGCAGGTTGCTTCTTTGTAACCATCATTTGTCCTTTAACCAGTTCTTAATTATTTTGGCAACTGTTAAAAGTAAGGAAGTAGGTCGATAATTTGCTGGCGCAGTCTCATCCCCACCCTTAAAAAAAAGCCACAACCATAGCCGATTTCAGACTATCCGGGAATACGCCTTTCACTAGAGATTTGCATGCAGACAGTGCCCTAAGAGCAGCGTTTGGCAAGCTTTTAAAGATTCTTATCGAAATCTGGTCCGCTCCTCAAAGCTACATCCCAAAAAATGTTCCTGAGTTTATTAGGAATTGTCTCGGGGTGAAGAAAAACGAGTCCGACGCATCGAACGGCCTCAGAAAAGCATGAAAATCGGTCCCTTCCACCGAATGTCCGGCCAGGTCTGAAGCAATTGAGCAGGGCTTGCTGTCCCTACCCTTGGCGTCCCCGTTCCTCAGCTCGCCGCCAAGACAGAACACCTCTGTTGACTAAAAGTGTAGACTGACAATACGTACGCTTCGCCAACTTAATTGTAAGTCAATACACAATTCTGTATTTGTTGAAATAGGACAAAAATGCACAGTCCTAAATGAAAGTCTTGGCTTTTTAGTTTTATCCTTTGTGTGGACCACAGGAAATACCTTGTTAAAATTTCAACCATTCTCCCATAAAAGTATCCCAATAGATCATCGGAGAAATAGCCAACAAGCCAGTTGAAATCACCGCAACATTGGTGAATCTGTCGTAATTCCGACGGGTTTCCCTTCTATACGGCCGCTTTTCTGTGTTGCGCCCCACAACACGAGACCAAAACATCTTCGTGACCCGACAGGCCCCGCACTCAACACGCAACACTCGACGGTTCCCTCCGAAAAGTTAGAGCAGATGTCAATCAATGAAGCCGAGTGTAAACTAAGCTTGGTGAGAGCCGTCACATCCGCAAAACAACCGACCGCATCACACTCCCAAGCAGTCTAGTGTTCACATCCATTCTCTTAATAAATTAAAAATTCAAGCCACAACACAGAACAATGCTCGCGCTGACAGATAGCCTACTCAATAGGGCAACAGGCCCACACGACAAAACCCAGTATCGCCATCTGGCTACCCCCAAATATACCCAAATCCTACAAATACCCCCAAAATCTAACTCAAACTACTCAAAAGCTCATTCTTAGTTCGCAGAAACTAGATATTAAGAAACATAAGGGTAAAAGATTGATTTATTCCCGATTCTAAAAAATTAAAACCGGTAGCGGCGCTCTCAGAAACTTGTGGGCAGGCGGCTGTCACAATTAACAAAAACTGAGCCATCGTTCATGACATTTAAGGCGTGAAGAAGCAGATTAACAGCGGCCATGTCGCCCGGTTCAATATCTCCCCCGAACGTCATCACTGTCACCAGGGGCCGAGCCATCATATTCAACTCCACGCTCTCAGATCTGGACGTTCCTTCTTTCTCCCCTAGCATGGCCCTAAATTGCCGCCTGTCCAAAGTCTCACGTCTAATCGAGCGCAACACCCGCGCACCCAAGAAAACGCCATTCGTGCGCACCTAGTCACTAATCAAGCTCGATAGCGACTCTAAATCATGCTCGTAAAGCTCGATGTTGCAAGTGGCCGTTTTTAATTTCATGGAGTTTCAAGCATAAAGTCGTCCAAAGTAACAAGTCGACTAAAAAAACAATAGTAGCTTCCACCCTGTGGTCCCCACTTCCCTTCAGTTTCCCTCCAACACGCCACTGAGATTCGTTGTCCTGAGGTCGCCATAAATCAAAACGCTGTTTTTACTATGGGTCGTGTTGTGATCAGTATCATGCTTCTCCTTAGGCTCACTTTTTCCCTCCGAAGAGCGGACTGCAGTCGGAGAAACTCTTAAAATGTCCACCTCACCAATGACATTCGTCTGTTTGTCATTTGAATCTTCCAAGTTTACTCTCAGGTCACATATTGTTTGTTCCAGTCCGACAACTGTAGCGGAATATAAAGGGGAGGGTTTTTTCAGATCAAGGTTATTTATTGTTTGTACATGTTAAGTTCTCCGTTAGGCGCTTGTTCTCACTCTCCAGGATCCTTATAGTGGACATCACATAAATCTGACATTAGCACATTTATGTTTATCTTCCATGCCATTTGTCCTTTCCCAGATTGTAAAATGTTTACAGAAAAGAACCGCAGACCCCACGACAATCGTTGCCACTATTGGGAAATAGCAAATGCACTTTTTGTGGAAAGAAATTCGTGATCGTATTCGACCGCATTGGAACAACCCGATAACAACTGAATAACATATCAGCTTATTTTTGGCGTTGCCCTATACTTAAAATCATTGTACTTAGTACTGCAGTTTGCAGTTCGTGCTCACATTATTTAACAGAACTGGTCACATCAGACGAACAAAAACAATTTACTCGTTCTCTCATCAACAATTGAAACGTAGAACAGACCAGGAAAAGAGCAACATACATCCTTATAGCTAGGTAGTACAATTGCGTCCGTAGGAATTTACAAGCGATGTTTGTGGCTTCAGCGAACACAAGAATAGTAATTTAAATTAAAGAAAAATTAGGCGTTTAGCCGGATTTGAACCAGCGACCTTCTATAAACCGGACAGATGTTCTGTCAACTAAGCTATAAAGGCACGTCTAATTCTTTGGCTTATCGGGATACCGTTTCTTCAATTTAAATTATTGTTACGGGATACGAGTTCCAATAATTTATCGTCAATTAACTACAAACGTTTATTTATTTTTAACTATTACAACATGATTCAAACACAATTACTCTCTACTGTCTATTTGATCCCATCTCGCGCGGCTCGGTGGTTTATATACCCGGCCTGAACACATTCTCGTACTTTCGAGAACAGAGGCGACTGTTCCCGGTTCTTGTTTAATCTAGATGGGTTCCCGGGGTCGTGGTCCGCGCTCGGCGTTGCCGCTTCGTCCCGAATCTCTGTGGACTGACGGTCGGGCGTAACGTTGCCCCCCTTTTAGTTCTAATCGTCCCGATCAGAGAAATTTCCACGACTGTAAGTCATTAACCGTTCAAGATTCTCATCTTTGCTCTAGGAGTACGTTGGATGCTGTATACCACGTCGTTGATCCATTTGATGACTGTATATGGACCCTCCCAACTTGGAGACAACTTGGGAGACTTTCCTTTATTCCTGTGGATTATACAGCCACACCAAGTCACGTGAAAATTAGAGGGAGCCGCAGGATACGCTGATCTTGTCAAACGCTCAATGTCCGATCCAAATTCCTGTAGGTTTTCGCCTGGCTTCTGCCGCCTCATCTGTAGTTCTGTCTGGTAGATTATTTCGCTATGAGCATCACCAAACCTCCGCTCTTCTTCAGGTTAGGTTATTACACTTTGCATGATGTCTGCAGCCTTTCCTCTCAAAGCTACTAAAAGTGGATGCCCGAATCTGTCCATCCATTTTTAACTGCTGCTGCCTCAAATTTTATTGGTCTTTTTTATTATATATATTTTTATTATAAATATTATTTAGCGGTTGAAGTTGGCCCACAGCGACGTGTTATTGTGCAACAAATTTTTCTGATTATTACACTCATCCATATTATTGCTATGGAGCAAAACAGGTATTAATAAGCGGTAATTCGATAATTTTCTAAAAAATTACAGCGGTAATTTCACGTTGGCATGGAATCAACCATAAAACCTTAATCAATGTCGTTGTCTGACTGACTTATTTAAGGTGACGTCCGAATATTCTAACACTACTTATTTATTTCTTAATAGTATTTTTGATTCGAGAAATAATCTCACTAAAAACCGCTCGAGCTTTAAAATGAACCAGATAATTTTTCGCTCTGAAATGTTTTTCTTGCAAATTTCACTCGTCCTAAAGTACTCGTGAAATTATGGAAAACATGCAATCGTGAAAAATTATCGGTAATTTTAAAGCTCTCGTGGTATTACCCCCGATAAAAATGTGCATGTTTGCGTTAAAAAATCGCTCGTTCTTATTAGAATTACGGTTCTAGCAAATTTTAGTTGCAAAAAATTAAAAAAAAAAACATTTAACTTACACTCAAATGAACGAGAGTTGGAAGAAGCATATATTATTCGACTTCAAGTGAAGATAAGTGTTTTGTATAAAAAAATCCAACTTACCCAATGAACATGTTGTTTGAAATATTGTCCAAATGCCCACGATACTTCAGCCAAGGTCCGGCGGCCGAAATGTGATCGGTCGTACACTTTCCCTTAACCTTAATCAGTACCAACATATCTTCCAAGTCTTTCCCGTCCCATTTGTCGAACGGTTCCAACAGTTGCAGTCTATTAGATTTCGGATCGACTTTCACACTGAGTTGGCTACCGTCGGCCACAGGTGGTTGGTAGGTGTCCTGACCGGGGTCGAAACCTTTCGAGGGCAATTCATCCCCGAAAGGAGGTGAAAGTCTGAACTTTTTGCCATCAGAACCTATTTACAATTTAAGTAAATGAGAAAACTGTTAAAAGAAACTGTCTAAAAGTAAAATTACCGGTAAGCTCGTCAGTAACAGGGTTGAAATCTAATGTTCCGGCAATACTAAGAGCGGTCACAAGCTCTGGAGAAGTCACGAATGCGTGTGTTGCAGGATTGGCGTCGTTACGGCCGGTAAAGTTACGATTGTACGAGGTGACGATAGTATTTTTCTCGCCTTTTTTGACGTCTTTACGGTCCCACTGGCCGATACAGGGCCCGCAAGCATTAGCCAATACCTAATTTACGAGAAACAATGTCAAGATTAACAACAAAAAAAAATTATTGAGAGACGTACAGTGCCTCCAAACTCGGTTAAAGTTTTGGAAATTCCGTCCCTCTCGATGGTGGCGCGGATTTGTTCGGAGCCGGGGGTGACGTTGAACGGAATTTTCGACTTGATTCCGTGCTTCATTGCTTCTTTCGCAATGCTAGCGCATCTACCTAAACACGAAAAAGGACTATCAGAACTGTGCAAAGAAGATTCTGTATAAATTACTTTATTTTATCGCACAGTGGAAGGATAAAAATACATATTACCTCGTATGTAGTAGTACTTAATGTTGTAATTTTATGTGCAAAGTGCAATTTTTAGTTTACCAATTGTTTATGCCCAGTTAGTTTGCCTCTTTCATATTATGAAGTCGTAAAGATACAGACATATTCCTTTCTCGATAACAAATTTTCGTGAATTTGGCATTTTATAATAGGTCTTTAAAATATAGAAAAAAAATTGCACAGAAATAGCTCTTTCCTTTTTTGTTACTTATCAATGAAAAAAAGTGACTTACCCATGTCTTCGTATGAGCTGTTGGTGCAGGACCCGATAAGTCCCACCTTAATTTCCAACGGCCAGCCGTTTTTCTTCGCGTTAGCTCCCAATTTACTGATGGGACTGGCCAAATCTGGAGTGAACGGCCCGTTGATGTGCGGTTCCAAGGTGTCCAAATTAATTTCTATCACTTGATCGTAGGGAGCATCTAAAAACCCGAGCGAAAACCTTCAGTTAGTGATACCCTTTAGGAAGACTTTAACAAGTCCAGTTTGAAGATAAACGAAAGATGTTGACAGATAAACAGATAAACAATTCATCAAGTCTGGAGTTTAAACTTCGGGCAAAGTTCAAACTTGACTTGTAAAAGTGACATGTACTAGGTTTAAGAAGTCTTACTCGCATCAGGGTTTAGTAAAACTTTTTGCACTTTTTCCGCCTCCTGAGCGACTGCCGCTCTGCTGGTCGCTTTCAGATAGTCGCCCATCCTACTGTTGTACGGAAAAACTGAGGTGGTGGCGCCGATTTCCGCCCCCATGTTGCAAATTGTTGCCATACCTTAATTTTACGTCAAACATTAGAAAAAAATGAACATATACACACAAATCTGCAGGCACCTGTGCAAGAAATTGAGTCAACACCAGGCCCGTAGTACTCGACAATAGCCCCGGTTCCTCCTTTTACAGTGAGAATGTCAGCTACTTTAAGAATGATGTCCTTTGGAGAGGTCCAACCAGACAATTTGCCTTTAGAAAGATATCATAATGAAAATCTACAGTTGAACACTTTTTTTATATATTTTTTTAATGCACTTATTATTTGCGTTAAAATACATGGCTTGAAAGCAAAGCAAAAAAAGTCCAAAATATATCAGGTATATGGTTAGAGCCGCATTCTCTCTCCAAATCTCGGTTTTTATAACTCTACTATATTCTATCATTGTGATTAACTTACATATTTCATAAGGAGTACTTACCAGTTAAATGGACACCGATCACTTTTGGACATTTCAATTCCCAAGGAATGCTAGCCATGACGTCCACAGCGTCGGCGCCGCCCACACCGATACATAGACCACCCAGTCCGCCTCCGTTAGGGGTGTGCGAGTCGGTACCGATCATCAGAAGGCCGGGGAATCCGTAGTTCTCGAGAATGATTTGATGGATGATACCTGGATATAGGAAACTTAATAAGGGTAGTAGGATTCGAAATTGTTGACATAAAAATAGCTCGAAAAACTTCATTTAGGATTGTTTCTTTAATGTGGGGTTTAACTACTAGATACATAACAGCATAAGCTAACTGCTAAACCACTTAGCAATGATCAAGTAGCGTGTTAACTTTAAGTAATTTAGCAGCGCATTGAAGAACAGAAGCTTTCTTTTCATCTCTATGCCTACTTTTATTTTATTCTACTTCTACTTTTCTTTTATTCTATATAGATACTGTTACGCCCGACTGTCGGTCCACAGAGATTCGGGCCGAAGCGGCAACGCCGAGCGCCGACCACGACCCCGGAAACCCATCTAGAATAAACAAGAACCGGGAACAGTCGCGTCCGTTCTCGAAAGTCAGGCCGAGTATATAAACCAGCGAGCCGCGCGAGATGGGATCGAATAGATAGTGCAGTGTAGTAAATAAGCGAAATAAGCGGACAAGCGAACAGTGCGAATTGTTAGTAGAGAGTAATTGTGTTTCAATCGTGTTGTAATAGTTAAAAGTAAATAAAAGTGTGTAGTTAATTGACGATAAATTATTGGAACCCGTATCCCGTAACAATACATATCATTTCCTTAAGAACATTTAACTATAAGCAGAAGATACCAAGGGCTTAATTCAACCGTATATATGCAACAAGATATATATCAACATACAGGGCTGACAACTTTTTTTGTTTAAATGGATCACCATGTATTAAAAGTTATTTTCGAATTCCTCCTAGATTCCTTTATAATTTAACTAACCATTTTAACATTCTTATACCTATCTTACACCTTTCCCAGATATTTCATAAGTTCAGATTTTTGTAATCAAAAATGGGATTCTAAGTAATAATTAAAATCTCACGATTCGAAGGATTTAACGATATGAGTGCGTGGACTTCGTTAGCCCGAACCATGTGCCTGAACACGACATGGGCATCTAGTGACGAAAACCTATAGGGCAGTCCATAATTTTCTTTTATGTGTGTTAAAATATGTGTATCATAAAGAAATCTATGAGGATTCCGAAAATAACTTTTAATACATAAAAAAGTTGGTACTCCTTTTCAGCTGAACCGGCAACACCACAAAGGTGAAAATATTTTAGGCGTAAAGTTTAGACGCATTTGTAGCCTCTAGATACCTCTAAGGAACCATCATTATGAATCACCCTGTATATAAGAACATTTAACTTTAAGCAGAAGTAACCAAGAACCCGCCTGAACACGCCTCATGAGATTCCAATTCTTTCCTCAATGTATAATTTAATGTAAACTCTAATAGAGATTCAAATCGTGTTAAAGCTGTGGGAAACGGGTTCAATTTCGTACGCCGCCGTCGTGCCATAAGACAAATATTTCTATTTCTAGCCAATTTTTAGACGTAAATGCCTTTCCAGTTTCCATTGAAAACTATATATAAAGACACAACAAATAAGGTCTTGGAAATGCCTGAGATAGTCTTAAAGTAATGGGTGTAATATCTTAAATACCTTGAAATAAAAAATAATAAAATGGCAGAAGTATAAAATACTTAGAAAGATGCGAAGATCTCATATCTAATCCCGGCTCTCAAAAGCTACAAAAGTATTCCAGGTGTTATTTTTTGTAAAGTATATTTTTCATTAATTCGCAGTCAAAGTGGAACTTTGGCATGAACTCTTAATTTGACTTAATCATCAACAACGGGCCTTTCTGGAATTTCTGGGTACTTCTGGAATTTTACATTTCGCATGTGAATTATTCATAAAATCTCAACAGTCATACCCAATATTGCACAACAAGTCATTCAAGATATTTATTTACAAACCTGCTTAGGTATTTGTTCTACGCAAATTAAACTTTCACCATTGTATCCAAAATGAAAATCATACAAACAACTAAAAATAGACGCAGAAAAACACCTTACCTGATCCGGGTTTCCAAAAACCGACGCCGTACTTGTTGCCTGCCGAGCTCAAAAAATCGTACACCTCCTTGTTCAAGTCCTTGGCACGTGCCAAATCCTTCACGCCGCCCACTTGGGCTTCGATCAAGTGGTCGCAATGAATGGTGCTGGGCACGGCCACCCTCTTAAGGCCTGATGAGATGAACTGCAACATGGCCATTTGGGCCGTGGCATCTTGCATGGCCACCCTGTCGGGACGTAGGCGGAGGTAGGAAGTGCCACGTTCGATTTCCTGACAAACATTTTATTTTCTCAATAACAAGGAAAAAAATCTACTCTACTGATTGTTCGATTGAGCCCTTTATATAAAGAAGTTGACAAAATCGCAAAAAAGGTGAAGATTGGCCTCAGGCCTATGTATTCAAATATCCAAACACTTTAATGTTTGCATTCGCCGTATATGTTGGTGGATTAACAAAAAATACATCAAATAAACCTTGAAACATAAGAATACTTTCTACTGTTTTGTAGAGGTTTTTGACAGTTTCCATTTTCATGCCCTTTAATTACTTTACCATGAGCATAACACCATAAATTTGTTAAATCATACACTACAAAGCAGAGCCAAACTTTGCCTCATGGTTTCAGAGCAATGTATCTTAGTTCTATCCAAAAAATCGCATTTTAAACTGAGTTATAAGGTTAGAGAATACTCTGAACTTTCTAGTAACCAATGTTCAGAATTACACCGGAAGGAAGACGTTATATAACTTGAACTAAAAAGAGAACGACAGTGATTAATCTTAACGTAAAATACACATTTTGGTTTAAAAATGTAATAAGAACCAAAAATAACCTCTTCCTATAATACTGTAATTTCCTTTAGACACTATGAGAAACTAATGCATGTTTAAGATTGCTATTTCTACTTTATCTCTACAATCATTAAGATCAATAAGGTATCAATTTTTAATTAATTAAAGCACCGTTTTACAGTTCCTTTACAGATTCTAAAAAGAAAAAATTCTTGCACATAGACATTGATCTGGTTTAGCAACATTATCTCGCACAAGTTCAAGGATCGCATGGTTTTTTTTTGTTCAAATTTTCCAATATCGACTGGAAGCAGACTTTACTCTATAAAATTGGGGCAAACATCAACATGCCTGAACTTTGGTTCCTCCAGATAACAAAATACTGTTTCACAGGTCAGTTTATTATTATTATTAATATTTAATAAGTTGCATTTATGTATAATTATTGCTTGGGCTGACCAAAATAATTAGATATTGTTTATAGTATAGAACTCAACAGTACGGAAAACAATACTGTACAGCAATATATTTGCGCTAAAGTCTTGCGACATTATCGATCAATATTAAGGTCAAATCTAAATAGCAGACCCAACAATTGTGTATATAATATTTTTTTTACCTGTGTATCTGGTTGGTCCAAATGGGAGTACAAAACTTTTTCGGATAACGTCAAGGGACGGTTGAGCCTCTTCTTGACTACCTCCAAGTTCTTGACCAGCTTCTCATACGGTAAAGGGTCGGTATCAAACTTTGACATTGCAGTTTTCACTGCTGCTGCGGCCAATGGTGATATATGGAAGCATCGTACCTGGACTTCTTGGAGGACAACGCTCGCTTTTCCCCCCTATAACAATGAGGGTTTTATGGAATTAGTTTTCACTTACTAGCAACAATTTTTTGATATTTTTATATACAAAAATACAGATAACCACAATTTTTTATCAAGACCAAAAGTTCAGTCGCGAAAATGTCTTTACATGGACTTTAAGCTCTGACAAACATTACGATATGCATTTAGAGGAACTTATCACCATATTTAAATTCTACTCAACACTAAAAACGGGAATTTCATTGCAGTTGAATTCATCATCTACGCTTCATCTACATTCCATAAAATTCTAGTTTCTAACGCATAAGGGGAATACCCTCAGTTTATGCGGATGTATTTAACTATCCTGGTGTGAACCACATATATTTATAATATTTGGCAGACTGGAACTGAACAAATAACATACAGGGGATCCCTTAACCTATACCTAAACATAATGTGCTTAAACAAAAATGTTAAGTACTGGATTAAGTGATAGCTAGGTGCACAAATATTTGTTATCAGGGAAGTAAGTTATGCAACATACCTTTTATTAGGAATATATAATTCAACCATACGTTATAGTATAGTTACTTACTATACCTGTATTACAATATAAATCAAAAACCCAACCACTAATTTGTAGACTCTTAAAAAATTAAACTCTGATATTATGGGCTGGGGTTTATGTATTGTATTGTGTCAATAAGTCAGTGGATATCTCCAGTCCTCCATCCCAACTGAGGGGGGCAAATGATGTTCCGCTTGGATCCAGTCAATAAACCCGATGATCTTTTCGAAAAATGCTTTATTAAGGCCTTGGGGTTTAATTATCACTTTCCAGAAAACTCAATATCTAAATCTGGCGATTGCTGCAAAGGACGAGGGTACCCAGAGCTTCAAACGCCCTAAATTAAATGGCAGGTGTTTGAACACCTTGACAGAAGTTCCGTCTCACTCAATGCGTGTTGGTTCTTAATTTTTAGAGTTTAATTTCACTTTTGGCCTCTTCAACCTTCAAAGCATTTGTCAGTGAGAGAAGAAATTACTACCGTGAGATCAAAAATTAAATGGCCAGGGTTGGCTATGGAACCAAAAACTTATCTCTTAGCTTATGCCATGTTTTTATTCACTCACAATTTTGATTAGACTGTTTGTCAGGTTTGATACCTTGATGGTATAAGCTAAGGGATACGTTTTCGGTTTCATAGCCAACTCTGGCCATTTAATTTTTTTATCTCACGGTACTAATCTCACGCGCTTCAAGAAGAAATCCCTGAAGCAACCCTTCTGGCCATAGTTTATATGCCTTTCTCTATCTTCGTCCGAAGTTAAACGAATCATTAAAGAGCTTTTACAAAGTATATTCTGCCACTGAACCGGGGAGCACAGAGTTAACTCTGAGTAAACCCATCATAATTTACTCACAAAAATATACGATTCTTTCTGTTCAGTCAGCCAGATCTACAAACCCCACCTAAAACCTAGAAACCACTGCATAATGCTTTGACAGACTACAACCATCTACAACCCACCATTGCACTTGAAAAAATCAGATCATTGTGGCAATAGTGATAAATGAGAGTAGATGACTGCTTTGTCAGTACTGTAGGCTCTCATACTGCCTGGACCATACAATAGGAAACCACCAACTTTGCCGTCTTGAGTCGCCACCAATTACAATTTAGGGATCAAAGGGCCAAAAGTCAGTCACACAATATGATATTCTCAACTGTTTCCTTTTCTTTCATACATAGCAGAAACTCTATCTCTTCAAGAGGTGCAAGTCTTTGCAATTCTTTGCATGTGTATTTTTAGGTATTAGTCCTCTGTATAGAGACCTATAACTGTGTAAAAATTTTCCATAGTCTATTCCATATTCAATGTTAAGAATTCTTAGGCCTTGACTTGGGCCCCAAATGATGTTATTTCAGTTGTTATGGAGGCAGTAATAGGCCTTTTAGTGCTGGTTCCAGACCCACAAGTCGAGGATGCAGAATTTCCAGGCTCCTAGATAAAAAGGCTGAAGGAGAACTTTATGACTTTAACATAATGATAAAAAGTTACTTTGAACAATGTTAAATATTTCATTCATATCACCAGCTATTTGTTTGGTTATTTGCAGGGGTATTTGTTAATAATACTGAATCTAAGATAAGAATAAACAGAAGTCTTGTGAGAAAGTTCCAAAATTAGCCCACATACTGATATTTTACTTACTTAATTTCAGTCAGTAATTTAGTTAAGTATACATTAAATTTACATTTTGAAAATTACTTATCTATATGTCAACTGATTCAAAGTATTCATCAATTAACTATAGGTACTCTTTTTAAGACTACTTGTTGACCTAGTCTGAGAATTATTTTTTCCCTTTCTTTCAATCACAAAACTCTATATATTCAGACACACTTCAATCTAAATAACTTAAATGGCACAGTAATACGAGGTAACGTCATCTTTTGCTTCATTGACAGCTTCTTTGAGTTGATGCAAAATAAAAAATTAATGCTGAATATCTTACTGCAGGGTGGGTAAAGTGCATGATACTCGATTTCTCAATTGGAAAGGCAAAAAACGTATTTAAATTGAACATTATTATTATTCAATTAGAATGTTGTGCGACAAACATATAGTTGTTAGGGCTCATAAATTTCAGCTCAAAATGGTCTTCATCCATAACAAATGCAACTTAAGGAGCAAATGAGTAACTTGCGTGAATCTTCTTTTTTTCCTTATTAAGTACTGAGATAGGTACCTTAAGTCTGGCCTTGATAAAAAAACAGAATGGTTGTTCATATGGAGTTAATCATATGGAGGAGCCTAACCTTAAGTCACTCTTATGAGAAATTTAACAATTTATTCTTTGAGAGATAAAAACCATTAATTTTTGCCAACAGAAAAAAATTTCAAAATTTATTTTATACCTATCAACAAGGTATTGTTTTGCATTGCATATTCTTCTATGTCTTTACACCATTAGCCATTTTCCTTCAAGATACATAATAAAGTATCCTACAAAAATACAAGGTTGGCATAATGCCCAATAATTTGCTGGCATTAAAATTTTTATATCAGAGATCAGACGTAGTAAACATTGGTGAGGTAAACATGGATAAATACAACCTTTCCAGTGACAATCAATATAAAGCTATTTAGTTATGTATTTTTTTCACAAATCTTTTCCATGTTAAGAAGTTAAAACATGCATTTTATGAATTACTTAATTATCTAGGACAGACGTCAAGACACCATAAGTACTATTTTTAAAGTGGATATTGGAAATACATGTTACGTAATTTGAGCATTTCATATTACAGCATGGAGTACAGGGTGTTCATTATAAAATTGCCTCTAGTTGGCTGTGAAATGTCAAAAGAAAAGGATGGAGAAACAAAAGTCCAATTATTTTGATTATGTCATCATTTTCTGTCAAAATTTCATGGCCTGCTAGATGAAATTTTATAATGAACACTCCGTATAATAAAAACAGAAGGTAGTTATTCCTTTTTTTTCTCTTCTGTTTTTCTCTTATTGACATTTAATTACAGCCTACTTCATGACTTTTTTGATTGAACAGCCCCTACATATTATACATATTATATAATGAACTAGGTATATCAATAAAATCAGGTTAATTTCACAAACAAATTTTGGACTAAATTTGAACTTATGTCAATCAATAAGTTATTGTTCTTGAGAAGTTATTTTCAGGTTAAGTAATTTTTAGTTAGGTAGCTACCTAGTAAGATTTTATATGAGAAAAAGAAAGCCACACCTATGATGAAATAAATGAGATATAAAAATGTGTTATGCCTGATATTGATGCAAAAGTATGGTGATGAGACTTTTAGAGCTTAACCTAGAGATGTTGGAGGTATTATTAAGGCAGACAAGGGCAAAGCCCTTTAAAGTTTTAATTTTTCAAGGCCACAGGTTTTCCCGAGGGTTTTCCTCCATATCAGTGTCAAAAAAATCCATTTTTGCAAAAATATAGACACTAACAAGTACAATTGTGGGAATTTCATACATTTTTAAAATAATGACATTTAATTACTGTAGGTATAATTTAATTATCGAGCAGGACAAAGTTTCCATACTAATTTGGTTATAAGTACCTAATAGTAACTTTCAATCAATTTGAGCCTAATAAAAGTACCTAGGTATAGACAATTGAACTTGAACAGCAACTTCAACTAACCAATTTTAGCTGGCTAAGAAAATTAAGTTCCAAGAGGATCCTGGATTTCCAGGGACATTCCAGGGATGTTGGGGGACATTTGAAGACCAAACATTTGAGGACTGTTTATGGAAATCAGCAATGTCTGGTGGCAAGAACTATAATAACTGTCAAAAGATTGGATCGACCAGAAGCAGTATCTATTAAAAAAGGATCAAAGATCTTATATCTCAATATAGACCCCTACAACCCCCACAAATTAACATCATGCATTCATTTAAAAAAAAAAAACATCAAGTAAGCCATGGAATTAGAACAGTAGGTCTGAGATTGACTTCATAAAACAAATCGAAAATGTCATAAAATGGGTATGTTCCCCCATGGCAGCAGCTTAGACGTTTAGTCAGCGGACACGTTCAGCCAACACACTTTCCAGCCGCTTGATGTCAGCAGATGGCTGATTTACTAAGAGCAATAATTTAGCGCTGACCATCTCAATGTTTGCTTTTGTTTGCTTCGAGAATTTGAGGTTCTGGTTGGTTTTCCGTTTTTGTTTAATCCTATGCATTTGGAGATAGTATTTTGAAATAAACTTTCCTTAAATAGTAAAATAATTTAATAGTTTCATTTGTTGCACTTGGGAAGTTGGGTCTCCAGTCCCACATCCAAATGGACAATGAGAACCAGCAAAACCTGTTAATTTGGACAAACAAATGTAAATAGTAAATACTAAAGGTTCAGGTACCAGAAAAGTTTGTCTAGACATCCGGAAATGCTTATAAACCATCCGGACTATAGTTAGGTACAACATTTTCATAATAGGCCGTACTTCTAGTTCTCTTTACGTTTGGGTCTGACTACATTTATTGGTTATACCAAATTATCTAATGATGCATTTATTGCAATAAAATTTAAATCATTATCTAGTAATTCTACTAAAATATGAGGATCATTATCCCTGACTTTTAAATTTTTAACCTTTTATAAATTACAATGAGTAACAACAATTTAAATTTAAATTAAATCTGTTAGTGTCAGTAGGCAAAGCAGTGCGTTCACCTGACAATCATCCGGTGACTCGCTTTAATACTCAGCAGTTTTGCTGCTGCCATCAGCGGAACTTACCCAATGTTCCAACTGTCATTTTTTTATGAACTTATCTCAGACAAGACTTTTAATTTCATAGCTTGCTATGCAGTTTTTTTCTGTGAACACTCTTTATTAATTTGCATGCCACAATTATTTTACATATTCAACATGTGATTCAATGTGTTTTTATTGAACAATAAAACAAATAAGATTGCTATATAGCTTTGATCAGTTTAACGTTTCAATGTAGTTTATGATGTCAAAATTATGTAGTTACTTATTTAAGAATTAAAATCAATTAATTATAAGTAAAGCATGAATCAAGACATGAATGAAATAGAATACTAATATCTTTTTAATAGTCAAGTTGGAAAGCTCATAAAGAGTAACATATTTGTGCACCAAGATCTTTTTACATATTCTACTTGTTGCTGAATATAAGCAAATGGAACTGCTATGATTTAGCTCAATTTAATGTTTCAATGTAGTTCATGGCAGAGAAATTATTTAGGTATTTAGGAATTAATTTTATTTATTAAGCAAAGCATGAATCAATCCTATGAATGAAAGTGAATACTAATATCTATTAAATAGCCAAATTATTCAAACTAAAACGTAACTAAAATCTAGCATGAATGGATTATTGTTATGTAACGGTATAGAAGGTTCGAAAATCACCGGGTCTTTCCACTAACAAATCGGGCAAACCAAATACTTACATGGCGATGCAAAACTCGCATACAGTACGCCATGGCGTAGAAGAACGGTGTTTATTAGCTGGGGTGTTAAAATCGGACTTTTGGGGCCACTTTTGACCACCTCTGGGCGGTTTTTCGTAGAGGAAAACGACTGTTAACACACTGACGCACTTGCGCGGTCTACTTTTCGCGAACGCGAACAAAAATAACCTACAAAAGCGAGCCGTAGCGCGGGCAATGGATTATGCGGATGGCCCCGCTTTCAAACGTAGTAATTTTATCAGTGGAGAATATTTTTCCCAGGATTTTTACGTCATTAAATGCAAAATTTGGAGAAATAAAGTCCAGATGATTGCAGCATCAAGTCCAAAATCCTAAACGTCATCCATAAGGGCGACGTTGCCAGAGGTTGTGTCAAAGAAGGTAACCAAAATTAATAACTGTTTTATTTTTTACTAAACTATAAAGGTATTAGTAAAGGACCAAACCTTCTCTATGGCTTTTAAATAATATAAAATAACATTAAAAATTGTGAGATGCCGGCGATGGAAAATGACATTATTTTTTTCAACTTATCTTTGAGAGCTTTAAAAGATAAGGAGCCTAGCATGGCAACAGTGCCCATAAAACATTGACAACCACGTGAATGATCAGCTGGTTTTGTAAAGCCGGCCATGGATAAAAAAGTAATGCTGTACCTCAATATAAGTAAAGACTTAGAAGTAATTATTTATTGTTTTTTTTAGGTATAAATCCCATTCTAATTTGGCAGCCCATTAACGGCCAAATAACTGGAAAAAGGTTTACTACAGCCTTATTACGTAATACATAATTGTTAGGTCTTTTATTTTCTATGCGCACCTTTAGTTTTTGTATAAAGGGTTGCCTGCTGCACAGCTCCATTTTTTGACATACAACCGACACCCGCCATATTTAAATTTCCACATGATTATTTTGAATACAAACAAACCAAACCAAATCTAATAACAAAAGTGAACTTCTAATATAAAACAAACCCTCATTTTAAGAAAATGACCGATGGAACGTTTCTTCTCTCTATTTCGGGCCAAATAGAGTTTCTGGACTTGATGGCGCCGGCTAATTCGTCTTACCATTGCAAATACGAGTTCTACACGGGGCCGGATTGGAAGATCATCGGTGGCTTGGAAACTGGACTCTCTCAAGTGGCCAACGTGGTTAATAATAACGATAAAATTGTCTTTAACTTCCCCATCGATGTTCAATTTAAAAGCACAAATCCTTTCGGTTGTAAGTACACATATTTTTTAATTCAATTTGTAGGTAGGTAGGTACTTAAAAACTTATCTTATAATTTCTCCCCAACTTCCTAGTGGCAAGTTGTCATAATAGAATAGATATCCACAAAAGGATTATTATTATTTATTATTTAATTCATGTAGGAAGCAAATAATTTTCCAGAATTCTCTAGATTGGTTCGCTATAGCAAGTTTCCTAAATGTAGGGCGAATTTCAAAACTCGCCAGGTTATCTACCGGCTACCGGTTAAGCGCCTGGTCATGTGATGGCCATCTAGCAATTCAATGGATTAAGCAGATGACCAGGTAAATGACCGGTGAGTTTTGAAAGGGCGAATACCAAAATTCACTGGGTCATCTACCGGTTAAGCTGGTCATGTGATGGCCATCTTGCAATTTAATGGATTAAGTAAGTGACTGGTGTACACGGTAGATGATCTGGTGAGTTTTGGAATTCGCCCAAATGCGCCCATTCATGCAAGATTGGTGAAAGTCGTTGAGTCATAAATGGCCTTGTATTAGTATATTGTGCAACTAGTGTCGAAAATTGCACTTTTCGATTTTCGTACGTGTTGCACACTATATTTTTTCTACGACTGCGTTTTTGCTTCATAAATGATCATTCATATTATAAAATATACGCAAAGCGTGTGCAAAACAATCGTGTGCAAAGTGGACTTTGCACACGCTCCTGTTGCGCACGCTGTTTGCCATGCGATTTTCAAAGGTAGTTAGTTCAGGTTAAATATTTATTTACTTTCGCAAGCTTTTTTAACTATTGTGAGTAAAAATATTGTAGTGTGCATCTATAATAAGCATTCACTTATTATTGACATCAAGTAGTTTTGTCGTATCTTCTCAACATGTGCTGAAAAGCAGGTATTAAGAATAAAAAAACTCAAAGGTAGCGAGATGGCAAAAATAAGTCAATGAATTATAGGTATTGTAACGAAGTTTTTCCCTAACTCACAGGTAATGACGTCACAATTAACATTTTCGTTACATTTCATCACCCAACTCATTACAACACCTTTTATTTAAATAAAAAGACGGGAATTCCCCATATAAAAGCAAAGGCAATGGCCAAAACGGCCGTAGGTCCGCGAGTGCGCCCATAGATGGCGCCACCTGTTTGTCGCGCTTAACAAGCCGACAGAATTTATAATGACTTGTAAAATAATTCGAAGGGTCGGGGGTCGATGGTCGTCGTGGTCGTGGACGGTCGATCAAATGGGAGGACTCAATGAGTTAGTACCGAATATCTGACCTAGGGGCCGACGTTGCTGCTTCACGTCTCGGCTCCTGACGTCATGCTAGGCCGCTAGGGTCTTACGACGCAAGAGGGGTTGATTTGTGATTTCCCGGTGTAGTTGGAGTTGTCGCGCTCCACCGGAGTACTTGTGACGTTCAAATGACGCAGGTGCCATGCTGATTCTGGCCGCGTTCATTTTGTTCCTCACAGGGTGCGTTCATATGTAACCCGGGAAAATCGCTAACACACCGCTCACCGTACCGCTTCTTTCGAATCCGATTTGGGACCTATTACCGATTCCGTCACCGACCTGTTTTACATCCTGGGCTTTCCGTAGCACCGATCTTCAAAGCCAGGCTGGATGTGAATAAACCGAAACCGACTATATCCGATTCCGAATTATAAAGTACGCTTCCTCCGAAACCCCAGTTTCCAGTGGTCCCAAAGCTCCGTTACCGTTTCATATTGTTGTTACTGCTTGTACGCAATATTGAAGTTTCCGACCCCGACCGATCCAGTACAGAGTGTACTGGTTTATTACCGAAACCCCAGTTCCCAGTGGTCCCAAAGCTCCGTTACCGTTTCATATTGTTGTCACTGCTTGTACGCAATATTGAAGTTTCCGACCCCGACCGATCCAGTACAGACTGTACTGGTTTATTACCGAAACCTCCCGTTTTCCCTGGTTTATCAGAATTTCGTCTACTAAGTAACTAACTGTTGCCCCCCCCCCCCTCTCGCTGTTATTAATTGCATAGTTTTAGGATGTGTTCGTATGTAGTTATAGAGAGTCACTAACAGTCGTAGTACTAGTAGGTGTTTGGATGTTGTTGTACCGTAGTTTAATAGACACCCTATTATTGTTCCTTACTTCTGGTGTTTTAATCTAAAATCCCTGGAATATTTCTCCTCTGTTTAAAAGCTACCTTGTAGGCAATAGCGGTCCCTTTGTCGCTTTATAAATATCAAAGGGTGGCGCCCGAGACTCAACGAATTAATTAAGTATCAGCGGACCTGAGAAAGGGCGTCGCATAATTTTGGCGCCCGAGCAGGGACTCTTTTCTTTTGTTTAGATTTAAGGGTCCAGGGACTCTGTTGTTATTTTCTTACGCTGTACCGATTTATCCGAATCATGGAAGAAAACACAGACTTCCTACCGCACCCTAGCCTCTTACCGATACCAAACCAAATACAGCCTTCACCTGAAATTACTGGTTCACCTATGACGTGGCCATACCGAATGCCGCCCGAAGTTTTCGTTAGGGAAACTTGTGATGTATATAGGGATCCACAAGGTACCCTATCAGACTTACGGAACCGATTCAGAGCCAGACTCTTTGAACATCAGGAAAACGCGTCAAGCACTGATGTAAGACAACTACCGGTTGTTATACCACCGTTACCGACACAACCAACCGCCCCGACCGACAGTATATCCCAGCCATCATTTATTCCGCCATCATATAATTCCGACTATCCTACTCAGCCGCCTTTTCAGCAAATAACACCTCAGTCACTCATCAACCCATACGAGTATCAGGAAAATATAACAACAGCTGGTGTAAGGCCAACACCATCTGTAATTCCACCGCTCCCAACACTACCGACCACAACTACAGCCACTACCGTGACTTATACCACTGCGACCGCAAGTAGGCCCAGTCCAGCAATCTTACCATCTCAATACCATCCTACCACATTTAGTCCTACACCATGTGAAGCGAAATATCCGCCACCGATGGTCCGATATGTCACACCTCCGCTGAAACTACAAGAATGGGGAATAAGCTTTAATGGAAAAACTGACCCTGTAAGTTTTATTGAACGCTTACTGGAAGTCACCGAAGCACAGGGGATAACACCGAATGACCTGATGCCTTATTTATCAGTCTTACTAAAGGACGAAGCGTCTTTATGGCACCGAAATAACCGTAGGAATTGGGTCACGTGGGATGATTTTCTTAAGGATTTCCGGACCTTCTATTTTCCTATGAACTACGAGGAGGAATTGGAGGTTGAAATAAGTCGAAGAATTCAAAGAGCAACTGAGCCAGTAAACCGTTATATAACCGACTTACAGACATTGATTCGCAGGCATGGACGAATCAACCCGGAGGACGAATTGAAATGGCTGTACCGTAATTTGCTACCAGAATACCGACAGCAAATCCGAAATACCGACTTTTACGATATAACCTCGTTCTCCAATGCTGCACGAAGAGCGGAAGTACTCTTCGCCGAACTACGCCGCTCTTACCGACCGACTGAACGCTCTTACCGACCGACGGAACCAGATAGACCTACCTACCCAAGAGAAAGACAGGAAAGATCTTACCCTCGAAATAACCCACCAGTACAAACTGAACCGAAACCCACCACACCTATCGTTTGCTGGAAATGTGGTGAGAATGGGCACTATAAAACGAATTGTAGGAAGCCGGCTAAATTGTTTTGCTCCCGTTGCGGGAAAGCTGGGACGTTAACCCGAAATTGTTCTTGTGCCCGACAGGAAAACTAGAAGGGGGCTGCACTGAATTAGAGACAGTGCAGCCTGAAAAGATATCAAGTCAGAATGAACCGCTATTTGCTCATAAAGCAAGCTCAAACCCAGACAACCGTCCGCAGATAGTAGTAAAGGTACTTAATAAAAGATTTTTAGCCCTTCTCGATACCGGAGCAACTAGTTCATATATAGGAAACGCCGTCGCTTCACTGTGTGAACAGAGTTCTTGTCCTAAAGTTGTTTCAAGTCTACAAGTCAAAATTGCTAATGGAAAGACGGTCCATGTGAAAGAATGTTATCAAGTACCGTTGCAAATTGGGAAAGAAAGAGTTACCGCCTTTTTCAATTACTTTCCACACTTAGCTGCGGATATTATTTTGGGTATGGATATTCTGGGAGAATATGCTGATAGTCTGGACCTACAGACTAAAACCGTAACATGGAAATTTATTGAAACCCCTTCTACTGACCAGCATTGCAATTTGGTAGGAAGTGAAGAAAGACCCAGCCTTACACTCTCTGAAGATGAAGAACTAAAGTTAAAATTGTTTTTGGATCAAGAGCTTCCAAAATTTAAGAACATCCAAGGTACCACGCCGTTAATTGAGCATACCATAAATTTGGAAAAATTGGAGCCCATCAAGCAACGCTACCACCCTCGCAACCCAAAAATGCAGCAAGTGATACACACCGAAGTTGAGAAGATGCTGAAAGATGGAATTATAGAGCCCTCCACCAGTCCATGGAGTTCTCCGGTGGTAATAGTCCGTAAAAAGGATGGTACGCCCAGATTTTTTATTGACTTTCAGAAAGTAAACACCGTTACTCGCAAAGATGCCTACCCACTTCCTTACATCAATGCCATCTTAGATAAACTAAGGAATGCCCGTTATATTTCCAGCATAGATTTAAAACAAGGCTACTGGCAAATTCCGCTGAGCAAAGAAAGTAAACCGATAACCGCATTCACTGTAGAAGGGATGGGCCTTTTTCAATTCCGAGTAATGCCTTTTGGTCTACATTCCGCCCCCGCAACTTTTCAGCGTCTCATGGACCAAATAATTGGCCCTGACTTAGACCCGGTATGCTTCGCCTATCTTGATGACATCATAGTCTTAGGAAAAACTTTCGATGAGCATCTCCGGAATTTGCATGAAGTTTTCCGTCGCCTCCGAGCTGCTAACCTCCGGCTAAACCCTGAAAAATGTCAGTTTGGTCGACGTTCCCTCCGATACCTAGGTCATGTTGTCACTCCCGAAGGAATAAAAACCGATCCAGACAAAGTTTCCGCGATTATGTCAATGCCCGCCCCTGTTAACGTTAGAGGATTAAGACGCTTCCTTGGAATAGCATCCTGGTACCGTCGCTTTGTTCCCGACTTTTCAAGAATTGCGTCCCCTCTTACACGCCTACTCAAGAAAGCTTCCAGATGGACTTGGTCCAAAGAACAAGAAGATGCATTTAACCGACTTAAACAATGTTTAACCGAGGCCCCTGTTCTGGCTTGCCCTGACTTTACGAAACCCTTTATCCTGCAGACTGATGCTTCCGATCAAGGCTTAGGTGCTGCACTGATCCAGAATGGATCCAAAGGCGACCACGTGATCGCATATGCAAGCCGCACCCTGAGTGTCAATGAGAAAAAGTTTTCGGTCACCGAGAAGGAATGTCTGGCGATTGTTTGGGGAATAGAGAAAATGCGTCCTTATTTAGAAGGGTACCGATTCACTGTGGTAACCGACCATCAGTCCTTGAAATGGCTTCACACCCTTAAAAGCCCGTCTGGTAGACTAGCTCGATGGAGCATGTACCTTCAACAATTCGACTTCGACATTAAATATCGCAAAGGAGTGTTGAATAAAGTAGCTGATGCTCTATCCCGTAATCCTGCACCGAACCAAACCGAAGAAACGGAACAAGTGTTTTTATTAGCTGATTTTGTACCATGTTCGTGGTATCGAAATAAGAAGATAGCCGTTGAGAATAATCCGACTGCTTTCCCCGATTATTGTATCCGAAACGGTCATTTATACCGACATTTCTGGGACTACTCAGATCCGACCGAACCCGAAATGACCGATCCATGGAAACTGTGTGTTCCAAAGTCTGCCCGCGCTACCGTACTAACCGAAAATCATGACCAACCGACTGCCGGACATTTGGGAGTTGCAAAGACGATCGCCAAAATAGCCTCAAGGTATTATTGGCCAGGAATGTTTAGAGACATAAACCGTTACGTCCGTAATTGCCCATCTTGTCAAAGGTATAAAACATGCCAACAGAAACCCGCGGGGAAAATGAACCCAATCCGAAACAGTCAACCTTGGGAGGAGGTGTCTACAGACATTGATCGTTCCACGAAGTGGACGCAGTGTAAAGCAATCCGTAAAGCCAACGATGCTCCACTCCCAGACAAATGTCAGACTAGCACTCATGAGCAAACCGAGGAGAAAGCCACCAGCTGTAAAGAACCCACAACGAAAGTCGCCATTACCAACGACACTTGTTGGAGATGTGGAAGTTCTGGACATGACAGATACCACTGCCAAGGACGATCAATCTTATTTTGTTCCCGTTGTGGCAGAGTTGGAGTGATGTCGCGTCGCTGTTCCTGTATCCTGGACCATAGGAAGAAGACGCCATATCTGCTAAGTAAAAAGCGATACCTGCAGGAATCTGAAAGAGCAAAGACTAGAGAGAAACCGGTTCCAGAACCAGACAGAAGCCAAATACTGTTTTAGTGATAGTGTTAGTTTTAGTATTGTGAATTAATTTTAGGTTGTAATTTTGTATTGTATTTTTGAAAATGTTAAGTTGTGAAGAAAAATAAGTAACTTATTTTTCTTTACGAAGAAGAGGGGGTAATGTAACGAAGTTTTTCCCTAACTCACAGGTAATGACGTCACAATTAACATTTTCGTTACATTTCATCACCCAACTCATTACAACACCTTTTATTTAAATAAAAAGACGGGAATTCCCCATATAAAAGCAAAGGCAATGGCCAAAACGGCCGTAGGTCCGCGAGTGCGCCCATAGATGGCGCCACCTGTTTGTCGCGCTTAACAAGCCGACAGAATTTATAATGACTTGTAAAATAATTCGAAGGGTCGGGGGTCGATGGTCGTCGTGGTCGTGGACGGTCGATCAAATGGGAGGACTCAATGAGTTAGTACCGAATATCTGACCTAGGGGCCGACGTTGCCGCTTCACGTCTCGGCTCCTGACGTCATGCTAGGCCGCTAGGGTCTTACGACGCAAGAGGGGTTGATTTGTGATTTCCCGGTGTAGTTGGAGTTGTCGCGCTCCACCGGAGTACTTGTGACGTTCAAATGACGCAGGTGCCATGCTGATTCTGGCCGCGTTCATTTTGTTCCTCACAGGGTGCGTTCATATGTAACCCGGGAAAATCGCTAACACACCGCTCACCGTACCGCTTCTTTCGAATCCGATTTGGGACCTATTACCGATTCCGTCACCGACCTGTTTTACATCCTGGGCTTTCCGTAGCACCGATCTTCAAAGCCAGGCTGGATGTGAATAAACCGAAACCGACTATATCCGATTCCGAATTATAAAGTACGCTTCCTCCGAAACCCCAGTTTCCAGTGGTCCCAAAGCTCCGTTACCGTTTCATATTGTTGTTACTGCTTGTACGCAATATTGAAGTTTCCGACCCCGACCGATCCAGTACAGAGTGTACTGGTTTATTACCGAAACCCCAGTTCCCAGTGGTCCCAAAGCTCCGTTACCGTTTCATATTGTTGTCACTGCTTGTACGCAATATTGAAGTTTCCGACCCCGACCGATCCAGTACAGACTGTACTGGTTTATTACCGAAACCTCCCGTTTTCCCTGGTTTATCAGAATTTCGTCTACTAAGTAACTAACTGTTGCCCCCCCCCCCCCCCTCTCGCTGTTATTAATTGCATAGTTTTAGGATGTGTTCGTATGTAGTTATAGAGAGTCACTAACAGTCGTAGTACTAGTAGGTGTTTGGATGTTGTTGTACCGTAGTTTAATAGACACCCTATTATTGTTCCTTACTTCTGGTGTTTTAATCTAAAATCCCTGGAATATTTCTCCTCTGTTTAAAAGCTACCTTGTAGGCAATAGCGGTCCCTTTGTCGCTTTATAAATATCAAAGGGTGGCGCCCGAGACTCAACGAATTAATTAAGTATCAGCGGACCTGAGAAAGGGCGTCGCAGTATATCTCATTCATTTTTTATTGGCGTCCAGTTGGTGTCGGAAATCTGACTTTGATATTTTTTCGTATCTTCTGTGCTGGAAGGAAATATGTATAATAAAGATTTCAAAGATTGCTAGAAACCAGCAATAAGTGAATGAGGTATAATTACGGAGTGTTCATTAGAAAACGTCATATAGAAGGCTATGAATTTTTGACAGAAAAGGATAACATAATCAAAGTTCAAATGAACACCCCCAACTTCAACGTTTAAGGCAGGTACGTCCCCATTTTGAGACCTTTGAGTACTTTGTGCAAAGTAGCGGGCGCGTCTCTCAATATTTTTATGAACGCGGCCCAGAAACCTTCTGTAGGGCACCCCAACATGGCGATAAAACTTGTTGCCAAAGTACCAACAACGCCATATTTTTAACATATCCCTTTCGTCTTCAAGAATCCCTATATTTTATCTTTGTCTTTAAGGCAGGACCAATCAACGACACCAACGATAACATAAGATTCACAAGATTATGCTTCACGTCAAGCGTACGTCGGTACTTGCAGTTTTCTATTAATAGAAGAAAAGGGTATCACAAGAGAGCACTCTACATTACAACTTTGTAATATAGAAAAAGATCGGTAGAAAAAAAGAAAGTTGTATACTTTGTGGAAAGAAAATCTTATACCTGCGACATATGGTCATGTTGGTGTATACTATAGGTCTCTGCCCAAGCCATTATTTGTTTTTCTTATTGAAGTGCCTTGTAAGATCGATATTATATCTAAATCCTGCTCACTAACATTATTAAACGTACGGTATATGTACTTTACAATGTTGCACAAGGACATATAACCCTCAGAATGTAAATAAAATAATTTTTTCTACAAACGTCCAATAATGACGCATTTTACGCTTTCATTAGACAAACGAAAACCTAACCTTTTTTGAGGATCAGAATGTGAGTTTACATTTACGCGCGTTGCCCAGGGCAGCAAGCGAAAATAGTTATTTTCCTAACAAGTGATACTTTTCCGCACGCGACTGCAGTTGGCCGAACCACGCGTAGCGCACTAGTGCGGAAAAATACAACTTTCTGGACTCAACTGCGTGCGGAAAAGTAAACTATAGCGCACGCGAATAGAAATAGTAGAAATAGTTATTTTCCTAACTAGTGCGGAAAGTGATACTTTCCCGCACGCTGTCTGCCGATGCCCGAACGACGCGAAGCGGACTTCGCGCAGCTGACGAGTGCGGGAAAGACACTTTCCGCACGAGTTAGGAACAATATTTTTCCTACGAACCAATTGATTGTAACATATACAAGGAATAAACGTACAATACATAGACAACTTTATCTTTGTCAACAGTATGACTGAAGTAATCAACAATCAATTGGTTGTTGTGACAAAAACTTGGTGTGATTGTTGGCGTGACGTAATGTTTCATGCATGAACTGGTGACATTGGAATAAAAGTACGTATATTATAGGCATATTTTGTATCAAAAATCAATAAAGGCAAGCATAATAGTTCCTTAAAACAGATAAAAATGCTTGGCACGGCTGTAAGGCAGATGCACCTATCTAGATAGACTATAAAGTCTAAATTATATTATAAATCAGTCATTCTTTAAATATTTACTTTCCCGCACACCAAATTTACTTTCACGCACGCCGTGCGGGAAAGTAAAGCTTTACACATTATTTCAAATTGATCGTTTGCAGAAAAAACGTTGCATGCATTACGAGCAAAATAGTAGATTATGTCACTAGGAGTAAAAGTGGGTCTTTTCGTGCTGAGCCCAGAGATTGACGGCCGAAGCGAAGCTGAGGCCTGCAACTGGGCGAAGCACAAAAAGACCTTTTACTCCGAGTAACATATACTATTTTTTTTTCAAGCATGCAAGAAATAAGAAATCTATTTAAAAGTGGTTTCTGTTTTGCAATTTTCTCTCATCCTCTTTAAGCGGGTCTAGGTACTTACCCAATTAGTGGTGTATATTATTTGTAAAATACATAGAATATGTTAGAATGGTAGTTTTCAATGTTCAATGGTTTTAATGTATTAAATAATAACCAATGATTATGGTAAACTAGAATTTGTAGCATTTTTTCAATACTAAATTAATAAATGTCACATTGACAGATAAATATGATGACGCGCATGACATTTAACAGACGAATTCAGAATTCGAGAACCTATGCGATTTCGACTAATAACGGTTTCGGATGGTGCTCTTGAGTGCTCTGAGAGTATTTCTGTCCTTTGTTTTTTCAACAAGAATGTAAAGATGGCAATACGCTCAGATCGGTTTATCTGGTGTCATCTATTATTAAAATAATTTTGGTGAATGAAAATCGTTTATATATGCGCCACCATGACACTAGCGGTGACTTTTGACTTTACTTTTACTGCCTAGGACTTTTTTGCTACTTTTTTGGTCTCAGGATTTGAAAGCCCACTTTAGGTGTACGTATGGAGAAAACAAAGGACGTACTTTTAGTCCGCTTGAAAAAAAAATAAGTTTTTTACATAAATACATAAATAACTATTAAATTGAATGTCGGCAATTAAAAACTGTTTTTAATGCAGTCCAGAGCTTTGAATCCTTGGAGCAGCGATTTTTCCTCCTTAGAAATTTAAATCTGAAGACTAAAGGTTGTTTTTCATATTTATAACCTTTCACTAATTAGTAACATTACCTGTTCGATTTTGAGCGCTGATGATGGCCCGAAAACCCGAATCGCTCCGTCAATAGGATTACAAAAGTAAATACGTCCCGTTCTTCCCCATTTAACTGTTCTGTCATCCTGCACGCATGGAACTGACCAGTTTATTCCCCTAATTATTCTATTACTTTGTTCTAAAAAGTCTGAGTGAGCTATTACTCTTACTCTTTCGCAGGGCCTCAAATGATACTAAGCGTCTACAAAGAATTCACTCTTGAAGGATACGGTAGAACTCACGTGCCCATAAAACCTGGTCTGCACCAGATGGAGGTGAACCTTGCGAAGCCCAAAGCGTCCTCACTTCTCGGCTATATCGGTTCATTTTTTGGGTACCAGCCCGAACTGCTGCAGCCAAAAACACTAGCAAGCACTGATGGAAATAAGTGTAAGTATTCACTTGGCTCTTATGCAGTTTTTATGAAATTTATAATTAGTGATTAGAATGGAGGATAGCGGCAAAGCTTTCCTGTCTTTCAACGTAGTCTCCCAGGGATTCTTGCGACTCGGGTACGACTTTGGGCGAACCAATAAGGATTGAAACACGTTAATTTTTTTGTCACTTTTATTACATAAAGTTTACTTACAGTCAAACGCACACCGAGAAACATCTCGGCTCGAAATAAATACAAAAAATGTCAAAAAACGACCATATTATCATACAAAATCTCTGCAAATATTCCTACTATCAAATATACAAAGGAAAAAATTAAAGCTTACTGGAGCATAGAAATCAAGAGCATACAACTCATATTATAAACTATACAAATTCCTATTCATCAAACATCGATGTGTAAACATTAATAAGTAACCGTCTAGGGTAGTTATGTTACTAAGCAAAAACTGTTTAGAAACAAAAAATTGGTGATTATTTATAATCTAATAATTATTATGTTCTAAGACGAGTTGTTATTAGTATGGTAGCAATTATTTTACAATACAAAACAACTCACTAACGCCTGACAGAAACTATTCAGCCAGTGCATATATTTACTTGTTAATGGTTACTTTCTTACACTAAAGGTATAAATGGTGACTACTGTTGTGTGATGTTTTAGTTTGTGTAACAAAAACCATTCGCGCATGCCATTCGTCACAATACATCAGGCAATCTTATCTTTGGCAGTTATTCGTACTCATATTTACCACATAATGTACAAAATTATACAGGATGTACATACCTGTAAATGGTATATTAATAACGGTGTAAATTTGAAGTAATTATTTTTTCCACATTCTAAAAACTACGTCCCAAAATGTTTTGATTCCACATTGCAATAAGATGCAGTCTCAAAGAATATACTCTAAACGTGAATTTACCTAGAAAATTGTTGCTTCTTTGAGCAATACATTCATAATTTAGGGCTAAAAGGACCTAGAAGTCAAAAATTGTGCCAGATGAGTGCGATAGACAAGGGAAACTGGAATGAAGTGTATCAGTCGTATTTGGCACAGCAATAATTGAGATTCGACGCTACGAAGTCCTTTTTATAATCATCAGCTTTGACGTTCTTAAAAATATTTCCTAATATTTCCGATTCAAACTATTATTATTAAAGTCTAGAAAATTCGTCTTTTTGTGGTTAATAGTATTTTCTAATTCCGATGATCGCCCAGAGATGGTTTATTCCTTAGTTTCTTTTTATTTCTGCTATTAATAAGAGCTATAGTTGCAAAAACTCGTATTACAAAGAACTATTTTACAAAAAAACTTACCTACATATTTTATAATAAAATTATATGTGAATGTGTCTACCTGTAGATTAATGAGAATGTTTCGGGAAAAACCTTACGAATGCAACGATTATACTTGATCGTTTATGGCTTTATTGACACAATGGATTTTTTCCCGAAACAAGTCCTTATTCTAATAATAATTATATTCACAATGGAGAAAATCAGGAAAAATTACACCGGTACTATCGATATAAATATCATGCCTGCATTTCCCAAATCGAAACTAAACCTTACTACTATTGGTTTATACAGGGTGTATCTAGTTTTGCGGACAACGCCTCGTACTGCCATATTTTGTTCAGAATCGAGTATTTTGTGTACAGGTTAAAAGTTTGAATTGGTCTATAGTCACACTTACGATTAATTGGATAGTGACGCCTGTACCTACCAAAATAACAAAGATACGAGAAGTACCCACCTTTTATACGTTCTCATGCTACAGTACAGCCTGTATAAACCTACGCGGATCGGGTTGTTAAGCTCAAGTAGTCACTCGAACACGAAACAATAAACAATTTTTTTTATTCTATTATTTGACCACCAGTTCGGAACACCTAAACTATTCATTCATTAACAAATTCTAAGTCTTAAAATCAGGCTTTTATTTGGATATAGAAATTAACTATTTTATATATGAAAGGTTTCTGAGCTTAACAACACCGTCCCCACAATCGCAAAAACAACCATAAAACCTCTTTGACCAATCTGAACAATCCTTAAAGCTCAGTGACGGCGTACAGCTGTCGCTCGTTCTCGCCATTGGCGTACATCCCCTCGCCAGCGCCCTGTTGCTGATCCTGAATTTTGACGGACCGGAATTGGGCGTGGCCGCCGCCGATTTGTGCGCAGCCGCGTTGCAGCGACCGGAACTGGCTACTCGGCTGGAAACTGCTGACGGAGTCTTGCCATGCGCCCCTTTGCAACGATCTGAATTATGCGGGGTTACTAATTGTATAGTCAAAATTCTTGAAGTAGAGAAAACACGTGACCCTTTCATTTCCTTTGCGTTACCAGCTTGGTCATCAAAACATAGCTATATGCAAGTTTAACTATTAAAAGTAAATCAGCAGCAAAACAAGATATAACATGGCGATTTTGCAGGTTCATATCATATGCTAGAGTAGACGGGTCCATCTTTTCATTTGTTAAAGAGGACGTCCTTACATTTGAACTGAGTAGGTCACGTGTTTCATCTGCTAAAAGGTTTAAAACAGTAAATTTCTATTCTGTTATAACTGCATTAACTTGCAAAACAATTTAAACAATGTAGCTTGCAATTAGTTAAGATAAGCCTTTTGTTAATATCAATATTTTACATTCTGTATTGGATAGTACTCTAAAGCCCTTGATACTGCAAGTTTTTGGTATGAAAACCTTAATTATTGAAAGAGGTAAGTATAAGGTGTAGGACATAAACAACTTCACTTCATGAATGAGCCCTGAGGAAGACCTCGATGAAGTTCGAAACGTTGGCAATTTCTCAAACGTCAAGTATTATTTATGTCCTACACCCACTATTTACCTCTTTCAACTTGGTAAAAGGGCGCAAAACATATAAGACTTAATTACTGAGGCACATACAAGAATGTAAGTTTCAATGGAAAGAGGTGCAGAGGCATAAACAGGACATAAGCAACACTTCACGGTTGTGAAATTGCTAACGTTTTGATGTTTATTGGGGTCTTCCTCAGGGCTAAAGTATAAATATATTTACATGTATCTTAGCAAAAGATGAAATGTTGTTTATCACTATATCCGCTATTCACCTCTTGGTAAGAGGACACAAAACATATATGATAAATTTTCAATCAAAGATAAAACTAAGGTCAAGTAAACTCAATGGAATTAATTTTGATTGATTTCAAAATTCGCGACTACTGTTAAGGGACAATAGGAGTCAACGGAAGAAAAAAAACTTATCTTTTTGGTCAAATGAAGCCCCACACTAAGTTTGTAGCTTTTCTTCTAATTTCTTTCGATTCTTAGAGTTCATTTACTGCAAGCTTGGAAGAAAGACCATCCACATAAAGTTTCTGCTAACATTTTCAATGAAGGGAAATTTTACGTTCAACAGAAACCATGTTCTTGGTAAATTAGCGGCAGATAAATAGTTTAAATCTAACAGGGTTAAACTGTGAACCAGATCACAGGTATAAATCAACAGCGGGTCACCAAAGGATGATCAAATCTGGCCTAGCAAAACTATGGTATGCTGTTTGAGTCATTTTTGTTTCCCATCGGTTCTGGTTGACATAAAATGGCAGACCAACTGATATTTAACCAATCATAAGCTGCATTCAAGCGGACAACCAGTTATTATCGATAATGACTAAATGTATTGAAGCGAAATGTTTATAACCGGTTACACAAACAGGACGTCATGTGTTGGCTCTCTGTCAAGTTATATTTTAGTAATATTTTGATGTTTAGAACCGTAAATTCAACCTACCTTTAAAACAAGGTTGTAAGTATGCATAATATGTCAAAACTTACAATGACAAGAAGCAAATATTAACAAATTGCCTTAAAACTTTACTTTTTCATGTAAATAATTTCTCTCTTGTACTACAGTACTTGTGCTGTGAGTGGTGTAATACATATTTGTTCCAACCAGTAAGCAAACATCATTATAAACATAGAGGGGAACAATTATTGTGTTCAATTCAAAGACTTAAAAACTGTGAAGCTTCTACTGAATGATAAATATTCCAGATAAATAAAAATACTAACACAATCAGTCAGATAATGCATTATAATCCACCAGCTTTGTTTTTTTTTCTACTGGTAGATGACCAAATAAAATTGGTATTGATTGATGCAAACAGTTTTGTTAGTTGCGGACGAAGTTAAGGAAAGATTTTGATAACAAAAAAACACTAATATTGAACTTGTTGAACAAGATTGCAAATAAATTTTCGCCAGAAGGTCACAATATTGGGGAGGGCGGCCAAGAAAGATGTCGGCAAAGACTTGCAGTAACGTCACGTTAAATGATGTATCATTTGTCAAGAAAAACCACAAACAACCAAGGGCTCAACCGAAACAATTACCGGTTCAGCACTTGAACACGGTAATTTACGTCGAATATCAGATGAGCTGCCATTTTTAAGTCAACCAGAACTTACCTGTACCCAAATTCTTGAAATCTAGTTTCGATTTCGATTGTTATTTTATCAAGTAAATGGTTCTTTCAAATAAAAATCCAGCTAAGAAATGTGAATATCTTTTAAAGGGGGTATTATTATCAGCAATTATCTCGAAATAGGTTTGTTTAGTTTTGCAGAATGTTAATTACTTACGCAGATAAATATAGAAGTAATGAAAATCGAAATCGATTCAAGATTTCAAGAATCCGGGTGCAGATCCCAAACCGCTGTTACACAAACATCACTTTGGTGAATTTCCGAAGTGTGAGTCAATACTACGTAGCCGCGTATATGGGAATAATGTGAATTGATTGGTTTACGTTCAATAAACTTTACATTTTGAATTTACTATACTTTGCAACTTTCACAACATTTTACCTTACCTGTAGTTAGTAGGATTCAAAGGTGTTTCCGGTATAGTGCCGGAAATAGTAGGGGGCACTTTGGGCATGAGTGGTTTATTCCGGGCCTTTTCGTCGGGGGTCTGCGGTAAGGGACGCCGTCCCAGAGAGGAATATTTGCCTAGGGTGGCGGTGCGTTGAGGTTCTGGTCCCTGAGAGGACTGTTGTTGGTGCTGGTCCTTCGGGGGCGGTTGTTGTTGCTGTTGGTCGAACTTAAAACTTTTAAAGTTTGGGAAGTCTTTGCAGGCATGCCTGAGGAAAGAAGATAACCGTGATCAATTAACTTTGATTTGATAACAATAAATTTTTATTTTTCAAAGAGAGGAAAATTAAGAAATACGCTTTTTGCAGTAAAATAAGTACTTAAGCTATGAATAGAGTCCTATTAAAAAATTTTGATTCATCAATCAAAAATTAACATATGACATTAGCAAAATGTTATATGGCTATCACTAGCTTCCACACTTACTCTCTTCGATTAATAGTAATTTAGATGTAACTATGTACAGGGTGTTCTAAATTGGTTGTCCGAATCTGCGCTATTATTAGTGTTAGAAGAAAACCGACCTGGCATGTCAGTGCCACTTTTTCAAGTTGCTTTTAATGGTGCTTCCAGATTTTTGCAAATGTCATTTGTTTTGGCTCTACAATCGGTTTTTAAATTTTTGCCTAATATAAAAATGGCTTCTCATTGGCGTAGCCAGAAGTTCTTTTAGTTTTTCACATGTTTAAGTTATGATGACAACCAATCTTTTTTTTCAATGGCCATCATAGTTGGCCATGACTTCTTAAAAGATGTTTTTTCCTGATTTTAACGATGTATCTCACAATGGCTCTAAACAAATCAACTCTTCAAAAAAATAAGACATTTTACATCATTAGAATCACCTAAAAACGAGCAATTGAGCGAACTAATTAAATATAGGGCGTTCTATTAACAAAAAACATGATATCATAACTTGAAAATCGCTATCAATATTTTTTTTAATAATAATAACATAATAATAATGATAATAAAACACAATGTATCATAAAAATCGGAGCCGAAAATGTGCAATCAGATTTCATCTATTAGGTTGCCATGGTTTTGCCAATATCCCACAATTCCCGATTTTAATGATAATTTTGTAGCATATGAGCAGAATTAAAATTTATCTAGTTTCACGCATACATCGACCCAATCGGCGAGCCAATGGGAGGAGAGGAGAAAACGCACGCGTTTCTTATCAGAATGGACACACGCGGTCCGCAGTCGCCAATCAATAAATATGAATTTTAGTTGTTCTGCATTTTAATTTTCAACTAAAAAGCTTTTCATTATATTTTTCAGGTCTTGGAAATTTGACAGATTGCCCCCCGTATAATATTTGAACTGTGTCAGTTTTATTGGTTATATTGACATAATTTAAAGGTTATAAAATGCTGCCATTACAAAAAAATTTGTTGTCAGAAGTTACCAAAAATAATAGTTGCAAGCGAAAATAATAAATCCATGTACTAGAGCTGATACTACATTTTTCAGGTCAAATACTTGACAGAAGTAATTCTTAGGACAACAAATTTTCTTATACTAGAGCTGGGACATCGAGTTTTGCTCACCCTGTGCAACATAATATATATTAAGAGAACGTTTGTTAACACTGAACAACTAAAAGGTCTTACGTAAATGGCTCTTATTCCTGGAACCATAAAATCTTTCTATTAAAAGTATCTTTGCAGTTATCTACTCACTGTATATGAGCTCTTTTACAAAACGTTAACATTTCTTCACTGTAGAGATCTACAAAAAGTGGGAGACATACTAATGCTATGAAACAAGGTGTACAGGGTATCCCATTTTCGGCACTTTTGAGGGGTATCTCCCTTATTTTTAAAGATAGAGGGTTGCGGTTTTCACGACAGTGTGCTACTTTTTTGTGAAACTAAAGATGGCGCCAGCAGAATTTTTATAGCCCTTTTGGTTTTTGAGATACAGGGTGGAATTGAAAAGTATCGCTTTTGAGGCACCCCCCGTATTACAGTTATGTTTAAACTTATCGAAGAAGTTAAAACGCATTCTTAAACAATTTTTTCCGTGGAATCCAGTGGCGTTGTTAGTTCTTTCCTAGCAACTTCAGTTTTTGAGTTACGAAGCAAATATATGTTTTTTTAAATGGAACACCCCGTATATTATCTTTTTATTTTATTAGTCATAATGTGGGATTTCCAAAAATATATAATTGTATGCAATTGTTTTCAAAACGAAGCTCAGAATTTAAGATTTTCTTAAATTTTCATTTTTGTCCAATTCGTTGGTAGTAGGCTATGGCTAGATGGCTAGCTTATTTGAAACAAAAGGCAATATGTCAAAAACTTTGTGGTTTTGTCACTCTTTGTTTTTATTAGTAATATGCTTGTTGTTTTGGTGTTTCTATTTTACTATTTAGCTGCTAATTAAATTAATTTTGTTACAATAATGGCGGTTTACGAAAATTATGAGAAGTATGATATGTTGGTTTGTTTTATACAATCTAATGAAAATCCCCAAGAAGCTTCGGAAGTATATTTCCAAAGGTAAAGTATTTTGCACGCTATGGTTAGGATACCATCTTAGGGGTCGTTTTTGCTATTATTAGATATCCAGAGAGAAGGCAACCTTTCCCAGACATATTTGCCCGAATTAAATCAAATCTAGTAGAGCACGGATCATTTGTCCAGCCCAGGCCTAATTCATACTCCAAACAAGATAGAGAGAGAAAAGAGATAAACGTATTGGGTTATGTAGAAGCAAAGTCTTCATCTTCTTGCAAGCATATAGAGGAAGCAACTGGTGTATCCAAGTCTGATGCTCAGAGAATTTTGAAAAAATATAGGTATCACCCCTATAAATTCCACATAGTTCAACGTTTACACCCTGGCGATGCCGAGCGCAGAATGTTGTTTTGCCAATGGTATTTACAACAAATCCATACTGATGAATCTTTTGGCAGACTCGTTATTTGGTCCGATGAATGTTATTTTTCAAGTGCGGCAATTTTTAATCGCCATAATACTAGACATTGGTCCACAGAAAATCACCATTTAACTTTTGAGAGGGCACAACAAGGACGTTTTGGGGTTGGAGTCTCGTGTTTAATTTTTGGAAGACGCATAGTCTACAGAATTATTGAAGGAGGTCTGACAGCGCATCGTTACCGAGAAATTCTTGAGGAAGTTATTCCAGAACTGATGGAAAATGTTCCCTTGGCCCTTTATAATGCCGTTTTTTTTCAACAAGATGGTGCCCCAAGCCACAACTCTGCCCTTTTAAGGGAATTTTTAGACGATAACTTTCCTCAAAGGTGGATTGGTACCTACGGACCTGTAAGGTGGCCCCCTCGATCTCCCGATCTTTCAATTTTGGATTTTTTTTATGGGGTTTTATGCAAAATGAAGTCTATAAAACACAGTATCAGTCTCGAGCGGAGCTTCTTGCGGCAATCAATTTAACTTTCCAAAATTTGCAAAGAAGGCCTATGATTCTTTTTAACGCGATTAGAAGAATAACGAAAATGTGCCAATTTCGCATACAGGAAAATGGCCGTCATTTTGAAAACCACCTTTAAAAACTGTTTACTTAATTATGTTGAATGCTGTAATAAATAACTAATAACTGAGATACTGAGATTTAAAAAAGATTTTTTGTATTAAATTTGAAGATGTTATAAATTAGAATAATTATTACTTACATCGATTTTGTTCCTAATAATATTTTAGCCATAGCCTACTACTTACGAATTGGACAAAAATAAAAATTTAAGAAAATCTTAAATTCTGAGCTTTGTTTTGAAAATATTTGCATACAATTATATATTTTTGGAAAGCCCACATTATGACTAATAAACTAGAAAAATAATATACAGAGTGTTCCATTTAAAAAAACATATATTTGCTTCGTAACTCAAAAACTGAAGTTGCTAGGAAAGAACTGACTACGCCATTGGATTCTACGGAAAAAATTATTTAAGATTGCGTTTTAACTTCTTGGATAAGTTTAAAGATAACTGTGATGCGGGGGGTGCCTCAAAAGCGATACTTTTCAATTCCACCCTGTATCTCAAAAACCAAAAGGGCTATAAAAATTCTGCTGGCGCCATCTTTAGTTTCACAAAAAAGTAGCACACTGTCGAGAAAACCGCAACCCTCTATCTTTAAAAATCAGGGAGATACCCCGCAAAAGTGCCGAAAATGGGATACCCTGTACATAAAATGCATTCATACCGCCGTCAAAATTTAACCAGGAACAGTGTTTATCTGCACTTCGGATATGGTAGGTACAACGCTCTGCCTCAGAACACTAAGCTTGTTCCCAAGGGGTCTTCGACAGAGAAGTTAAAACCGTTTTTCTTGAATTTGCTAGCTCCTGAGTAATTTTGAGAAAATTTATAAGCTGATAAAAACTTTTTTTAATATAATGCAAGCAACGTCGAGGAAATTAATTTGATTTACTCAAAGTCAAACTGATGGCAGATATGAAAGTTAAACTACATTAAACCGTCATAACAACTTGTAGGGAAGTTGTTATTGGCATTTACCGTCACCTGCTTTTAATTTACTGGTTAAATTCTTGTCAATCACATTTTTGGCAAATTAGTTTATGGATAACTAGTATGTCGCGTTTTTGGCGGGACCTTTCCTTTACGGTTTTTACAACATAACCATTAACATTGACACAGTTCAAAAATTATATAGGGGTCATTCAAATAATAGCCTTTGGAAAAACTTTATGGAACGCTTTATAGATAAAAATTTAGGAAATAGCGCAAATTTCAGCAGTGAAATATGCACAATATGTGGGCGTCAAAACATAAAATTGTGAAAACGTTCAAAAAGCTCTGTTTCTTATAGCGCTAATAATAGCGCATACGAGTATACCCGATTCGGAGTCTCTGCGCTATGATTTCTATATATTCAGAGAACCAATTTGGGACACCATGTACATACGATTTGGGTCATCCGGCATACAAAACTTTCTGTTCTAATCACGGTTAAATCTGAGTCCAGTCTTGTCCAGTTTAGTTTGCAAATAGACAATTGCAGACGAAGCAATAAAACCTCGACAAATCGTGATCAAAGAAATGACCCGGAGAAGTTAATCATGTAGTTATAACTCATTCACTTAGTTTTAACGTCTCGTTACCTTTGAAATCTTAATTGTTTTATACCTATCTCCTTTCAGCACATGTTGAAAGTATATGATAAAAATGTCAGTCAGATTGCCTACTTGATGTCAATAATAAGTAAATGGCTTATAGACGCATTGTTTGTATTCACTATTTTTCATTACATTACATACAATATTGTTTTATAAATTATCAAATGAATAATATTTTTTAAAATACATGTTACGAGTATTTGTTAACGTAGACACTAATAAATTGATAAAAATAAAGAAAATTATCAGGGATCAAATGCATACCTATCTCAGTAGAAATCCGAGCTTTCCAGCGTCTTGCACTGTTTGCTCAAAGTGGCGTATTTGCCGTTGTTGGGACCGCTGAGCGGGTCGTTGTGATGGTGCGACGGCAACCGCCCAAGGGTGTGACCGCGCAGGTGCGCCATGTGCGATCCGCGGTTGTGTTCTTGAGCTCTTGTGTCGCAACCATCCCTATAAAATGAAATGAAAAGTAAGCGTTGGGTGTCATCAAGTCGACATATTGGTTGTGTTCTCGATTTTTGTGTTTTCCGCTTAATTAAAGAAAACTAAATATACAGAGGGTTTCAAAAAGTTGTTGAAAAAAAAAGGTTAATTGACCATATATACCTTAGTTGTAAGGTTAATAATTAGGTGGTTACTGCTGTGTGCCCAAAGACAAAAAGAGCGGCGTATATTTCGTAGAGTGATGAAAAAATTGCGGAATCGGTTTCGGTTCACAGGCCATCATCAGCGCCGAAACACATCGACGCTACGCGTCTCGATAAATAACATAATCTCTGGACAGTAATGAAAGACTTCCCATCTCGTATTGTAATATACTATTTGTCACTCCAAAAAACTCAATAATATTCAATACAGTTGATAGGTACTTTGTGGATGAGGAAATGACAAAAAACACCGACTTCTCTGTGGTGCGAAACGAAACGTCGTATCAACTTAGATTAAAATAAACAGACAAAATTAGGAGTAATGCAATACCGTTTTCACTCAATGAAAAAAATAAAATTGTAATTTTGCCACCCTATATCACGAAAGCAATTAACTTTCGACTAAGGTAAATGTGGTTCAATCGACTTATTTTGGTTCCTAGTATGTTAAGTTGCAAAATTTTCCAACCATTTTGGCGCACCCTGCATAGTTATAAATGGAACATAAACCTCAAATTTCATTATAAGGCCAAATAGTGCTCAAAGACGACCTTTTTTCTTTAATGTTTGACTCGCTCAGTATTGAGGGTCTCTAATCAAACGGTACACTCAAAAATCGAGAAAGTAACCAAAGTCCTTGTTTTGGACAAGTTCTACCTAAACAATTACTCGCACTGTAATGATGATCATAAACTGAGGATTCCATACAGCGTGAAAACTAGAGGTGTAACGGGTAGGAGTTTTTAGGACCCGACCAAAACCGACCCGGCTCTTTGTATAGTTCAATCAAAAGTTCTAGAATCTTGTAATATTTCATTTAAGTTGGCCATAACGACTTAAGTGCTTAAAGTGCGAACGAGAAAGTGAATTTGGTTTTTCAAAATCTCAAAAAAGTTGAGAAAAAAAGTATTTTTTTTTATATTTCCAGAAGTGGTCGGATGTCTGTAAATTTAAAAACAACATCTTGTTGAGTATTAAAATGGGCAAATTTGTCCCAATTAAATCTAATTCGAGGAATTTAAATTGTATATTCGTATATACAGGGTGACTCACGTTACTCGACGCGGAAGATTATGGCAAAACTTTTAGATTTTAAAATGTTTTGTATATGGAATGGATGGGGGTCTATTGGAAGTACATTTTAAAATTATTGTCATTGTATACAGGTGGTCCCCAAAGTATAAAATTGATTAAAGTTGTATTTTTTTAAATGAGACACCTAGTATATTAATGTATTTTCGGTACCTACGGACAAAAGTAAAGGTAGTTTTATTAAGGTTTATGGCATCTAAACCGTACCGTTCTTCAGATATTCGTGATTTTGTGAAAATGCAGCATCAAATTAAATGTGTAAAATCTCAGCACTTTGTTTCTTTTCAACCACCAAAATTGGTTGGTGGGCTAATAGTACATTGGATTTTTTACGCTGTGTATTAAATATTAACTACTGTGCACCGAATGTCAATAAATGAACACCACATTATTGCAAACTTCAAACAGTAATAACTCGTTTAATTTAAATTAGACACCCTGTATTTTATAGTATCATTAGATGCAGAATTTAGTTTCCTATCAAAACTATGAAACATTCCTATAGCTTGGTCTTTGCGTTTTCTTGGAAAATTGATTTTTTTCTGAATTTGCGCTGACATAAACGAATTAAGTAATCTTCTTTACCTGTTACAATCCCTGATTTTGAGAATGCAAAATTTATTATCATTAGTACTGGATGTTCACTAGAAAACTTCATTTAGGAGGCTATAAAATTTTGACAGAAAAGGATGGTATAATGAAAGTAAATGGACTTTTGTTTCTCCATTTTTTTCCTTTGACATTTCACAACCAACTAGACTAAGTTTTCTAATGAACACCCCGTATTTGTCAGATATTAATTTATAAGTTACAAAATTATGATCATGAAGATTATTTAGCAGTCATCTGAATGTTGAAGTGTCTTTATTTAGCAAAAAACATCAAATAAAACAATAAAACATTATATTACAAGAGTTCTTATAAAATTTAGCATCTCTATTACAAAAAAATTAAGTGCAATAATAGTGGCAATTTGAAATACAATAAATAACAAGTCAACATAAGAGTAAAACAAACAAAAACAAACAGTTATAAAATTTGTTCAAAATGACGACCGTCTGATTCTAAACACAAACGTATTCTGTTTTTAAATCCTTCACTCACATTGCGTAACATATAGGGAGTTATGCTTCTGAAGGCCTCTCTGATTCGTTCTTTCATATTTTCTTTTGTGGTTGGTGGCGTATTATACACCATTCCTTTCACATATCCCCATAAAAAGAAATCGGGAGGCGTGGCCAATGTTGTGCTCCATTCCTTCCAATCCATCGATTTTGGAAACGAACATTTAAGAACTCCCGGACTTCACGATGATAATGAGCAGGTGCCCCATCCATTTGCAGCCACATGGTTGTTCTTATATCTAGAGGAACTTCTTCCAGTAAAATTGGAAGCTGATTTCTCAAAAAATTTAGAAACGACATTCCGTTTAAACGTTCGTCAAAAAAATAAGGTCCAATCACATACTGTCTCATTATGCCCCCCCATACATTTACTGACCACCTATTTGGTTATTAATAACTCTAAATTCATGGGGGTTAAAATCAGAATAATAATGAAAATTGTGTCGGTTAAAAGAACCATCGTTATGATAAGTACACTCATCACTAAATAGAACTGATTCAAAAAAATCTTCTTGTTCTTCAACTTTTTCTAACACCCACATACAAAAGTCCACTCGTTGGCCAAAATCGTTATCGGAGAATTCTTGATGTAGTTGTATCTTATAATCGTGATATTTATGTTTTTGAAGAACCCTTTGATACGCTTGTTTGGCTAATATTTAGGTTTTGTGCAATTTCTCGTTGTCCGACATGGGAATTTTCAACTACAGAGCCAATAACGGCTAATTCAGTTTCTTGGTTTTCTGTAACTGGTTTCGTTTTGGCAGTCGTTTCATACTGAACACTACCAGTTTGCCTAAATTGAACCAACAGTCTTTCAAAAAACGGCTCTATTCGGTCGAGTTCGGTTAGGAAACCTTTCAGCATAAACTCTTGATGCTAAAAGACAAAATTTTGCAAGCATTTGCAAGCATTCTCCTAGAATGAAGATCATATCGATTCGTTCTTCTGTTGTGTAAACCAGCACCAACAATAAAAAAATATTTAACTTTAAATTAATATATGACAACTAGAAATGACAATAAATTTTGCTTTGTCAAAATCAGGTAACACCTGAAGTTCAAATTAGATTGCTACATTCGTTTATTATTACGTCAGCGCAAATTCAGAAAAAATCAATTTTCCAAGAAAATGCAACGACCAAGCTATAGGAATGTTTAATAGTTTTTGATAGGAAACTAAATTCTGCATCTAATGATATAAAATACAGGGTGTCTAATTTAAATTAAACGAGTTATTACTGTTTGAAGTTAGCAATAATTTAGTGTTCATTTTTTTACATTTGGTACACAGTAATTAATATTTAGTACATGCCGCAAAAAATTCATTCTACTAGTAGCTCACCAGCCAATTTCGGTGGTTGAAAAGAAACCAAGCTGAGATTTTAAACATTAAATTTGATGCTGCATTTTCACAAAATCACGAATATCTGAAGAACGGTACGGTTTAGATGCCATAAACCTTAATAAAACTACCTTTACTTTTGTCCGTAGATACCGAAAATACATTAATATACAAGGTGTTTTATTTAAAAAAATAAAACTTTAATCAATTTTATACTTTTGGGACCACCTGTATACAATGACAATAATTTTAAAATGTACTTCCAGTAGACCCTCATCCATTCCATATACAAAACTTTTTTAAAATCTAAAAGTTTAACCATAATCTTCGTGTCGAATAACGTGAATCACCCTGTAGTAGTACTATATCGTAATATAGTAGTAGACTCTAACTAAAATCTAACTCAAACTCTAAAAAATGACAAACACTCTAATGAAAATACAAAGTGCCACATATCATTGAATTTGTAATAAAGTGCGCTTTCAATGTTTAATATTCGATTTTAAGGGTTATATTTGAAAAACTGAAGTTGATGATGCCCCAGAAAAGTTAAAACGTCAGACTGCAACTTGAATAATACCGTCTTGTAGAGCAGGAAAAGTGAGAGTGAGACTCCAGTGAGAATGTGCAATGAATTTAAAAATAGCGCTTCAAATATATTCAGGAAATATCAAAAACGATTTTCATAAATTTCAGTTTTCTTTTAAAGGAACAGTTTTTCGTGTATAATATCATAAAAGAGAGAATTTTTCCGGCAAAATATTTCGATTGGTATGAAAGTTACGACAAAACCACGAGCCATCAGGCGAGTGGTTTGGTAAAAATTGTCATGAACGAAATTGCCAAAGAGCAACTAACTTGAATAAAACAAGAGAAACATTTTGCCTTGGCAAATTTTATCTCGAATGGTATTCGACAATACTATTTCACGTGAAGAAAACTTCAACCTGCTGCTAAAAGCAATAGGTGACACTCGTCAAACTGACAATATGTTTTACTTGAACCTAACAAAATTTTGTCGCTGAAAAACCATCATGTTGATTTTGTCCAGGTAGGACCAGGTAGCAGTTTAGTCAGTAGAAAATAGGGTGTTGCTATGACATTTTTCCTGTGTAAAATACTCTAGTGAAACAGTCATTGACAAAATCACTGAGGTCGTAAATCACCAGTCAGATCTTGTGTTGATAAACTTTTTGAGGCAGGCAAAATCTGAGAAACTTGGCAGTTATTTTTTTTATCGCGATGTAAAAGACGAATCTGTTAACAGAAATGACATAATAACGAAATTAAAATCATATAAATTAAAATTAAAAAAATTAAAATCATATAAACATTTTTGTCCACGAGCACTTAATAATATACTGATATTCAGCTTGTTGACAAAAATTAAGTAGGGCTCATACACATTTCAATAATCTTATTTACACTACCTATAGATTTTATAATTTGTAATTATTAGACAATGGCCGCGGACAAAGTATAGTACTCTCTGTTCAGCGACGGTTCAATATGACGTCACATTCCTCATCTCATTTCATTAGAACAAGATCGCCAAAAATCAAGCGTAGTATTAGTTCTTATTAATAATAAAACCACCAGCTAAAGTCAGTTTGGCACTTAATGTCAAAATGTCATCAAAATTTAGAAATTCTAGATTAATCGTCACCGGCAAAAGAGTGTAAACTTTTGTGAAATGGTTACAAAATGCCTTGGCTCTACGGTGAAAAGGAACAAATTTTGAAATTAAGACTCATTGACTACTTTCAGCGAGAAAAAGTGGCACGAAAAACCAGTGGATGCAGTGTTCAAGGTAAGATTCTATTTGATGTATTTTTGACGACTAAATACCATATTTTTTTACCAGTTCAACTGACATTTTATCAGAGACAGACGTTTTTTTTTGTATGACTTTGCAATTTATGACGTAATATTTAACCCTCGCTGAACAGAGTATATTATACTCGCTTTTTATGGCCATTATTCCCACGGGAGACGGCGCTGCGGCTCGTGACGCAAAGGTCCCCCTAAGGGAATAATGGCTATCATAAAAAGCTCGTTTAATAATATACTATTTGTTCACCTTCATTACCAAAGAATGTATTTTTTTGTTCCTTATAAGCCTTAAAAAATTTTGAAAATTTTAAAATTTCATTACGACCAATATTTCTTACTGTTTATAGGAGCTCCCAATGATAAGTGGCGAATTTGAGTAACGTATTTCTCTAGTCTTTCTTTTGGCCGGCTAATAAAATCGGGGTTTTGCAGGGTACACCAGATACACGTTACATCTCTAGTAAAAACCTAAGTTTCACACCGAAACTTTTTGAGTGCAGTCTAGAATCCAACATTTAGACTATTGTGTGAACGACCACAACTACGTTCTGAACACAAGACATGATGCCCCAAGCTCTAAACATTTAAATCACCTTAAAAAGCAGTCAGATTTACATGCATTAAGTCAATGAAGAAAATGACCGAAATTAAGGAATTTTGAAAAACCTAAATAATAGTTTGATAAAACTCACATTTTCAAACACTTCTAAACAGATGATTTTTGACAATAAAAGCTGCAATTATGATGCAATAACTCAAGAAGACAAATAATGACGCAATGTTTTTTTGAAAAATAAAAATGTAAAAAGGTGACAAAATGCCTGAAACAATCGTGTGGGGTCCCTAAAATGTTTAAACTTAGGTTGAATGCTCTACTGAGAGCATCTTCTGACCACTTTGAATCCTGACCCAAATGTAGTAAAAATACAGATTAAGAATTTACACAGGCGATTTTCATGAAGAATCAGAAATTTTGATATCCAAGCGGTTGACAGAATAATTATTGTTTCCAGTTTCGTCAGAAACTCTTTTTTTCTTACATTAAGGTAAAAACCTAACACCAGACGTAAAGAACGATTTTCACGGTTACAGATAAATAATTATTGCGTATTCAAAGTGACCAAATGATGCTTCAAGCATCTAAAAAAATAAATGAAAGAAAACTGTGTACGGTAGCAAGAAATCGGCCTCATGCATGGGCGCACTGGCGGCATGCATTGGGGGCGGCCTAAGATGGGCGACGTGCGCGTAACTAGGCGGGGGAGTGTCGGGGGGTGCGCCCCCCGGGAACTGCCCTTGGCTACGTTGCAACGTCCGGGCGGCGATCGCTTGGCTGGCGGCGGGCGCCGGCAAATACGGGTCGGTTTCGTTCACCTGTTGGTAGTCCTTCCTAAAAAGCAAAAAAAAATTTGTTGGCCACATTTATTATCAATTTTTCCTTTCGAAGTCCTACGATAAATACTTTCGTAGAAACAGCCGCTTACTCCCCTCATTGGGACATCCTGTACACCAAGTGAAAACGAATTTTCGATCTTTTCACTGAGTTATACCGTTAAGAAGTTTAAGTACGAAAAAAGTTCATTCAATGCACATGTCATGCGACACGATGTTAGAAGCTAGTAGGAACTAAGAAAAAACGACTGCATAACCATAACAGGGTGAGTCAGGATTAAACGGTTGTGGTGAGCCACTGATAATTTATTTCTGAAAATCTGAACTTTTTCTTCAATTTAGAAACTTTTTGGTCTATCGATATTTTTTCGTATCTGTCACTGTTTCATATGAAATGGTGACAACAAATTGTATGAAAAAATTACGACTACCAATAATTTGCATTTACAAATATTGTTTTTTTAAACAACTCAAAACCAGTGATATATATGATAAAATGCAAGAAATAAGAACAATCAACGAACTTATAAGAAAAGTGTGACCCGAAATGAGAGCACTGCAGCTTATAAAAAAATAGTAGGCCTTGACAACTACAACTGAAGGTTTGCGCCGATGTTTGACAGTTGTTGTAATGACAATTTAACAACATACATTTTAATACATTTACGCGTAGACTGCAAAATCATGCCGAATATTTACAATACAGCTGAATACGCGGATATTGTTTTTGTTTACAGATACTGTGATGGTAATGGGCGCGCTTCAGTACCTGAGAGCGCTCGCAGACTTCCTTTAAGGAGATTGCCCAACAAGGTAGTATTTTCCAACACCTTTCAACGTCTAAGAGCAACAGGATCAACTTCATTGCAATTGCGAAAGGAAAGGATTTTTGTACCCCTTCAAAGAGGTAGACAAGCACAAATTACCTTAGAGAATTTCGATAAATTGCCTTCCAGCAACAGGCGCAGATGTGCTTTGCAATTACGACATTCGCAGAGCACTGTGAAGACTTTTAAAGCAGATGGTTGTCACCTATATCATTTGAGAAAAGTTCAGAATTTACTGGCTGAAGACTTACTACGAAGAAAGAGAGAATGATTTTTTCGTCAGAAGGTGCTTCGGACTGAAGAGGCAACTTTTACTCGTGCTGGTATCTTTAATCGGCTTAATACTCATGTTTGGTCGCATGAAAATCCCCATCCAAAAAAAGAAAACCATTTTCAACATCAGTTTTCATGATTGAAATTTCTGCCAAAAAGCTAAAAATTTCGATCACCAACCTACTTCGCAGAAAATAAATTTCTTTCAACTTTCATCAGTTTTCATGCAACGTTTGGATGGAATTAGGCGACGACTCACTCATGGGCCCATATTTCTTGGAAAATTACTTTGAAGAAATCTTAGATGACATGCCTCTAATTGACAGAGCGAACAGATGATTCCAGTTAAACGGATGTCCCGCTCATTTAACTCTACCAGTCAAGCTATGGCTGCACAACAACTTTCTTGGAAGATGGATGGGTCTTGGTCAGGACTGCCTCCGACCTTGGCTTCCCCGCTCTGCGGATTTAACCACCTTGGCCTTTTTTGTATGGGGCACAATGCAACGCAAAGTTTAAGCGGAGCTCGTCAACGATAAAACTGCTCCCCGGGAAAGGATTGTTCGAGCAGCTCTAGAAATCACACCACCAGAGTGCCATGTTTCTGCACAATCTGTCATCCGTAGATGCAAACTTAGCAGTGAAAGTGAAGGTGGTCATTTTGATCATTTTTTGTGAATATTTGGAAATTACCTGTTTGTGGCGCATTTTTTCTCTTTCTTTCCTATATTTTTTTTGTTAATAATAGCTATTTATGTAACCAGTTACGAAAAGTCCGATTTTGTGTAACGAATGAATGTTTGCGGGACGAGTGCAGCGAGTTCCCGCAATTTGAATGAGATACACAAAAAAGGTTTTTCGTCACGTGTTTCATACAAGATTTTTTCTAATTTTGACTACAAATACCTACTTAGAGAGAGAATTATTATTATTAAACTTCAATATTTACTTTTAAACCACTTTGTATCTACTTAATACCGTAAAACTATAGCAACGGTGTGCCACAGCCGAAACCTGCAACTGGTGGTGACACCAACTTTTCATCACTAGTTACGAAAGATTTTACTTTTCGTAACTAGTTACGAAAAGTAGGACGTTACGTCACTGTCATCAGTATTGAAAATGTCAAAATTAGAAAAAGTTGTTTTTGTCGAAGCATTTTGTACTCTGCATACTTTTTGCTTTTTTATTACTTATTTTTATTTTTTTTTTCATTTTTCTATTTCATTGTTATTTCCACAAGAGTACATTTTTTTGTTTTTGTTTCTCGCATTTTGTTGAACTAATAATATTTGTAGTTGCAAGTACTTTGTAATTGTAACCTTTTCATGCAATTTGTTACGCAACTCTTATCGGAAAATTTTGTACATTGCTATGCAATACTTTTGCAAATAAATCGAAACGGTGACAGATACGAACATTTCAATAAACAAAAAGTTCTTCAAATTTAAGAAAAAGTTCAAATTTTTAGAATTAAATGATCAGTAGCGCACCCCAAATCAGTTTGGAAAGGTGAGACGTGGGACACTACAATCTGAGAGAGAGAGGGAAAGGAAGAGATTCTAAAGAGTAGTGTACGTACAAAATTTTATCTTGCTATAGCAAGACCTGAAGTAGCTCTGAAATAAAGAAGCTGTAAAAAATGTGAAATTTTATCACTCTCTATCTTGGTAACAAAGCAATTTCAGATACAACTTTACTACAACTTCCTGCTTAAAATCCATCATTTTCCTATGCGTAGTTTACGTATGACCGTTTAATCCTGACACCCTGTATATAATGCAGAGTTCCGTTAAAAAAAATTAAATGCTATCACGGCTTTTTAAGGCAACCTTCACACAACTTTTATAATGAAATCGTTACTCTAACAGGTTTCGAATCATATACTGCTAAATTGGGAGCGCTGAATATACAACAATCACCACAAGCGCACCACCAGCGGTTTCTGGTGTTTTAAGATTTTTTCCTTGACGAATATTTGCAGCCAATTAACCAGAAATTGAAAACAAATTGGACAAGATTAAGACTCGTTTCTATGGAAATCACTAGTTGCTCAATCAAAAGCCCAGTAAAATCGTAATTTGGACCCATCTGTTTCTTGTATAAAAGTCACGAAGCACTTTCAAAAACAAAACCATATGGTAAAGAAGTTAACTTGCCTAGACAAAACATTACTCACTTCTTTCTAATATAAATCCATGTATGCGAATCCACCCATACCAAGATGGTCATCATGACCCCGGCCAAAACGGCCGAAACCAACATCAGCGTCAGTCCCAGCAAACCAACGTTGCACAGCGCTCTGGCTCCTCGCAAATAGTGCGTGTATAGTGTACGACAGTCCACAAGGGCGGTCAAGGAAGTGCCAATGGTATCTGCGGTGTTGATTTCGTTTTTCAATGAGTTGAATTTTTGCTCCAAACCTAAGAAAACACAAAAAAATCGCTTGAAAATGTTCAATAGGGCACTGATATCAACAAACTCCTTTTAGACAGTTTGTGCTAAAATACCATTCGCGTTTAGTATTTCAAAGAAGTATGCTTTTTTGTTGGTGCTTTCACTTACTTTCTCATTCGTATCCATTCTCTCATATTGAGATAAAGCTAAGACACTAACGTAGAATACCAACTATTGGTATTCTCAACGATCAAGAATTTTTTTTATAGAATTTACATCGAAAGATGAATCCCTTCTAAACGTATCAAATGGAATTTCAGTTAAATTAATCCCATAAGTGGGTTTTTTACCGGAATACGTACTATTCGTATTCTCGTAGATCAAGATTTTTTTATAGAGTTTAAATCGGAAGATTTCAATCTCTTCTCAACGTATGAAATCGAATTTGAGTTAAATTCATCTCATAAGTGTTTTTTGTTTTACCGGAATACAAAATATTGGTATTCTCACCGATCAAGAAGTTTTTTTTATAGAGTATACACTGGAAGAGTGCCATCCCATCTAAACGTACGAAATTGAATTTAAGTTAAATTAATCCCATAAGTGGGTTTTTTTAACCAATTTCAAAAAACCTGTTTTTAAAATCGACAATCCAACTGCCTTCCAAACTACTAAACCAATGGGATTGCGGCATTTGAAAGAGGACGACAAGAAAAGGAGTAAACCTTTAGATTTAAGTACTCCAATCGATCCATTATTTCTCAAGTTATAGATGATCAAAGTTGAAAATTCTTAATAAAGAAGGACTACTTCTCTCCCTTCTGGTAATTTTTAACAACAAACAACCGAAACACAATACAATTTTTTTCTGAAACACTATCAAATAACAAACACTACTCCTAGGTAGAGAATTTACCTTTTTTCGGAAATAGTTGAAAAGCTAAAGGCTTGAGTAAGCTCAGCTCGATGCGCATGTGTTCCAAGGTTGTTTTGGCCTCGCGGAGGCGTTGCGTGAAAGGATTGGCCCTAGCTCGCTCGCAGTTCAAATAGTGACGTAGGATATCCTTGGACAATTCCGTACTCGCTTGGTTCTCTATAAACCTTTCCGGGGCCATGCACAGGTCTCCTAAGGCTACGCTGGTAGCTAATGAAAATAACCGATTAGCAAGAACGTAACTTTCGATATATCAAAATCTAATCACTAGCCGCTCAACCTTAATGACTCACCATATGCTCATAGCTGCTTTAGCTGCTGGACAGCGCTGAGCATACCATGAACGCAGCTCTATAATTTTACCTTAGAATCAATCACAAAATATCCTAAATGTCTGAATAACTGAAGTGAATGAATGCGTGAGTGACACTTCATTGAATGAATCAATTGAATTTTGAGGGGAATTGAAAGTAAAATAAGTAGAAGAAGAGGACATTTTGATATCGATTTATGACATTTTGAGTAGGAAAAAATTATGAAACACTACAATACCCACTCCGTAAGGGGTGTTCAATAAAAAAGAAATCATAAGGTGGGCTGTAAGTTTGCGAGAGAAAATATATATACTATATCTCCATCCTTTTGTCAAATATTCATAGCAAACTTGATGACTTTTAGCACTGAATGCAATTACTCAATTGCCCATGTATTGACTTTACTTACCCAAATAAATGCTGGACAACAAATACGAAGCTATGACAGCTAATAGCCCGCAAACCGAAAACGCTATTAACGCGCATCGGTTGTGCCGTGCCACGCCTACCAGCAGGACAACGCACAGGACCAGAAGAACGCTCAGCACTGCCATCGTAAAGGGCCATCGGACGGTTTCCAGTTTCTCTCCAAATTGTATTTTGGGTACTATGTCCAAAGCCATCAAGGGATTCCTACGAAGTGATTTATTCATAATCAAAATCATTAAGAGCGACTTTTACAAGTTCGATTTAAAGTTAAACTAGAAAGTAAACGCAACATTTTGACACATAAATAATGCAATATACGTCTAATATGGAGTTTAAATTTCTGGTAGGAGTCTAACTTGACTTGTAAAAGTGACACTTAGGCCGACTTTTACCGTATATCGGAGATCAGAGGTTCTATTGTGGGTGATGTCAAAGTATGTTTGATGATCCAATATGAATGAGAAGCCGAGGCTCGACAGCTCTCCGGTGTCGTAAAATGTTTCCCTTTCCCTTCTAACTCCCACTTTACGTACTAACATTAATAGTAATAAATAGTTGCGACGTGTAAACGTGCGTCGTTCTTGGACCTTGCTGTATATACGGGGGGTGTTCTTGGGGTATGGTCCTTCGAAAGGAATATCTTACGGTTCTTAAGTTTCGCTATCTTGGTGCTGAGGTTCACGGAGTGCTTTATCATAGCGGAGGTGTCATTTCCATATGTTGCAGTGATATTGTTATATGAGCGCATTTTTTCCCTGCTCTGGTAAATATACAGGGTTACTGGTAATTCGATACATTCCTTTGGAGATGTGATAGGGGAGGAGGTAAGGAGTAAATTTAACCCTAATATGCATTATGCAAAACTCGATAGTTTTTGAGATATTTCAATTTTTCTTTTTTTCTCAAAAACGTAGACCTTAATGTCTTAAAAGCTAGTTATCAAAAAATGTATTGTACTTTATTAAAACTTTTCAACTGGATTACTTGCCCAACACTATAATCTTATGTTTGGAATGAAAAAAGTCCGGAAACATTTGGATTATAGGAAAATTTTAAATAAAAAAGCGCGAAAAATATTTTTCAAAAATAAAGTATCACAATTTCTTATCGGTTATTTTTACAAAAATCATCAAGCAACATTTGTACAATTTTGTTTTAAACTTCCTTATTGCAATAGCTATCCAACAAGGTAAAAACGATACCAAAAACCCTTGATACGGTTTTTATTTTTATGTGAACAGTGAAAAACGTACTTGAAAATAGTGCTTAATTTTTTATTATTTTCATATTAATACTTACCTATTTGTTACAAATCTTGTTCAAAATGAGAGCCCCTATTTCGTATACATGCTCGGCAGCGTCTTCTTACTTCCGTCTTCGTTATCCTGGTTGTCAGGGTATTCCGAATGTGTTGGGCAGCGTCGGTTATCCTTTGTGTAAGGTCTTCTCGGGTATTCACTGGGGTTGCATAAACCATCTCTTTCATATGACCCCACACATAGAAATCAAGAGGTGTTAAGTCGGGGCTTCGCGCTGGCCAAAGTATTGGACCTGCCCTTCCAATCCAACGGTTAGGAAAACATTGATCCAGTAACTGCCGCACTGTCAGCCGATAATGTGCTGGACAACCGTCGTTCTGAAATATCATTCGCTCTCTGACGGTGAGAGGAACATCTTCTAAAAGCACCGGTAGGTCATGCCTTAAAAAATTTTCATACATTTCCCCGTTTAAATTGTCTTGAAAAAAATGTGGTCCTATTAAATAGCGGCCAATGAGTCCCATCCACACATTTACCGAAAACTTCCTTTGAAAACTAGTTTCCCTTATTAAACGAGGGTTTTCTTCGGCCCAATAATGTAAGTTGTGGAAATTTGATATGCCCTCGCGATTAAATTTTGACTCGTCCGTCCATAAAATGTCTGTTAAAAAATTTACATTTTCTGCATCTGAATTTATCACAAAGCGGCAGAATTCTACTCTCCTTCCAGGATCACCTTCCTCCAAGCCCTGAACAGTGGTGTAATGGTAAGGATGGCTTCCAACTCCGTGTATCGTTGACCAAACTTTCCATTGTGATGCTCCGGTTTGCCTCGAGACTGTAGTAGTTGAAGTGGTTGAGTCGTCCTCAAAATGCCTCAATATTTCTTCCTCATCCTCTGGTTGATATACGGGAGGAGCACCGGCGTCACCTCTTCTACGTTTCACGGATCCAGTTTCAGCGATAGTTCGGTATGTCCCAGCGAATACGCGGACATTTGGTATGCGGCGGTTAGGGAAGCGACGTTCGTATTCTCGGCGAGCCTCGGCAGCATTGCCGTCACAATATCCGTAGACAAACAAAATGTCTGCGTATTCTGCGTTGGTGTACGCAGCCATAGCACTCAAAACACGATAACAACAAAAACGGTGAAAAATAAACTCAAATTTCGCAACTACTTTGGATTACTGTCACTGTCAAATTGCATCGCAAATAATTAAATTGTTGTAGTAGATTCTTTATTGTTTCTCAAGCATAGCCTACTTGTATTTTCAAAAGACAAATTCCCTTTTATTTGGATAGCTATTGCAATAAGGAAGTTTTAAAAAAAATTGTACAAATGTTGCTTGATGATTTTTGTAAAAATAACCGATAAGAAATTGTGATACTTTATTTTTGAAAAATATTTTTCGCGCTTTTTTATTTAAAATTTTCCTATAATCCAAATGTTTCCGGACTTTTTTCATTCCAAACATAAGATCATAGTGTTGGGCAAGTAATCCAGTTGAAAAGTTTTAATAAAGTACAATACATTTTTTGATAACTAGCTTTTAAGACATTAAGGTCTACGTTTTTGAGAAAAAAGAAAAATTGAAATATCTCAAAAACTATCGAGTTTTGCATAATGCATATTAGGGTTAAATTTACTCCTTACCTCCTCCCCTATCACATCTCCAAAGGAATGTATCGAATTACCAGTAACCCTGTATAGTTGCGACGTGTAAACGTGCGTCGTTCTTGGACCTTGCTGGAAAACAGCACGCTGAGCAATAGTAGGGTGCTCGTAACGTCTTTCTGAAGTGATGGGTGGATCGGGGGACTGTGAAAAGAGCCTTTAAAGCCTAGTCGCAAGGCTTTGCCCCCCCATGTCTACTACTACTACCCGGGTAGGATTGGTTTAAACTTCACTTGTAAAAGTGGTGTTTATCGGTAAAACCTCAGTTTGGAGTTTACGATAAGTTGTAAAACATCAATTTTGGTTGATCTGAAGTACATCAATTTTGGTTGATCTGAAGTATAAACCTCAAACTGGAGTTTAAACTTGAACGTTCTGTTCTCTCCAAATCATCAACATTTTATTCAAATTTGTTTTAAAAGGATTGTGCGATATAGTCGCCAGTATCTAATAAAAATATGGATGAGATTACCTAATTTCAGCAGCAGCATTTGCAGCCAAAGTGTTGTTGCCCACAAGCCGTAATAAATGACCTTCTGCAGCTTTCAAGATAGTCAAGTTGAAGGCCGGTGGTTCGTCAAAAATACTCCTATAATGTAAAAATGTATCAGTCAATATATCATCTCCTGTGTAATAGACTAAAGATGGTGAGTTATTATCCAAATCAACGCAACTATTCATCAATTCCAGACCTTTGTTTTAAACCACGCAACATTGTTACAAGTGAATCTTAGGGTTACCCTTAGACTAGATTGTTTTTAAAACGGTTCAACCAATTTTTGAAAAAGAAACGCACCCAATTAGGTGATTGTATGTAAGATGGTTGTTCAAACCACCAAGGGATGCTTAAAAAAACTGTTGCCAATTCTTCATAAAAAGCATAGGCCATAGGATTTTTGCTGCTTAATGGAGTCAACCAACATCCCAACATATCTTTCTGCTTATTATGTTTTCTTTGAAGGCGGGTGGAAAACATCGATTTAAGAACACGCAGGATCTCTCAAATTCCATGTTTTTTGAGGTATCCGACCCCTCACTTGAGTTCAAATTCTACTACAATTTTCTCTTGGTCTAGAATCAAGTTCTCAATAAAGACCTAGTTTGTCTTGCGAATGCGTTTTATCAATTAGGCATGGTATATCTTGTTTAATCTAGAAACATTACAGTTTACAAGTAGCAAAAAAACCATTTGGTAGCTAAAAACTTTAAGTTTTGAGTCTGTATGCTACCAAACATCGTGTCCGAACTATTTTTATTGAAAAAAGCATCTACTCCTTTCGGTTTAAAATAACAAGATATTATATTACAGTTCTAACTACTTTATGATTTTGCACCTTAATAAAGAATGTCTTAATATTTGATTATAAATTACCTGATGCCTGTAAAATCAGCCCCGGCCTGCACTCTCAACTGTCTTTCAATGGCTTCCGTTTGGTTCTTAATCTTCCCAACCAGTCCGTCGATCTGCCTGGCCTGGTTCAGCGTTTGGACAATCCCGTTGTGGAGGTCGTCGTTTCCATACAAACCCAAACCAACCTAAAATCAAATACTTAGCTTCAAAACCACATTCAGGGTGTCTCAAAATTAGATAGCATAACTTTAACAGCATGTTTTATGACCGAAAATAAAAGTTCATAAAAACATAAGTCTGCTTCGTTTTCAAGATGCGGGATGTAAGTTTTAGTTTGTTTTTGATTTTTTTTTTATGACACAAATCAAATTTTGAAAAAAAATCTAACTAGTTACAATCTACGTTATTACATATACTAACTGACAGAGGAGAGCAACTGATAGAGAATTTACAGGATCTTATTGTTTTGTTTCTGGTATCGGGCCACCTTTAGAGATACATGCCCGTCTTAAGCACAATAGATAAACAGTGATACGATCAATAATGCGACGTTTTCAATTTAAAACTGATAATTTTCGTTATCCGTCTCGTTAAGCATCTTAAGTACAATACACTGCTATAAACAAGTATTTGATTTATAATATAACGTTTTAAATTTAAAACTGAAAATTTTTTTATAAGCATAAATAAAAACTGATAATTTTTTGCGTTTTGAAGTTTATCGTCTTAACCATAGTGCACTGCCAGGTGTTCATTAGAAAACGTCATCTAGAAAGCTATGAACTTTTGACAGAAAAGGATGACATAATCAAAATAAATGGATTTTAGTTACTTCCTCGGTTCTTTCATCCTTTTGACATTTTACAGCCAACTAGATGACGTTTTCAAATGAACATCCCCCACTATAAACAATTGTAAAATTTATAGTGACAACATTCAAAATTTAAAACTGATAACTTTTCTTACAAGGGAGCATTTTTTGAGTTTTCTCGTTAACTCGCCCGCTTTAAGAACAATAGAGTACCTATTATAAACAGTGAGGTGATTAATAATGCAACAACGTTTTAAATTTAAAACTGATAATTTTAAGATTATAAGATAAGGTAAAAACTGTTATTTTCTTTATCTTTCCCGTTAAGCATCTTAAACACAATTTACTGCTTTAAGCAAGGATTTATAATATAAAGTTTTAAATTTAAAAACTGATAATTTTCTTTACCTTTCGCTTTAAGCAGCTTATGAACAATAGGCAGCTATAAACAAGTATATGAGTTTAAAACTTATAATTTTTTCATAAGCACAAGGAAAAACTGATATTTCTTGCGTTTTGAAGTTTAGCGTCTTAATCCCAGTAAACTGGACACCTGGCAGGGACTGTTCAATAGAAAAAGTCATCTAGAAAGCTATGAACTTTTGACAGAAAATGATGACATAATCGAAGTAAATGGATTTTAGTTCCTTCCTCGGTTCTTTCATCCTTTTCTTTTGACATTTTACAGCCAACTAGATGATGTTTTCAAATGAACATCCCTTACTATAAACAATTTTGTATAATTTATAGTGACAACATTCAAAATTTTAAACTGATAACTTTTCTTACAAGGCAGCATTTTTTGAGCTTTCTCGTTAACTCGCGCGCTTTAAGAACAGTAGAGTATTATAAACAGTGAGGTGATTAATAATGCAACAACGTTTTAAATTTAAAACTGATAATTTTCTTCATAAGATAAAAAGTGATATTTTCTTTACCTTTTGCGTTAAGCAGCTTATGAACTATAGACTGCTATAAACAAGTACACGAGTTATAACAGAACGTTTTAAAATTAAAACTGATAACTTGTTTATAAGCATAAGAAAAAAACGGATAATTTTTTGAGCTTTCTAGTTAAGAGTCGATACCACAGTAGATTACTATAAAATTTAAAACTCATAACTCCCCTTACCAGGTTGAAAACTGATAACTTTCTTGAGCTTTCCTTGAGCACAATAAACTACTATAAATAATGATATGGTTAATAATGCTACTTTTTAAATTCAAAACTGATAATTTTCGTTAGCTGTCTCGTTAAGCATTTTACGCACATTATACTATAGACTGCTATAAACAAATATTTGATTTATAATATACTTTTTTAAATTTAAAACTGATAATTTTTTTATAAGCATAAGGAAATGGATTTTAGTTTCTTCCTTGGTTCTTTCATCCTTTTCTTTTAACATTTTACAGCCAACTAGATGATGTTTTCAAATGACCATCCCTTGCTATAAACAATTGTATAATTTATAGTGACAACATTCAAAATTTAAAACTGATAACTCTTCTTACAAGGCAGCATTTTTTTGCGCTTTCTCGTTAACTCGCGCGCTTTAAGAACAGTAGACTATTATAAACAGTGAGGTGATTAATAATGCAACAACGTTTTAAATTGAAAACTGATAATTTTCTTTAGGTATAGGGTAAAAGCTGGTATTTTTTTTATCTTTCCCGTTAAGCATCTTAAACACAATTTAACAATAAACAATTCACAAATAAACAAGGATAGGATTTATAATATAACGTTTTAAATTTAAAAGCTGATAATTTCCTTTACCTTTCGCTTTAAGCAGCTAATGAACAATAGACTACTATAAACAAGTATATGATTTAAAACAAAACGTTTGAAAATTAGAACTGCTAACTTTTTTTATAAGCATAAGAAAAAAACTGATAATGTTTCGAATTTTCTAGTTAAGAGTCGTTACCACAGTAGATTACTATAAACGATCATACTATTTATAGTGACAACATTCAAAATTTAAAACTGATAACGCTCCTTACAAGGGTGAAAACTGATAATTTTCTTGACCTTTTCTTCAGCACAATAGACTACTAATTGAATGAAGATTGTGTCCCAGAATCAAATCAAGATGTAGGGGAAATCAGCGGAAATTGGGACAAGGCAGCAAATCATACAACTACCTCTTCGTCAACGTTTCGTTTAATATGAATTTTGCCAATATTTGCGAAAATTTTTTATAAATATGTTTAACTTGTTTAAAAGGGAAACAAAATAATAAATTGTAATATGGAGCGGAGGTTCTATATACTTATATTAGGGTAGACCGCATGTTTTTCAAAACAAGACATTTTAAATATTTTTTAAACGTTTCTTGATTTTTATATTTTTGTTGGCTAATATTCAATTGTTTATTGTGTTTTTTGTATTTGCTTCTAGCCCTGAAGAAGACGTAAATTAAACGTCGAAACGTTGGCCTTTATTCAAACGACAAGGGAGTTTTATTTGTCCTAAGCCTACAAAACCATTACATCTGTCAATTGAGAGGACGCAATACATTATCATCATATTAAACGAAACGTTGACGAAGATGTAGTTGTATGATTTGCTGCCTTGTCCCAATTTCCGCCGATTTCCCCTACATCTTACAATAGACTACTATAAACAGTGATATGATAAATAATGCGACGTTTTAAATTTAAAACTGATAATTTTCGATTATATCTTGTTAAGCATCTTCCGCACAATAGACTATAGACTGCTATAAACAAATATTTGATTTATAATATAATTTTTAAAATTTAAAACTCATAATTTTTTTTATAAGCATAAGGAAAAACTGATATTTCTTGCGTTTTGAAGTTTAGCGTCTTAACCACCTGATTTGATGAACACCTGGCAGGCGTGCCAGGTATGTGTTTTATAATAGAACGTTTTAAAATTAAAACTGATAACTTTTTTTATAAGCATAAGAAAAAACTGATAATTTTTTGAGTTTTCTAGTTAAGAGTCGTTGCCACAGTAGATTACTATAAACAATTGTACAATTTAGTGACAACATTCAAAATATAAAACTGATAACTCTCCTTACAAGGTTGAAAACTGATAATTTTCTTGAGCTTTCTCGTTAAGCGTCTTAAGCACAGTAAACTACTATGTCTCATTGACTAGTTTTCGGAAAAAAAAACTTAAAAAAGTATCCAGGTGTACACAAAATGTTTCTATAAATTTCCAAGTATTTTTTCTTGCAATTTTCGTTAATAATTTTTCCAAAAATTGTCGACGTTTCGACTTTTATCGAAGTCGTTCTAAGGGCTCAAAAATAAGATAATCATAGTAACATGGGATCATTGACCATTTGACATAGTTACAAGTAATTTTTTAAATTCTAAATAAAAGAACAAAACTTATATATACACTAAAAAAAGCTATTATTTAGAGGTGAAGTATTTAATTTCTTCAACTTTAAAGTCCTTTAAAGTTAGTTAACTATTTTTGTACGCCTGTTTTATATGTGGCAAAAAAAATAATTCAGTTTGTCGCCAAAAATGTGAGCCATATCATATAAATTAGACGTGAGGAAGACTTCAATAAAAAGCGAAACGTTGGCTAAGTACTCTTGAATTCTGTAAATTACAACCAATGTAAACAAAATATCCAAGGCTTGCAGTATAGATTATAACGAACGAAATTTAAAAATATGGTTAGGAATAAGAATAAGAAGTTGGATAACCCCAGTTTTATACTCTTAATAACTATACCTCATTCACTTATTTTTTGGGCATCACGGTTACCTTTGGAACCTTTATGCTTCTTGCACGTAGTATTGAACAGATAATATGGAATATAGATACTTACGGCTGCACAACAGAGAACTGACATTATTGCTAAGGTAACTTTGAGTGCCGAAATCGACTTGGCATGACGTTGTTTCCTGTCGCAACATCTCGTGAGCAGATACAGCAACAGAATAAAGAGGGTAAAGATTAGCCAAGCTGCAGGGGCTGACGCGAGGATTCCCAAACTCTGTAAAAAAACAAATGCTAGTGAGTAAAATATACTGAATTCCTAATAAAGTAGAAACTTTGGCAATTCTTCGATGGAAGAGAAATTTTTATTTTTCTGACACCGGATCCAGGAACATAACTTCAAGTTTTCAGGGGTTTGTTATCAAAAATCGCACACGTTTTTCGCCACATGTTTCAAGATATCATTTTTATTTCCTTAACGAATTTGAGCTACTTAAAGCAATATTCAATTTTTATGATTTGATCCTAACCCTTTAGAGAGTCTTTACATATCTAATCTTTGTCGACAGTAAGGCTACCAAGCGCTACAGGTTATTCGTATTTCCGGGTTTTTGCTGCCGTTACGAGACCTGTATACTAATGGGGGTTCCGGAGAGGGCCTCGGCATTCATGCAAAGCAGCTACTACACTTTAAAATATATTTTTTTCTGGCCTCTAATATCTCTGTAACGGAAGTTATAAGAAGAAATCTGAAACTTCTATGAATATAAAGACATTTTGGAAAACGAAAAAAAAAAACGTTATCCTAAATTAAAGATAATAGATATAGGTGAGTGATGAAAACATTTAAGATAAAAAAATTGTATTTAACCAAACCCCTTCAAGTCTGACAGTAACTGTTATAGCAGTTACGTCTTAATGACCTAGGAGATATAGACAGAGCCAACAAATGATACGTTTTTTGTCCGGAAGTTCGTCATTTTGAAGGAACCCATGACTTAATTTCAGCGCCATAACACATCAATTGGCGAATCACAATTCGCAATGATTTGACGTTAGACGTCATGTGACATCAATTCAAGCAGATATCGCAGCCATTTTTAAGGTTTTCACTGCTAGAAAAGGCGGCCAAAACTGTAAAACAGGAGGGTCTCTCTAGATGTAATATACTAGCTCGTTGTCTATGTTGGTAATTTTTCTCGGTGTAATTCTTTTCTAATTCTTTTGGTCAATTTGCATTATGAATATAACTGTTCTCAAGTTGCTAATAAGATAAGAATTGGAATCTTGGTGAAGACTGAAATTGTCGTCACGTCACGGAAATTCTTCCATAGCTGGACGTGTTATGTCTTTCATACCTTGCATAGCTGGAAGGGTTTTGCTTCTCCTAAGTAAGTACCAAATCTGTTAGAAATTCAGTAGTAGCAGGTTAATCCAAGTTGTTGATACTGTTAGATTTTAGTTTTTTGTTTCTAATCTTCTACCTGCTGTTGTTGCCTGTATGCTTGATAAAATGTTTCCAGGAAGACATGTCTTACCTCTAAATAAACAGGAGAGTCCGGGTCGAAGGTGTTGTCTACCTCGCTAAAGGTGGCATTGACGTGAGGCAAACGGTGAAGCCATTCGGCCAACTTCGGCGGGCGGTAGGTGTCATCGGATCGGGCGCCCATCGCTGTAGGGCGGCCGGAGAGGGCGGCGGGACGGCTGCCGGCCCGCGCCTCACACCATCATTCTAACTAAAGGCGCCCTCGTGCTGATAAGCAGGGAAAAAACTGATAATCTATAATAAAAAAATGTATAAATAATAAAAAATAGACATTATGTAAAACGTTAATACCATTAGTGTCAACAAAACAAAATATTTGAATATGGCACCAATAAATTATTGCATCATTTTGCATAAAAATTAATCTAACTAGGAGAGAAATTATTAATACAGCGCCAAGTTTTCAGGGACTTAAAAAATCATTTCCATTCACAAAGAATTGCGGACTTTCCATGACATTAAACCGAAGATTTTAACATCAATAATCATCTTGACATCATAAGTACTTCAAACCTGGAGCTTCAGCATGAGTTGGAACTTATAATATGAGGGCCACTTTTACATCTCAATTTAACCCCTATCTGAGGCTTAGAAGTAGAATTTGACGTATATTGCATTGCTTTTTTTTCCTGCTTACCTTTTCATAGAGCTTAGACTTAAGTTGGAAATGTGATCTTGAAACATTCATATAATATTTCTGTTCCAACATTCTCTAAATTGTGCTACCTCAGATCGTACTATATTGCAGCATTTGTAAGACAAAACAACATTTTTTCGCAACGCCTTTTTTTACCCCCCTTAATCCGTCTTGTCCCGGAATTGCTTCCTGCGCTTTCATCAGACCTGAAAGGTAAAGAAATTCCCGAACTAAAAATAAACCAAATTAACTTGAATGAAACGTTCTTCTTCTCTAAACAGTACGTTTCATTGACACGGAAAACAGGAAACTATCCGACAGCAGGATGTTTCCTGGGGTCTATTATCTGGCGTCACCTGTCAATAAAGCCATATCGGACAGGGGGGAACGGAGACGAATAGGGCGTTGTGCAACAGTTTTATTAAAGAGAAGTCAGTTACCCCTCTACTCAGTGAGGGTCGAACGGCCTAGTTTTAGTTGAACCGCACCTGGGCCTATCCTGAAAATAAATTAGGATACATGTGTGTCCAGGGCGGGGGTGTTATGAATGAAATTGGATTTTTTACGAACGGAAAAAAAAGGAATCTTGCTCAAAGATTTGTCCACGGTTTTCTTCAGTTAATGAAAATGTATGCCATTTCCACTATTCTAATGGCCAGATTGTCCCAGATTGAAACAGTGTATCAAGACTAATTTAGTGGATGCAAAGAAACCATTAAAGCCTCAGCTTCTGTAGAAAGATCAAATTATTTTCCTGGTTTTTCAAAAAGTGCCAACCTTCTTTTTCTATCGAGGGCGATTTTGGATGGAATACAAATTATTCTTCTTGGTACTACAAATTACTATGCCGTTAGTCTCTCAATATAGCTTCTGTCGCCAAAATATCCAATATTCTTTTTTCTATCCATCTTTCTCTACATCACCATCTCTGATCAGAGACGATCCATGTGATACCCTGACCTCTTGTGGCCCGGTTCCAAGGCAAAGCTAAAATATCGAATTTTCTTTATGACAAAAGAGATAGGTTAAAAGAAGTATAAACCATTCACTTATTATTGCCGTCAAGTAGGCATTGGAAATCTGACTTTGACATTTTTTATCGTATCTTCTCAACATGTGCCGAAAAGAGATAGGTATAAAAAAAATTAAGGTTTTAACGAGATGCCAAAAATAAGTGAATGAGGTATACACACTATATTTTGCTAACATGTTGGTGTTTAGTAGTGCCATGATAAAAACCGACCAACAGCGTGCCTAGGTGGCAAATTCTCAAAAAGTAAACGTAACCTTTAGATTTTAAAGTCAAATAGAAATATTTTTGAGTTTTCATACCTTATTTAGTGGTGCAGGTTTGAATTTTTTATTGATAGCAATCTTCAAGTTATGATATATTTTTTTTTAATGAGACACCCTATATATTATTAGTTCGTTTGATTGCCCTTTTCTAGCTGATTCAAATGATGTAAAATTTCGTACCTTTATCTCTAGTAGTTTTCGGAGAATTAATAAAAAAAACTGATTTTTTTTCCTGATTCCTGATCAGAAAAACTGATTTAAAAAAAACTGATGCATTAGAAAGAGCCAGCACATCCCAAATCTAACAAATCAAAATGAGATCAGCTGTCTCTTTCTAACACATTACTCCTTCTCCACTAGAGATAAAGGTATGAAATTTGACATTAATCGAATCAGCGATCTTCAATCAAACGATCTAATAATATATAGGGTGTCCCATTAAAAAAAAAACTAATTGTAATTAAATTGTGTATTAAAAATCGCCATCAATAAAAAATGAACCGCATCACTAAATACCGTATGAATAACTCTAAAACATTTCTATTTCGCTTTTGTTTTATTTTCCATAATAGCCGAGATACAGAACCATGTAAAGTATAGTTTTTTTTTTTTCAAAAACGTCCTGTATACGGAAAACAAAACAAGTTGACCGGGAAATACTGATACCATTAAACTTATCATGAAAATTGGAGTCGAGGATGTGTAATCAGATTTCATCTATCTTTTTCGATAGATTTATGCGGTTTTACCAATACCCCATAAATCTATCGAAAAGGCTGCGCCCTGTCCATCTCAAGTAGATATTCTTCTAGTATGCCGAGGAATGAGGAATTGACAGACTTGTTCTATTCTATCTATAGAGGTAGGACTGGAGGTAGCCAAACAATTGCCGGTATCATAAAATTGATCATTTTTTTTGGGAAGTCAATAAATAAAGGTCAAATCAGAGAATATTCCTATCTTTTAATATTTAGTGGGAAAACAAAGGATGGGATTACTCTCAGAGCGCTCTAGATCGTCTACCCAAAAACCTTACTAATGATGAACAGCGACTGCATTGACAACGATTGGCACTATTGACAACCGTGATTCCAAGCATATAGCTTTTGATTGGTTTGGGAGTTGTTTTTCAGGTTAAGTTGTTTTTGCACCCTGTGCAACGTGTCTGGAACCACTCTTTGTGGCCATAACTGTTTCGATATTCAATTGTTTCAACATGGAGCATCAAAGGGTAAACATCATAAAGAGTGGTTTCAGATAATTGTTGATGTGATTTATGGTTGTTTGTGTGGACAAATTAGAAAATCATTGTTAAAAAAGTTAGTAGCATTCCTCAAAGATTTTGTAAACTATGTCATAAATGTAAACTTTGTCAAAAAAACAAACACAATTATCCATGAAAGTACTCATCTACTGCATGCCATTACTTAAGGTTTGCATTATCATTATAATCGTTAAGCCCACTTGTACACCTGAAATTAAACCGACGATTGTGACACACAACGTTATATACTCAAATCCGAGGGTTAAACCTGAGGTTCTAACAAGAATGAATGAAATATATATCATAGGAAAGAACCTATCATTAGTTTTATTAAGTGCGGATAAATTAGATTTGGACTCTTTTGACAGGAAAAATTCCATTACTACATAGAAAAAAACCTAGTTAATAATATGTCATAGGCTCAATGTTTGAGAAATAGAAAATGGCAGAAAAAAAAACCTTCTATTACTAGATGCCAACATAGCCACAGTTCTACACTACGAACTCTGATAAAGTTGTCTGTCCCTCTCTATGTCCTTTTTTCTACTTGTGATGAAGAAAGAGGTTAAAAGAAGAACACATTTATTTTGACAGCAAGTTGTATGGTCATGTGCCATGTTGGTGTCTATTAGACAAAGACCGCTGTTTTAAAAACTTATTTCAAAAATAGCGTAAATATTAGATATTTTTTATTTACTTGAAACATTGAAACATTTTCGCGGCTTTATTGTTTCACTTCTGCTGTATCAACATCAGTGGAGATACAGTGTCAAAATAAAAAAATATATATATTAATATCTTTGCATGGATTCGTGCGCCAATGCGCTGTCTTATGAAACTTGTATCTTAATATACGGTAATAAACGTGCAGGACAAAAGCTGCCTTTCTTAAAAACAAGTTTACCAATTCTACATTACTAACCACTGATAATTTTAATAATGAATAATTCATTCAGAATTATTACCTGATTGATGACAGCAAGTACTATGAAGCGTTAAATGCTAAGCGACTTTTTCTTGGCACCACTCTTGTCTCGATGAAGCATGCATTTCATGCAGAATCCCGTCAGTTTGAAAATGACTGAGAAGAAGTACACGATTTTGTAGATATCGAACAACTCGTACATGATGATTGATGATGGTTTAGGCCCGGGATTACGGAAAAACCAAAAAGACTTTCTTCTCTAAGCACTATAAAACCTTAAGAGGAACAACAACTATTGAATAATACTACGAACGATAACATGACTTATCGCTAAGTACGCTTGCACTTAAAGTGCTTTGCAACAATAAATAAATAAAAGACCACGTTGCCAGTTGCATTAATCTGTCATAGAAAACTAAAGAAAGCCCCTCTAAAGTTTTCAGAAAAAAAAATCAGTTTTTAATTAATTTACGGTAGACAACGTTGTATCAAACTGTCATTTGAAAAATTTAGAAAACATCTCCAATTATGTAATAAGAAGTCAGTTTTGAATAACTTGGTTTATCAAGAAGTAATATAAACTAAATATTTGTCAAAGTATTAGTTATCGCTTAGTTATCGTTTAGATAACGCTCTTTTGTAGGTTCTCAAAAGGACCAATAAAGTAGAGTAGAAACTGCGGAGTTTTGAAACGCTTTAGGGCTTAGTTGTGTTGTTCTAACGTTTTAAACTAAAATCAAAACCCTAGTACACTTTATATAAATATTTCGTATTTAAAGACAAGAAATAATAAATTGTAAAGAGTAATTAGTCAAACAAAGAAATAAAATCTGGATCAAGACGTTTCGAAGGTTGCTCGGGGTAGTAAAGTAAAGTAATAAAGTTTTTGTTAACGCAAAAACGAGGTACGACTCATGTGGAGCGCTCTAATTTCAACAAAGTTATTATTGCAAAATTTTGATTTTAAAGATGAGGTAAAATTAAACAACATTCTTTGGGAGGGGGGAGAGGGTAAAAAAATAATTGTCTTTCAAAATAGGCAAAGGCGAAATACGTTTGAAAACCTCTCAAAACGGACAATTACCTAAGGCTTAGTGTTGCCGAAAGACAAGACAATACAAGATAGAACTTACTTTTGCCTTGTCTTTGAAGCCAAAATAAAAACTCATCAAGACAAGACAAGACAGTGACTACAGTCTTGAAGGTTTTTAGAAAAATTTAGGTTGAGAATTAGGCTCAAAATTGGTTAAAAAGACTCAAAGCGTCTAAAAATGCAAATTTAGTCTTTGGAGAAATTTAGGTTAGAATTAGGACTAAAACCGATTAAAAATGACCCACCAATCTGAAGATGCACATTTTTGAGGTCAGGTTAGGTTTAAAGCTAAAATCAGCAAAAATTAAGGTTTGTTGTAAATGCAAATGTGGAGTCTTTGGAGAAATTCAGGATAGAATTAGGACAAAGAAGTGATTAAAAATGACCCACTTAATCTAAAAATGCATTTTTTTTTAGAAACGCCTAAAATTACAAATTAAAAGTTTTGGAGAAATTAAAATTAATATTATGGCCAAATTCGGTTAAAAATTAATCAAATTGTATAAAAATGCAAATTAAAAGTTTCTGAAAAAATCAGGTTAAGTTCTGTGCCAAAAGCGGCTAATAATGAATTACACCGTTTAAAAATGGCAATTTGGAGATTGTGGAGAAAAACATATGGGGCCAAAATCGGTAAAAAATTACGCAGGCGTCAAAAAGTGTCTGTGGAGCCTTTGGAGAAATTCAGGTTAGAATTAGGACCAAAAACTGACTAAGAATGAGCCACTTAATTTAGAAATACAATCTTTTTTTTTAGACTCAGGCAAAGATTAAGGCCAAAATCGGTAAAAAATGACTCAAAGGTGTGTAAAAATACAAAACTGGAGAAATTAAAATTAAGACTAGGGCCAAAAGGGTTAAAAATTGCTCAAACCGTATAAAAATGCAAATTAAAAGTTTATGAAAAAAGTCATGTTAGGTTTAGAGCTAAAAGCGGTTAAAAATCACTTATAGTGCCTAAAAAGGGAAATATGGTGATTGTGGAAAAAATTTGGTTGATAAGGGCGAAATTCTTTAAAAATTACACAGGCGTGAAAAAATGCCTGTAGAGCCTTTGGAGAAATTAAAATTAGAATTAGAGCTAAATCCGGTTAAAAATTAACGACATTGTCTAAAAACGCAAATTTTAATGTTTTTGGAGAAATTTAGTAGGACAAAAATTAGGCTAAATTGATCAAATCCTCTGATTTGTTGCTTTTGGTACAATTATTTTTTTTACCAAATTAAATAAAGTTTTACTAAAATTGCCTAAAAATTAAATTTTCATGTTTTTTAGGAAGTTAGGTTAAAAAAATCCAAAAGTCGTTAAACATGCCTCAAAATGGTAAAAATACAAAGTTTTTCTGGTTAGAGTTAAAGATTCTAACCTAAGACTATTAGTGTCAAATCGGTTAAAAATTAACTTAAAGGATCTGAAAATGCAAGCCTGAAAATATTTGAAAAATGCAAGTTAGAAGTGGTTTAAAAATGACCCACATCTTCTAAGAATGCAATTTTTTATATTATTGTAGAAAATCAACTTTAGAATAAAATCAGGCAAAACTGACCTTAAATGTTCTAATTTCTTTTTGGAAAAGTACATTTTTTCTCGCATATTTTAGACTAAAATAAAGGTAATTTGGCTCAAATGCAAATTTGGTAGATATTTGAACAGAAAGTCAGGTTAAAAAAAAAAAAGTTGGTCAGCAAAAATGTTGAGTTGGTTTGTTTATGGTGTGCTTTATAATTGGGACGCGTCATTTTTTTTTTGCGTTTGACCACGCGCGTGGGGCGGGCACAATTTAAAAAATATCCGAACGCAGTGGAAAAACTGCTGCAGAACTTTTTTGGGTTAAAGACAACGCGCGGAGCGCCCACAGTTGAGGGAATATCCGAACGCTGTGGGCAAACTGTTAAGAAGTTTTATGGGTTAAGACCACGCGCGCGGAGAGCCCATAGTTTAGGAAATATCCGAACGTTCCTCTTATGTAGCCGAAACTACCGTAAAATTATGAACAAAGAACCCAAAATGATACCCAAAAGTAGCTGAAATGTCGAAACGTCTGAAAGACTTTATTTCATATTCGCAAACCTAACAGCTTTTGAAGAATGGTAAAAGACGTGCTAGAATTCATAAAAAGATATAAAATGTTACCACGAGTACCCATATCAAGGCACCACTCGATAAAACAAAAATATATGAACTATTTATCATAAAACTACTAGAGCCAACGAATAAAATTCATTACTATTGATTTATATGGGAAAAGTCGATTTTTCTATGTTAAGCATATGGGGCCCTCAAACCGGCTCAAAAATCTAAATTGTGAGTTCAAAATCGTGCATTGCGATCTTTAACAGCTGATATCTAGTTTTCATGAAGATTTATCTATAAGAGCTAAGGAAGTAGAACGATAAAGCTATACGTAGAGTACATTTCCGAATTTCTGCCTATAACAGTAGCTGAACACGGGTGGCGCAAAAATAAGGTACAAATTTTGCACTTTTTTTAAATTTTCTCGAAAACCGTGAAATGCAGCTTCTTTCTGATTCATGTATCTGGTAGTACTCAATCGCCTCTTCATACAACATATTAACCTGCATATTGAAAAACCTTAGCGTTTTCAAGGTAAACAGGAATACGTAACATTTTCAAAAATTTCAGGTAGGTGTATGTAGGTCGTCAAAATTTTCGGCCGAAATCAATAGTCATATATTTTATCAAAAATAGTCTCATATGAAGGAGGGGACAAAAAAAATATGTAATAAATATGCAAAATTGAAATTTTCAGTAACTTTCTTCCCCTTCAAAATGGCGGCTAAAAGGTACTTTTTCCACTTTTTATCGACCATTTAATACTTATATCTGCATAATATTGTATGGATAAATCGAAAACTAAACATGGTATAACGATGCTATTGACACCAGTGAATAGAGCATTCACGACCACAAAATACCTGCTTAATGTCCTCCAAGTTTTTAATTTAGTTGGCATAATGTTCGATCAAAATAGGTACTTTTTATACAGTTTTAGCAGTTTTTCACTTCCTAATTCCTATAAGACTTTTATGAAACTAAGCAAAATGGCAAAATGGTAATTACCGTTTTGACCAGTATTTGAGACGACTCACACCTAGTTGAGACACTGTTGTTCTATTGTCATAAATGTCTTTGCTATAAAATGGCAAATGTCACTCTACCCCTATCAATGAGAAACTTAATCAATTAAATCTCGGAAGCTATAATTGATAAAATCAAACAGTTAGTACCAGTCGAATGGTCTTCGTTAAAGCTATTTTGCCACTCTTATACGAAATACTGATTGTTTTGGCGTGGCACATTTATAAAGCAATACATGTAATAAAAGAAAATACCCTGATGAGGGCGTATAGTAAGCAAAAAGTCGAAACGTCGGATATATTTGGTTTAAGCGCACTTTAGCAAAAATAACTAAAATGTAGCAAAAAAAGTATCAATAAATTGAAAAAATTTCCAAAATTGACCTTGAGTACCAGCGGCAAGGTTCCGGCTCTTAGAGACCTCTAGCCCGTCCCATACAAAATTTCAGCATTCTAGCTCAAACCTTTCCACAGATATCGTCACAAAACCAAATGTTTTCAGGCGACCACCTTAGATTTTTAAAATATCATTTTTAGCGAATTTTACATAAGGGAATCCTACCATTTGATTTTGAACTCGATATCGCCTCAATCTATGGTGATATCGAGATAAAACAGCTATAACCTAGCTACCGTCAGCTACATAGCTATGTCAGCTATATTACCATTCATGGTACCCCCATGGGCACCCAGCATCCAAAGTTGAACCATGTACCTTAAACAGTTCACTAAATATTAACGTTACTCAGCTACTGTAGCTATGATAGCTGAGCCAGCTATATCACAATTTATGATACCCCCACAGGTACCTATCATCAAAATTTGAACCATGTACCATCAATGATACCCTAAATACCACCTGTTCTATATTCCTCCCATTTAAAAATACATGAGAGCAATGCATTTCTTATGGGTTTTTCGCGTTATAACTTTTTCGGCGGCGCCGACTCGGACTTTTTAAGATGCTAATTTGCGCTAATATTACATAAGGAAAACCAACCATTCGATTTTCAACTGGACACGATCATCGGTTCATAAAGCTTTATGAAACAGCTATATCTCAGCTATGGTCGCTATGATATCTACATCAGCTATTCACCTTTTACGGCACCTCAGTAGGTTTCATTCAAATTTGAACCAACGGGTAAACGGACGTCATATAAAAGCCTGATGATGGCATATATTGAACGAACGAAACGTCGTATCGCACTATGTAGGCGTAGTAAGACACATACCAAGTTTCAGCTTTCTAACTTTAATCGTTTCAAAACTATCAGTGATATCTTTAATCGCTTACGTCACGGCTGGTATTTTAATGAAAGGTAATAAACATTAGTCCTCATCATCGTTTTCTGCAGTCTATTATTTGGAGAGATAGTCCTGAATATCCTTTAGAATGCATACAATTGAAAACAGTAACATATGGCACTATTTGTGCTCCTTATTTAGCAACTAGATCTCTACAGGAACTATAGTCGACTTTACTCTAATAAAAATTGTCATGTCTTATGAACTAATCCGCGAAAACAGGGATGTCCAAAATGTTTTAGCAAGTTCAATATGGCGGCCAACATACAGCTGACTCATAGATGTGTAGGTGCTAATTTCCGCTCCAAGGTTAGGACACAATTGATATGTGTTTCGAAATTAAGAGCATGTTCCTCGGTTCCAAAAAAGAAGGGACCAATCAAGAATAGTTTTTTTCTTATGAAATGGATTTTCTTTTCCAAATCAAACCTCCTTTATGATAAGCGGACTAAAAGACGGGAATTAAAAGGTAACAAATATGTATTTTCTTTTTGAATAAGAAAATAATTTTAACAAAATTCACTAGAAGACAAACTGTCAACGTAGATAATACGCAAACAACTTAAATAGGTGACCCTCTTGAAAAAATATTAGAAAAATTTTTTCATAATAACTGAGATACCACGGAATTGAAGGCTACCTGAACATATGGTGACGACAACAGATACGCGTTTTAATTTGTAATATTTATGATCAGCCTACATCTGCAGTGAGTGCAGCCATGATGTGGTCAAAAAAATCCTTTAATAAGCGATCACTGTTGGCTCTGCCTAAGTTATTCTTAATCATTTTCATCCTCATCAGATAAATCATCAACACTTTCATCTAGATTGATAACTAGGGGTTCCGCAACGACTTCCAGAACCTGTTCTCTATTTATTAGGTGCGCATGTTCCAACACCGTTTCTACTTCACCGCTTTTCAGCCTTTCTCCAACACTTTTTTCATATTCACCGTTTACACGTGCCCATATCAATTCAATTGCATTAAATTGGCAATGATAAGACGGTAGGCGCAAAACGTCGTGGTCCTTAAGGTCTGGTCAACCGCAGATTCTTTTAGGCGCTAGTTTCTTTTCGCCATTGCGAGGAGCTCACACTTCAACATATTCGACGATCGACTTAAAATTTCTTTTTGAAGCCCATCAAAAATTTCGTTTTTCTTTCAGATAGAAGTTGGTTGCTTATTCAGGAGACGGGAGTGGTATGAAGCAATATCCATAACTACAAAAAATGGACCGAACTCACACTGACTCCTAAAGCTTCTGACATCCTCTCGTCGATATTTCTTGTAGAGTTACCATTTTCTGGATGAATTTTGAAATAACTTACTAGATTTAATATCATTTTTTTGGCTTGGAGGTGTAAACCCGGCAACACGCTTTTTTGCTTTCCATGATTTGTAAAATAATTTTGACACTGACGGATTGACAGAGATTTATTGATCAGTTTGAAAGACATTTGCGATTGTTTGCAATGATGAATTCACCGGTAGCTACAGAAATCATTCTTTCTTATTTATAAAGTTTGCATAAAAGGAGGATAGAACGCAATCTTCGTTCCAGCAATTGACACATCAATTACATTAAATTTTCAAATTGAACTTTTGATGGCCACTGGAAAGTAACGTGGTTTCTCTCTTCAAGTTGCATTAGTGTGATAAACCTATCTTCTTTTAACATACCCAAGCTATTGCTGGGATACATTCTATTCACAATGATGAGAGTAAGAACATTTCAAAAGTTTGTCGCATATTTAATCATAAATATTTTTATTAGAGTAAAGTTGACTATAGCTGTTGCGTCTAAAGATAAGTTCCCATTAGGGGCAGAAGTTCTCTTGACTCAAACTTATATGGATGATATTCTTTACTCGTGTGACAGTGTCCAGGAATTGCAGGATACTTACAATGAACTCCACTCTCTGTTAAATCCCCCTCAATTAAAATTGCACAAATGGACTTCAAACTCAAAGTTATTTTTGGCGCATAATGGACAAAACTTCTCGATGACTCATCTAAATTGTTCAACTGATGACTCACTCCTTAAAGTGTTGGGTCTTTCCTGGCATGCTGAGAGTGACAGTTTTATAATTTCAGCTCCTCCTGCTGTTGAATCTTTTCTGTCCCTTTGACAAAGCGAAAAGCATTGTCTCTCTTAGCTAGTATTTTTGATCCGTTAGGATCGATAAACCCAATAGTGGTAACAGGCAAATTAATTGCTAATACAAAAGCTTTGGCTGCTTAAGGTCAGTTGGGACGCACCTTTAGAAGGCACAATCTTCAGAGAATTGCTTGAATTTATTAAAGATTTACCTAGGTTGTCTCAAGTTAAGGTTTTCCGTCCCATATTTATGACAAGGAGTAAAATTAAATTCTTGGAGTTACATGGATTTGCAGACGCAAGCCTTAAAGCTTACGGTGGTTGTATCTATGTAAGAGCAGTGTATACCACAAAGCTTTGGTGAGCTGCAATTTGATTTGCTCAAAGTCTCGAGTTTCCCCAGTAAAAACCGTTTCGTTACCAAAACTAGAACTTTGCGGTTTGTTACTTCTTTCAAGTTTGATGGAAAGAATTGTGTCCATATACAAAGAAAAACTTTGTATTAGCAGTGTACTGCTCTGGACTGATTCTCAGATAGCGCTAGCTTGGATTAGTTCTCATGCTTCTCGTTGGAGCATTTTTGTGTCAAATCGTGTAAGTAAAATTCAATCTTTAACTGCAAACTATAAATGGTATCACGTTCCTACTAGGGATAACCCTGCTGATTATTTATCTCGGGGCACTTCTGTTACTTCTCTCTCTGAATGTGACTTATGGAGGAAGGGTCCTAAATTTCTGCATCAGCATCCGATTTGTGAACAAGTTTTCACACCAAAGGCCAAGAAATTAGCTTTACTTGAGGAAAGAAAAATTTCACTAAATATCTCAATAGATTCAAAGTCTAAACATGACTTTTGGACTGACCTTTTCAATCGGTATTCTTTGTTTTCATGTCTTCAAAGAGTTGTTGCATATTGTAATAGATTTATTGCAATTAAACGTAAAAAGAATCTTGTAAGTGGTCCTCTTGATGTCACTGAACTTCAAGTGGTCATGAACCTAATAGTAAAAAATTTCCAACTAATGCATTTCAGTAAGGAAATTAAAAAGCTTTTACAAAATAAACCCCTCTCTAATAAGTCTTTGTTACACTTGAAGCCTTTTTTGAATGAATCAGGTTTTTTGTGTGTTGGTGGTCGATTATGCAATGCAACTATTTCTGAACATCAGAAACACCCTATTTTATTGCCATCACACAACATAGTTGTCGCTTTGTTATTGAAATATGAACACATTCGATTATGTCATGCGGGACCTCAAACCGTTTTAACCAGTATAAGATTAAAATAGTGGCCTCTAAATGGACTGCGCACTGTCAAAAAGGTCATTCGAGAATGCATGACTTGTTTCCGGTTTCGAGCTCAGTCTGCGCGTCAGCAAATGGCAGACTTACCAGAGATTCGTGTAACTATAACTCGGCCATTCCAACAAGTTGGAATAGATTTTGCTGGCCCTTTTTTAATTAAATCAACTTCACTTCGTAAAGCAGTTATGAACAAGGTATCCTTAGCTCTTTTCATATGTGTGGTTACTAAGGCTGTACATTTAGAGGTAGTCTCTTCCCTCTCCACTGAACACTTTCTTATGTCATTAAAGCGATTCATTTCTCGGAGGGATTAAACCCCACTATTATTCTTAGTGATAATGGCACAAACTTTCAAGGAGCCAGAAATGAGCTCAACGATGTATATCAATTTCTTAAAAACCAGAAAAATCTTGATATCATAAAAGAATATCTGTCTCAAACTTATATTACTTGGAAGTTTATTCCGCCCAAAAGTCCCCACTGGGGAGGATTGTGGAAAGGAAATATAAAATCGATTAAAACTGTTGTGTCAAAACGCATCAAAATTAAATTAAAAAAAAAGTCAAAACTAGGGCCAAAATCATTTAATGTTAATTAATAAATACATTTAATTTCAACCAAAAAAGAAATATTTAATTTTTTCTGAAAACTAAAATACGTTATTATATAAAGACAATACCAAGTAAAAAATGTAAAAAGGCAGCCAAGGCCAAAGAAAAAAAGTAAGTGCAGGGTGAACGTCATGTTAAGAGAGTTATTTAAAGTTCAAGGGTGAATTATGATAACAGTATATTGTTACGATCGCAGCAACGCCGCATGGGAGGCGGGGCAACGCATGGGAGCGTGTTGGTTGGTGGAGCTTCGCGACCTATCCGCGCTGCGTCATGGCTGACACGAGTGATTTATTGCTCGTCTGGCTTAATCTAGAAGGCAGTTGTTTACAACCGTTTTTTTTTATATGAGATTATTCAAGAATTCTTATAAAGAACTTTCTAGGTTTTTCTGTAATTTTAGGATTGTATATAAAAGGCGCATAGAGCGCCCGAGTAGAATAGTCGTATTTTAGTCGAGCTATAAGTAAGCTAAAGTTACGAAGCGATATTAGAAGGCTATAGAGTGTTAAGTAATGAGTTATTCAGTAGTCGTGTGTAATTGTGGAAATAAATAAATAGTGTTTTCGTGTTAAATCGTTACACTGGAATTATTGAACCCCGAGTTCGCAACAATTGGTGTCAGAAGTGCGATTCCAGTGGGAATTTGAAGACTAATATTACTGAACTGTAAGTGAGTGCTTCATTGCCGGACATTACGTGTTTATGCCAGTGACCAGAAGCCAGCATCAAGCGATGGAAGATCAACTTGCCGCCCTGCTGTCCCTCATGCAACAACAGAGGGAAGAACAGGAAAAACGTGATCAAGTACAGGAAAGACGTTATCTAGAACAGAAAGAAGAGCTGGAAAAACGTGATCAATTACAGGAGCGACGTTATAACGAACAAAAAGAAGAACAAGAAAGACGTGATCAAGTACAGGAGCGACGTTATCAACAACAGAAGGAAGAGCTGGAAAAACGTGATCAAATACAGGAACGACGTTATCTAGAACAGAAAGAAGAGCAGGAAAAACGTTATTTAGAACAAAAAGAAGAACAGAAACGGTTTAAAGAAGAATTAGTGAGCCATTTCGCAGCTAGGGAGCAACAATTGGAAGAAAGAATAATGCAATCCGTTAACGAAGGACTCGAAGCTGTCAACCAGAAGGTTCTCGAGCTAGAAAAGAAATTCCGGGAACAACTTGAGGACGACAACGTGTCTACAGAGAGTTTTAGCACAGCCAACGCTAAAATTAAGCCTCCCGATTACGACGGTACTACTGCATGGGAAATTTATAAAACTCAGTTTGAGGCAGCTGCAAAAGCTAATGGTTGGTCCGAGCCCCAGAAAGCTACATCATTAGTGGTAGCACTTCGTGGAAAAGCGGCTGAGTTACTCCAATCTCTGTCGGCAGCGGATCAAAGTAATTATGCGGCTTTAGAACACACTCTGCAACTACGATTTGGAAATGAGCACAAAGAAACCGTGTTCCAGGCCCAGCTGAGGATGAGACAGCAAAAGTCAGGTGAATCCTTACAAGAATTTGAGGCGGACATAGACAGACTCATTCACCTGGCATATCCATCGGCACCTGAATCTTTTCAAATGCAATTTGCCGCCGAAAGGTTCATTGAGGGAGTTCGCGATAGTGACATGAGATACCACTTACGTCTTGTAAGGCCCAAGAATATCAGCGAGGCACTAGTTCGGGCCCTGGAATTCGAGGCGTCACGAGTGTCATCTAATTCATCGCCACGCGTACGAATGGCAACTTGCGGTGAAGAGGAGAATACGTCTATGGCTGAATCCATGGCCAGTTTACATAAAGCGATGAAAGATATGGCAGTCAGTATGCAAGCCCTGTTAGAAAGAACTCCTCGATCAACAGACAATCGGGGCATAAAATGTTTTAACTGCGGCAGACTGGGTCACATCAAGAGTAACTGCCGTAATAGGGCAAGAAGTCCGTCGCCGTCGTTTAGAAGACCAAGCGGCGACCAAGACCGCCCTAGGTCCCAGGAAAACTAATTCCGGTCAATGCAAGGGGGCAATTGACCGGGGCCGCTAAGACCCCCAGGATCTTTAAAGTCAATAATTTGGGTGGCAAAAGTCTCACAGTGGCCGGACGCATTAAAGGACAGAAGATCCAGATTACCATCGATACAGGAGCAGATGTGACCATTGTAAGGCCAGATAAACTTTTCGGATATACCATACAACCATTGCCCAACCCTATTATGTTAAAATCAGTCACTGGAGAATCTTGCCCTATAGACGGAGAAGCCGATGTCACCATCATTATTGGAGAAAGACTTGAAGTTCGGCATAAAGTGTTGGTTGCCAGGATCAAAGACGAGTTTATTTTGGGAATGGATCTCATCAGGAAACATGGATTCTCCTATGATCACAAACAGAATATTCTCACGTTTGGAGATGAGGAGTTTGCATTAACCAATGGAAATGTGGAAACTAGTGTCCGTCTACTGGTGGTGGAAGATGTGAAAATTCCTCCAAATTCAGAACAAATTATCACAGTGACTTCTGAAAATGATCCTGGGTGGTCCATAGGACTTATAGAACCTAACCTGGATTTGACGACTGAAATCATGGTAGCCCGAACTTTGACCGACACGAAGAAGACTATGCCAGTACGAGTTGCCAATATTGGAGAAAGGACCATCAAGCTAAAAGAAGGAACGGTTCTTGCCAATTATGAGCCTGTACAATGGGTATGCAATTGTGTCGAAGCAGAGACATCCAAAATTATACCTTCTAACCAAGCTTCCCCAGAAGTTATTGATGCTTTTAAGCGACAGTGGAGTCACCTGTCAAAGGAAGAACTTCAGTCTGCTATAAAATTTGCCATGGATGAATCTGATATGTTTAACTTCAAGAGCAACGACAGTCAAACCGATTTAGTTGTCCATAAGATCAACACAGGAGATGCCCAGCCAATACGACAACATCCACGAAGGGTCCCTCTGGCTAAACAACAGGAAGTTAACAGTTTGCTGAATGAAATGTTAAAGGAGGGCGTCATAGAAGAATCATCTAGTCCATGGTCATCGCCTGTGGTTCTTGTTAAGAAGAAAGATGGTTCAACGCGGTTCTGTGTTGACTACAGGAAACTTAATGATGTAACCAAGAAAGACAGCTACCCATTGCCACGTATAGACGACACCTTAGCCACTTTATCGGGATCAAAGTGGTTTTCCACTCTAGATTTAAAAAGTGGGTACTGGCAAGTAAAGATTGCTCCCGAAGACAAAGAAAAGACTGCATTTTCTACTGGTTCTGGACTATACCAATTCACTGTTATGCCTTTTGGACTGTGCAATGCTCCATCAACTTTCGAGCGACTAATGGAACTTGTCTTGAGGGGGCTGACTTGGAAAACTTGCCTGGTATACTTAGATGACATAATTGTCATGGGACGTGATTTCGACGAGCACTTGAAGAATTTAAGAGAAATCTTCAACAAGTTACGGAATGCTCACCTGAAGTTAAACTACAAGAAATGCAGCCTGTTCCAGAAGCAAGTCGAGTACTTGGGGCATACTATTTCAGAACAAGGCATTAAAACTAGCCATAGTAAAATATCTGCCATTAAAGATTGGCCAGTTCCCCGAGACAAACACGAAGTAAGGAGCTTTTTGGGACTATGTACTTACTACAGGAGATTTGTAGAGGGATTTGCCGACATCGCAAAACCGCTGCACAAATTAACGGAAAAGAAAACACCGTTCTTGTGGAACCACGAATGCAGTCAGGCGTTTGCAAGGCTTAAAGCTGCCCTCTGTTCTAGTCCGATCTTGGCTTACCCTATAAAGGACGGACTCTTTATTTTGGACACGGATGCAAGTAACTGTGGTCTAGGTGCAGTACTCTCTCAAAGACAAAACGGGCAAGAGAAGGTCATTGAATACTACAGTAAGACTTTAAATAAGCCAGAAAGAAACTATTGCGTCACTAGAAAGGAACTGTTGGCCATCGTTAAAGCAGTCGAACATTACCATCGCTACTTATATGGAAAAAGGTTCCTGATTAGGACTGACCATGGAGCCTTGAAATGGTTATTACAGATGAAGAACTCTGAAGGTCAAATAGCCAGATGGATAGAGCGCCTGCAGCAGTACGATTTCCAAATTGAACATCGACCAGGAAGGTCTCACGGAAATGCCGATGCATTGTCTAGACGGCCTTGTAAAGAAGATTGTCGGCATTGTCAAAGAACTGAGCAGCGTGAGGGACTTCCTTTGGTAAGGAGAACGTCGGTAGAAATAAACGATGGCTGGACCACACAGACCCTTCGAGAAGAACAAATGAATGATCCAGATATTGGACTCATCCTCTCTGCAAAGACTGACGACAAGAGACCAGAATGGCAAGAAATTGCTGGTAAAAGTCCAAACCTGAAGGCGCTATGGGCCCAGTGGCACTCTCTTAAAATAGAAAATGGATTACTGAAGAGAGCGTGGGAGAGTCCGGATGGCAAGACCGTAGTCAGTCAGTTGGTTGTTCCTGGAAGCAGAAAATCGGACGTACTACAGGAAATGCACGACGGAACCAGTGGAGGTCATTTTGGGGTCAATAAAACCTTGGCCAAAATTAAAGAGCGGTTCTACTGGGTGAATTATCATGAAGACGTCGAATCTTGGTGCCGCAAGTGCGAAGTTTGTTGTGCCACAAAAGGACCTCGAACAAGATCACGCGGCCGAATGGTGCAGTACACTGTAGGTGCTCCATTCGAGAGGGTAGCAATTGATGTCGCGGGACCGTTTCCTCAGACTGAGTCGGGCAATAAATACATCTTGGTCGCCATGGATTACTTCACTAAATGGCCTGAAGCATACGCCCTGCCTAATCAAGAAGCAACGACTGTGGCAACGGTGCTAGTAAATGAAATGTTCTGCAGATTTGGAGTCCCTCTCGAACTTCATTCTGATCAGGGCCGAAATTTTGAATCGGCTGTTTTCCAGAAGGTCATGGAACTTCTCGGAATTCGCAAGACCAGGACAACTCCTTTGCATCCACAGTCGGATGGGATGGTAGAGAGATTTAATCGGACCATGGAACATTACCTGTCTAAAATGGTGGCAGATCATCAGCGTGATTGGGACCAACATCTACCTCTCATGTTGATGGCATATCGAGGCTCTACGCATGAAGCCACTGGTTATACTCCGGCGAAAGTGATGTTCGGGAGGGAAATGAGGCTTCCTGCGGATTTGATGTATGGAACACCAGAAAAAGAGTCGCTCAGCTCTGAGAATTTTGTGGAGGAGCTTAAGGAGAGGCTGAACAATGTTCATGAGCAAGTCAGGAATAAACTGCGGATATCCAGTGATCGAGCCAAAGCAAGATATGACTTACTAGCTAACTCCCGCGGCTTCCAGGATGGTGATTTGGTGTGGCTATACAATCCGAGGCGAAAGGTGGGAAAGTCGCCCAAACTTAGCCAAAATTGGGAAGGACCTTATACAATTATAAAGAAGATTAATGATGTGGTGTATAGGATCCAGCGGACCCCTAGGTCAAAGATGAAGGTCGTTCATTTGGATCGATTAGCACGATACCATGGAACTCTATCTGTTCGGGACGAACAGACTTAGGAGGAGGGCAATGTTACGATCGCAGCAACGCCGCATGGGAGGCGGGGCAACGCATGGGAGCGTGTTGGTTGGTGGAGCTTCGCGACCTATCCGCGCTGCGTCATGGCTGACACGAGTGATTTATTGCTCGTCTGGCTTAATCTAGAAGGCAGTTGTTTACAACCGTTTTTTTTTATATGAGATTATTCAAGAATTCTTATAAAGAACTTTCTAGGTTTTTCTGTAATTTTAGGATTGTATATAAAAGGCGCATAGAGCGCCCGAGTAGAATAGTCGTATTTTAGTCGAGCTATAAGTAAGCTAAAGTTACGAAGCGATATTAGAAGGCTATAGAGTGTTAAGTAATGAGTTATTCAGTAGTCGTGTGTAATTGTGGAAATAAATAAATAGTGTTTTCGTGTTAAATCGTTACACTGGAATTATTGAACCCCGAGTTCGCAACAATATTAAGATACAAGACAGCGCATTGGCGCAGGAATCCAAATTTGCGAAAGGAGGAGCGAAGGGACCTATAGAGCGTATATTTTATACTAAACTGCTCAACTTAAAGTTCGGCACAAACAATTTTTCGTGTCATTTTCAATCAGCTGTAACTTTTTAAGCAATGAATTGTTTTAAATATAATTTGCACGGTCTGAAACCTCATTTCCTCTAGATTAAGGAAGCGGATAATTTTGAAAAAAAAAACCGACAATATCTTTATTATATTTGGGGGTGAAACAAAGTGATGTAAAAATTTCAAAATTTTGATGTCCTGCCATTTCGCAATAAGCTCTTTTTTCCTTATTGTTTTCAGGCCAGGAATAAGCCAACTTCCATATCTCGGGACCTATTCGCCAGATTTTTTATCAAAGCACTCTGAATTTTTATACATAGCGAAACGTAAAATGTGTGAAATTCTGGTTGCTGATATTTTTAAATCGTCGTAGTTCGGAAAAGAGATGTTTTCCTCATTTAGTGAACGAAATGTTTAGCTTTTTCGCAGGAAACTCTAGTTTAAAATATGCAAAAAAGCAATATTTACTAATTGGAAATTGAAAACTTATCTGCTTTCAATATTTCCAAAAATATCGCAGCGTTAAAGAGGGAAACAAACAGAAACAACTACTCCGAGAGCTAATACCCCTACCGTCATTGAATTACACTTTTTGTTTCAAAGCTCATTTTATAAAGTAAAAAAAAGATTAAAATGAATTAATAAAGTAATAAAAAATCAATGCTAAAAAGCCAAAAAAATATTAAGCTTTTTGCAAAGAATATAGAACCAGAGTTTAATTAAGATATGCGAAAATGCACATGTATAATTACAATTTGGAAATTTGAAAACTTGTCTGCTTTCGGCATTTCCAAAACCTTATAGTTATACATAAAGAAGGAAACAAATAGAAACAACTACTTCGAGGGCTAATACCCCTACCGACATTGAATTATACTATTTGTTTCAAAGCGTAAATATTATAGAAAACATACATAAAAGCAAAGATAAAATACAACAAAATGCTCTTGAATAAAACAAACAAAAAATATAACATGAAAGAGAAATTAAAGTTTCTTTTTGAAATGTGGGTCAAAGTTACTAAATGTATATGTTAAGCAAAAGTACTTACTACTCTCTTTTGGACGGAGTAATTGCGTAATTACTTTCTAGAGGCGACAAACCTCACCTCCGTCGTCAGCATCCTCTATGAGACGTCCGAGAAAGACGCGAACACATTTATTAACTTTGACACACAAATCAAAAGTGACAAGCAAAGTTATCGCAGGTATTAAAAAGCAAGGTAATAGTGAATATATAACAAAAAGGTACAAAAAACCTGATTGGCGCTATATACCATATATATGGGTATTAGCCCTCGAAGTAGTTGTTTCTATTTGTTTCCTTCTTTATGTATAACTACAAGGTTTTGGAAATGCCGAAAGCAGACAAGTTTTCAAATTTCCAAATTGTAATTATACATGTGCATTTTCGCATATCTTAATTAAACTCTGGTTCTATATTCTTTGCAAAAAGCTTAATATTTTTTTGGCTTTTTAGCATTGATTTTTTATTACTTTATTAATTCATTTTAATATTTTTTTTGCTTTATAAAATGAGCTTTGAAACAAACAGTGTAATTCAATGCCGGTAGGGGTATTAGCCCTCGGAGTAGTTGTTTCTGTTTGTTTCCCTCTTTAACGCTGCAATATTTTTGGAAATATTGAAAGCAGATAAGTTTTCAATTTCCAATTAGTAAATATTGCTTTTTTGCATATTTTAAACTAGAGTTTCCTGCGAAAAAGCTAAACATTTCGTTCACTAACATATTTTGCAGAAAATAACTTTCTTTTAACTTTCATAACCTATGGTATATAGCGCCAATCAGGTTTTTTTGTACCTTTTTGTTATATATTCACTATTACCTTGCTTTTTAATACCTGCGATAACTTTGCTTGTCACTTTTGATTTGTGTGTCAAAGTTAATAAATGTGTTCGCGTCTTTCTCGGTCATCTCCTAGAGGATGCTGACGACGGAGGTTGAGGTTTGTCGCCTCTAGAAAGTAATTACGCAATTACTCCGTCCAAAAGAGAGTAGTAAGTACTTTTGCTTAACATATACATTTAGTAACTTTGACCCACATTTCAAAAAGAAACTTTAATTTCTCTTTCATGTTATATTTTTTGTTTGTTTTATTCAAGAGCACTTTGTTGTATTTTATCTTTGCTTTTATGTATGTTTTCTATAATATTTACGCTTTGAAACAAATAGTATAATTCAATGTCGGTAGGGGTATTAGCCCTCGAAGTAGTTGTTTCTATTTGTTTCCTTCTTTATGTATAATTACAAGGTTTTGGAAATGCCGAAAGCAGACAAGTTTTCAAATTTCCAAATTGTAATTATACATGTGCATTTTCGCATATCTTAATTAAACTCTGGTTCTATATTCTTTGCAAAAAGCTTAATATTTTGTTGGCTTTTTAGCATTGATTTTTTATTACTTTATTAATTCATTTTAATATTTTTTTTGCTTTATAAAATGAGCTTTGAAACAAACAGTGTAATTCAATGCCGGTAGGGGTATTAGCCCTCGGAGTAGTTGTTTCTGTTTGTTTCCCTCTTTAACGTTGCAATGTTTTTGGAAATATTGAAAGCAGATAAGTTTTCAATTTCCAATTAGTAAATATTGCTTTTTTGCATATTTTAAACTAGAGTTTCCTGCTAAAAAGCTAAACATTTCGTTCACTAACATATTTCGCAGAAAATAACTTTCTTTTAACTTTCATAACTTTTCCTCATTTGTTGACATATTGTCTGCGGATTGTTAATTACTCAAAAAATTAAAAAATAAGTGCCGTTTTTCCTAGTATACTAGCATTCAAAAATTATGCCATTATTGTTGATACTCGTGACTTACAATAGCAATATTAAATAAAATAACCTTTCTAGAGGTAAAGGGAAATTGAGTGATGCCGTCGCAGATAGCCAACATCAATATCTCTAGACATTTTCGTCATTTTGAGTTTTTAATTTATTAGAACTTACAGATGGAATCAAAATATTCATAAAAATTTCGTTAGTATTTTTTTTTAAATCGTCGTAATTCGCAGACATGTTGACGGATTATTATTTATATTCTTTGGATCGACTGCATTATCTACAAATTGTTTCTCAACAAGGGATTTTCCAAAAGTGATTACTGAATTACAGGTACGGACTTGACAAAATTAGTATACGGGGTGAATCATAATGGGTGGTCGAAAATAAAATTTTATATTCTTTGGTCGATTTTAAGGGTGTTATGTCATACAATTGTGTTACCTATGGATCTTCATTAAAAAGTTACAGGGTGTTGAAATTAGAATTTCAAAATGCATATGTAGTGATTATTCCGATAGCGGAAGAGTTATTTTATTGAAATTTTGTACGTTTTGATTGTTATATAAGGCGCACTTTTTGCCATGAATAATTATTTTTATTTCCGCCAGTGGCGCAAGCAGCAAATAGCAGGATGGGGAGATAATATCAAAAACTGACTGAAGTTGTTACTTTGTCCCACCCTGCTAATCCTGCAATTACGACTAATACTATTGGGACACTAAACACTTTATTTTGCAGCGTGATACTGAAGTCGGTTGAAAATTACTTAACAATTCATACAACACAGAAACAAAGCTAAACGTTTATGAAGCTCTAAACGCATTTCTGTCAGTATTTCAACGTGGAGCTAATTAGAAAAATGATCTTATGGAAATTACTTGTTTAGTTTTCAAGTATCATGGCAACGTCCTCATGTTGTAACTGATACTGATGGGAATTGTTCCAAGAAGTTAAACTAAATAATTTAGCCTACAAATTAGAGACGCATCTTCTTGCTTACTCCATCTATATTTAGATAAAAGTCCCAATAGGTTCTAGTAACAAAGGGGAAATAGCTTGAAAGGCGCCTGCACACAACAACAACTGAAAAAAAAGAGCATAAAAGCGGGGCCTCGTTGAAAGAAAAGAACTCCAGATGGTGGAACGTAATAATTCTTTCAATACGAATGCAAATGAGACTTTCGAGTGGGATTGGTCGAATCGATAACGACTTCTCGTATATCGACAAAAAATACACACTAACCCAAGAACTTGTTTGTTCAGTTAGTTATAGCTTATATAAGTAATTTTATTTCCCGCCCTAAAGGGACCAAAAACGTCACCATAAATCCCTCGAAGAAGGCGACAGCCGCGATTCGATCTCGCTCGCCCTTCAAAAATCACGATCCGCTTCGTTATTATAGGAATCCCTTATTGACCGGATTCCAGTCCAGGCATCCATTTCATCTCTTTTACGCCCAATTTGTATAGACTAATATCCAGGGTTGAACTAGGGAGAGAGGAGGTGTCAGCTACTGCACTCGGTTTACCGCATTTGCTTTATTTATAGCAACGTTTAGCTGAAAAGGTCGTTGTGTGCAGCGAGAGGGCTAAAGCTTTATAGGGAAAGGGTTTAGCATTTGTTTTCAAGTAAAAAGACAAATTTAAGACGTTTTAGGAAATGCTTTCTCTTGAGTTATTCAGAGTTCGGTAGGTATGAAAATCAGGTGTACCATGTCCCTGGGGATTTTACTTGCGTTTTATTGGTGCATGAATTTTGTAAATTTGATGCTCAATTGTTCAAGTTTAGAAAATAATGCTGTTTGAAAAAGATTGAATAAAAACAGAAATATCAGACAGAAAAAGGGGCTAGTCGTTTTGGGCTAGTTAACCATCATAGTCTTAAAACTGGCGTCCTCTGCGAAATGGAATATATGTGTGTAAGAATTATTAAGGGCTAAACAATTTAAAAACGCCGTATATACATCTTGCTTACAATGTTTTTGGAGAAATTCAATATTAATAGCAAAATAAGACAAAACTTATCCAAATCATTTAATTTGTTGTCTTTGGTAAAATTAATTTGTGGACAAAATAAGTTAAATGTGACTAAAAATGCCTCAAAATAAATTTTTAGTGTTTTTTGAGGACGTCTCGTTCAGAAAGTCAGATCAAACATCGTTGAAAATGCCTCAAGGCGTGTAAAAATAAAAAGTTAAAGTTTTTGGAAAAATTTAGGTTTTTATTAACATCATTAATAAAAATTGACCCACATCGTCTAAAAATGCAAGTTTTGTTGTTTTTGTAGAAACTCAACTTTAGGGCAAAATTAGGCAAAACAAACTGAAATCACCATTTTTTTTTGTAAAAATTGATTTTTTTGGTCTAAAATAAATAAAATTTGACTCAAAAGGTAATTTAGTAGATAATTTTCGAAATGCAAATTTGGAATGTTTTCTCTAAAATACAAATTTTAAGATTTTTGAGGTTTCCGAATATCAGCAAAATGGTTTAGAGACTGAAAGGATTTAAAATGCAAATTTGGAGAGATTGTGGAAAAACGTAGGTTAGAATTAGGGCAAAATCGATTAAAAATTAATTAAGACAACCCAATACATGTCTTGCCTTGACTCGTGAAGGTAATTTTTATTTATTTGTCTTAATCCCGATAACCCTAGTACGGATTAATTTATTGTCAATTATGTCAAAGTGCTTGTGCCACGTACTGTAGCCGTAAACGTCCTCATGACCTCTAAATTTATTCTTTCTTACATATTTCAAGCATTCCAAAATAAACCAAAGATACAATAGTCAACATGCTACTACGTACTATCGTCCCTAAAATTAAATCGACTCATCAGTATAACCGCCTTTCTCTGTAGTCCAAATATCCTGCGTACTCAGTCTACAGTTGTCAACTCTCGAAGAAGATAGAGAGATCTACAAACATCATCGCAATCGAAAGCATGGTTGCGCCCCTCCTACTGACGCCTTACATCAAACATTATCCCCAAAAATTTCACTGCAGCAAGATTAGGACCACTATTGGAATACACTCTAAAGTTTTTCACGCTTTCAAGCCATGTTTCCATGAATATTCATCCTGATGTTACGTCGACAACTTCTGGGCCAATTGGCAAAGTAATATCTCCCAAGCGTCCGTCCTAACGTTGAGTGATTCGATGATTGAACGCTCCGTCATATTTATACTCTCGCTGCCTCGCTGGAGTGGAGGGGCTGAGACAGAGGTGGAGCGGAGTTTTGTAGCATAGGAAGTATATAAACGCAGAACTTGATGTAAGATATTCATTCTAGTTCGTGCAGCGGTTAGAGTCGGTCGTGTTGAGTAAAGGAGTGCAGTCCCGGATTGTGTGTGTGCATTAGTGCGATTTTCGAGCGAAGGTACTTTTCAGCTCTGCCAACGAGTTTTTCAGCCATTTCGTTTCTTTCCACAAGCCAGACATGATGTTCGACGAAGAGCACATCCCTCACACCAGCCCTGAAGAAATTCAGGACATTCTGCAGCATCTACACCTCCAGAAGGCACCTGGATGTGACCAGAAGGGCAAGAGACCACTCCGGCTGCTGCCACTCAGCCTTGGTCAACAATATGAACGCAATGTTAAGACTGAGGCACTTTCCAACCAGGTGGAAGCAGGCAGATGTCATTCTGTTTCCCAAACCAGCTAAAAACCCTCTTTTTCCACAGAGTTACTGGCCCATTAGTTTGCTGCCTACCATGGGGAAGGTAGCAGAACGAGTCATACTGAGACGACTAAAGGACAAAGCAGAGCAGCTAGAGGCGCTACCAGCCAAACAGTTTGGCTTTAGGGCCCAGCTGTCGACCGAACTGCAGGTGCTGAGGATGGTGGAATACATCACCGAGGCATTCAACAGACGAGAGGCAGCAGGAGCCATTCTATTAGACGTAGCCAAAGCCTTCGACATAGTATGACACAAAGGACTGCTAGTCAAGCTGTTAGGACACTGGATTCCCTGTATCCTTTGTTAAACTAATCCGATCTTTCCCCTCAAATAGGTATTTCAGGGTGACGCTGGACGGACAATGCTCTGCGTACAGGATGATGGAAGCAGGAGTCTGACACAGCTATAATGGTTACTCATCAACAATCTCCCTCAACTCCCCCAATACAAGGTTACTATCACGGTACCTTCAAGAGGAAGTCACAGCCTTGGAAGAGTGGTGTGCCAAGTGTGCCAACCATTTCCATTTCTTTCAGGACTATAAAAAACTTATTTTCAGGTCAATCTACAAATTTCATTTCAGGCTACTGCTTTCGCAGGAGGAGAGGAAAACAGTCGGATGGGTTATACACTTCAGGCCCCGGGTGTAATGGCCAAAGAAGAACCCGACAAGATGATAAAACTCTTCATGCATCTCATGGCAGAAAAACCAACGCTCGCTAATGCCAACCAAGGCTATGTAGCAGCAATCAAGAAATTAGAGGAAAAGCTGAAAAAAAAACAGAAAAGCAAGTGGCTGATATGAAAAAACAGCATGAAGACTAAAAAAGGACCAAAAGGAAGAAACCCCAGACTGCCAAAAAACAAGACCAATCCTCTAGGGCTCCAAATCAAATGGAAATAGAGGATTAAATTGAGGAGAGACCCAACTTGGAGAAAATCCAAAGGGAAGAAAAAGAAGCCAGGAAAACGAGTAAACCCGAACCCACACAAAACCACCCCATGCGACTTGCCACGACTGGCAAGTCGCCTGCAACAAGATTATGTCAAAGAAAATTAACTGCACCAAAGCGAATATGACCGGAGGCTGCATAACCATCGTTCCCAACACAGCCCAAGATTACAGGCAACTAACTAGGATGCTGTCTGAAGATAAAAAGAAGTATAATCTCCCTGCCAGAAGACAGGACGGTCAGGACACTCATAAAAGGCGTGCCGACGAACCTAACAGTCCAAGAGATCGAGCAGGAACTCAGGAGCAAGAACATTGCCCCTATTTCGGTCCAAAGGATGAGGAGCTACAGGGATAAAAGGCCGATGCCCCTGATGCTCGTACAAGTCCCGCAGGACCAAAGAGAGGCTCTGTTCAATGTCAAGAGGTGCTGCGACCTGGTCGTCGGTGGGGAGCCCCAGAAAAGGCAGCATCGTCCTCAACAGTGTAACAGATGCCAGCAGTACGGCGACGTACAACGGCAGAAGCGCGTCAAGTGCGCTTGCAGCCATCACTCGGGAGAGTGTAAAAAGACAAAAGAGACACCAGCAAAATGCGCAAACTGCTGCCCCCAGCAAGCTACAGAGGATGTAGCAAATATCCCCTACAAAAGAGGACAGCAACGGCCAAGCCAACTGAGCAGAAACCAGGGACCAGCAAGCCAGTGGGCAGGCCGGTTTTGGGTGAAACAACGGCTAGGCTGCTGCCACCAAGGAAGGAAACAGCGCAGCTAAATCCACCCCAGGCATGAGCCAGCCAGCTGACTTTCTCAACGCACTAGACCAGATGAAGAAAATGTTCTCAGCAATGAGTTCATTAATGGCTAATTTTCCTATGTTTCAGGTTTAATGGCAACACGGCCCCTACCTTCAGCCCTGCAGATAATCTCATGAAACATAAATGGCATTAAACTCCGGAAAGCTGAGCTACAGGAAATCCTGAAGAGGCTTGGACATTGCAGCCCTGTAAGAGACCCACCTCAGAAACACTGAGAACTTCAGTCTACCAGGATACTTGATTCACAGGAAGGACCGACAAGGACAAGGAAACCGAGGAGGTGGAGTTGCGCTGCTCGTCAGGAGACGAGTACCGCACGTGCAACTGCCACCAATACAAACAGCTGGGTTGGAAGCAATAGCAATTGAAGTGGAAACCGAAAGGGGGAAACTGAAAACTGCTAGCTGCTACCAATCACGCCAAGGGTTAGACCCCAATGACAGAGGAAATCATTTTTAGGAGACAACGGGGACAACACGTTGCCATTGGAGACTTCAACGCAAAATCACCAGACAGGAATAGCAGAGCTACCAACCAGAATGGCAGAGCAATGATGGCTTTCTTGGACAGAAGAGGGGACATTCAGGCCATGCCTACTCATCTAGCCACCAATGGAAGAAATGACGTGCTGGACGTAGTTCTCACCAGAGAACTAGAAATGGAAACTGAGCTCGCAGTTGTCCATGAGGGTTCCTCCGACCACAGTCCACTGATGTTTCGTCTAGGAGAGGAAGCACCGGAGGAGGCTACTTTCAACAGCCGACGCACAAACTAGCTACAGTTTACTGCACTCTTGCAGAGAGACCTTCTGTTGCTTGGAACCTGTTGATGGGATTGACCCAGCTGAAGAATAGCATTATTAATGCTATTGAAGCCAGTACTCTAACACAAAACAGGCCACTAATTAAAAATTATTTAGCAGGTATATCGGATGAGACCAAATCACTCATTCAAGAAAGAAGAGCCAAAAGAAGGGACATCAGGACCAGTCTACCAGAGGACAGGCACAGCTATAACCGCCTTAGCAGGCAGGTCAAAGCTGTGCTGGAGGAAGTCACGGCTGAGCAATGGCAGGAGCACTTGCTGGCACTGGACCCGCAAGACCGAAGCCTGTGGAAAACTGTCAAAAAAAAAAAAGGAAACCAATCCCGTCGCTACACGGACCAAACGGGATTGTCTACACCAAGCTAGACAAAGAACAGGTATTTGTTAATCACTTGGAAAGTCAGTTTCGGGAAAACATCCTTGACGACGATGATGCCGACGATGGGGAAGGTAGCAAAACAAGTCATCCTAAGACGACTAAAGAACAAAGCAGAGCAGCTAGAATCGCTACCAGATGAGCAGTTTGGCTTTAGGGCCCAGCTGTCGATCGAACTGCAGGTGCTGAGGATGGTGGAATACATCACCGAGGCATTCAACAGACGAGAGACAGCAGAAGCCATTCTCCTAGAAGTAGCCAAAGCCTTTGACAGAGTCTGGCACAAAGGACTGCTAGTCAAGCTGTTAGACACTGGATTCCCTGTATCCTTTGTTAAACTAATCAGATCTTTCCTCTCTAATAGGTATTTTAGGGTGAGGCTGAACGGACAATACTCTGCGTATAGTATGATGGAAGCAGGAGTACCGCAAGGAGCGGTGCTCTCGCCCTTCCTGTACAACCTGCACGTAGGAGACCCCCTAGATCAGACAGGACCAGACTTTCATTATACGCTGATGTCACAGCTATAACGGCAAGATCCCTCAACACAAGGTTACTATCACGGTACCTTCAAGAGGTAGTCACAGCCTTGGAAGAGTGGTGTGCCAAGCGGAAGATAGACCTGAACGCCAACAAGACTCTACCCGATGATCGGAAGACGCTCAAAACTGCCTTTGGTCACATTGATCAAACAGGTGACCCAGCCACAGTTAACATAGCAAAGACAAACCTGAAAAGCCTTCAGGCATTAGAAAATGTGGCCTTCAGGATGGCAGTAGGAGCGCCCTGGTATGTCCGTAACCTGGATAGACAAAGGAACCTCGACTACACCACAGCCACTGAGAGGATAAAAAGCCATGCTAGGAAAACCTTCCAGAAGACAGAGGACCACCCCAACCAGCTGGTGAGGACGGCGACCGCCTACGACCCCTAGGTCAAATGGCCACATAAGCATCCGAAATTCCAGCTGTTAGATAATGGGTAAAAATAACTAATTACCTCTTAGAGGAAACCAAGACCACCCTAGAGACCAGAAGTGATAGGACAAAACCCCACTAACAGACAACCCCCCCCCCCCCCCCGGGCAGCGAGTCTGGACACTCAAAGCTAGGGTGTAAGCTTCCCGCGGATAACTGGTGCTAATCAGCTCTTTCCGCAATCCTGCCCCCTCAGTAGGGGGGCCTTAATATCTTACCCACAGCCCAAACCCAAACTCCTTAGGGTAGGGTAGAGATGCAATAGTTCTCCACTATTGTATTATTTACCACACCTTAAAACAGGACATTCCGAAAGGAAGACAGCCGGCGAAGAAAAGAAGAAGACAAGAAGGGCGTCTGAAGAGCCCCAGTGGGGGGGGGGGGGGGGGTAACTTCAAGCAGGACCCAGAAATGGCCACCTTGCTCAAGACTGGTCAATCTTCAAGATTGTTCAGAAGGAAGACAGGTGGCTGAAATTCGAGGTGACATTTCTGTTACAGACTGGTTCGGTCTCTGTCTACAGCGATGATAGAGTAAAAAGTAATAGTCCTGCCGGACTCTCTTAGCTGAGGCCATCTTTTAGTCACTGATAGTGGCGCGTAAGATATTCAGCTCGTTGAAAAAAATATCGGGACTTTCAAAGAGAACATGCTCTGCAACTCTTGACTTGTTTTCGGTGATCTTAGAGCTGATACTGAGTTTTGTAGTGCCAACATCTGCACGGAACTCTGTAAACAACCGAAGGTATCCCCTGATCCTTCGGTCAATCTCAGGCTAAGTTGTACTGATGTGAACATATGAAAATATAAAAGTGCGATATATCGTTCGTTATCCAACATCAAGAGGAAAACCGTAAAAAATGTGACTAAATACCCAAAATGTTAAAGAATGAGCAATTTTTCTCAAACTCATATATACTCTGTCAAACACGATTTCAGAATGAGTTTATGAGTAATATTTTTCAATAAAACTTATTATTTTTTCTCGAGATTAACTCGTCACAGAGGAAGCCAACACCGAGACTTTGCCGAAGGCAAACAGATACACCCCTGTACACAAACAAATCACGACATTAACCAACGTTTCACGACGCAGCAGTCCAAATAAAAGCGATTTGCCAGATGTATGGGGGCCTTTTATAAATTTCATACCCAAGAACAGATAAAAGGATTTCTGACCTTTCAGAAACGTTTTACGGATGAGAAAAGAGCGGACGAGACGAATAGCTTTTGTACACTTACGAGCAATATGCATGTTCATGCAAGAACCATTTGGCTGATTAAACTGAGTACTTTATTAGATTAACAGGTGCGGTGACAATGTTAATTGAATTGTCCTAACATGACAAAGCAACCAGGTTTATGTTATATACATTATACGTTTGTGCAATAAAGATCTCACCGCCTTTGCAATTCTTTCTTTCTTCAATTTGTTGATAGGACAAGGTCATAATGAGGGATAGACCCCAAAACTAGTACGCAGATGGGTTGACAAATTGGTGACCACCATGCTTTATAAAGAATAAACTTACCAACAATTTTATTAATTTACTCACAAATCCAGAAAACGCATTTCTCCCGTAGGATTTTTTTCACGGAAACTCCAACTGAACTTCCGGAAACACATTAAAAGAGTGTTGCGAACCGGTTACCGGAAACATACGTGAGGGTTTTACCAAATTATTCATTAATTGACCGGCACGCGAACTTTTCTAGAAGACATAAATCTGCTTTATGGACGCTACCCTCTGATCGAACTTGAGCAAAAAATGACCAAACATAGACGTACACATTTTGCCTCCCTTATGATTAAACGGTTTAAGGTCGTCGGTTAAAGTCGTTATCATTCATCAACCATGCCCGCATCTGATTCTCCCTTCCGTCCGGCGAGCAGTGTCAAAGTCGTCATCTTACATAAAGTACATAGAGCAGGGGTGTTTTATCACTTAACGGCCCTTTTGAATCTGTTCAAAAGTCCCCTTCATTTCAAAATTAAGCATCGTTTTTGTCCGTCTGTTTGACCTTGTTTTCTCCCACTTGCCATTTCTGTTCATGAGCTAGATAATTATTTTCCATATTTTCTTCTGAAACGACACCTCAACATGCAACTCTCGCATGTATGACACGAAACACTCCTCGAAAAGGGCAGGGACCCTTGTGTGTTGACGAAGGGTGCGTGGAATGGTTTTAATCTCGTTTGCACAAGGTTTTTGCAAATAATAAGGGATGTACGAGTCGGATCCAATTTCTGGAAAATAAAAAATGTTTTTAGCCTCGAAGAATGATGACTGTTTTGATATGGGCGGTTTGTCCTAGATTATGCCCCATTGATTTTTATGCAGCCATAGTGGAGCAAAACTTTTGGGCAAGTCAAGGGGAAATACAGAAAGTTTTCTTGTTCCTATTTCTCGAAATCAGTCGAGGAAGATAAACAGTTTACAAGTCCGCATTTAATGAGAGTCGTAACTACTACTAAAAACGTCCAAAAGTTATAAGTGTTTAAGGCTATAAGATGTCTGGAACATGGATGAATAAATAAACTCAGAGTATTTATGTGTTACGCATCAGGCAGCGTAACGAGTTAGTAGCGCAATTTCGAAAACCCGGGTATGCCTTCAGTCTAAAATTGGGTCTGGTACTCAAAATCAAGAATTATGTACAATCCAGTGGGAGATATTAAAAGATAAATAAATGTCTAGCAATTGACTTTCAGATGTGAAACCAGCCCTAACGGGAGTTCATAAATTAGACCCTTGTGACTGCTCCTGTCCCATCGGCGCACACCCTGCCTTTTATGTATGTCATGGCATTGATGATGATTCGAATAGTTACGGCGGTTATAAATAAATTTGCTCTTTATATGGTTATCCACTTACTGTATTGTGTCGTGTAGATCCAAATAAAATTTCGAAACTCGCTTTATATTCATATCGTGCTATATGTTCACGCCACTCATCTACCTACGGCTTAGGCTTACGACAAAATTCACCTCAAATTCCCAATTAATGTTCGCAACTTTTCCAATCTTTCCACGTCAAATTTTAATGGGTTCCCATTATTGTGATGTTATTGGCAGATCGATTTTCCATTTCGGCGAGTCCCGATTCCAGGTGGAAATGATTGGCAGGTCGCCCGGAAAATCGTAAATGAAAATCTAATTAGGAGCCTGCCCTGAAAAGTTCTTTCTTGCTGATGTGTCTTTCATTCAATTAGCCACGTATTTAATGACATCGGTGTGCTGAAACATTATTATTCTGCTTCTTCTTCGACAAGGATAAATTAAAAAGCGGGGACTGCTTAGAGACTCTTTAAGTATGTCCCTGACAGGTCAAAACTCGATAAAACAAATGGAAATATCTTGAATTATCTCTATGCAGCTACTAATCGTAGCTCTACGATAGCAAATAATTCGACTTAAATAATAGACACTTTAAGCGGATTGAGACGTTAACGTAAGCGTAGACCTAAACTTTACTCAATTTAACGTCAAGGTAATCATTGTAGTTTTGTTTAAGTGCACGTTGTCGAAGTCGAAAACGTATGCGTCAACTGCACTTTATATGTGAAATCTGTCAGTGTTTAAATAATTTTTAATTAGAGTTTTAAGATTTAATCCATTCTTTAATTGTTCTAACGGAAATGCTTTTCCCAGCGAGTCACTAATTTTATTTATTTAACAATTCAAGCAGCATCAAAGCAAAACAACTACAAAACAAAAATATGAACTAAAATCAGCTGTTTGTGTTGTGACAGGTAAAGTCTGAAGTCAGAAACTTTCAGGGGCTTTCGGTGTTAGACGCCGACACTCGGAAGGAGTCGGAAGCTTAAGGTTTCCGTTTAGTGCATACGTATAGATACGCAACCTAACGTTCACCCGCAAACCGTTAACGTGAAGAAATACTGCGCAAGCGCATTTCGAAAAATAGCGTTTACGTTAATGTTTCTTGTACAACTTAAAGTGTCTATTGTTACGCCCGACCGTCGGTCCACAGAGATTCGGGCCGAAGAGGCAACGCCCAGCGCCGACAGCGACCCCGGGAACCCATCGAGCCTAAACGAGAACAGGGAACAGTCGCCTCCGTTCTCAAAAGTACGAGAGTGTGTTTCAGGCCGGGTATAAAAACCAGCGAACCGCCCGAGATGTAATGGAATAGATAGTCCGCTTATGTGTTGTGTTTTAAACGTGATGTAATAGTTAAAAGTAAATGAAAGTGTGTATTTAATTGACGATAAATTATTGGAACCCGTATCCCGTAACAACTGGTGTCAGAAGTGGGATAATATTCGTCAAACTTGTGACTGTACGGAAAACTGTGACTGTAGCAATCGTCGCGCGCATGTAGTTTTGCGTGGGTAGGGATAGTGCAAACACTTCTATATGATCTACTCGATCTACGACAAAAACCATGGAAGAACAACTGGCAGCACTTATGGAAATGCTGAAGAAGTACAAACAGGAAAAAAATAATTTTCTGGAAGAACAAGAAAAACAAAGGCAACTTGAGAACAAGGAACAAGAAAAACAAAGGCAACTTGAGATAAAGGAACAAAGAAAAAAACAAGCTGCTCTGTTTCAAGCATTAACGGATGGTCGTAGCGAGTTGCAAGAACTTGTCTCAACCAAAATGACTGAAGTCAAACAAGAGGTAGATCAAGTCAAACAAGACGTGGATCAAGTCAAACATGAAGTAGAGATGAAAATGGCGGAGTTAGAAGAGCGGTGGCGGATCTGAGAAACACGTCGTAGTGGGCCAACTTCAACCGCTGAGCGACTTAACATTACTGCCATCCAGTTTTCGACGGCACTACTTCTTGGAGGATTTATAAAAACCAATTTGAGGCGGCAGCATTTAAAAATGGATGGACAGATTCGGATTGTCGACCACTGAAAAGTGTAATTACAACGCAATTGCCGCGGCGTTAGGAGGGAGGTTTGGTAGTGCCAATCGGAAGATAATCTACCAGACAAAACTACGGATGAGTCAGCAGAAGCCAGGTGAAAACCTTCAGGAATTTGGAGCGGACATTGAACGTTTGACAAGATTAGCATATCCTGCGGTTCCTTCTAATTTCCTTGACCAGCTATCAGTCCAGCAGTTCAGGTTGACTCGTCCTTCCAGTGCAAATGAGGGATTAATTCGGGCAGTGGAGTACGAGGCGTCGAGAATAAACACGGGCCACAGAGTTAGAATAGTTGACGTACAGGAAGAGCCGCAGCCAAACTCAATCTTAAAGCAATTGTCTTCAAGCAAATTACTTCATATTTCGACCAATAAAGGAGCAGGGTACAAGACATTGGTTACAGAAGAAATATGGAGTGAAATGCCGACCTACAGAAACCCGGATCTTGTAAAGGGGAATGTCGACACTGCCAACGAGTAGAACGAGAAGGACCAAGCATTCTTAGGAGAACCAGGATTGACGTCGACGAACATTGGAGCAGTGAACAAATGAAGGTCCAACAAACAACCGATAATGCTTTGGGGTTAAAACGTCAATGGAAGTTGGAAAGTCAAAGACCTGATTGGAAGGACATAGCAGATGCATAAGAACCCGGAAGTAAAAGCTATGTGGGCTCAATGGGATTCCTTGGCGATTCAGAATGGTTTACTCGAGGGTTTACTGAAGAGGCCTTGGGAAAGCCCCTACGGGAAAAGTGCCACACTCCAGCTTATCGCACCGGATGTCTTGCGAGAAATGCACAATGGAGTGTCTGGAGGCCATTTTGGAGTGAATAAGACCCTGGATAGAATTCGGGAAAGGTACTACTGGGTGTATAGTATGCAGCAATGGGTGTATAGTAAGCAATACAATGTTGGCGCCCCATTGGAAAGAACTGGGATCGACGTGGCAGGTGCTTTTCCAGAAACGGACGATGGCAAAATATACATCTTAGTTGCCATAAATTATTTCAGTAAATGGCCTGAAGCTTATGCACTACCAAATCACGAGGGTGGGGTCTTGATTGACGAATTCTTCAGTAGATTCGGCGTACCATTAGACTTTCATTTGGACCAGGGACGGAATTTTGAATCGAAACTTTTCAAGAAGATCATGGAACTTCTGGGAATACTCCGGACTCCGAGGATAACTCCGCTTCATCCACAATTAGATGGTATGGTCGAGCGTTTCAATCGAACCATGGAAAATGGTAGCGGACCATCAGAAAGATTGGGACAAATTTCTGCCTCTTCTAACGGTGACTTAAAGAGGTGCAGTGCATAACACGACAGGACATACCCCTGCCAAGGTTACATTTGGTAAAAAACCTCGTCTTCTTGTAGATTTGGTGTATGGATCACCAGAAGAACCGGTGCAAGATGTCCGCAACTATGCTGATGAACTTCGAGAAAGGTTAAAGGAAATCCATCGAAACGTGAGCACAAAGATAAAGATTGCCAGCGATCGGATGAAATCCAGAGGCTTGACCTAAGGACGAATTCTGCAGGATTTAAGGTAGGTGACTTGGTGTGGCTGTATAATCCACAGAGGAAGAAAGGAAAGTCTCCCAAGTTGTCTCCAAGTTGGGAGGGTCCATATACAGTCATCAAACGGATCAACGACGTATACAGGATCCAACGTACCCCTAGAGCAAAAATGAAAGTGGTTCATCTTGAACGGTTAAAGACTTACAGTGGTGGAGATTTCTCTGATGGAGACGATCAGAACTACGAGGGGGGCAATGTTATGCCCTCGGTTATGCCTGACCGTCGGTCCACACAGATTCGGGCCGAAGCGGCAGCAATTGTTAGAAGTAAATAAAAGTGTGTAGTTAATTGACAATAAATTACTGGAACCCGTATCCAGTAAAAATACATAATATGTTAGCTGGAAAGACAAGCTGCCGTCCATAAAAACCTAAAATATGATACCATAGTTTTAAAAAAAATAAATGGCTTGTATTGTTGTGCTTACTACTTTTTTTTTTCATGGAATCTGAGGTACTCTTCTTCATCATTGCCATCACTCTTTGAAGGCGCACGTGTAGCTCTCTTTTGTGAAAATAGTTAGAATAGCAGAAACAGTGAGGTGGGTTTACACCAGTCATAAATGGTAGTCCACTCAGCGCAAATGGAGTTTGTATCACCATTTGTATTGTTTGTGTAAAACACTGTAGAATATTCTTCAAGTCTTCAGAGCGAGCTTTACCTGCTTTTTATTCTACTTCATTTTGTCTTTTGAAGAACTCATCCATCATTGTTTTTTGCTGTTTAAAAAATGTATCACTGTCCAGTTTCAACTGCTCAGATTTTCGTTTGGTTTTCACATTCAAGCCACTGCAGCTAGCTGTTGTCTGACTAGTATCACTAGATCCACCATTTTCAGAAACTTCTTGGCTGTTGATATAATCTGATATTTGTGAGTCTGATATTCCTTCATCTACAACTATTTCTACATCAACTCCTTCAAGGGCCGATGAGGGTCTGCTTCCTAATATTTCTTCCATTAAATTGACAAACTCAAACTGATGTCTTTCAGCACCACTTTGCGATTTTTTTTACACAGTTGTAATATTGAGTTTTAAGGGCCTTCCACTTGCTTTTGATTTGTATTACTGTTTTTGTTGTAAAACCTTTTTCTACCATTTTACTTTCGATAAGTTTAAAGATTTCGCTGTTTTTGTAACGTTTTCCATCAAACATTTCAAGAATTTTTTTCGTCATAAGAAATGACCAGCATTGTTTTTACCTCAATTTCTTTCCAGAAATTTCTTCAGGTCAGTGTTGATCCGGTTGGTGGGTCCATTTTGCAACGAATTTGAAAACAACGCAAATAAACGGTCACTGAAAACGCGGAAAATCTAAATAATTTCACCAAATCTAACAATCTGAATATAAGATTAAAAAAAACCTTGCTCATGAGCTCATGCTCAAAACCAGGTTATATCATAAAAATTGCGCAAAACCGGCAAAACTTTGAATAACATGTCATTACTGTCAGCTGTCAGTTAAATTCGATTCAGTAGCGTTTTCATGCAACATCGATCCCGATACAATCCCAGAAAAAAGCGAATCGACCTTGAAATTGAAATCGAACTCAGTACCTGATTTCATGTTATTTTTAAACTGGATTGCGTTTTCAGAACTGAATACTCCATGAAAACGTGGTCAATATGTTAAATGAGTGAAACTGACTAATAATTCATTATTTTTAAGTTTTTTTTTGCTAAAAGGAACCACTTTGATGAGAAAATGAGCAAACACGCAATCACAACAACCAATCAAAGATAATTATAGTTTAGTTACGCTTCCAACACGTAAGTGTTTAATATTTTCCATAATACTTTTCTTTGCATCAATGATACTACTTCTCACGAGTATTTCTTCAAATTGAATTTATCGATGCACTAGGGAAACAAAAATCGTATCAATAAAGCGACTTTGATGGGAGTCAAAACAACAAATAAACTTTTGAGAATAAACAGAGTTTTAAAAATGTCTCTTGAATATACGGATATAAAGACATAATAATTAATAAAGCAGACAGTATTCTCGACCGACTAGTACGAACAGGCGAGAGTGTTCTTGGGTATTCAGTCTGGGCAGTGTAGAATAAAACTATTCAGCTACCAAGCTTTCGATATTTTTTAATATCTTCCTCAGGGTTACAAAGATGTTATGAGAATGTCAGAGCGAGTCACAAACTGCTCAATGGTACTTACTGCTAACTGTTTTGTGAAGTGAGAAGAAGTGTGAAGTCAACTGTTTTGTGAAGTTCTCACGGTTTCCTGCCTTCACTTCACAAAACAGTTAGCATCTACTTTAGTTAGGAAAAAAATTAAGATTTCAAAGGCAACTAGATGAAATAAATAAGTGAATGAAATATACTATCAGTCTTTGATCAGTTTATGCATAATCGAAAATATTCTCGAATTAACCTGGATCACCAACCTAACCCAACTCTCAAAATTGTTTAACTTGTGTTAAAAAAAATTTATTGAAAGTTAGTAACCTATTAAATGGGTTTAAAAGCTACTTTACTTTATAGGTTGCTCAACCTGGGTAATCTGGGTATTGCATGTGTTGTACTTAAATCACACATGATTAACAAAAATTCAGTTAAATACTTGTTATCGCTACATGAGTCACAACATTCATAATTAAACTAGAACTAAAGAAAGGCAGGAATCATATTGGCTCAAACGCGTTTATTGATCTTGATAATGCCAACTAGATATTATTATCTACATTAACCTTCAATGTATTATTGAAGGTTACTGTTGACTTTCCATACTTATCTAGGTAAAGGTAAAGTCAAGTTCAATGCTTCGAAGCATAATAAAAGAAAATCTAGGCAGTTGGTACAAAACTCATAAAGTGGCATTAAGTGAATTTTATTGGCAATTTCGAGATACTTTTCCGCTTCAAAGGACTGCACTTCCTGATTACTAATTCCTAGAAGCAGCAATCGTAATGGATGAGGATGTCTATTTTTAACTCAACCTGATAACTAAAGTGTCTTCCTTGGAGTAATGCATGTAATTTCGAGATGCAAATTAAGTCATCGCCGCATGAAAGGAAAACAGCTCATCGGGCTTATCTCCTTTGGCTGGGCATGCAAAGCAAACAGAGAGGAGCATGAATCTGTTTACACGTCTTTATGTGTACATTTGATAGAATATCTCTATGTATTTAGCTTCACATACATATTAATTTTACAGCAAATTCCATTATCAGCTTTCGCATATCAGTCATTCATATCACGGCTCAGTATTATAAACGACTACGTTTCCGAGCCGTCAACAATCCTGCTTAATCCAATTGAATTCAATTTAGTTAAGTTCAGTCATTAAATATCCAATAATTAGATCCTGCCAGGCGTTTGCTTTGTTGTCCAGACATGCTAAAAAGCCGAAACATAATTTAATTCCAAGAGGTCACTGAGTTGATCCAAAATGTACAGTACGAATATAGCATGTGCTTGTGAACTTTGATTATTGGCATAATGAAATAGGTGATGTGTTATTTATCATCACTTTTGTTTGTTGGGTCATAGTCGTAAATATGTCAAGAAATGAGCAACACACGTGGCGGAGCCTTGCAAATCTTTAACCTTGATTAGGTGATGAGCAAATAAAATCCAAGTTGAGCAATATGTGTTTAAACTAAATTTGAGATAAAAAGTATCTCAAGGGGCCATTCAGTTGAAATGTTCCAGAAGTTTATTGCTTGATATTACAAGAAGCACAGGATATTTTTAATATATTATCAGGCTCAGAATAGAGCTTTAAAATTTACAGAAACACGAAATGATTTTGGAAGAATACTCCGTTAGTACATAGTTCAAAATTTACTTGAATCGTTACTTAAGTAGGTATATAAATACGTGGCCAGGCCTAGAACTCGATTAGTTTTAATGGTCAAATTAGTTATAGTTAATCGAATAGAACAACCCTTAAATTTAATTTTTAATCTCCAGAGGTTTATTAGTTACTAAAACACTTCTCTGATGCTTTACGACCTCCAGACGGTTTTCAAAAGCTATTTCAGTTGCCATGTCAGGCTGTAAACTGGCATAGGCTTAATAAACTACAATTATACTGTCTGTGACAAGAATAACCTCTCAAGTCTCTTTGTTCTATCTTTCTTTCGCCCTAGTTACGGAAAACATTCCATTATTATCAATGACAAGACTTAAAATAATTATTTTGTTAGGGGGATGGAGAATAAGCCCTAGCGGCTAGTCAGCCCGGAGTCCCGGAATCGCCCGAGGAACGTATGCAAATAGATCCCGGAATCGGGCCACGCCCGTTCTGCCATCTAGCGCGCATTCATCGATCGAGGCGGCGGCAGGCCGGCAGTCGCTTGTTTTTGGAGAAATAAGGGAGGCGAACCTCCTGTTGTAAAGACAGAGGCGCAACAGAAGGGCTGTAACGCTACAACTTATGTCTATTGGAAAATTAATTTGTTTTGTTTAATAATTAATTGTAAACAGCCGCCTACAACAAAATGAGCAAACTCTTCAGAAGCCATGATCTTACACTGGAAACAAAAATGAGACTTCTCAGATGTTACATCTTTTCTATCCTCTTATACGGGACGGAATCTTGGACACTCAATGAAAACACATCCAAGAAAATAGAAGCCTTCGAAATGCGACTCTATCGAAGAATGATGAGGATATCATGGACCGAACATATCACTAATGAAGAGGTACTAAGAAGGATGAATAAACAAAAAGAAATTATGAACACCATCAAGATCCGAAAACTGCAATATCTGGGCGACATCATGAGAAACGACTCCAGGTACTCCTTACTCCAGACAATCATCCAGGGAAAAATCGATGGAAGAAGAGGTCCAGGAAGGAGAAGAATATCTTGGCTGCATAACCTCAGGAAGTGGACCGGAAAAACATCAACCGAACTCTTCCGCATTGCCGTAAACAAGGTTAGGCTCGCCATGCTGATTGCCAACATCCGTAACGCATAGGAACCACAAGAAGAAGAAATAATTAATATAAAGGCCTTCTCAACCAAATGTTATAGTAGTTATCGCTATATATGGCGTCCTCAATATTCATCAAGCAGAAATATGTTCACATGACATTATCCTTCCAATTGTTCATTATTTGGTAAGAAATCAGTGGTAACAGAGTAGGCGCCTCCATTATTATACACTTAACATCATGTTTTATCTTTTCAGTAAACTTGCCAGGTCTTTTAATAACTTTCCTCTTCATCCTTTTACACTCTTATTTAGAGAATTTAACTTTTACCTTCTAGTTAAGTATGGTATTTCTTTAAAAAGAAACTAAGCATTGTGCACATTGGCAAAACAAACTGTGAATATTCTAATCTAAACAACATCACAATTATACATATGCAAGAAGTTTTACTTTGTAGCCCGTCAAGATTGCGACTTTACTTCGGTTATTACCCAGGTTATCATTATCTTTCTATTTACTACCTACTCATAAATAAAATGATAGACATTGGACATTAATATCTCAGAAACCTAATGTTGACGCTATTATTGATATATGCACCTTTGACATGTGCTTCCAAATCTGCAGACATTCTTAACTAGCAGAGATAAACAGTAACTGTAACAGATTTGTAGACTTAGAGAGGAGTTATCTAGTTTCCTAATCTATCTTTAAATCATAAACTTAATCTTTTTTACAAGTGTTGCTGTGGACAAAAATTAAGTTTAGGACTAAAAATAGTGATAACATACCTTAATTAGGTAATTAGGTAATTGGTAATTGGCAAGAAAGCTACAAGAGTGAGTTTTGAGAAAAGATGAGCTTTAACATCTGATCTGTTGTCAACCAGTGATATCTACTTGGATCACTTTATCCACACTTTATTTTTTTGTATTATCTACACTCCGCATACACAGGGTGTATACACACACATTAGTTGCTAATTTCTATAGTTCACATTAGTTGCTAGTTTCATCAACATCTTTAACAAGTACCTAAAAAATAAGGCAAAAAGTTTATATAATCATATGCTAGCAAATGTTTCTTTTCCCAAGGACAAAGTGTCATGAAATTTTTTTAAATTTTGTTAATTATAACTTTTAAAAATATTTGACATTATTGACTCAAATTCGGAATATAACAAACTATTTTGTCCACGACCACTTAATAATATATTGATATTCAGCTTGTTGACAAAAGGTAAATAGGACTCATATAGCATCATATAGCATCAGAGGGATATATGAGTTGAAACTGCGGGAATAATATCATTATTCCCGCTCTTGGTAAAAATAACTTAAATGGCGAGCGGGAATAATGGCGTTAGATTGGGCATTATTTTAGCATTCGTGTCATTAGATGGAATTAATTTGACAATTTTTGACAGGAGTCAAATTTAATATTTAGCATGTTTAGTCATTTTCGTTTGGCATTGGTTGTGGCTCTAGTTGACAATAAAAATGACAGACCAGCTGATTTCCAACCAACCAGATTTGGTGAAAATCAGCTGGTCTGCCATTTTTATGTCAACCAGAACCAGAACTGCTGTGAAATGAAAATGACTTTTAGTACAAAAGTACAAACACTAAAAGCATTTTCGGGTGACCACTCTAGATTGCTTTAAGAATCAATAGGAACAGGTTTACGGGTATAGGACTGAATAAAACCAGCTCTCGTTAAAAGATTGCCGACGTTTCGATTGTATATTACAATCTTCTTCAGGGCTACAAATATAAAAAAGAAATTGCACAGCAGGCCTACAGAATAAATGTAAAATTTGTTCTTAATAAATATAAATATCAACATATAAACATTTAGACATTTATTAACATAACGACAACATAACGTAACAATAAATGATCACTCGTATATGATTTTACCGACCTTTTTTTTTAAGTTGAGAACATAGTTGTGTCAATGGAGTTTAGTGCACCAGTACACATAATGGAGGAATTGGAATGGACCAAACCAGGCACTGCCGTCTCGAAATAATTGTAAGCGGCGTCTTTCTTGACAGAATGCTCGACCAGAAATGTCGGTCGGCCTGAACATTTTACATTTTTTTAGTCAGTGTAGATTTTCGGAATCTAAATACTTACAATGGAAGTGAAGAAAAATAACACAATATCTTTTCTTGACCTGTTGATTGTTCGTAGCATTGACGGATCTCTTAAAACTAATTGGTACATGAAACCTTCAGCTTCTGGCAGAGTGGTTAACTATCTGTCGTCACATCCTACATCTCAAAAAATTTCGATAATCAAAAACCTTTTTTACAGATCGTTTACATTGAGTAGCGTTGAGTTCATAAAAACAACGAAACCAAAGTAAAGTCAATCCTTTTAAATAATAACTAACCTCTCACTCTTATCAATAGAATTATAAACGAATATAAACACACACTAAAGCAACAACAAACCAAACAAAAAGAAGCTAAACGACTATATTTCAATATTTCAAATTCCCCTATATTCAGGGATTATCATAAAAAAACCAAAAACAAATCTCCAAAATCAACCCACTCTGCCAATTAGCTTTCTACAATACTAAAATAGTGGGTACCATATTCACCAAACTCAAGGACAAAACACCAATAGAACTCAATTCTAACCTTGTCTATAAGATTCCATGTGGAAATTGCAATGCATGTTATGTGGGCCAAACTAGGCAGTATTTAAAGTCCAGACTATCCCAACATAGGTATGACTGCAAAGAATCCAACAAGCACCGAAATGAAAAGACCGCGCTAGCTGTTCATCATTTCTCTACCAACCATGATTTCGATTTCAATAAAGTACTAATCCTTGATTTAGAACAGAATTTGTATAAAAGAAACATTAGTGAAATGATCCATATAACCTTGAACTAAACAATAAATTTTAGAACTGACACATCAGGCCTGGGTACCTACTACAACCACATGCTCAACATATTTAAAACAAGACAAAAATAACATAGACACAAAGCTACACTCTTAGCTGGCACCCAATTACTTCTAGTATAAAAAAAAAAGTATTTAGATTCTGAAAATCTACACCAACTAAAAAAATGTAAAATGCTCAGGCCGACCGACATTTGTGGTCGAGCATTCTGTCAAGAAAGACGCCACTTACAATTATTTCGAGACAGCAGTGCCTGGTTTGGTCCATTCCAATTCCTCCATTATGTGTACTGGTGCACTAAACTCCATTGAAACAACTATGTTCTCAACTTAAAAAAAAAGGTCAGTAAAATCATATATACGAGCGATCGTCTATTGTTAGTTATGTTGACGTTATGTTAATAATTGTCTAAATGTTTATATGTTTATATTTATATTTATTAAGAACAAATTTTACATTTATTCTGTAGGTCTGCTGTGCAATTTCTTTTTTATATTTGTAGCCCTGAAGAAGATTGTAATATACAATCGAAACGTCAGCATTTTTTTTTAATCTGGTTTTATTCAGTCCTATACCCGTAAACCTGTTCCTATTCATTGGCAACAAGGATGTTAACCACATATAATGCTTTAAGAATATTTCCATCGTTATACAGAGTGTGCATTTGAAAATGTCGTCTAGTTGGCTGCCAAAAGAAAAGTATGAAAGTCTATTTACTTTGATTATGTAATCCTTTTCTGTCAAAAATTCATAGCTTTCTAGATCATGTTTTCTAATAAACACAGTGTATTATTATTGAGAAAACAAATGATAGGAATACTCTCAGAGCACTTCCAACTAGCATTTTGCAATTTATAAAGATTGACTGTTACTTCCTGGATACCATTTTATAAAAACTAAGTTTTATAACAATTTTGTGGAAATGTAACGGTTTCATTAATGTACCCCTTAAGGGACTTAAATGGAAAATCTTATAAGTGTAATGAGGACCATTTTTAAGTTTCCTTAAAAATTCCTTGCTCAAAGATAAGTGGTTATAAAAATATCTCTGAAACCATAGGCAAACCTTCTCTTGAAACTATATGTTTCATAAGAGTAACGGAATTGTTTCCCTCCATTTTATAAGTGTAATTTAGTTCTTACACACAGCAAATTAGTACAATGAGCGCCCCCTATGCATAAATAGTTTTGCTATTGTTCTGTTCGTCTTGCTCATGTCTTTCAATGGCAGATTCAAATATCCATGCTATGATATGGCATTGAGACTCGGTAGTCAATAGGGTAGTCATCTTCCATCTTGTCCATAAAAGCAAGAAAATAACTTAATAGGTGGGGTTTTGGGAAAAGTTAAGGAATTTATTTTTTGCAAGATATGTTAAAGATTGAAATTTTTAGATTTTAAAACTAGAGTTTTTGCAAAAAAGCTAAAAATTTCATTCTTTAAAAGTTAATGTAATTAAAAATATGTTCAAACTCTATCAAAACTTATAATTTTTTATTTTGTCTATTCTACCCATTCCTACACCAAAAATTGGCAAAACAATATAAGTATTAATGTTTTCCTTTAAGTGTACCAGACCCTAACTAGGTGATAATCTTGCATTTCAACAAGTAGAACTTCGAAAATTGATAGCCCTCATCAAAATCTTTTCGTTTAATTCTAGTTTCAAGACTTGTGACAGGTATTTACCTATACCCCATTCACTTATTTTTGTCATCTTTTTATCTTTGAAATGCTCATTTTTTTTATACCTATCTTCTTTCATCACATGTTGGGAAGATAGGATAAAAATGTCAGATTTCCAACTCATACTTGATTGACAACAATAATAAATGAATGCTTTATAGTTAGCACCCATTCCTATCCAAGCGCCAAGCCCTAAGTTAGGTAGGTACCTGGCTTAATATTCTTGAAAAGAAATTCGATAATATTATGAATGCCCTAAGACCCAAGACTCTCAAGATTCAAGTCAAAATTACAGTCAATTTCTACACCTATCATCTCTTAAAACTGTTTGAGAAACACAAATATCTACATCCTGGTGCTCTTATTTACATCTACATTATTCAATCTAATCACATTAACCCTCAGACAATGTTGTATAAGTACTTACCTACTTAATATCTTGTGCACATTTCTATGAATGAGATTACCCAGGATATACCTAACTCTTTGTTTTTAATGGGTAATGAATGGCTGTGCTAATATGCGATAGCAAAATAAATAAAATGCTTTAGTTTGATATAATAATTGTGCAACACATGTGTTTTTGCATTGCATGAATCCACAACTGCGGAAATACAACTGATAACAACATCCCTCTGCAATCAAATTTCTCTGAATCCAGACATGAATCACTCTGGCAGCTCTAGGTTTTTGGAAGCAAATTTGAATGGTAAAGTGCACAATTGATTTTCACAGAAATTGTGACTGAGTGTCGTCATATTTCGAACTTGTGATTTTTAGTAAATGCGAATAAATACTAACGTGGCTTACCCTTAAAATTGGGAAAAATATCCAAAAATTCAGGAAAAAAACAAAAATACACCCACTCCCGACGAATTTTTAGACAAACTGAAATTTTTGACAATTTGCTTTACAGATGGCGCAACAGTCGAACGAGTAAAATCGATACAACTGTCATCTTAGCGGTAGGACGTTGGCAACCAACTATACGCAGAAAACTGCTTTCTGTATAGTTGTCAAAGTCGGCCAAAAGCCAAAAGTACTTTAAACTATACCTCATTCACTTATTTTTGGCATCTCGTTACCTTTGAAACCCTCATTTTTTTATACCTATCTCTTTTCGGCACATGTTGAGAAGATACGATAAAAATGTCAATGGCAGATTTCCAACGCCTATTTGACGGCAATAATAAGTGAATGGTTTATAGTTTAAAAACACCAAAAAATTATCAGGAAATTGAAAGACTTCAAGTACCTAAAGAACTGCGTTGTTGGAAAGTTATAAAAACGAACTTTACGCATCAGAATTGTTTCCAATGTTTCCATGCAACGGGCTTGTCGGCTAGTACTCATATTACATACATATGGAGAGACTCTCCTGTTTTACAGTTTACCCCCTTTTCAGCAGTGGGTACCTTAGAAATGGCGGCGATATCCGCTTGAATTGACGTCACTTGACGTCTTACTTCAATAGTCAAATCATTTGAAGTTGTGATTCGCCAATTGATTTGCTCTGACCATGAAATACGTCATATGGCTACCTTACAAATAGCAGACTTTCGGCCAAAAAATGGACCATTTTTAGAAAAATATCGGCATTTCTTTGTTCTCATGGTAGGATGGCTATAGCGGCAATGACCCAGGCCCAGAAAATATGGACAGTATTGTATTGGATTGGACAGAACAAACAAATGACGATATTTCCTAAAAAAATTGTTGTTTTTTGGCCGAAAGTCTTCCATGTTTAAGGTTCCCATGACGTAATGTTGTTTAATATAAATATAAGTACACTGAAAATGCCAGTAGTTATGGTGCAAATCGTTGTGCACCAGAGAGGGCACTATAGAAGGGTGATCACCAAAAAAGCAGAGAATAAGTTCAATCAAGATCCTGCTTGATCACCTTCATTTTATATGTCACTTTTTTACTCGCTGCCCAACGTTTAAAGTTTTGTTTGAGTTATCAAAAAAAGAACTAACATTTGTAAAAAACGCTATCAGTGTCAGTAAATGTCACCCAACTTTGCTGTCTTTATTGAATAGCCCATGTTTTATCAAAATCGGATTGATAAATTTTCGCTCGTTTCGCGTTCCTTAAAAATGATTTCTATTTTTTAATTCTCATATTTTCCATTGTTTCATCACATTTGAGGAACAGTTCTAAAAAAGTCTAGTTTAAAGTGTGTTTATTAATAGTCATTGATATGCGCTACTTTTTCCTGATTTAAGTGAACCTATATTGCCCTACAACCAGATTAATTGCTTGAGAGATGGGTTTTCACCCAGTTTTATTTTGGAGGGTTTATTCCCTGGAAAATTCCGTGTTTATTCCATTATAACCTCTAAATTTAACTTACGTTTCTATTTTCAATAAGCCTAACACTTACCGATGATTCAATAATTTGTTGGTTTGTGCAGTTTGAGGCTTTTGATCAATTGTCCATTGTTTAGTTTGTCAAAAAACAAACCAGAATCTGACTTTATTGAATTCTAATCTAAAATCTAACCTTAAATCTTGACAGTGCTGGTTGCTTTCAAAAAAAGGTGGAAAAAAAACCGGGTAAAAAGTAAAATTGTGTTCAAAGGTTTTTCTGGAATTTTCCCTTCGTCCATCTCTGAAAATATATATGAAACGATATGTACTATAGATAGCATTTGATGCTTAAATGCAAACCCAAGCGTTTCCATTTTCATGTTTCCTAATCAAACACCTAGCAGCGGCATTTAAACATTAATGACATTATATACAAGAAATGGACATTTCCAGCAAGAGAAACAAGCAACACTTTGGCTGAACATTAGGCCAATAATTTTAGGAGATAACTTACTTGTATTTGAATATATTTCAAAATTCTTAAATCAAATATGAAACATGATGTTCAAGATCAAATTTTAAGTTTCGCCTCATTTTAATATGGTTGGTGAGCCATATTGCCTTGAGGACCAAATATGTCAAATGACGTAATTCTTGAATGGTCAATTGAGGGTGGGTCTATTTTGATATAGGTACCACTGAATTTCGCAATATTTTTTTCTGATATGAGTAGCAGGGTATCTACTGAGTAGATCACAAGAAAAAAAAATGGAAATAAATATGGATGAACCACATTTAACATCAAAAAATGAATTACAAAACCGCCAATTTATCACACTTTACTATGCTAAAACTCTTCCCTCCATCATTCGCCATATGCAGCGTTGCCGATCGTTGCGCAAAATTAAACGTTTAAAAGAATAAATGCCATTACAAGCAAAATGTAACTTTAAATAAGAAAATAAAGAAATAACAGAAATGAACAAACCTGATTTAACCTCAACTAATCTGAACTATCCTATACTAACCTTCACTAGCCCTAACTGACCTAAACTAACCAAAACTAACCTAAACTAACCTGAACTAAATAAATAAAGAAATAACAGAACTGAACAAACCTGATCTAATCTAAACTAACCAAAACTAGCTAAATTAACCTGAACTAATCTAAATTATCCTGAACTAACCTAAACTGACCTAAAGTAACCAAAACTAACATAAACTATCCTAAACTAACCAAAACTTACCTGAACTAACCTAATCAAATCAAATCTAACTTGAACGGATAACAGACTAGAAATAAGGTCTATGATCCATTTTAAATAGATATTCATCCAGCAGGTTGAGGAATTGACAGATTCTTATTATTGCACCCACGTAAATGTGCCATTTATATGTCAATTTTTTAGCTTACTAGATGAATATCTATTTGAAATAGACTCTATAAAGCCTCCATCATAAATGAATGGAACTCTGATAGAAGTGGCAACTGGCAACATTGCTTTCATCACGACGACCGACGTAACCAACCATATGAATGTATTGAAAGTTGCCTAGTTCAGCAGGACACCAAACAGAAGCAAGAGTATAGAATTAATACGCCTAGAGAAAAAATGATTTTCCGTTGCTAAATATGGTTCATCCACATTATTTTTTCTTTTGATCTACTCAGTAGACATCCTGCTACTCATAACAGAAGAAAATATTGCGAAATTCAGTGGGACCTATATCGATGTTCTATAACCGTCGGGAGGCCACACAAATTTAGAATGGCAAAATTTAGAATGGTCTAAATTAAGAAAATATTATCAAGAATAGTTATTTTACCGAATGGTCATTTTATAGAATGTATTTGTGACAGAATAATTTAATTTCGAAAGCTCTAATCCAAGAATTGTCTTTTTAGAGAATTGCAATTCATAGAAATGTTTCACTACAGAAAAATTTAAATACAGAATGTATTTTTGCAGAAGAAATATTCTGCAGAAAAAATTAACTCAGAAAGTTCAAACTATAGAATGAATACGCCGCAGAAAAATATTTCTCCAGAATAAAATGCTTCAGAATGTACGTTAACAGAAAGATTTTCGTCTAGAATCGTCTTCGACTAGAACGCGCAAATTGCAGAACCGGACAAATCTAGAAAAATGGCAGCCTTGATGCCAAATTGAACGTTTTAACCGTAAAGAAAGCTGAAATGAAGTCCCTCTTCGTTTGCTGCATAGCATGGTGTGTAACACAGAAGACTGCACTTTAGCCATTATACCTACATTAGAGAGGAGCTTTGAGATGGCGCCACATGTGGCAGTCTTTGATATGTTCGACGTCCTTTTTTTATAATTTGAATTTGAATTAGAATCAATATTTCATTGTAAATACAATACATATGTGTTACAATTTAAGGACTAATTCCCTCATCTATTAAAGCTGCAGTGCAATAATTGTCTCCGAATTACAGCGAGAATTGCACTTTTAACTTAAAATTGCATTTAGTGACTTTAATGTTGATATCCACATATTTAGGATTGTAACTAATTTTGGCCGTGACTTCAAATTTTATCTCTCACTTAAATCTAATAAGCTTCAAGTTTTTACTTATATCGTATATATATTCAAAAAATAGTCTATAAAATATGTTTCGGCCATGTTAAATTTTTGAAAATTTTGCATTTAGATTTGTTCTCTGAAAAAACACCTTGAATGCATTTTTCATATGAAATCAAAATGCAAAACTTTTGCAAATTTTTCCGAGATAATAGCACTGGTGCATCACAATTACCGAAAATCTTTGCATTAACGCGGGTTTTCTAAAAACTGCATGAGTTTATTTTCCGCGAAAGAGCGGAAATATGAAAATGACCGAATGCAGTTTTTAAAAAAATACGTTTAAATGCAAAAATTATCAGGTTATTTTTATGCACGAGTGCTAATTAAGGGAGAATTTAATTTTCCACCTGTCATTCAATATTTGCCCAATATTCTATTGTTATAGAACAATTGTAATATTCAACAACAGAAAATAATATTCAACAACAGAAAAATTATCGTGAGAGTTTTTCTGTCAAGCAAACATTATCGGGGGTAATTACACAAGTGCATCAAAATTATCGATAATTTTGCATGAAAGCTTGTCGTCTAAAACTGCATGAGTTTAATTTCATATTGTGACGAAAAAGAGCTCTTTTATCATAATATGTAAATAACCGAATGCATTTTTTTCAAGATCACAAGCTTGAATGCAAAATTATCAGCTTATTTGTATGCTCGAGTGTAATTTAAGAGAATATTACCCGAGTAAGGCAATTCAAACTTTATTTTTTAACAATTTCTACTACCTAGATTAATTATAAACAGAAAGGGCATTAAAAGCAACTCAAAATTAAAATAACAAAAGTCAAATAATTGTATCAAAATGACAACTCAAAAATGACATCTAATGTAACAATTAAACCACATGTAGAACGTAGCCTGTGACGTAGCTATTACCTATTCACTTATTTTTGTCACCTAGTTACCTTTGAAACCTTCATTTTTTTAATACCCATCTCCTTTTAGCACATGTTAAGAAGATACAATAAAAATGTCAAAGTCAATTTTCCAACGGCTACTTGACGACAATAATTAGTGAGTGGCTTATACAATGCAGTTTTTTCGGTGTGATTATTTTCGGGTGTAATTACACAAGTGCATCAAAATTGTCAGGTTATTTGGATGCACGAGAGTAATTTAAGAGAATATTACCCGTGTAAAGCGATTAAAACTTTATTTTCTAACAATTTCTACTACCTATAGATAAATTATAAACTCAAAATTAAGATAACAAAAAAATAATTATGAAATATCGAAATGACAACTAAAAAATGACATCCAATGTAATAATCAAACCACATGTAGAACGTAGCCTGTGACGTAGCTACAATGCAGTTTTTGGTGTGATCTTTTCGGGGGTAATACCCGAATATGGTAATACCACGAGAGCTTTAAAATTACCGATAATTTTTCACGATTGCATGTTTTCCATAATTTCACGAGTGAAACGTGTGTGAACACGACGAGTGAAATTTGCAAGGAAAACATGCCAGAGTGAAAAATTTTCTGATCCATTTTAAAGCTCGAGCGGTATCTAGTGAGATTATTTCTCGAGTCAAATTAATATAAACAACGAGATTGATTAAGGTTTAGGTTAGTGTAAGCGATAATACCACGTCGTCTTGACAACGTGAAATTACCGCTGTAATTTTTTGATAAACACCCTCTCCTTATGCGAAAATTTGTGCATGAGTGAAATAATCGCTGAAATTGTGGTTTAACCTTGTTATCAGTGTAATTTTTGCTTCATTGGTTGTTCTCGATGTAATTTTGTGATAATTGCATAGTTAATATGGAGAAATTTACATACGAGGGTAATATTCGCTGTAAGTTTTGACAACATCGCTCCTCATAATATGGAGAATTTAAGAAATGAGGAAAATATTCGGCAATAGCATGCACTTAACATATTACTATCAATCCTGAAAATTAAGTACTAAATATTTTCCTCATACGTTAAAACTGCCATAAGAGCAATGCATTTTCACCAAAAGTATAAAGCAACTTTGTCAAAAGCGATGAAATAAATATATCATAGTTTATGTCCCATTTCAGATCTTCTTCACTAAATTCAACTGAGCAGTTTATATCCGATGAGAAAGCGAAAAACACTGTGAAAAAATCAAGATGTATTTCTGTGATGAGAAACTCTACGTACTCAACTCAGCAACCACCAGTTCCTGAATTAAAAAATATTTCAACTCACAGGCTTACAAAACGGATAAAAAAAGTATACTCTCAAGGCTAGTTGGAATACAACTGCCAAAACTCCACGTAACTAATTACTTGAACCCATATATTGTCATAAAAACATTATTGTGAAGATTAAAATTTTCAATTTTGTCGCCGAAAACTCTAGTTTAAAATATTCAAAAATGAAATATTTTTAATTTGGAAATTTAAAACTTATCTGCTTTCTCTAATTCTAAAATATACTACTAATACCCTTACCGGCATTGAATTTGCACTGTTTGTTACATACTTAATTTATAAAGCAAAATATATATAGTCTTAATAAAATAATTAAAAATCAATGCTTAAAAGAGAAAAAGTATTAAGCTTTTGCAAAGAAAACAGTACAAGGTTTTATTAAGGTATACGAAAATTGCAGACTTATAATTACAATTTGGAAATTGAAAACTTATCTGCTTTCTGCACTTCCAAAACCTCATCCACCGCCAAATATCCAGAACGAAACAGGTAGAAACAACTGCTCTGATGAGCGCTGATATCCCTACGGGTATACAACATAACACAAATAGGAAAATTATATTTCGTCTTGAAATATGAGTCAAAGTTACTAACATATGTTAACTAGAAGAATTTACTTATGGGTACCTACTATATTATGAAGGTATTTAAATGCAATTAATGTAATTTAAAAATAACTTAATGCTTTGTTTATGTTTAATATAATTTCTTTAACAAATATTTCATGAACTAAATGGTCATCACCAGTGTTTATCGGAAAATATTCCTCAAAGTTACATTGGGTATAATAATTTCTAGATAATTCTAGCATTCAATAAATCTCTATTATCTCTGCAAACTGCATTCTGTAATTTTCATTTTTTTTTCTAAAAGGCCGATTCATGTTCGGTGTCGGGTTCTTTTTAGATAAAAAAAAAAATATAAACTCATGCAATTATAAGATAAATAAGTTTTCGTGCGACACTATAAATAATGTTTAAGCATTTATGCAGTGATATAGCAAACAGGCGATTCTTTAGGTACCAGTACTTCCATAAAATTTACTGGTTTTAGATCGACAATGGTTTTAGGCCTAGAAAAAGCCTACCAGGCTGTTTTTTTTAACCTATTTATGACGACTATAATCCATGCAAAAATTGGGTCAGCTTTCAAATATGGACGGCAAAATACACAGTACCATTTTTGAACGTGCCTAAATAGACTTTTGGTGTGGTTTATGAGCGATTTTCGAGGGAAGCGAGCGGGTCACCCCTGAGGCGATATTAGCCCCTTTGGCTAACCCATAAGATGCAGCATCCAAAGTAGGTACAATGTACCTACCTCGTGTTCCTTTGGCAATTTATGACCCTGTCGAGGCAGTAATAGTAAATCAATGGCAAGTCTTTGTGACTAGACAAATTATTGATGTTTTGAGAAGTGGATATCTAATTTGTACAAATTACAAATTATTTGTAATTTGTACTCAAAATTACAAATAATTTGTCCTACGTGTCCCTCTTGATAATTGATTAACGTGTCAATGCTCCTGGTTACGTCGATGCTTTCGTATGATGCCTTCTTTTCTGCTAATTACATTCGTCTGTTCCGACTTTATTGCTCACTATTTGAGAAGTTGAACTCCTCTGGCCCTATACTCAATCAGAATAGATTGGTGAAACCGTCCTGTTTAATATGGAGAGAATTATTCTTGGTCGCCTAGCCCTAGTTAAACAAATGTTGGTGTTCTTCAGTAGTCGGTCCAGACCTTATGTAATTAGAAATATACTTAAACAGGGTGTAACAACTGTCAAAAAATTTGTCGGGGGTAATACCACGAGAGCTTTAAAATTACCGACAATTTTTCACGATTGCAGGTTTTCCGTAATTCCACGAGTCCTTTAGGACGAGTGAAATTTGCAAGGAAAACATGCCAGAGTAAAAAATTATCTGGTTCATTTTAAAGCTCGAGCGGTATTATTAGTGAGATTATTTCTCGAATCAAAAATACTATTAAGAAATAAATAAGTAGTGTTAGAATATTCGGACGTCACCTTAAATAAGTCAGTCAGACAACGACATTGATTAAGGTTTTATGGTTGCATGATTCCATGACAACGTGAAATTACCGCTATAATTTTTTAGAAAATTATCGAATTACCGGTTATTAATACCTGTTTTGCTCCATACCACTAATAGTGATGAGTGAAATAATCGGGGGTAATACCATGAGACCTTTAAAATTACCGATAATTTTTGATGATTGCATGTTTTCCATAATTTCACGAGTCCTTTAGGACGAATTAATTTTGTTTAGGACATAATAAATCTATCTTTCATATCAGCGCCATCTTACAAGAACACTATTTTTATCTAGTTACAGTTTCCTGTACTTGCTTGAATGCATATAAATATTACAGCGCAAACTTAAGGCTTGAGCTTAAAATAAGCCGACAAGCGGCAACAACGGCAAGCGCAGGCGTATTTCATTTTCGGAATTTGTCCAGTTCTGAAGAAATACGTTCTAGGCTTTTACCATTCGAGGAAAAGATCTTTCTGTCAGAAACGCTTTCGATAAATATACATTCTAGGATTTGATTTTTCTGTGGAAAGACTATTCTTAATTTTGACCATTCTAACGTTATTTTTTCTGCCGAAAGATTATTCTGTTCCGTTTTTTTTCTGTAAATTTTCTTTCTGTTACATATTCATTCGTAGCATTTATTATTCTATAAGAAGCTCGTTCTGAAATTTGGCGGTTCTCTACAATTTTTTTCTGCATGATGTTTATTCTGGATGAATTTTTCTGTAAAATGACCGTTCTAGGATTTGATCTTTCGCAATTTGTGTAGGGACTCTAACCGTCAAGTCAAATAGCTGTTGTTGACATGTGATTGTCAGCTGTCTGATGGAAGTATGTCTATTGTCAAAGTCAAATTGACGTAGCCGAACTGTCACTTTTCATTCCGACTCCGAAATTCCGAGATCCGACGAGAGTTTTTTACGACTTCGCGAAGAGAAATCAGACCGAGAAGCTTTTCAATAATTTTTTTACTATGGAAAATTTCGAAAGCCAATCAACGAAAATGGTGTGATCTACGTGAAATGTGCGATTTATCTTTCGAGAAATCGAGTTCAGCCGGAGAATTATTGAGTCGTGTCGAAATGACCCTGGAAAACGGCGCTCAAGAGCCGTCTACATTAAAGCGAACCTTTACCTTGCCCAGGAATCCTTTTAATTCTGCCAGAATGTCGAAACGTTGGCCAAAAACCAACGAAAACGATTCGGATATCGGCCGCGATATCAAAATTGTGAACGGGGACACAGAGAAGAACAACAAGAAAGTGTTTCGGTGAGTAACCTTGTTTTGAGCACCACCAGCATGTTTCACATATTAGCATTTTGGTCCACTTAACATGTACTCATAAACCCTCTCTTTACCAATTTTGAAATATCTATAAGAAAAACTTATTATGAGGTATTTTGTGGTTTCAGACGACCCTCGATAAAGAAGATAATAAGCAAAATTGCCCAGCACATTAGCGGTGTTCCAGGCATTAACCCAACACTGGAAAACAACCGCGTCCCACCAGTGGGGTTCCAAACCTGGGGTCCTGATGTTACCCCAGGAGTCACTGGACTGAAAAACCAAGGCAATACTTGCTTTATAAATGCAGTAATCCAATGCATTTCACACACAGATCTATTGGCTGAGTATTTTGTCCTCGACAAATACAAAATTGACTTGGCCAGAAGAAATAAACTGAATTCAAAAAAATTCGGCACAAAAGGGGAAGTCACAGAACAGTTGGCCATGCTGCTAAAGGCTTTATGGGCGTGCCAGTATTGTCCTGAGTTAAGCACTAGTTTTAAGCAAATTTTGGAGCGTCATGGGTCACAGTATAAGGGCAACCAGCAGCATGATGCCCAGGAGTTCTTGCTGTGGCTACTGGATAAGGTTCACGAGGATTTGAATACTGCTTCAAAGAAGAAATACAAGAGTATTAAGGTAAGTTATTTGTCTTATAGAAGGGATATTCAAATTGATTTCCACTTAGATTTTCATATGCGGGTAAAGGTAGGAGTTTGGTGGAAAACACTAGGTATTTTCTTTTTGAAGCTAGATAATAGAAAGTTGCCAGAAGTTTGCAATTATGTATTCTTTGTACTGTTCTTTGGATTAGGTCTTTTTTGTAACAAAATAGGGGTACTTAATGTAATAAAAAAAGCAACTTGAACTAGCTTCAATTTTCTCACTTCTAGCAACCAAAAATAGACCTTTCTATGAGAACAATTCCTATAATTACTATTCATTGTTTTGATTTAAAAAACTACTTTATTTATCTCTTTATTAAATTATTAATATATTGCAGCAAGTATACTTATATACTAATACAATTTGTTGGCATGGCTTTATATAGACTTGCTGATGCAATTATTATCCCTGACCAAAAATCAAATAGGGAGCAAATAGGATAATACCAAGCTTGAATAAAATTTTGGCAGTTTTATTATGCCACTAGACAATAAATTTATCTAATCTTTGCAGTTATCCTGCTGTTATCTAATTGCAAATTAAAATTTAATGCAATAATTTACCAGTAGGAAATTTTTATATGTCCAAGGTCATGAGTGGGCTGGATCCCTCTCAGCCAGTTAGCTACTTTAATTGATTTAAAGTTTAACAGGATCTGGCAAATTTAGCGACAAATTTGAGCTTTTGTTCATGGATAGTTGTCAGATGATATTTATTTACTTAATACCTGTTTATTTGAAGGTAATAGTAAGAATAATTATTATTGACGAGGTGCTATGAGGAGGACGCCACCTTGAGTTTGATGAATAAATATTTGTTAAGAATTATTACTAATATATCTCTGGCTGATTGAGAGCGGTACCTGACAGTCTTGTGCATACATATGTAGTAGGTACTGCTTTATTATGTGCCATTGTTCCAAATATAAAGTATTTTTAAAGCAGCCGAGTCCGAAAATAGATCCGACACAGACCAGTGCTGAATACAGTCACAAAATAGTCCATGAACATAAAAAAAGGATTTAAAAATTCGCGTATGTCCTCTGGCGACCTTGTTCCCAAAACACACTAATTTCCATTCGTAAATACGCTGTTTTCTGTTCGTCTGGGATGTTCCAATTACGTCCATCCAAGAGTGGGATTATGTAGATATCTGATGTGTCAGTGTGATTAATAACTGCGATTACTTAACTTTAATTGAATTTTTGTGAAATTAAAGAGAAAATTCGATAAAAAGTAAACATTAAGGTTGGCAGCTATTAACAAGAGCCTGAAGCTTCACTAATGGATTAAAAGCGCAGTATAGTGTCTACTTAAATCTACAAAAATTGAACAAACAATAAAGTAGTAGTTCAGATGTGCTTTAGATAATTGATGGTCGATGACACTAATTCAGCACAAGGACTTGAGTGCACTTGCAGTGATAGAAATGAGAAAGTTCTTTTTTGTAGAGTGGTTTGTTAAAACCATAGTTAACTGTTTCAAGGAATATGAAGGTGAAGTAAAGTTGGTAACAAAATGTCTTTACACAGCTTAAGCAATGTTTATCACAATCACACGTGTGAAATAACAAATTGTTATCATTTCCCTGAAAGTTCTTTCTACTAGCCATTACTTCCAACTATAAACTCTGATAATTGAGATAATGATTGGGTCAGTCACCTTTGTGCAAACATATCCACATTTCAGTTGAATCGGTTCACGAAAGTCGAGCCTTGCCTTGCAATAGATATCTCAACACTTCCTTCGAATTTTATTGGAATTTATTTACGATTTTGTGCAACACCGCTTAATGTCTCCATTGTTTAAACTTTTCTGGGAGAAAGTTCCAATAGGTAGTTATGTTAATTGTTTGTTTTATGAGTGCGCAGAAATTGGCAGTGTGGCCTTCTTTTAACAGGTTTATGACTTCTCATACATTTATGTATTTAGGGTCTCAATATGAGCTAACTTGTAAGCAAGTTTATGATGATAATGCGGTTGTGTGGGCACTCGTAATCTGAAATGCAGAAAAGTCAGTTATGATTGGTAATATTAAAGGTTTATATGTAGGAAATATATAGGTAAAAAACATCGAACACTTTGTATATCTACTTGGGTCATGACATTGTACTGGGCAAATCGCATTAGGCTGCCAAAATAAAAAAAGAACACAACTAACATGAGACATGGGTCTCCTTTGGTAAACTTGCATACATTTTGAAAAGTAATTCCATACCCATAAACCTAAAAAGAACATCATATGACACCTGCATATTACTGGTGTGTCCCTATGAAATAGACATTTTCTCATAAAAAAGTCTGGGAAAAAAGAACTGAGGGAGAACTCAGAGAGAACTCACCTGCTCAGAATAGCACTAGGGCACATAATTAAAAGCACCAAAAAAGTCGTAAAACGAAAGCTAGCTAAAATAACAGCAAAACCGGTCTATGCTTTCTCTGCCTGAAAAAGAATGTAGTTTGGTTACTCTGCTATAGGGTTGCCACCTGACGATGTAGGTCGAAATTTCGGCCACCATCTGTGTAATGTGACAAATATAGTAGAAAACTGTTTGGTATTATTATAAAACACTGTGGATGTAACACTGCATGAGACAAGATGGTGTTGTAGAAAAGTGTTTGGTTTATTGTTTAGTTCATGTGTATAGAAGTTCCATCAAACGGAGGCAGAGATACATGCCATTGAATTGTGTGTCCGACACCTATTAGAGGAGGGAGGACACAATAAATCAATAAAAATCTGCTCGGATAGTAAGGCAGCGCTTCTAGTGCTTATGTCTTTGCGCTGCAATTCCAAAGCTGTTTGGAACTGCCACAGGACCCTGAACACCCTATCGCAGGAGAACAGCGTCACACTGGTATGGATCCCGTGCCATCGTGGTCACGAAGTCAATGAGAGGGCCGACTCTTTAGGCAGGAGGGTAGCGGGCTCTGCATTCGTAGGCCCGGAGCCGGCAATGGGAGTCCCATACTCTCTGTTCAAGGCTGAACTCCAGAAATGGAGTTATGCCAAGGCGCAGGCCCAGGACTGGTGGAAGAACCTACCCAGACTAACACACTCCAAAAAATGTAGCATGGGAACAGGGAGGGCAAAAGCCCAAACATTCCTCAGACTAAATAAGAAACAAATCAGAGTGCCACTGCACTGTGTAAACGACATACCCACCTAAGATTTCACATGCACAGACTCGGACTGTTCGAAGAGACGGAGGGTCGGCTGTGCTGGCATAGTCGGGCAGCGCTTCTAGCGCTTATGTCTTTGCCCTGCAATTCCAAAACTGTTTAGAGCTGCCACAGGACTCTGAACACCATATTGCAGGAGAGCAGCGTCACACTGGTATGGATCCGGGGTCATCGTGGCCACGAAGGCAATGAGAGGGCTGACTCTCTAGCCAGGAGGGCGGCGGGCTCTGCATTCGTAGGCCTGGAGGCGGCACTGGGAGTCCCTTACTCTCTGGTCAAGGCTGAACTCCAGAAATAAAGCAATGCCAAGTCCCAGGACTGGTGGGAGAGCCTACCCGGACTATCACACTCCAAAAAATGTATCACGGGAACAGGGAGGGCAAAAGCCCAAAAATTCGTCAAACTAAATAAGCATAGCCACTAAGATTTCACGTGCACATACTCAGACTGTTCAAAGAGACGCAGTGTCGCCTGTGCTTGGAGGACGACGAGCCAGTCGGGCACGTCCTATGTGACTTCCCCGCTATTGCCAGATCGAGATACTCACTGTTTGGAAACGCGATTATTGAACCTCAAGATGCAAACGCAGTGTCGCACGAGAGACTCATGAGATTCGCTGAGGGTCTGGGCATAACGGATGACAATTAATGGAGCAAGCAGGGACAAACTTTGCTGGCAATACTTGAGTGCGCCACAAAGACCGCAGGTCCACTCACATTGAATTCAATACAATAAAAATCATCAAACGGAACAAGCTGAATTGAAAACCCGATCAATTAGACCTCTTTGAGGTAGAATAACCCTTTGTGAGGATTGCCCGATCCAACCCAGAATGAAATGGTCAGTGGAGTCCAAGATGTTGTGGAAAAAAGGAAGAAAACACTTTGAATGTAATTCTCCGTGAGACAGAGGATGGTTTTGGAGAAAACTGTTTAGTTTAATGTTTAGTTCATGTCTAAAGAAGTACAATCATGACGAATTGAAAACCCGATCAATTAGAGTCCCTTGAGGCCGAGCCTTGTGAAGATCGCCCATCAAATTTAGGCAAGGTCAGTGGAGTCGAAGCTGTTGTGGAAGTAAAGGAGGGAAGCACTTTGAACCTTACACTACATGAGATAGAGGTTAATGATGTAGAAAACTGTTGGATTCATTGTTAAGTTCCTGTCCAAAGAAGTACCATCACGAGGAACAAGCTGAATTGCAATCCCGATCAATTAGACCTCCCTCAGGTAGAGGTACTGCCCCGTGATTATCGCCCGATCAAACCGAGGATGAAACGGTCAGTGAAGTCGAAGATGTGGTGGAAGAGAAGGAAGAAAATACTTTGAACGTAACAGTACATGCGACACAGAATGGTGTTACAAAAAATTGTTTGGTTCATTGTTTAGTTTAGGTCTAAAGAAGTACCAACACAAAACAAGCTGATTTGAAAGTAGTTTTCACCCATTTGGCTTTGAAAGCAGGTAGAGGTACACAACCGTCAGTGAAGTCAAGGACATCGTGTAGGTGACAGCAAGGATGAAATGGGCTGGTCACAGCTAGATATGATGACAACAGGTGGACATGAAGAATTTTGAATTGGAGAGCTTGGGATACAACAAGAAGGAAGAGGTTGACAAAGAGGGTATAACTGGTGTAAAGAAGTACAAAAACTAAGGAAAATGTTCTTTAGTTACAAGAAGGTTTTTTTTCCAAAACAAACTATGGCAGCGAGTGCCCTTGTAAATTTTCAATAAAAACCAACATTTGGATTTTTTGTTATTTATTTATTTACATCATGTAGAAGAAAAACTTGGCTACTTTGATTTTATTGTTATTAAGAAAGGCTTTGGGAAAGCTGGTTGACCTCTTACTAATCGACACATTATTCACCCTTTTCTGAGAAAACTGTTCATGTAGATCCATATTAAATTAATAAACAGCCAGTACATCTGACTTTTTAAATTATGGACACTTGATTCACATATCTTCACGTGAGTGAAGTAGCATGTAGCACAAAGGGTGAAGTACGTAGCATGTTATGCGACTTAAATTTGCTTAAGTTGGTACTTTGTTATTTTGGATTTATCAAACCAAATGTTAATGACAAAAACTGTTGATAAAAAACGATTCTTTTATTTAAGAGGGTGCTTATTATGAAGGCGTTTGGTAAAAGGAAAATATATTATTGAATGTAATATAGGATAATTGCTAATTCTGTTTGTGTCAAGAATTCTGTGAAAATGGCTCGAAAAATGGTGTTTTTCTGGAGCCCATTTTTTAAATCTGGGAACTGAATTATCTGGGGGAGTGTCGTCAGTCTAGCGATAATGCAAATTTTCCAGGAGAATTTTTCTCCCCAGTTTTAAATAATCTCACCCCTGAAAATTCCAGGGTTTTCAGTATTAAGTGAACATTACTGTGTATGCTTTTGTTGGAGCTAATTTACTAACAGTGGTTGACAAAACTGGAATTATTCCTAACCAATTATTTTGTTATTGGCTTATTACCACGTGCATGGAATACATTAAAGTTGCAATTAATTTAATAAGTAATCATTGGAAATTTTTGCAAGCTACGGATTTTTTTTTATTTGCTTAAATTGTTTAAGTACCTCGTTATTGACAATAATCTAATTATTCTATTTGTCATGAATTGATGAGAAGTTTGTAGACCTGCTGCACTACAATTCTCAAGTAAAAATTAACAAGTTGCCTCGCCCAATTTCTCTTTTATCAAATATCCTTTTTTTTTGTTGTGATAAGTTGCAGACTATTTAGGGAGAGTATCCCTGTTGTGTACTTTCGTAAAAGCTATGAACACACGCACATGTCACCAGAATCAGGAACTTTTCGCAGTATCGTCATAATCTGCTTGTGGTCATCATTCTCGTGATTAACTAAATGTGATAAGTTTCTAGGTACAACTATCTGTTCTATAGAAAACGAGTTATGTAATTATGGTAAACCTGTTGAACAAGTGCAAATATGCCCAGCAAACAACGGATTAAATCTTTGCCTGCCACTCACGCTTCCAAGACAAATCATTTCTCTCACTTTTTTTGTCCAATACACAGAAAAAATTTTGTGTTTTTAATGGATAAAGTCACGCACTCTACCGTCATGGTGGCAGAGGTTTTTAGTTTTTATTATATTGGGCTTTATATATTAAAAACTTTTATATAATAAAACTATTAGCTGTCAAAATCGGGAGATGTTTTTCCAAATTCCCTAAACCTGAAGTGATCTTCAATTTTTTACCTTTTTTTCTGTTCCTGAGTCTAGTTCATAAAAAGAATTTGCTTTACTGAGCACGTTAGATATAAATACTTCTAGAAGGGCTACTTGACTTAGGGTGTTTTCTCTTTGAGTGGCTTGTTGATCAAAAATCTTAGACTGTTTGCAAGGTTTCTAGCATTGTTGTGAATTTTGTTGTTAGCTCAGTTTTTAGTGCGTGTAAACTGATTTTATCTGGTTTTAGTCTGTAACTATTGGTAATTGGTTATACACACATAAATTCAAGATGAGATCGGCATGAGCGCACATGAGACCCTCTTCTTTAAATATTTGAAGTTTAGATCTCTGGATGCATTTTGGTTTGGCTAAAATTTCGTATGCCATGAAATTCATTGTTAACATAAGAGAAACTGTTTATGTACTATCCAGTGATACATTAAAGTTTTTATTGAGTAGGTACCTATACTTTGTTATAATTCGTTAAATTTGTTTATAATTGAGTACCAATCCCACCGTTTAAAAAAATAATTAATCTTAATAAAGACAAAATAACTGTATATTAAGTGCAACCAAAATAGATCACGTTTAATTATTAAAACCTAAAACTTGTTTTGTTTGACGCCAGGAGTACCAGGAGTAAAAGTCTATTGTTGTTACCCACCCAATAAATATTTAAATATCGTTATGGATTTTTCAGTAGACCTTGAAAACCCGTCTCCATTGGCCACACTTATATAAATACCGTATTTATGTAATTATTGTTTCAAAATTTGTTCAGCTCGCTAATCTTGTGATCAGGAGGGGAAAACTTCCATTTTCCATGCATAATTTTTTTAGAGAAACACACGCACATTCTCGCGTGATTAACTGCACCATCAGGTCCTATTATAAATTTATGAGTTCACAGTATATCTTATGAAAAAAACTCGATAATCTAATTCTTGTCTATTTCTTTCCTCATGAGGATTAGCGGTTATGCAATACGAAGCAAAGAAGGAATGTGAAGATAATTCTGTAACACATTCCAATCTTATGATGAATCTGGTATTCGTTTACAACTGTTAAATAGAAGACTGTAATTAAAGGCGCTTATTAATATCGCAACACAACGTTCAGAGTCATTAGTTAGATATTTGTTTGTTATGTTAACATCTCCAAGATAAAATTTCGCTGTTAATTATTCGTAAAGAAACATCTAAATACGAACTATTTTCTTTTCCGTTACTGTCACTAATATCAAGATTTTACTTGTATGACTCGGCTTAACAAGTTCCTTTTCATAAACCTCCAACAATTGTTGCATATGTTGTGTGTATATTAATGAAGCAATGAATTCGGAATTAACGTAAATAACAACGTTCCTTGGTTCGATTTGTTTTTATTGTGGCTCGTAATTGCGGATTGCGATCGTGTGTACGGTTTTCAATGTTGCATGCACGCATTGCTGACCTTCTTTTGGTGTTAAATTGGGATGTTGTTTGTGTCTGATCATGGGCACATAGTCCATAAAACAGGTTACTGTTGAGCGAGCACCAGAAGTCACGGGATATGACTAATACGGCACGTTCGGAGAGAAAAAAAAAATGTGGTTTTGTTGAAAACACTCGATTTACATTCTTTTAGAATCATTTTTATTAAAAAACAGCATTTTTTAAGTAAGAAATAAATAAATTGAAGAATTATTGTATTAGAAATAAATATTATTAAAGTAGGAGTCAGTAAGGATTTATGGTTTGCTTAATATTTGACTCATTTATACAAGATGTCGAGACATTTCTATACCAAACTTTAGGTTACGATTCTACATTAAAAATGTTATTAAAATCTATTGTAACGTTCTCCAGATATCACAAAAAACACAATTTTTTTCTAAGGCACCTACCCATCTAGGAGCTAGAAACTATTTTTTAACGAGAGTTTGTTCAATTTGTCAACAAATCTTTTGAACTAAAGAACGCCGTAGCACTTATTTGACAATGTGCTTACGGGACACCCTGTATATTTTATATAATATTGCCATATAATAGACTTTGTACTTATTTAGACATTGCGCTTACTGCGTCATTTTTTCTTTTAAAGAAGTGCCGTATTTAATAAATATTTATTTTATAAGCCTGTTTATACATAATACATACAAGATATTTATTGCAATTTCAAATGATATTATGAATAACCGACCAATATGTGAAAGTTTTTACAATGATTGGCTTGAATGTTATCGAAAGTGCCTTTACTTTATTTTTTCACATACTACATAAAGAATTGAAAAAATAGAACAGTTATTAATTGAACATTATAATATTTAGCGGTACAACTTTATTCGAGTTGAACATACGCAGTTTCCTCGCAAAGCAAACCTTCCAATAAATAACTATAGATATTTTATTGGCATGTACCATTAAAGAGCAGCAGCGGTAGTAACTAAAAATAATTACTACTCCAGTTACAGTACTAAAATAACCAAAGTCAATGCCACTACCGTTCTGGCAATAAAATCATAAGCAAGCAACATTTATTGGGTAGTTAATAATAGTGTAGAATGATGCTATTTTTTTTTCTAACATTGAACTTGGTCTAGACGTCTGGCCGCCCTGATGAAGTCATTGCTGCCGAAACCTTGGAAAACTACCGACGCTGCAACAACTCCTTCATTCAAAGCGTCTTCCAGGCCCAGTACCGGTCGTCGTTGAGCTGCTCCAGATGTCGGACGCAGTCGAATACTTTCGACCCTTTCCAGTGCATTTCGGTGCAGCTGCCTCAGTTTCACAAACAGAATATTTATGTAACCGTAAGTACCCACTCAATTATTGCAATTCAATGGAGATGACAAATATAGTTTTTGTAATATACAGAGTGAGGCATAATTCGATAAACTTTTACAGTGGATTCTACGTTTTATAATTAAAAGTAGCAAAAATTCGTAATAAAGTCTTAGAAAGCGTAATAAAAAAAGCTTTTACTTTAGTTTTTCTCTCCATTTTACGGGGTAATTAACTGCGGCTAAAATTTCAGTTTTTGTTTTAAGCAGCCCGTAGCTCTCAGACTTCACGTTGCCACCCTAAAATGCACTTAAATTATTGAATAACCTCACATATAGTCATGCATATTTAAAAATCTGGAACGCAGTCATAAAAAGGTTTCTATTGAGCATATCTGGCAACTGTCAAATGTTTAAGAAAGCTGTGTTCAAAATTTCGTAATTTTGGTTACTAATTTTCTTTGTGGATCAAATAATGATGATGTAGGTTAGGTTAATATTCGACTGCTAGAAGGAGTTTTCGTTTACGCGAGTGGGTAATTGCAGGCCGTCTTGTGAGGTAATCGACGACGGCTAAAATCTCAATTTTTGTTTCAAGCCCCCCGTAATGTCAACAATCAATTATTAGACTTCACGTTGCCGCCCTAAGACGCTCTTAAATGAAGTAAATAACTTCACATACAATCACTTTGAAAATCTGGAACGCAGTTAAGAAAATTTTTCTATTGAGCATCATATATGGCAACTGTCAAATGTTTCAGGTAGCTGCGTTCGAAACTTAGTAATTTTGGTTACTGACTTTAAGGAGAAAACAATGACGATTTGGATTCGACTGCCAGTCATTGCTAAAATCTTAGATAAATACACATTACATTTTGACACACACATTACATTTTGACGTCATTCCCGCAAGGTCAAAAAGCCTGTATTTTGTTTGTTTGTGTAATACTCCGGCGTTGTAAAGAAATTTTACACTTTTTTTTCTTGTTTGAATTACCTTCTGTTTCTCATTGTAATCTTGGCTTTCTTTTATGGTATAGTCGCCTTCCATTTGACTAGGCTAACGTGCCCAAAGATACAAGTAGCAGTACCTCAAATGTCTTATTCTGAAACGTCTTGGGGGAAGATACAGGGGATTCCGAAATTATGTGGCGAAACTTAAACAGGAGTTAAGAATAAATTAAAGAAAACAACAGTTCTGCTCCTGTGTTTAAAGAGGGATAGCTCCGTTAGAAGGCACTATGTTTATTGGACAACTCAGTATTATTATAGCTTCAAGAATCTCATCATCTGTGCTTAGCGTCCTTTATTTATTAATGTGAACGTTTGGATAGCAGGTGTAGGACAAGAAGCTACTTCATTTTTTTGAAATTCCAACGTTTCGATCTTTATTTGAGGTCTTCCTCAGGGCTAAAATACGATAATTGTATGTACATTGGCGGTAAAAACACTAATTACAAAGATAAACGACCAACAAAAGTACACAAATTAAAACACAATACATGAGTGAAAATAAATTCTCCTATTCTATTATATAGGATCCGTGCATACTGTGGAGATATAAGAAAGGATGTGTCGAGCTTACCTTTTTCAATCAGAGAAGCTTGTCATTAAAATTAAAACAAAGTACCATATCGGTACTTACACATCTACGGACTTATGTTGTTTGGCCCTGTGGTGTCGTCTAAGTGTACATAATATGGGTAGATGTGTAAGTACCGATATGGTATTTTGTTTTAATTTTAATGACAAGCTTCTCTGATTGAAAAAGGTAAGCTCGGCACATCCTTTCTTATATCTCCACAGTATGCACGGATCCTATATAATAGAATAGGAGAATTTATTTTTACTCATGTATTGTGTTATAATTTGTGTACTTTTGTTGGCCGTTTATCTTTGTAATTAGTGTTTTTACCGCCAATGTACATACAATTATTGTATTTTAGCCCTGAGGAAGACCTCAAATAAAGGTCGAAACGTTGGCAATTTAAAAAAAGTGAAGTAGCTTCTTGTCCTATACCTGCTATCCAAACGTTCACAGCTTCAAGAATCTCCTGTTTAAATCTCGCCACCTAATTTTGCGACACCCTATATAGAGATTTATGAGATCGGGTTCAGTAACTGTTTTCTGAGCGTAAGTTAATGTTTTTATTGGTAGGAGACAAAAGTACGTTTGTCTCTCTCCGTTTTCCTAGGTCGACGTTTCACTTTATCTCAGAAGATGGAAAGAGAAAACTCCATAGGAATGTTTTTTAGTCTACTCAGTTGCCTATGTTTATGCGTGGGGGTTTTCAGAATGCTTCTGAATAAATTTAATGTAATAGGTGAATTCTGAGGCAAATTTAAGGCAGAAAGTGCATATAAACATAGGCCCGTAGACGCTTCTTCTCCGAGGTACAAGGTGTTCAATTTTTTTTTCATCATTTCATTTATTTGATGACTTTTTCAGATATTTAACCAAATTTTGAATTTAACTAATTTTTAATGATTTACTTTGTTGGATATACCAACTGATAACGAGAATCTTCTTCTTCTTCGTTGGCCTTATCCGTTCCGGACGTTGGCTATCATCATGTTGGCTGACCCATGACATGGCCCAAATACTCAAGTTTGCGTTGTTTTATGGTATTCATGAGGGTTAATTGGTAGTTCACTGTTCGAAGGACCTTTTCGTTGGTGACTTGATCAACTCAGGAAATTCTTAGGAGTCTTCGATAGATCCATAGTTCCAAGCTCTCGATTCTTTTTTCTGTTGCTTCGGACAACACCCAAGCCTCGACATCATACAACAATACTGAGAAAATATAGCATTTTATCATTCTCTTCTTGAGCGTCTTGCTAAGATCTGGACATCAGAGCAAGGGTTTCATTTGTGTGAACATTGTTCTAGCCTTTTCTATTCTGCACTTTATTTCTTTGGAGTGGTCCCACGAATCATTGAGTTTACACCCAAGAAAAGTAAAAGAAGTCCGTTTCACGAAGAACTTTTACCATTGTTTCGTGTTGACAGCGGTCGAAAGCTTTGGCATAGTCTATAAAGCACATGTGAACGTCGCAATTAATATCCCTACAGCGTTGTGTAAGAACGTGTATGGCAAATAATGCCTCTCGAGTACCGATGCCGTTGCGAAACCCGAACTGCGACTCGCCCACATGTTCTTCGCATTTATTCAGCCAAAATATCATAAATAGTTAGATATATTCCAAATTTGACTTGAATATAACACAAAGAAAAATTGAAAAAAAAAAGTTAAGACTTTAAAATCCTTTATCTTGGTCACGAAGCGTTTGCAGGTCCATGTTTTTATAAATAATCACCGGGCACAGTGTGATTGATTGCCGGGTTCATTATTTAATACGTCAATAGTTCTTAGTCAACACAATTTAAACGTTCCAGGTCATTCCAGAAGTTTTATTCTTTGCTCAGGTGGTGTATACATCCCAACAACCCCGCCAAGTTCAAATCGGTCTCAGCTTACCTTCCGGAGCTTCCATCGGGGAGCTGAGGGCCATCCTGGAGTCAGACACGTCGATAGACAAGACCAATATGCTGCTGACAGAAATAGGAGAATGTGGATTCATGCGCGCTTTCAATGACACCCAATCTATAGGAATGATCTCTGAAATCGACCCTATCTATTGCATAGAGACCGCTCGTTTGAAAGACACGGACGATGATGCTACCAGTGCGTACATTCTTCTGTGTTGGATTAACGTGGTCAAAGTCAACGGGGAGGATTTCCAAAAGTTCGGTAATTACTGGACAAAGTTTGAGGAGTTATTTGGTGCATGATGAGCTTGTGTTGCAGGAAGCCCGTATACCATGCAAGTACCTCGCGAGACCAACTACGATGATCTGCAAAAGCTGATATTGAAGGAAATGGCTCCAATATTGCACGACGATATTTTGACCTCCTCTCAATCTCGGGGGGTAACTAGTCTCTCTCTTAGGTTTTCCCGTTCTATATTTTTAACTGGTATTTATAAACAGATTTTCAAAATTCGGATATCAGACCCCGCCTGGAACGAGTCTGAACCCCCCTGCTATCTAGAGCCTCAATTGGAGCATCCGCTATTTATGGAGGCCATCGATCAAGCCCTGGCCTTGTGTAGCGAAGACGGAGGGCCGCCCCACGTGAAACTCATCCTCGAGTGGACGGAAAGTGCCAAAAAGGTTATCATAGCCGACGACTCAGACCTAATAGAAGAACACTCGACTGTGAAAATGTTAAGAGCGCAAGCTTTGCAAGGTGGCGCTCCTTTGACCTTGGAAGAATGTCTGAGGGATTATACGGAAGCGGAGACGTTGACTGACGCATGGAGGTGTCCCCACTGTCAACAGTACCAACCTGTGGTGAAGACTTTGGACGTTTGGTCGTTGCCGGATATTTTAATTGTACACTTTAAGAGGTTTAGACAGTAAGTAGTGTGATCATCAGTAAATAGTCACCATGCTTATGTATATTATTTTCAGGCATACAATCCGGGGAAGTCATTCATCAAAGCTCACTACCATGGTCGACTTTCCAGTGTATGGTTTCGATATGTCTCCCCATCTGGCCTCGAAACGCCACCCAGAGAATATCCCTGATCCCGAACTGTTTAACGGCTGGTCGCCGCCGTCTTGGACGCAGGCGAGGAAGACCTCCAGCTGTAACGAGAACGTCTATGATCTGTATGCCGTATGTTACCACCACGGTACCGATCTGGAGACGGGGCATTACACCGCGGCCTGCAAGAACCCTTACGATCAGCAGTGGTACCTATACGACGACGCCAAAGTGAAGAACTTGAGCAAGGACGCGAATGACGTGTCGCCACAGCTCGTGAACAACAGTGCCTATATCTTGTTCTACCAGAGGCGAGCCATGGGGAACAATAGCTCGAATACTAGCTCGGCCGCGAGTACCAGTTCGGTGGGATCGGGGAACGAGCACTGGGTGACCAGGATGCCGCGGTTCGTGCCACCTAAGTTCGTTAAACAAACGGAGAAGGTGAGTTAATTGTAGTTTGATACTCACATTTTAGACTGCGCGTACATACATACAGCTAAAGAAGTCTGGTAAAGGATGAAACTTTGGTAGTTTTATAACTGTCCTGTAGCAAGTAGCTGTTTTTTCCTTCACTTATTGTTCACCCAGGGATGGGTAGGTAGAAAATTATACATATTCTACCGCTTGGTCTACGCATGGAAAATGTAATTTTCTTCTTCACTAGAAAGATTACCAGTAATTTTTCCTAACCTAAACTACTTTTTATTGTAATTTGTATGTTGAGCTGATTGAAGCCACGTGCGTCATTTTCAAAGGTATGGTAGAGGATAATCTTAGTGGATAGTTCCCATTAAGTCGGGTTAAGAAGTAAAGTAGGGTACTGGAAAGTTTAAATAAAAAAAGTACGAAGTTAGTGTTGTCTCAACTGAATTTGCAGCAACAAAGTGCGTAACTATTTTTTATTGTTATTTGTGGGATAACCTGAGTGAGGTCACGTAGGTCATTTTCAAAGGTTTGATAGAGCAATATCTTAGTGAACAGTTACCACTGAGTCGGGTTAAGCAGTAAAGCCGAATACTCGAAGAGTGCGTGACAAACAGCAGCGTCCACTATATGGTATTTATACACTACGCTAGTGATTGTCGCCTTCTCTTGACATCTCACCGTTTTTGTGATTGTTCTGTGGGGTCATCATGACAGAATAACAAAAGACTTCAAATCTTCAATTGCTTTGAATTCTTTACTGTGGGACTAAAGCCCACAGTAGCAGTTCAGAAGGCCCCATATAGAGGTACAATCCCGAGGTATCGAAGAGGAAAGGAACCATTTACAGTTCACAACAACAATATTGAAAATAATTTAAAGAAAAAGAGAACACACAATTAAATAATCAAAAGTTAATATTCCCTAGAAAAAAAAGGAGAATTAATCCAAGGAAAAGCTCTAAAATTAAAAACAAAATCCGTTAAATGAATGGAGGTTTAGATAAAGATATAGTGTGTCCCATTCTCATGCGGACAGTACAGATATGATCATTTACTGTTTTCTTTTTTTTTTATTCAAAATACATCATCAGTAAAAGTTATAGAAAATCACATGGACATTTTTAATTCAGTTAAAAAATATATAAATTTTGTTTTTTTTTAGAATATTTAACAGTTAAAAATCGTCAATTTTTTTATTTTTTATTTTAGATTTTTTTGACCCGTTATTATAAAACTTAAAACATTTTTTCGTATTAGCTTGTTGTGTCCTACAACACGCCGTTAAAAATCTTCCCAAAATTAAAAATCCCTCAGTGTCAAGTCCGGAGAGCGAGTGGGCCAGTCGATCAAAATAACATGTCTTTGCGCTGCAATTCCAAAACTGTTTGGAACTGCCACAGGCCTCTGAACACCCTATCGAAGGAGAACAGCGTCACACTGGTATGGATCCCGAGCCATCGTGGCCACGAAGCAATGAGAGGGCCGACTCTCTAGCCAGGAGGGCGGCGCGTTCTGCATTCGTAGGCCCGGAGCTGGCACTGGGCGTCCCATACTCTCTGGTCAAGGCTGAACTCCAGAAGTGGAGCAATGCCAAGTCCCAGAACTGGTGGGAGAACCCTCCCGGGCTAACACTCCAAAAATTTTTTCACGGGAACAGGAAAGGCAAAAGCCCAAACATTCCTCAGACTAAATAGGTGACAAGTCAGAGTGGCCACTGCATGTACACAGGACATAGCCACTTAAGATTTCACAGACTCGGACTGTCCGAAGAGATGGAGTGTCGGCTGTGCTTGGAGGACGACGAGACAGTCGAGCACATCCTATGTGATCATCGAGATTCTCACTCTTCGGAAACACGATCGTTGAGCCTCAAGATGCAGCCGCACTGTCGCCCGAGAGACTCATCAGATTCGTTGAAGATCTGAGCATAACGGGTGACAATTAGTGGAGCAAGCAGGGGCAAACCTTGCTGGCAACACTTCGAGTGAGCCGCAATAGACCGCAGGTCGCGGTGGAGGACTGTACAAGTACACTCACATTGAATACAATACAATATAATATAAAATACAAAGCTGAGGAGGACTCCATAAAAGCGAAACGTCGTATAACAAATTTTTGCAGGATGTTATAGAACAGGAATTTGCCGTGGAAAAGCTTTTTATATTGCGTCTAAAATTTCGAAAATTAAGCACAAATTTCGTTGAATTAACAATTTTCCTTAAATATCTTAAAAACCGAAACTTTTGGAATTTTTTTTAGATGTCTATAGTCTGACTTCTTATTTAACTCTACCACATGTGAACTCCACCTGAGGACGGGACAAACTGTATGACTTAAAACCTAAAAATTAAAAAAAAAAGAAATAGTTACATTTCTAAATAAATCAACTACCAAAATATGCATCACAACAGATAATAACATGTCAGAAAGATAGAAAATATGAGCAAAATTTAAAAAATGGCTCGAACACAGGAAACCAAAGAAAATTGCATAAAAATGTTAAAAGAGTTAAAAAAATATATAAAATTTGTACCAAAGCCGTAGTATACTCCGAGTATGTAGTCCGGTTAGGATGGTACAGCAAACTAACCCGAGATAATCTTTTCCCTAAAGGTAAAATTACTGGTAAGTTTTGTTGTGTAGACAATGATATTTAGTGGACTTGGTAGTATTTTGTGGGCTTCTGTAGAATTTAAAGAAACGCAGTTCAGGATTTAGTGGAATTTAAGGTCAATTTTATGGAATTTTGGTGTATTCATTTATGAAGTGATTTTCCCCTCGATTCGATATAACCAAAATATTAATATTATTTAATTGAATTTGCATTCATGTTGGTTTAAGACCACCATGTGTCGCCTTTTCGACATTTTCTACGTATTCTAGACAATCGACTCAATCTTCTACATGCGCGTAGAAAATTAATTTTCTATGCGTTGTTACCCGACCCTGTGTGTTTACCACTTCCAACTTAATCTAATGAGAAACTGTATTTTAATGAAAACGGACATCGACTTACAATTCATTTAACTACATTGTTATCTCCGTTTACTGTTTCAAAAGTTTTTTGTACTTATGTATTATTATTTTCTTACTTAAAGACCGAAAAGACTGTATCTATCAAGGATGATCCTAAAACCATCGACAAAGACTGCGAAACGAAGAGAGAGAGCAAAATCGACGAGGTTGTGGCCCTGAGGAATAGTCAAAACACCTTATACAGCAGCAGGAAGTCTTTAGAAATAAAAGTGTCCGAACCTCTGCGGAATTCTCCTACCTTAAGTCTGAACCTTAATCGGTGAGTAAACTCTTGCACTAACTAACAATCATCGTGTATTGCACACAAACTCTTTATAAAACTTGAAGTTACTCAAGGTAACAAAAATCGTTTGTTGGAATACATCGCCTATTTATTAAAATCCGTCATCTAGCTGCCTATGAAATTCTTTTCTTATTTTGAAGCATGTCGTGAATTACTTCATACGATATTTTCTTTCATTTGTCACCGTTGTAAATTCAAATTTGCAAATTAGGCGCGTTCATAGTCTATTTGGAAGCAAGTCTGCCTTTCATCCATCTTGAATCGTACTCTTTCTGTAATCCACGCTACGGTACCCGGTGGTTGGGTTAGCAGAGCAATTATGCCGCTACGAACGATGCGGCTGTGAGGCTTTTGGCCGAAAAATGATAAACAGCGTTTTCGTGTGGCGACACTGATGGAATGTATCCCCATTCTTTGTTTTCTTGGTAAAAACGTAAGGATGGGAATACTCTCAGATCTGTCTAGTGCTGCCACACAGAAACGCTTTAAAATGGCAAATAAATAAATTACCTTTGAAATGGTTCGATTTTTTTACAAATATATTTAACACAAATTATTATTTCAAAATAACGGTCGATTTGGTTATTCGCTTTCTGCCTAACAGTTTTAAGATTTCAAAAGGATAATAGACACGCGTTTATTATTTCTGCTCAATAAAATAGATGAAGAACGCAAATAGAAAAGTAAGAAATAAAAAAAATGTGGTATGAACATAGATAATTTTTATAAAGGAAATTCGTATTCGCAATAAGTATTAATTAAGATTTGCCAGAAATCCTGAATTATGTGATGCGAATAACCCATTAGAAACACCAGAAGATATGTTTCAAGTAGCATACTGTTACACCCTACCGTCGGTCCACAGAGATTCGGGCCGAAGCGCCAACACCGAGCGCCGATCGCGAATCCGGAAACCCATCTACAATAAACGAGAACCGAGAACAGTCGCCTCCGTTCTCGAAAGTACGAGAGTGTGTTCAGGCCTGGTATATAAACCAACGAGCCGCGCGAGATGGGATCGAATAGATAGTGCAGTGTAGAAACTAAGCGGACAAGCGAAGAATGCGAATTGTTAGTAAAGAGTAATTGTGTTTTAATTCGTGTTGTATAGTTAAAAGTAAATAAAAGTGTGTAGTTAATTGACGATAAATTATTGGAACCTGAATCTCGTTATCACTGGTGTCAGAAGTGGGATAATTTTCGTAAAACTTGTGACTGAACGGACAAAAAAGTCGTCGCGCGCGTAGAATTTTGCATAGTAAGGACAGTGCAAGAATTTTGATGTTTTCTACATGCCATATACTCGTTCTACGACAAAAATCATGGTTGAACAACTGGCAGCACTTATAGAAATGCTGAAGAAGGACAAAGAGGATCGAAGGAATTTTCTGGAAGAACAAGAAAAACAATGGCAACTTGAGAAAAAGGAACAAGAAAAACAATGGCAACTTGAGATAAAAGAGCAAAGAAAAAATCTCTTTCTGTTTCAAGCATTGACGGATGGTCGTCGCGAGTTGCAAGAACTTGTCTCAACCAAAATGACTGAAGTCAAACAAGGCGTAGATCAAGTCAAGCAAGACTTGGATCAAGTCAAACAAGTTGTGGATCAAGTCAAACATGAAGTAGAGATGAAAATGACGGAGTTAGAAGAACGGTGGCGGATCTGGGAAACACTCGCAGTGGGCCAACTTCAACCGCTGAGCGACTAAACATTACTAGGCCTCCAGTTTTCGACGGCACTACTTCTTGGAGCATAAAGACCAATTTGAGGCGGCAGCAGTTAAAAATGGATGAACAAATTCGGACAAGGTTATCGAACTTTTAGTAGCTTTGAGATGAAAGGCTGCAGACATCATGCCCACATTGGCGACCACTGAAAAGTGTAATTACAACGCAATTGCCGCGGCGTTGGAGAGGAGGTTTGGTAATGCTCATCGCGTAATAATCGACAGACTACGGATTAGGCAGCAGAAGCCAGGCGAAAACCTACAGGAATTTGGAGCGGATATAGCGTTTGACAAGTTTAGCGTATCCTGCGGCTCCCTCTAATTTCCTTGACCAGGTATCAGTCCACCAGTTTATCGAAGAAATTCGCGACAGTGAAATGAAATGCCATTTGAGGGTGACTCGTCGTTCCAGTGCAAATGAGGCATTAATTTGGGCATTGGAGTATGAGGCGTCGAGAATAAACACGGGCCACAGAGTTAGAATACCTAGTTGACGTACAGGAAGAACCGCAGCCAAACTCAATCTTAAAGCAATTGTTGGACGAGCAGCGTAAATTCAGGAAGAAAATGACTTCATATTTCGACCAATCAAGGAGCAGGGCACAAGACATTGGTTACAGAAGAAATATGCACCGAAATGACGATCTGCAGAAACCCGGATCTTGTTTCAACTGCGGCAAAATGGGCAATTTTAAAAGGAACTGTCGCGTTCGACGGGAAAGGAGTCAGATTCCGCCACGACGACAATCTGGCTGACTGACACATTAGCTGGAAAACTAAGACCAGTCAGTGTGAAGGGGTGAACGCTGACTGGCCCTCACGGCAACGCCGAGCGCCAACCGCGACCCCTGGAACCCATCTAGAATAAACGAGAACCGGGAACAGTCGCCTCCGTTCTCGAAAGTACGAGAGTGTGTTCAGGCCTGGTATATAAACCAGCGAGCCGCACGAGATGGGATCGAATAGAAAGTGCAGTTTAGTAAATAGGCGAGAGAGTAATTGAGTTTTAGTCGTGTTGTAACAGTTAAAAGTAAATAAAAGTGTGTAGTTAATTGACGATAAGTTATTGAAACCCGTATCCCGTAACAATACTATACAGATTATCAAGAGAATATGTGAAGAGTGAGAAGAGTAGTAGTAATAAAACATTTATATTTCGAGATAATTAATTGTTTTCTGTCATGTCAATCTGCGTAAAAGTGCCACGGAAGTTTATAAACAAGATTTGGACATGCTAATGAATTTACCTCGTTGGCTTAACTTGTAGTCATGGGTTTTATAGGGCAACCTTACAAACATGGCGGTTTAATAAACCTTGACAGCTCTTGAAAGCACGATTGCCACAGTGACCGACTACGTAGCCAATAGAAATTCACTTATCCCCTCAAAGACTAATAGTGAGTTGCAGGCTACCATTCATGTACCTACTTGAACCCAAGATAAATCAAGGTCTTGGTAATTTTAGAAGGAATTACAATTTTCATAGATTATAGATTCATAGAAATCAAAAACTAACCAACGGTCAACATCCATTGTGTCAGACAATCTTCTGTCATCTTTTGTTATAATCAAATTGAAAGTTGAAAATCTTGAAAATCGAAGTAAAAAATTATGGAACAAGAGTCAAAAGGAGAAAGAATGATAACGTACTTGTTCTTGATAAAAATTATTCTTTTGGTAAGTTGTCAACACAACTAATTAATCTTCTGGGTCTTAGGAGTCTTCAATGTAGCTCTTTTTTTATGAATTTCCTATACTTTCTAAAGTGTTTTCCGGGCTTTGAAGCCGTGGTCCAATGGAGTTTCTTCCTGACGTTTCGTCTATAGCTGCGGCAGACATTATCAAAGGCGATGAGGCGTTAGCTTTGATGTTGTTTCGCTCTTTACGATGGTACCCATTAAGGACGCCATGGAACAGGGATTTCCTCAAGATATTGCCAAGTTGTTCCAACACTGCCTAACCACTACATATTTTTAATGGAAGGAAGATTTCTACGAACAAGCTGATGGTGTAGCTATGGGCAGACCCATTAGTCTAGTAATTGCCAACTATTTTATGGAAATTTTCGAGGCCAAGGCGTTGGCAACGGCCAATAAGAGGCCAAAGTGCTGGTTCCGATACGTGGACAACACCCTTGTTATGCTATGGCTGGAGATTGGAATATCAATTTTACAGAACAAAGCCCGGGGTCCACCCAGAATCCCAGGGACATCTTACAATCATATGGACTTATGCATGTTAGGGACTATACAAGAGAGTCGGTAGGCCTCCACCATCATCGATTATGTATGTTCTAACTTCGGCGAACGGTTGGTGAACTGTGTTTCACCCCGCTGGTCTTTCCGATCATGAGACCATTCTTTCTAGGGTTTCTTGTTTCAGGCTAAAGAGCCAAAAACAAAAAAATTGCAAGCAATATAACACAAAAAAAAATAGAAAAGTACTCCCATCTTTCTTACCGGATTAACTAGGAGGACTGTGGTAACTCTCTACTCGTCTTTCATGATAAGCTTTTGACTGTTTTTCGTAGATCTTTCCCCTTAAGGACGCAAAGGAAAAAATGTAGGAAGTCATGGGTTACTGTGGGCCTCGCGGTTTCGTCAAATAATGAGGTGTTTGCATATGTTGCGGAAGATTGATCGGGGCTGCGAAGGCTCAATACTACGGAAATGGTGGTCCTAATAGACAGAGGGAGATAAAGTGTATCATCAACGAGCTCAGGGGGAGCACTTGTTCGGCGTATGTAGCGTTATCGGCCGATGATATAAATGCATTTTCCTAATTTTGACATATAAAGTGGCACTTTTCAATACTGATGACAGTGACGTAACGTCCTACTTTTCGTAACTAGCTACGAAAAGTAAAATCTTTCGTAAATGGTGATGAAAAGTTCGTTTCACCACCAGTTGCGGGTATTAAGTAGATACAAAGTGGTTTAAAAGTAAATATTGAAGTTTAATAATAATAACTTTCTAAGTAGGTATTTGTAGTCAAAATTAGAAAAAATCTTGTATGAAACAGCGTCTCCCTGATGACGACCGTGAGCGTCCCGACAAGACCGTGAGCGTCTCCCTGATGTAGCGCTTACGGTCTTGTCGGGTACGATTAATTCTTCCATTACTCAGGGCGAATGTCCTCGCTTCTTGAAATCGGCTGCGGTTTTAACCTTCTTGAAGAACGGAAACAGAGAGTGAAAAATTATTGAAAAACTCGTTAAAGCTAGAATTACAGATTTCTTGGAAGTACATAGGATCTTGACGCCATCACACTTCGATTTTCGACAGAGCATGAGCACAAATGATGCCATGTTTGCCGTGTTGTACGAATTATATGCTGGCCTGAACGAGGATAAGGCGACAACGGTTGTTTTTTGCGACCTGGCCAAGGCCTGTCTGTGTTTCCCATGATGTCTTACTGGGAAAACTTGAAGTGTACGGTTTTAGGGGTTCAGGTCGTACCTGGGGGGTCGTTCACAGGTTGTCCGGTTTCGGGGAGGTACGTCTAGTAGGTGCTACATGCCGGAGTTCCACAGGGCTCAGTTCTTGGGCCGACGGTGTTCTTGGTGTATATTAACGATCTGCATAGGGTTATTAAACATGGCAAGTGCGTATCTTATGCCGATGCTACCACAATAGTTTGGAGACAGAGATTCAACAGTGCTTGAGACAATGTTGAATGAGGGCCTGGGTGCATTAAGATCATGGTGTCTTTCAAATTCCCTCAGTTTAATATCTCTAAAACCAACCTATTACATTTCGGTGTTCTTGGTGTATATTAACGATCTGCATAGGGTTGTTAAACATGGCAAGTGCGTATGCTCTGACGATGATACCACAATAGTTTCGAGACAGAGATTTAACAGTGCTTGAGACAATGGTGAATGAGGACCGGGGTGCTTTAAGATCATGGCGTCTGCCCCTCAGCTTTAATATCTCTAAAACCAACCTATTACATTTCAAGTGTAATCTCAGCATTCCCATTGGAGGTAATTTGATCAGAAACTTGAAATCCACCACATACCTCGGGCTGGGCTTGGGCGATTCCCTTAGGTTTGATGCCTACATTTTTAGGTTGAGATCGAGGTTGGCTTCTGCTTGCTACGCGGTTAAACGCACTAGGGAAATACTGGGTTTTTAAGTGGCACGAATTGTGTATTTCTCACTTGTGGAATCGCCCTTGAGGTGTGGCATATGCTTCTGGGGAAACTGTTCGTCTGCCCTGTTTATAGATTAGATTCCTATACGGCCTGGGCTCCAGAGAGTCCTGCAGGGAGCATTTTGGGCTGTGCAGCGCTAATAATTCATCAGGACTCGCAGCTGTTTTAACATACTCTTGCCTGTTCCAACCTGCAGTATCAACCAAAGGCTCCATTACATACAAATAAAAATTTTTTTTTTTAACAATTTACCTGTAAGCCTCAGAGGCATCCGCAACTTTGAGATGTTCAAACGCAGACTAAAGCATTTTTTGCTGAATGAGATAAATGAATTTTTATGCCAGAAATTCGATTAGGGGCCTGCTGACATCTCATACCGTTATTATTGACTGAGTGAATCGCATATTGTTTTTATAGAAGCTTGATTTTGATTCTTTGTACTTTTAAAA